>CM062820.1:111658822-112875122 GCA_031772625.1 Pinus tabuliformis | reverse complement strand
GGGTGGAACCAGCATGGTATTAAGATGATAAATCAATATCATGTTCAACATAAAAACAATGCAGTAAAGTGATATATTAATATTGTGTCCATTTTGAAAAGAATCTATCATCAAGGAGCTGTCCTATTAAAATCAATAACGTGAATGTTTTAACTTTGCTTCAAAAGAATCCATAATTCTTGTCCTCATAAAAGTAGTGTACTTCATGCCATAAAAGGGAATCAGTAAAATGTGGTTGAGATGAATTAGGAATAATTCCATAAGAGGAAGGAAAGGGTTGCTCGAACTGCTCTCGAAAATACTCCCAAAGTGTTGCTCTTTTGAAGGAACAGCAAAAACTCTCAAAAAGTGGTGTTCCGTGTAGGGAACAGCAAAGAAAATGGACACCAAAAAAGCAAAAAATATACACACAAAAAAGTGTGAAAATGAAAATGTCGTTCCTTTGGAAAAAGGAACAGCAAAAACTAAAAGTGTTGTTCCTTTAGAAAAGGAACAACAAAAATGCAAATGTCGTTCCTTTGGAAAAAGGAACAGCAAAAACTAAAAGTGTTGTTCTTATAGAAAAGGAACAGCAAAAACGCAAGTGTCGTTCCTTTGGAAGAGGAACAGCAAAAATGAAAAGTGTCGTTCCTTTGGAAAGGAACAACAAAAATGAAAAATTTTGTTCCTTTGGAAAAGGAACAACAAAAACGCAAGTGTTGTTCCTTTGGAAAAGGAACAGCAAAAATGAACCGTGAAAAAGGAACAGCAAAATGAACCATGGAAAAGGAACGGCAAAATGAACCGTGGAAAAGGAACGACAAAATGAACCGTGGAAAATGAACGGCAAAATGAAAGTGAAAAGGGAACAACAAAATGAATCATGAAGAAAGAACAGCAAAATGAACGGCTAACCCAAAAGGTGTTATTCCTTTGGAAAAGGAACAACAAAATGAAAATGCTGTCCTTTTGGAAAAGGAACAGCAGAAACAATAAAAGTGCACACAAATGCTGTCCCTTCAGAAAAGGAACAGCAAAATGCACAAGCATAAAATGCAAGCATGCAAAGAATGAATTTGCTGTTCGTTGTATTGATGCTGAGGATGAGTTATACTTTGAGTGAAGCAACACCTTAAACACAAAATATAAGAGAAAATAGAAAAGAAACAACAAAAAACAGTATGTAAATAAATAAATTAAGTTACAACAGCTATGGTGTTATATAAAAAAAAAATGATTTATTTGAAAAATGTTTTGGTAGCAAAGACATGACATGAATCTTCAAATGGAAATCAATTCTTCATTTCTTCTATTATGAATCCGTTGGGTAATGAGTTGGATGAAATTCCTTTGTTTCATTTAAAATTTCTTTGAAGAATCACTCGTCCATAAATTGACATTCTTTTTCTCCTAGGACCTGCAAAAAACGAGTTTCTACCTGCAATAAAACATTAAATCATGGAGAAAGAGAGGTGCATGGCTCCCCTAATCCAAGAATTATGCAAAACACTAACAAGTAGTTACTCTGTAGAACAAATCCATGTAGAAAATAACAAAGTAAAATTTATTTGTCACTTGCGGGAGAGCAGTGGTCGACCATACTAACCAACAGTGTTTTAATCACAACTTCTTTGTTTTTTGTCCAAATTGAGTGATTCCAAAGCTAAATGAGAGCTAATTCAAAGGTTTATCTCCAGTAGAAACAGGTTTTAAAAATTCAATGATATGATATGTCAATTTTAGTTAGAACAACCTGCATAACAGAGTCATTTTCAATTACCCCACTTAGACCAACGGTTGATATTTCAAGCATAATTTTATCGTTTGATGTCGGATTCAAATGATTCAAATTGGAAATGAAAGTTGATTCATTTTTTTATCTCCAATAGAAACATTTTTTGAAGACAAGAAGAATTGGTAGGTCAAATACTGTAAGGAATAGCCGGAAAGACATAGTTTTAAGGGTGCTGATTTACGATAGACAGTCAGTATTGCTTTCATAACTTCCCCATACGATATCAAAAATGAGTGATTCCAATTGTATTGTAAACTAGATTCATAGGGGAATCTACCATAGTAACAGGTTTTAAAAATATTGTCATTTAGGCCTCCAAAAACGGACTGTCCCAACTCTGTTCCTGAGCTGCCTGCTAGACACCCTGTCAATATTTTGGTTCTAACTTTTTTATTTTAAATCCAAATTGAATGATTCAAATTAGGTTAGAAAGTAGACATCAAGGGCCAGCAAGGGTAGAAACAGGTTTTAAAAATATTCACTTTTGGTACCTCAAAACATGACTGTCCCGACTGTTGTTCCAGAAATTTCATCAAGCCTGAAAGCCAAAAAAATGATATTCAACCATTTTTTCATATTGATGATAAAAATGAATATAAGTGTTTGTAGAACTATTATTTCCATTATAAGTCATCTACATACACAAATGAATTAAAAAAAAAAATTTATCACCGATGTTGATTTCCATAGCATGTTGTAACAAAAAACAACTACCTTTATAAAAATAAAAAAGATGTGTTTGTTTTATTTGTTTATTTATTTTATTTTCTCCACTATCCTACTCTTCTTGGACAATCGAATATTTTTATGTATAAGAGTATTTCCAGTGGAACCATTTTGGAATTAAGGCTTTACGTATGCACATACCCGAATTTGAAAAATGCATGATGATAAAAATTAGGGTATGAGAAGCCAACTTCCCTTGAAAAGATGGTATCAAAAATTGTTGAAGTATGGAGTGATGATGCAAACACGTGATGGAGTGAAACCAATCTTCAATATATCCGTTACTTTTTTGATTTCCCATCATACCATGAAGTTCTTGAGCTTTTAAATGGTTTGTTGGTGCAACCTAAAGAAACCTCATTTTCTTCCATAGCTTCTACAATTTTTGAATTTGAAACATTCTGAATCTCATTGTAAGTTTTCTCTAATGGCGCATGTGAGATAGAATGGGTGGGAAGGGTGGGTAAATTTGGCAGTTCAACATTGTAAGCATGTTGTACTGGTTTATTATGGTGAGGGTGTGGAATTAGTTGAGCAGGAAAATCAAAAGTAGAAATGTTGGGCAGTTTCTTACCATAACAGAAGATGTTCTTCATGTGTTCCTTTGAAGCTCCTCCTTCCAATGTTCCTGTCAATTAGTTAGTGAAATGGGTGGTGCTTACATCACCACTTGAGTGAAATCATGTGATTTATTTTTCAAAATTTCTATTTTTTCCTAGTCATTCACACGAAAATTCAAACATCTATTTCTACCCAACAAAGCAACAACAAATTTGTTAGGAAAGCAGACAGTGGAGCAGGGCTTTTACATGCTCCACACGCAGGTTTTTACCTTCCGTTTTTAAGATCCAACTCTTCCCTAGCAGGCACTAATCAGATTCACACTACTCTTTAGAAATGGCTACACTCTCCTCGGCAACGGTGCCAAAATGTGGAGCGATAAAAAGGTGTCTTTTTAACTCCTAATTACCTTCACATTAATTATCAACCCAGGGACGACTTTTTATTGCAAGAGTGTACTCAGTCTGAGGCGGCTATTTACTCAAGAGTAATGTTTTGCAGTATAGTGCTCAAAGTCCAAAAGTAAATGAAAGCCGGAAATAAAATCTAATTGGAACAGCAAGAAACTGAAATGTTCTAAACTAAATCATTCACTCAAACAACCATCAATCGAGGATACAGTAGCAATAACTCATTCCTCTAGATATTGATGCAATTGAAATCAAACCAGAACAAGACAATCAATCTAGGAATGAGGAAGCAATAACCAATGTTCTCTACAGTTGAGAGTCCTGCTTTAAAGCAATTAAAAGGAAATCAAAATTGAACTAAAGCTGCTATTGAAAGTAAACTAGGAAAACTCTTTAAAAGCACTCTTGCAATGAATCAACAGAAATGAACAACAAAGCTTCATCTAACAAAAATGATTTATTAATGGAAAGGAATAGCAATGCTAAAATACTAGAATTAAACAGCAATCTTAAATGGAACCGAACAGCAAAACTAAGTAATTAGAAAGACACAACAACTATAAATGTAATTGAATCAGCAACCTATCAGCATGAACATTAATCGCAGTTATTGAAGCAACAGCAATCGTAGTTATAATTGAATAGTAACTTAATTGAACAGCCATTGCAATTATAAATGAGCAACAATTAAATGAACCATAGTCTTAATTAGATAGTGCAGCATTAGATCAGAATTATCAGCGGGACATTTCAAGTTATAATTAATAATTCTATCACTGACACAATCCAATTATGATTTCAACAAAATGTTCATAAACAAAATATTACTGAACAAAACAATTTAAAGAAATGAAAAGGAAATCAAACCATCACACGAAAACAATTGCAAAGATATGATACACAGCAGCAGCAACGTACTCCACCAGAGGCTGGGCCCTTAGCCGCCAGCGGATGCTGCTGGGTTACTTCAGAATGAAAAGAATGAACAGCAACTCCCAAATCATGTATTAATCAGCCAATTGTGGAATCATTACAACAACAAAAGCTTGAGAATTACAGCTTGCAACAATCCCTATCCTATCATGAATAATCCACCATCATTCTTCATCATTTTTTCACCATTCCAATCCCCCCATCTCTGATCTCTGTTCTTATTTAAATAAAGAGAGATCAGAGAGAAGTTACAATAAAGATAAGTGCAACATGATTTGTATTACAAAATTGGTTTGCTTCTAACCAATTGATCAACAAGAAGATATATTTCCTTCCAGCTTTCAACAAGAGCAAAACGAATTTGGATTTGCAGCTGAGATTTGGAGGACGGCCGCAACAACAAATCTGAGAAAATCGTGCTCAAAGAACCCTGCGTTTATCTCAGTACAAGCTGAATTTAGGCAAATCGTTCTTCATTAAAGTTAATTGGGTCCGTTCTGGACAAAACCCATGTTCCGGATTTTCCAGATTATGCTTCATTTGCTCAGAATCTCAACCGCAAAACCGTCACTTCTTATTCCAGCGAATTTCTGAGTTGGCACTTTTAATGATCAAATCTTCAATCTGGAAATTATCTTGGAGGCTAAAAATGGTGAATAATGTTACAACTGATTTATTAAAACTATCATTGATAAAATCATGCATAATAATCAATTTATTAGAAATAAAGGAGAATAAATAGTATTCATCCATAAGAGCATAAATCATTTATAAAATGGATTTAAATGATAAATTATAACATATGATATAATAGAGAAGAGTAAAAATGGATGAAATAAGTGTTACAAAGTGGTCGTATTCATGGCCCAACAACTGGTTGTCCTCCGGTAGATCCCATGTGACCAACACGATGGAAAGAAACAACCACACATAGTGGAAGGGCTTGCTCTCATCTTGGACCTTGCTACAATTCACAAGGAATTCACTGCATAAGTTCCGTGACTAGTTAAATTGCACACCCTTTGCGCTCCACAGGTGTCAGAACCTCATCCACAAGAAACTTCCTAATAACCTTTCCGGCCAGTATTTGGGTGGAAATCTTCACCACGGCATCGTTGATGGACGTAATGGAATAGCCATGCGGCTTCTTCACAAGCTCAAACTCCTTTTCCATTTTCTCCACTAAGTCTCTTTCCCCTACCTTTCTGTCAAACTCCTTGGCTAGATTCAAACCCTCATGCGACAGGTGCATGATCCTATGGATGGGCATGTTTGTGATGGGTATAGGCACACCAAGCCATAAGCACCCATCGTGCATGAGAGTAAGTAACTGTCGCATGCCGGTATTGTTAATATTAGTACAGTGATAGTGGAGCACCCACAACAGGTTCAACAACCCGGAGTTCTCCACCCCGCGGATTCATTCAACCATCTCCAACTCAATGACACTTGATTCAGGGTAATAAACATGCCTCATATAATTTTATGTCGCGAGGTGATGGAACTACTCGTGGTCAGCCAGGTCCCAATCTTCCATTTCTAACAGGGGGATCCGTGTAAGGTGCGGACCTTTAAAGGTCATTTTCTCCAACAATAGGGATGTCTGAATGAGGAACTTGTTTGATTCTGGGTCCTTGCGGACCTTTTCCTTCCTTTACGCAAGGGAATATATTTAGGTAACTTGGTGATGGGCTCCTCTCCCTCAGCGTCTATGTCCTCGGTGCCCTGTTCAACTTCCAAATCCACAACTTTCTCAGGCTGATTGTCCTTCTGCTACTTCTGAGTGGCAGTATGTTTCTTGGGTGACTGGTGCACTACCACCGGCCTCTTCTGCTTGTCTTTCTTTGGTTTCTGGATCTCTTTAATACGGATGGGCTTCGGCCTAGGTGACCTCGGCACCGTAGGCCTAGGAGCTTGAGATTCCATGCTCACAACCTCTATAGCATATCCTTCGGATGCAATAGTTCCCCCAGTGCTTGCAGTCTCAGTAGGGCCTGGTCCTAACATGGTATCACAGATGAATTTCCAGGTTAACTCTCTTAAATTATCAAATGCAAGGCTTGCAACCAAATCCTCAAAGAATGCACGATTCATAAGCAAGAGACAGCACAACTTAAAAAATCTAAGGGCGCAAAGTGCTCTCTACTGAACTGGCACACGTAATTTATAAGGGAATTTCAATTCAAATATGACTGTTCCCCCCAAAATTCATCCTTTAATGTTGTTTTGGCAGCGAATATTCAAATATTTTGGCCTTAAATGTTGCCAACCTGCTCCTCCTAACCATCTTCCAGCTGTCAAATCATGAATAGTGACTCCAACGATCACTTTCTGGCTGTGCTCCACGGTACCTGCCATCATAGCACAACTTCTGATATTGTAACATCACCCTTTTGCATGTAGTCCTCCTACCGCATAGTCCTCCAATCCGAGCAATGTAGTTTATAGTCCTACACTCCCTTGAAGCTACCTGGAGCACTAACCTGTTATGTCGTCATGTAGTCATTGAGCCGGGATATCCTGTATATGGCTTCAATCAAATTCCATTCACCCTTCCTAGAAAAGGTTCTCCATTCAGCTTCATGATCTGAACTATGCCTCCCTATGTAATTTATTTGACGACATATGGCCCAAGCAAGTGCATCTGAAATTTTCCCGAAAATTAGTGAACTTACTATCATATAATAAAACCAAATCATTTACCTTGAATGTGCGTAGCTTGATGTGCCGATCGTGCCAATATTTTTCACTTCCTTCTATACTTGATGATGGAATCCAGCTAAGAATATGTCTTCTTCAAACTCCATCAGCTGCACGAGCCACTATTCCAAGGCTCCGTGATTTGACATCCCTGTGAAAGATGTTATGCGTAGAATAAGCATGATATATTCCATAGGCATCATAGCTTCTACACCATAGACCAATCAGAAAGGTGTTTGACCTGTTAGCTTTTTACAAGTAGTCCTGTACGCCCAAAGTATTGCACGTATGCGCATGTCCCAATCATTCTGTTGTGCATTGCAACTCTTCGCTAACCCATTCTCCAAGATCTTATTAAAGGCCTCAACTGTCCCATTAGCCTAAGGATGATATGGTGTTCTCTTTTGATGATAAACATGGAACTCTTCGATCAGTGCGCTGATCGTTTCATTGAGGAAGTGCGTACCCCAATCACTCATCAACACTTTTGGGAAGCTGAATTTGGTTAACACATACGCAAACAAGAACTTTGTTGTTGTAGCCCTGGTATAATCTTTCACTGATTATGCCTCTACCCATCTGATTAGGTATTCGATCGCGGTGATGATATAGCGCACACCTGTCTTCTTACTTGGGGGCTGAATCAGTCCTACAAATTCAATTGCCCATTTCTCAAATGGTTGCAATGATACCTGAGGATTCAATAGCATCTCATCCCTCCATGATGGTCTGCCCATTCCCTGACATGGATCAAATGCCATATAATACACTTTAGAATCTTTATGCAATGTAGGCCACCACAAACCCACACGCAAAATCTTCTGCTCCATTTCCTTTCCTGCATAATGTCCTCCTGTAGCCCCTCCATGAGCTTCAGCTAAGATGCTACTTTGTTCAAAGTCTAGTACATACCGTCGCAATATCTCATCAGCACACATCTTATACAAATGTCCGACGATCACTGAGAAATATGTCGCACGCACCAGGAGTTCCATCTTTTGCTGACTGGTATACCTGTCTGGAGCCATCCCTGTAGTGAAAAAGTGGATATCTGTAAAATGATTATCCGCTATGCACACTACGAATAGTTGCACGTCAAGCAACCCTTCCTCCCAATTAGTAGGCTCCTCCCCTATTTTGATTCATGATAGATGGTCAAGTCCTCCATTCAACCTACCTAGCTTCACAATGATCTCAAAGTCATATTCTTGAATTACCAGCGTCCATCGACAAATCTTCCCCCCCAACACAGGTTTATTGACCAAGTCTTTTAAGGCGGAATGATCTATGTACATCTTGAAATGTCAACCCAATAGATAGTGTCTGAACTTTTGAAGTGTGTACACCATAGCGAATCCTTCGTGCTCTATCGTTGAGTAATTCTTCTCAGCCTTTGATAATTTCCTACTCGCAAATGCTATAGGGTGGTCCATCTCTCCTTCACAAGCCTGTGTGAGTACTTCTCCCAACACAATACATGAGGCATCAACGTGCACATTGAATTCCTTCTTCCAATATGGGAAGACCAAGATCGGCATGGTGACCATATTTTCTTTTAATACATCCAAATTACGTTGACATTCGTCATCCCAATAGAATTTAGCATCCTTCTACAGCAAATTCTCCATGGGCACGGTAATCTAAGAATTCCTTGATGAAATTTCTATAATAGCCTATATGTCTGAGCATTGCACGCAACTATTTGACACTCCTTGGGGCCTCCAAATTTACTATTACAACAATCTTGGCAAGGTCCACCATTAGTCCTTACTTGAACACGACATCACCTAGTAAAATTCCAAGGGGAACACAAAATAAATACTTCTTTAGGTTCAGTGTGATCTGATACCTCTTGCACGTATCCAACATTAATCGTAGACTTGCTATGTGGCACTTTACTAAGCCGAACACCGTCCAATCATCAAGGTACACTTCCAAAAACTTCTGAATAAATTCCTTGAACGCCGCGATGACTATGCGAGAGAATATCGTCGGTGCATTCTTGAGTCCAAACTGCATGACAGTATACTAAAAGCAACCCCATTTTGTCACGAAGGTTGTTTTTCTCCTATCCTCTGGTACGATCTTAATATGATGGTACCCAGAGAACCCATCAGTGAACAATTAGGCCTCCTGACCTCTGATGTTTTCCAATACTTCATCTGTAAATGGTGTTAGAAAAGGATCATGGACGAAGGCATCATTAAGCTTTCTTAGATCTACACAAATCCTTATTTTCTCCTTTGTTTCTTTTTGTGAACAACCATCGGGCTTACCTAGTTAAACTCTTCAACTGGTTTGATGGTTCTTGCTTCTAGCATCTTATCCAACTCTAAGTGAACCTTTTCCTTGTATGTGAGATTAAGGCAATAGGACCTCTACTTAATAGGCTTTACATCCAACTTCAAAGTAATTTTCATCACCCCCAAGTTGCCTATGGTGCCTTTCAGGTCCAAAAATTTTGTAGGAAAAATATCCTGGTACTCGCGAAGTAGCTCAACAACTTTAGCCACTATGGCCTCATCCTAGTAATCTCCAATATTCGCAAATTTTGGGTCTGCTTCAGTACCGATGTTTACTTTCCTGGTTTTCAATGGGTGGTGATGTCCAGGTTCTCTATTTGTGGACCTTCAACTTCACGATGACTTTCTGCCTCTGGGATATTGATATTCCTTGGATCCTCATCCTCTCCCTCAACAGTCACATTATATCATTCCAAAACATGGCGCAGTTGGGTGCTCTAGTCTAGCTGACCAACTCGAAAGGGTCCTATGGTATTCTAAAGATCGATGCCTTAACCTCCCAGAGGGTGCCATCAATTCTTTCAAACCCATCTTCAAAACTGAACGTAATTAAGAATACTTCCCTTAATATATCCCACTCCGTGGTGCCATGATGAAGATCTATTTCCAAGTACCAATTCATAGGGATTATTTCCAAAGTATGATAGAATAAGTGCACCCACTTTGGTTGTGGTTCCGTTCCATAGACTTTAGTCCACTTCGCTAAATGATCATGCGATCATTTCTCCCATCGTATTTCTTAGTCAGCCGCAGTTTAGGATTCCTACCTCATCATCCTTCTATAATCTCACCATCCATCAAAGTTGTCTTTGTGCGTACCCCACCATCGTGCGGGCATAGTGCATAGTGCCAAATCTAGTGCTTGGAAGCGATGATCCTCAGGGACTTCTCATTCAAAGGCATCCAAAAACTTATCTACTTCAGTTAAACCATCATAATAGGGTAAATTTCTTACCGCTAATGACACACAACACAGGGATTTAGTCATCATGTTGCTACGCAACGTAGATACTTCATGCAACCTATTCTGCCAATGCTCAAATTCTTCATTTGAATCTAATGTACAGGAACTCTCGATCCCATGCAATTCATTCATCAGTTTTTGGATTAATCTATTCTTGATCTCGCACAATTATTTTATAAAGCTAATCCAAGTCATCATCACTTTCTTCATAATCATAGACCGGTTCGATATAGCACTGTCCTTCTGCAGGGTCCAATAGTACTACCACCCGATGCAATTTCCTTTCAAATGACAATTTTCTTTTCTTCAAGTTGATGAGTCCATTCATATCAATGGCCGAGTCAATTTCAAGGACCGCGGGGTATGGATTCTTGTCATCAACAATTTCTATTACTTCAAAATCATCCAGTGTGCTCGCACCCTCTATATTTATGGTGACTCCATGTAGTTGTCCCATAGGGATAATCCTCTACTGGTTCACCATCCTTAGTTGAGTCGGAGACCACTGCAGCATAGGCCTCCACATTTTCTCCCATGTCTATTTAGGAAAAACGTTTGCATCAGACTCCAGATCCAAAATAACCTGGTTCATCTCATAATCTCCTATCTGCGTGGTGATCCTCATCTCACACCCTGTTCTTGCGTTATGTTTGCCAATCTTTCTGACTACGTGGTGTCCATCAGGAGAAACTTCCTTACCAAGACACTTTTTTATCAATTCATGTATCCCCTTCACAACCTTGCTATCAGGGAATTTAGACTTCTGTGATCCATAACATTGTTAAGATAGTCTTCGGCAAAATCACATAACCAATCTTTTGTCAACGCGTTTCGAACCAACCAGTGTGGTTCATCGTCAGGACAAGTTGAAGAACCAATCCGGCTTAGCTAGATTAAATAGAGTGTGCAGAGACTTCAAAAGCTATAATGCTAACGGCTAATTTGACCTAATGACCTAGTCAAACTACTAAAATAGTTAATTAATATTTCTAGAAATAGTTAAAATAGGTAAATAAAATTAATATTTTAATCATAATGGTCATTATATAATATATATTCGATGATTTAATATTATTCAATTATTATTTAAATAAAAGAATATTAATAAATTAATTTAAAAGTAGATATATTATTAATATTATTTCAAATATTAAGAGTATAATATTAATATTTTAATTATAATGGTCATTATATAATATATATTTTAAATAATTTATTATTATTTAATTATATTATTAAATAATTATTATTAATAATATATTTATTTAATAATAAATAGATATATCATTAAATAATTAAATTGTATTTGTTAGTTTAAAAATAGATATATTATTAATAATATTTCAATTATTAAGAAAATATTCTTAATAATTGAAATATTATTAATAATATATCTATTTTTAAACTAACAAATAAAATTTAATTATTTAATGATATATCTATTTATTATTAAATAAATATATTATTAATAATAATTATTTAATAATATAATTAAATAATAATAAATTATTTAAAATATATATTATATAATGACCATTATAATTAAAATATTAATATTATACTCTTAATATTTGAAATAATATTAATAATATATCTACTTTTAAATTAATTTAAAAGTAGATATATTATTAATATTATTTCAAATATTAAGAATATTTCTTAATAATTGAAATATTATTAATAATATATCTATTTTTAAACTAACAAATAAAATTTAATTATTTAATGATATATCTATTTATTATTAAATAAATATATTATTAATAATAATTATTTAATAATATAATTAAATAATAATAAATTATTTAAAATATATATTATATAATGACCATTATAATTAAAATATTAATATTATACTCTTAATATTTGAAATAATATTAATAATATATCTACTTTTAAATTAATTTATTAATATTCTTTTATTTAAATAATAATTGAATAATATTAAATCATTGAATATATATTATATAATGACCATTATGATTAAAATATTAATTTTATTTACCTATTTTAACTATTTCTAGAAATATTAATTAACTATTTTAGTAGTTTGACTAGGTCATTAGGTCAAATTAGCCGTTAGCATTATAGCTGTTGGAGTCTCTGCACACTCTATTTAATCTAGCTAAGCCGGATTGGTTCTTCAACTTGTCCTGACGATGAACCACACTGGTTGGTTCGAAACGCGTCGACAAAAGATTGGTTATGTGATTTTGCCGAAGACTATCTTAACCTTGCTATCATTCAGTAGTTTCATATAGGTCTCAAAAACGTAGTGAGAACAGAGGGATCAACCTCTATGGGTGTGATGGTTTATGGTATTTTGTGTTGATGCCTGAGGTAGATGCCTCGGTAAAGCTTTTATTTGGCTCCATAAACATCTCCTTCACACATTCCAAATCGAAGCCAACTTCCTTTTCTGGGGCCTTGCAAACCCTTCCATCCTCTTCAGGTTGTTTTCCTTTATCTTCCCTAGTCGTTGCTCCGCTTCTCAGCACTATATTTACATTCGAATCTTCCTTGCGGGGCTCAACCCTCATCATCTGTAGGTTTTGTGTAGGTTGTTGAGGTTGTGCCTTCTTTTCCTACATTTTGGCTATCAACATAGGGTATTCTTCGATAGTGTGGTAAAACTAGGTGTTGTATTGACAGGAGGGGCATGTCTGATTTGGACACTCTCACGCATAGTGCCCTGGTCTCCCATAGTTGTAGAAAATAACCTGACCGCGACCTCTATTAGGTCCTCCTCCTCCTTAGCCTCTTCCTCACCCCTGATATCCCCCGAGCGCTCCCCTAGCACCGTGATCGGAGGCCGAGTTTCTGCTTGCATTCGATAGGTAGGCATTATTTCCATCATCAACTCGTATAGATGACAATGGTGCTCATCGTGGCCCACTAATTTATAGAAATTGCATAACAACTATTGTGGCATCTGAATGAACTTTTACAGCAAATGATAATTATTCATTACATGTTTTCCAGCCACCTGACAAATAGTGCACCATAGCGTAGGCCCCGCACTTGGTCCTGCTTGAGCTTCCTACCTCAGGGGCATTGTCCTCCCCCCCCCTCGTAATATAATTCACGAAGACAGGGAAGTGGTATTTATCATGCCCCTAGCTTTTACACTTGAGGCACCAGACCTCCTCGTGCACCTCGAGCCCAGCCCCCTTTTCCTTTTTCAAGCTCTGCAATTCGAAGCAGAGGTTTTGCAACTATGAGTGAATATATTGGACTCCCAAAGTCGCATCCTGAATAGGTGTGTCATGTAATCTCATTGCAATTTCCAATGCTTCCACCTGAGTTCCTATCTTTTGTTGTGACAAAGAAATCCTTAGGTAGGGCAGAAGTGAGGCTATAAACCATTCACGGTGTTGACCATCTCTAACATGCATATTAGCTTCACAGATCACACACTTCAACCTTTTATCTAACTCCCAGGGCATTTCCCCCGCCTTCATCGTGATCTCCTTAAATCTAATGACTAACTGTGGGTCAGACATGGGATGACTAAACTACTTGTTTAAAGCATCCTTAGTTTCTACTAGATTTGCTATAGGATGGTCAGCACAGTACTTAATATACCACGTCAACGTGCGGTCCTACAGGGGAGCAACTAAATGTGCCTTCTTTATTTTATCATTAATGATCTGTTGTGTAGTCCACACAACATTTGCAACAAACCAGAACTGATCTCTATCTTCACTTCCTATATCCTTGAAAATCGGCACCTTTATCGAGTTCGACAAGTTGAACGGTGGTGGTGGTGGAGGTGGTGTGGTAAAAGGTGTATGTTGTGGAGGTGGTGTGGATGGATGAGGTATCCACAGAAACGCATGGAAACCACTGCCTTATGAACTGGACAACGCTTTGTGGTGAGGCCAATACCGCTCCCTTGTCGTCACTCAAAGGAGGTCCAATCAACGGGCTATATTCAAGACCTACTTTTTCTTGATTTCTAAAGCTTCGTTCAATTCACGTAGATCCAAACATCAAGGCAATGGCATAACCCATTTCTCACACAAGAGCATCTATTGGGCGCGGGATCCTGCAAGGGCAATTTTGGCGCTAGAAGCCCATATTTTGGTCCAATTTTGTAATCCAAGTGTAAAGACTCCACATTTTGTGGTCACAGAGCACGTAGAGGTTAAAGAGTCATAAAGTTGCTACCCTTATTTTGGTAATGTAATGTTGGCTGTAAAATATCTACCCATGGTCCGCGGACCATGGGATTGTATAAATAGAGCTAAGCTCTAAGTAGTCAAAAGAAATAAATAATAATCAAGGATTGAGTCATAGAGTTAGAGCATAAGTATAAGTTTGGGTCGTAACATAGGTAGAGGCTCTGCAGCTGAGTGCGTAAAGGCCTAGAAGTCCGCAACTGAGTGCACGGACCGTGGCAGCTGTGTGCACAGGGCGATTCAGGTCTGTAATTGTCCCTAATTATCAATAAAGAGAAGGATTCTATAATTTCTATGTCTTTATTTCCTTTTTATGCATCTGTTATATTGGGTATGAATTTCACTTATAATGCTTATATGATGCGCAAATGTATGTAAATGTGTTGGTTAAGTGAAAGCAATTAAGAACATCTATTTACGCGAAGCTAACTAAGATCAGTTAATAAGATAAGCAAGCCACTTAGCCTAGTTTGGGAGATATTGCAATTCACTGCCCTAACAGCACGAAAGTCCCTAAGCCGCAGGTTAGGGCTATGCGAGAACCAATTGTACCCTTCTGTGAAGGTACTGAAGAGTGCAATAAATGGCTAAGAAACTTGCGTGAAGGCAGATATAGCTAGAATAAACCAACATCACAACCATCTCAAGGGTGCGGAAACTTGGTTCCAACATTCCCCCATACTACTTCGGGTGAGACTTCAGTCCACGCTCCATGGGCTAATGCCGAAAGGGCCAGTAGTGTAGGGATTTGTTTGGCTAACTAACATTGAACCTGGGTCAGGCCCCCACAAGCCAACAAATGGTTCCATTGCCAGGACCGTAATCTGCATAAGGGATGTGTGATGTTGTATCACTGGAATCCAACTAAGAAAGAAATCGAAGGTTTGTTGGACAGAAGGATCCACAAGTTCTCGGCACAAGAAAATAGAAACCTACGACTGTCGAAAGAACAATGGCTAGACAAGTACCTGTATATGGAGATCCACGAAATCTTTTTCACCTCCTTTCCTACTGAGCTATATGAATGGATTGCGAAGGTAGAAGATAGCCAAGGAAGCTGGAAACTTGATGATCCTATTGTGTGGACCCCAGAGCTAGTGCGAAGGTTGGAAGCATCAGAGGATAAGATCGCTTGTGCTGTCGATCATTAGCTCGATCAAATCATAGGAGGATTTGTGATTGAATTCACAGTCGACACCTTAGTCAGCTATAGCGAGGAAAAGTGACGCTTTTTTCAAAGGACCGCGAGGTAAGTACGTAAAATATTTGAATACTTGGATTAAAATGTTGTTGTGTGAAAAATGGGTTATGCAGCTACCTTGATGTTCGAGACTACGTGAAGCGGAAGATTTTATAGAAACGAAGGAAATAAGGGCCCAGAGCATAGCCCCTTGATTTCACCTCCACGAGGGGATGAGGAAGGGATCGCGAAGGTCTCTCTGCGAAGTTCTATTCAGTTGATAAAACAAGGATTCCTGTGAATACCACCTCCACCCACACCACCACCGGCTTCACCACCATTGCCTCCAACTTCACCTATACCACCTCCACCTCCACCGTGATTCAATATGGCAAACACTATGAAGTTGAATTTGTTCAAAGGCTTGGGAAATGAGGACCCGGACCAATTCTGCTTCATTGTGAGGGATGTATGGGAAGCTCAGGATGTTACAGATGACCATATAAAGAAAGCGACACTGGTTAGCGCTCTGCAGGATCATGCGCTAACCTAGTATATTAAGTACTCCAACGATAACCCGAATGCTAGAGTAGCGGACATCCAAGCAACACTTAATAGGGAATTTAGCAGGCCTAAATTGGAAGTGCAGTTGATTGTGGGATTCAAATAGATCGAGATGCAACCAAGCGAGACACCTCGGGAACTGGATCATAGGCTAAAATGTACGATCCATGAAGCCAACATGAACTTGACACATGGACAGCATTGTGACTGGTTTGTGGCTTCGCTACTACCACACTTAAGGAGTGCGTTGTCGCAGCAGAAGATAACAACTCATGCAGAGACCTTGGAGATCACCATGAGACTACATGAGACTCTAATGCAGGTTCCTAATCTAGGAGTCCAGCAGAGCCATGCACAGCTGAAAAATTTGTGCCTTGAGATGCAAAGTCTGAAGCAAGACAAGACAATTCGGCTAGAGGTACACGAAGAGGTATGGTGTTTGAAATACAAGAGTCATGATCATAACAAATACCACTACCCAGTCTTCACAAACTACCTTGAAGGAGGAGGACTGATGCCTTTATGGTTGGAAGCTTAATTAGTACCTAGTGTGATGCCTGCTTTATGGTGCACTATCTATCAGGTAGCCAGAAAACATGCCACGGATAACTGCCACTTGTTACATAAGTATGTACAAGCACCGTAACAGTTGTTCTGCAACTTTTGTAGGTCAGTAGGACATGATGAGCATACTTGCAGGAGCTATGAATTGATGATGGATAGAACTCCCACTTATAGGGTTCAAGCCGAAATGCAGCCCCTTGACCAAAATGCACGGATGGCGCGGATAGGATTTCAAGGGCACGGACGAGGCCGAGGTGGAGGAGGACCTAGTAGAGGTGAAGGACAGTTGATTCGCTACAATTGCAGAGGACCAGGACACTATTCTCGTGACTGTACTAATCCAAATGCATCCATCGTATAAGTATTGCACGTTGTTTGATCATGAAATAGAAGATTGTCCCACGCTGATAGCTAGGATACGTGACAAAGGGGCGCTACCACCTCCCATGACTCAGAACCTGCAGATGATGGGGTCTGAGCCATGCGAGGAACATCCAAACATAAATATAGTGCTCTAGAGTGAAATCGGGATGGGAGATGACAAGGAGAAACAACCAGAAGATAGTACATGGGTTCGCAAGGCCCCGACGAAAGAGGATGAGTTTGATTTAGAGCGTGCTCGGGAAGCCTTCATGGAAGCTAAGAAGAGCTTCACTGAGGCCTGCACTTTAGGAGGCAAGGATAATCCTGAGCCAGAGATGGACCCCTCTATGCTCACAACTTTCCTGGAAACCTGTATGAAGCTAGTGTGTGACAGTAATGTTGTAAAAGGGCTACAAGAACTCATCAATAAATGTGCTGGAACTGCGCATAGTACGAAAGATTGACAAGCATAAAACAAGGACAGGATGGGAGATGAGACTGACCGTGAAAATAGGAGAGTATGAAATGGATCAGGTCATTTTGGACCTAGGGTCAGTTGCGAATGTCCTACTAAAGCAAACTTGGGAGCGAATGGGGTGACATGTGCTACAATGGTCTCTGATTCAGCTAAGGATGGAAAATAAGCATAAAATCATACCCATGGGACAGCTGCAGGGAGATGACAGCAATCCCTACCCTGCACTCTTGGGAATTGACTGGGCTACTGATATGAATGGGGTAATCAATCTGAAGAAGCAAAAGATGATCTTTGAGAAGAAATCACTGTGCGTAATAATACCCCTGGATCCTGTTGAAGGATCGCGCTATACGGAACCAGTCCATGACTATGAGAGTGATGATGATCTAGACTGCATCTATAAGATAACAATGCGAGACCAAGACTGGGTGAATCCCACCACGGATGGATGGATTACATGGGAGTGTGAGAGTTCCTGCACTTCAAATTCTGACAAAGAAATAGAACGCTGGCAGAATCAGTTACATGAAGTAACAACGCTAAATTACAACATGATGACTCGATCACTATGTTGTGTGTCGTTAGAGGTAAGAAACCTTCCTACTTATGATGTTATAAATGAGGTAGATACCTTTTTGGATGCATTTGAAAGTGACGTGCCAGAGAAGAAATGCTTCCAGGCCTTGGACTGGGTACTGTGCACTACGCCCAAAAGATGGTGGGGTACGCACAAGGGAAGCTTTGATGATTGGCACAAATGTAGGAGGATGATGAGAGCATGATTTGGGAAGCCTAAGATGCGACTGACAGACAAGTATGATGGGTAGGACGACCCGCGCGTTCATTTGGCCAAATGGACGTAGACCTATGGAGAAAAGCCACAACCTACGTGGGTGCACCTATTCTGTCATACCCTAGATGTTATCCCAATGAATTTGTATATAGAAACAGAGCTCTGCCATGGGACAGGTGAATGGGATATCCTACATGAAGGATTCATGATGACATTCAGTTTTGAGGATGGGTTTGATAGTATTGATGAAGCACTACAAGAGGTGAAAGCAGCCATCTTTAGGATACCGCAGGATCCTTTAGACCTGATTTAGCCTAAATGGGCTACTCAATTGAGTCACGCACTAGAATGTTATAATGAAACTGCTAAAGAAGAGGACAAGGATCCACAGAATATTAACATCCCAGAAATAGAAGGCCACCTCGAGGTTCAAGGACCGCAGATCAAGAACCATGATATAACCGCGTCGGTGAAAACTAGGCAGGTGAACATTGGTACAGAGGCAGACCCCAAATTTTCCAAGATTGGAGACTATTGGGACGACGTGACGGTGGATAAGGTCACTGAATTACTCTGTGAATATCAAGACTTATTCCCTACCAAGTTTATGGATTTGAAAGGAATAATCAGAGATCTCATAGTGATGAAGATTATGTTAAAGCCCAACGTGAAGCCCGTTAAGCAGAGGCCTTACCGCCTAAATCCGAAATACAAGGAGAAGGTCTGCTTAGAGCTAGACAAAATGCTAGCAGCAGGCATCATTGAGCTCATGGAAGAATCCGATTGGGTAAGCCCAATGGTGGTGCAAGAGAAGAAACAAAAGGATGAGATAAGGATATATGTGGATCTCAGAAAACTGAACGATGCTTGTGTGCATGATCCTTTCCCAACTCCATTCACAGATGAAGTGTTGGACAATGTAGGTGGCCAGGAAGCATACTCCTTCACTGATGGGTTCTCTGGGTACCACCAAATCAAAATCGCACCAGAGGATAGGATCAAGACAACCTTCGCGACTGAGTGGGGTTGTTTTCAATACACTGTGATGCCATTTGTGTTGAAGAATGCGCCTACTATCCTTTTTCGTGTGGTTGTCACGACATTCAAGGAATTTATTCATAAGTTCCTGGAGGCCTATTTGATGACTAGACTATATTTGCGATGGTTAAGCGCCATGTAGTTAGCTTGCGCTTGATGCTGGATACCTGTCGAAGATACCAGATGACGCTCAACCTCAAGAAGTGTCTGTTTTGCGTTCCTTTTGGGAACCTATTGGGGCATGTGGTTTGCAGATAAGGGCTAATGGTAGACCCCGTGAAGATCGTGGTGAATTTGAATTTGGAAGCACCGAGGAGTGTGAAACAGTTGCGTGCTACTCTGGAAAATACGTGATATTACAAAAAAAAAAATCAAAGGCTATGCCCAGATCACCGCGTTCATGGAAAAATTGTTGAAGAAGGATGTCATGTTATGCTAGAAATTTGATTGTAAGAAAAGCTTGGATATATTGAAAGAAACGATGGTTACCGCACTGATTCTAGTCTTCCTGAATTGGAAGAAAGAGTTTCATGTAGATGTCAATGCATCGTGTATAGTGTTGGGGGCAGTACTAACATAGGATGGCGAAGAAGGCTTGGACCACCATATCGCTTTCGCAAGCCACGGATTATCCAAAGTAGAGAAGAATGATTCAACCGCTGAATGTGAAGGGTTAGCTATGGTGTATGCACTCCAGACGTACCGACACTACTTGCTAGGAGGCCACTTTAAGATGTATACGGATCACTCTACGCTGAAGTACTTGGTCAATAAGCCTGTGTTGCGGGGGAAAATTTGCAGATGGCTCTTATTGTTCCAAGGGTGTGATTTTGAAGTTGTTGTGAAGCCTGAATGATTGAACGTGGGACCAGATCATCTGTTGTGCATCGAAACAGGGGAGGAACCTACTAACTTGGAGGAAGGATTACCTGACGCGCAGCTATTTGCAGTGCGTATTGCAGATGGTCGTTTCGAGGATATAATACACTTCCTAACAACAGGATCTGCACTGGAAGGATACTCTATCTAGAAAAAGAAGGAATTATTTGTGCACATGGCAGATTTCTCTGTCATTGTTGGGCATCTATATAAGATGGGGAATGATGAAATACTATGAAGATATCTACCTGAGTTTGAACGAAGCAACATCCTTGCGGATTCCTATGGGGGCACCACGGGGGGACATTATGCAAGAAGAGCAACTGCGTAGAATATTCTATGCACCGGGTTGTGGTGACCAATCCTTCATTAGGATTCAAAAGCATATTGCAAGGCATGTAATGTATGTCAAAGAACAGGCAGGCCATCGTGGAGGGATGAAATGCCTTCGAATCCACAAATAACATTGCAACCCTTCAAAAAATGGGCAATAGATTTTGTAGGACCTATTGAGCCCTAAGGAATGACAGGTGTGAGGTACATTATCACTGCGACGAAGTACTTGACTTGTTTGGCAGAAGTGTAGCCGATGAAGGATTGCATGGGTGCAACTGTCACAAAGTTTCTATTTAAACATGTTATGGCGCGATTTGGATGTCCAAAGATCTTGATGAGTGATTGTGCTACGCACTTCCTAAATGAGACAATCAGCACGCTAACAGAGGAATTTTAGGTGTATCACCAGAAGAGCACACCTTATCATCCACAGGCTAACGAGACAGTGGAGGAATTTAACAAAGTTCTTGAAAACGAGCTGACCAAGGTTTGCAATGCTCAGCAAAGTCATTGGGACTGCATACCTGCAATATTATGCGCTTATCGAACGACTTGCAAAAATCTGATGAGACAAACTCCTTTTAGGCTTGTCTATGGTGTGGAAGCCGTAATGCCTTGGAATACATCATTCCTAGTCTACGCATAGTAGCGCTCATAGGTGTGATGGATCACGGAGCCCTGGAAGAGAGGAACATACAACTGGATGAACTCGAGGAAGAAAGATTTGGTTGGATTTGACCAGAAGGTCCAAAAGCAGCATGAAAAGGCATGGCATGATAGGCACATCAAGCTGTACAGATTCAAGTTAAACGATCTGGTTTTACTGTATGATAGTAAGTTTGATAAATTCCCCGGAAAGTTTATGATGCACCGGTTAGGGCCCTATGTTATTAATGAGATTACCGATGGTGGCGCGGTCCAATTGGTTAAGTTAAATGGAGAACCCTTCCCAGGAAAGGTCAATGGGAGTCGCTTGAAGCCATACACCAGCAATATGGCCATGTGACTATATGAAAGTAGCATAGTCTTAGCGCTCTAGGTAGCTGAAAGGAGGCGCGGGACAATAAACTACACTACCCGGGTTGGAGAGCTGCACGATGTTAGGACTGCATGAAACAACAAAGTGTCACAAGGTCCATGATAGTGTGAAGATAGCTGCGCTAGCACGCAGGTCCACCGGAAAGTGACTGTTAAAGTCACTATTCACGATTTGATGGTCGGTCTGAGGCAAAATGGAGTGGGTGAGAGCCATTTAAGGCGAACTTTATGGATTATATTCTTGGAAACCTGCCGCCAATCTAACATTTATGGGCCGAATGTGGGGGGGAACGGTCGAATTTGAATTCAAAAGGACCTATAAATTACAAGTGGTTGTCTAGTGAAAAACAATTAGCATCTTGAAAATTCAGTTGTTGTGTTATCAGCTGTGTATGGACCTTGTGAATTTTGAGGCTTTGAGAGCAAGTTCAATGTTTGAGAGATTGCCAAAGGAAACACAGGACCTCCTAACCAGAATGATGTTGACACCCAAGGAAGCTGCGCAGGAAATTGCGGTAGTAGAAGCCCCAAAGAGTGCCAAAGTGATAGTTGAGGTCCCTAAATCACCCAGAACACCGAGACCTAAGAAGGATAAGCAGGCTATGATCCCGGTGTGCGTCTCACCAAGAAACCCACAGAGGACCAAGCTCACTTTGTAGGAAAAGGGGAAGGCCATTAATCTGGAGGCAAATGAGGAAGAATCTGAGGAAATCCTGGTGGATGAGGAAGACATGGAAATGGAAGTTGAAACCCAGGGTACGGACCCTATTACCAGGCTACCTGAATATGTTCCTCCACACAAGGGTAAAGCCAAGGTGCTGGAGGACATAGATGAGAGCTAGAGCTCCCTACAAACTCCGCTACTCCTAGAGGACATTGTTTTTGAGGGGCCACACTTAGGATGAATTCCTGTGCTAAAGTTTGAGGATTGGGACCTCACAGATCACGAGAAATTCCCGCATTTAGTGACTAAGAAGCTAATGCACCAACGGATTGACGCGACTGCTAGAACGATTGAATTAGAGCTGTGGACCTAGCTCAAGGGTGTAGAGAAAGTTGGGTTGCTCAACCTACTCTGGGTGCCGCATTACCACCATGCCCCAGTGACCGTCTTCGTCATCAGGAAGCTACTCTACTTGGTGCATGATGGGTGTTTGTGGCTGGAGGATCCCATTCCCATCATAGACCAATTGATCCATCGGATCACACGGATGCCTTACTCAGGGGAGGATCTAGCGAATATATCAGAAGGAAAAGGTCGTGAGTTGGCCCTCGTAGAAGCTATGAAGAAGAAATTCAAGTTGGAGAAGAAGAAGAGGGATATGCCATCTCCAACATTAACAACCCTACAGTCAAGGTCGCAATACAATTACTAGCAGGGAAGGTGATGCAGAAGTGCCATGCGGATGAGGTGCCCGTGCCTATGATTGCACTAGCATCCCAATGTGCTAAAGTAGTCCAGTTCAACTGGCAAATTATCTATGCGGTGAGTTCCTTGCGAACTTTAGCGAGGCACAAGAGCAGGGAAAGACGTTTCACTATGTGTGGCTCCTGCTACCGATCATGCTGGTGGCATGAGAGCTGCCAAAAGATAGCCAATTCCCTTCGGTCACATCGGACCTTCCAGAGACAACGAAGTATGCTTCGCTGTGGGTGACCAAGGACGTGCAGTGCATAAAAGAAAGCAAGATCTTCTGGATCTTGATGGAGATGAGTAGCTGGATGGAGATCAATCGTAAGCTGTGGTTTTCGCCCAAAGTATATGCTAGTTTGCAGAGCTTTGCAGAGTTCAAAGCGGATTTCCACCATGTTTTTATCAGGGTGCGAAAGGACCCCACGAAGACATGGCATAACTTACCATATCTGGCAACTGATGATGTTGTATTTGCAGTCCTTGAGTCTTGTCCGCTAGAGTGGAGCGCTCCAGTAGGCTCCACAATGGAAACAGACAAGTACTCCACACAGCGTAAGAAGGAAACAAACAAAGCTCAGAATAGATCAACTGGCTGAGAAGCGCAGAAAGGAGGAAGCTGATGCTAAGACCCAGGCTGCGCGTGACACCACGAAATTGCTGGAACAACAGAAGATAGGAGGAGAAGCGTACAAAGGACAGAAGTCACCTTCGCCCGGGACTAAAGAAAAAACAGAGGAGCCAACAGAACAAGGTGGGGTGGACCCGCAGAAGACATCCACCCAACTCAAGCATCAACACCCACAAGAGAAGGCAGTGCCATGAAAGAAGACCAATGTGTCAAAGACATCTTTCAACACCCTCATTGAGGGGGATTTGCTCGACATCAGAGAAATGGTGAGGGATGTCACCATGGAGGCCCTCCAATAGTTCGAAGAACAATAGCAATCAATATTGGGGGCTCTCCAGATAGAGCTGCAGGAGTTGCAGGCTCACATTCCACAGGCTGGAACAACGTCCACGAGCCTCACGATCGGCACTTCAGCTACCGAGGGGATGTTGCGCACAAGGGTGACCAATGCGGTACTGCTACCTGATGGGTCACTCTCTATAGAAAATGAGGCCGACAGACCCATGGTTAGCAGTCTGAAAGGGATAGGATTAAATATGGCTGCACTCCCTTGGGAGACGCTCTACCTCTTGCAGGATGGAGTCACCACGGAACTCATGGCCCAGGAGAGTGGCGCTCTGGAGGTGATGAGCGAGCAGTGAATCAACATCGAGCAGTTGAGCCTACAGCACAAAGAAGTAGTAGAACAGAACAATAAGATCATGCAGGTAGTAGAGGAAGCCTACCGAATGGTCCCGGAGTTGGACATTCATGCACAAGAACAGGTTAAGGCACGCGTCCGTAAGATGGCCACAGGGGTGTGTGACGCTTGAATAGAGATGTCCAAGGTTAAATTGGAGCTGAGCCTATAGATCGCAGAATGGCAGTTGAGGTATCAACCTTCAACTCCACTGGAATTCAGGGAACAATATACCACTGCGGTTACAAAAAAGATAGCGGCGGTTGACAGTGCAGTAGCAGACTGAATGCAACTTTTTGAACAGGCATTCGAGGTCCTGACCACTTTGTAGGAGGACCCGAATGTGGAGCACCTGGGGACAGAGGCACACGAGCTAAAACAAAAATATTACTAGGTCAAAGGGACTGCGCAGATGGTCACCCTTACATAGAGGCTTGCATGGATGTAAGAGGCAAAGGCGCTCAAGGAATAGGTGGATGCCGCTCACCACAAAGAAGTGGTGCTAAAAGTGTGCCTACAGCCATGGATAGATGAAGCATATATGATCACAACCTATAATGAAGGGAATCTCACGACACTGCAGGCCACTCATCAGAAGATTCAGGGTAGCAGTTCAGTGGTAGTCACCAAGCAGCAAGTGGAAGAAGTCCAGCAGGCGGTCGCTCAATGCGCTATCGAAGTTGCGGTGATCCAAACAGAGCTGGGAGGTCTTCGCACCTGAAGAGTGACTCGAGGGTAAGTCACGATGTTTGTGTTGGGGGCCTGTTAGGTGTGGGATCGCCCAAGGGTAGTTTTGGGGCTAGAAGCCCATATTTTGGTCTAATTTTGTAATCCAAGTGTAAAGACTCCCCATTTTGTGGTCGCGGAGCGCGTAGATGTTAACAAGGCATAGGGTTGTTCGCCCTTATTTTGGTAATGTAATGTTAGCTGTAAAATATCTACCCATGGTTCGCGGACCATGGGATTGTATAAATAGAGCTAAGCTCTAAGTAGTCAAAAGAAATAAATAATAATGAAGGATTGAGTCATAGCGTAAGCAAAAGTATAAGTTTGTGTCATAGCATAGGTAGAGGCTCTGCAGCTGAGTGCGCAGAGGCCTACAAGTCTGTAGCTGAGTGCGTAGGGCGGTTCGGGTCTGTAATTGTCTGGAATTATCAATAAAGAGAAGGATTCTATAATTTATGCGTCTTTATTTCCTGTTTATGCATCTATTATATTGGGTATAAATTTCACTTGTAATGCTTATATGATGCGCGAAGGAATGCAAATGTGTTGGTTAAGTGAACGCAATTAAGAACATCTGTTTAAGCGAAGCGAACTAAGATCGGTTAATAAGATAAGCAAGACACTTAGCCTAGTTTGGGAGATATCTCAGTTCGCTACCCTAGCAGCGCGAAAGTCCCTAAGTTGTAGGTTAGGGCTGTGCAAGAGCCAATTGTACCCTTCTGCGAAGGCACTGAAGAGTGGAACAGAGGGCTAAGAAACATGCGCGAAGGTAGGCATAGCCGGAATAAACTAACATCACAACCATCTCAAGGGTGTGGAAACTTGGTTCCAGCATCCCCCATACTGCTTTGAGTGAGACTTCAGTCCGCGCTCCGTGGGCTGATGCCGAAAGGCCAGTAGTGTAGGGATTTGTTTGGCTAACTAACGCTAAACCTGGGTTAGGCCCCCACAAGCCAACAACATCTTAATCCAGGTATTCAAAGATATCAGAGACTTACCTCGTGGTCCCTTGAAGAAGCGTCGCTCTGCTTCGCTGTAACTAATTAAGGTGTCAATCACGAACTCTGTAACAAATCCTCCTATAACTCATTCAATCCAATGATTAATAGCACTCGTGATCTTATCTTCAGAAGCTTCCAAACTCCGCACTCACTCTGGAGTCCACACTATTGGACCGTCAAGCATCGACCTTCCTTGGATGTCTTCCAACTTAGCTATCCACTCGCATAGTTCGATCGGGAAGGTGCAGAAGAAAATTTCATGTATTTCTATGTACAAATATATGTCCAACCATTGCTCTTTTGTTAGGCATGGATTTCTATTCTCCTGCGCTGTGAATTCGTGGATCTTCCTATCCAACCACTTCTCAATTTCCTTCTTGGTCGGATTCCAGTGATGCGACATCACACATCTCTTTATGCAGATCCCGGTCCCGAGAACAGAACCATTTGTTGGCTTAGTGGGCCCTGACCAAGGTTCAGAGTTAGTTGTGCCAAAAAAAACCCTAGAACTATCCCTTTCGACATCAACTTGGGTAGTGTGTACTAAAGGCTCACCCGAAGCAGTATGGGGGGATGTAGGAACCAAGTTTCCGCATCCAGAGATCAGTGTGATGTCCACTTTTCCCTAGATCAGCCTTCACGTAGATCTTTAAGCCCTTAGGGCTTGGTACTATAACTTCCTTCAAATGGCCCCTCAACCTCCGCAAAGGTCTATAATCAGCTTCTGCAGACCCTTAACAGATAAGTTATCTACTTACGGGCATCATAATATAGCCTTGGATTGTAATCCACACAGATTTTCTTAAGTGCTCAATAAACGTAACAGAAAGTCTTATAATCTATGCATAAACACTTAACATGTATGTCATTCAGTTAATGAGGTTTATGAAATATATTCACGCATCAATATACTATTAATTCATAAAGACATTATTCCAATCACAACATATATCACAACATAATTAACAACAGTAAATAGATAACCACATGCATTTCTCCAACTGTCTTTTTTATTGATGTTCAATATAAGGTTACAGACTCAAAACTTCCCTATGCACTCAGTTGCAGGGGTTTGTGAAGTCAGCTGTGGACACTACTCTAGGCCTCT
The DNA here is from genome assembly GCA_031772625.1 of Pinus tabuliformis. Classification (NCBI taxonomy): domain Eukaryota; kingdom Viridiplantae; phylum Streptophyta; class Pinopsida; order Pinales; family Pinaceae; genus Pinus; species Pinus tabuliformis. Next base: position 112,847,781 of record CM062820.1, on the reverse strand, counting down.
GTGCACTCAGCTGAAGAGCCTTTTCCTACTCGAAGACTTACTTCCCTGCACTATCTCACTAAGACTTAATCCTTTCATACCTATAGACATACACATGACTTAAACTCTCTAAGACACACCTATTTATAGATTTTTACGTACAATCCCATGGTCCATGTACCATGGGTAGATCTCAAAACCGACTCAACTTTACATAAACGAGGGTAAAAAACGCTTTTTGACTCCTAACTACCTACGCGCTCCGCATCGACAATTCACAGAGACTTGTTGGGCGCTGGATCCCCCAAGTGAAGTTTTGGGGCTTAGAGCCCAGATTTTGATAAGTTTTGTAATTCCAATGTAAAGATTCCGCATTTTGTGGGCACGGAGCACGTAGTTTGTTAAAGAGTCATAGGGTTGTTTGCCCTTAATTTTGATAATGTAATGTCGGTTGTAGAAGATCTACCCATGGTTTGTGGACCATGGGATTGTATAAATAGAGCGAAGCTCTAAGTTGTTAAGAAAAATAAGCTAAGAATATCACAATATGGAAAAGATATGATGTATGCGAGACAGTTCTGAAGTGTAAAGTCTAGTTTTGGGTCGTAATGTAGGAAGAGGCTCTGAAGCTGAGTGCACAGAGGCCTAGTAGTCTGCAGCTGAGTGCGCAAACCCTTGCAGCTGAGTGCATAGGGTGAGTTGACTCTGTAAACAGTGGAAGTATTAATAAAGAGAAGTTTCTATCAATTCTGCATCTTTATTTCTTGTTTTATGCATATGTTATATTGGGTATGGTTTTCAGTTTTAATGCTTGTATGATGTGCGAATGTATATAATTGTATTGGCTAAGTGAACACAAGATAGAATATCTGTTTAAACGAAGATAATCAAGACCTGTTAATAAGATAAGTAAGATACTTTGCATAGTTTAGAGAGATATCACAGTTCGCTGCCTTAGCAACATGAAAGTACTTCAACCCCTAGTGAGGGCTACACAAAAGTTTATTATAACAAATCGCGAAGGTACTGAAAGGTAGAATAGTGCGCAAAGAGACATGTGCGAAGGCAAGTTTAGTTGGACTAAACCGACATCACATCCATCTCTAGGGTGCAGAAACTTGGTTCCAGCATCCCCCCATACTGCTTCGGGTGAGACTTCAGTCCGCGCTCCGCAGGCTAATGTCGAAAAGGCCAGTAGTGTAAGGATTTGTTTGGCTAAATAACTCTGAACCTTGGTCAAGCCCCCGTAAGCCAACAAATGGTTTCAATGCCAGGACCGGAATCTACATGAGAGATGTGTGATGTCATATCATTGGAATCCAACTAAGAAAGAAATTTAAGGCTGGTTGGACAGAAGAATTCATGAGTTTGCATCACAAGAGAACCAAAAATCCACGACTATCAAAAGAAGAGTGGCTAGACAACTACCTATATACACAAATCCATGAAATATTTTTCGCATCCTTCCCTATTGAGGTATACGAGTGGATCGCAAAGCTAGCAGATAGCCAAGGAAGGTGGAAACTTGATAGTCCTATTGTGTGGACCCCAAAGCTGGTACGGAGAGTGGAAGCAACGGAGGATAATATCACACGTGTCATCGATCATTGGCTCGATTGTATTATAGGACAATTCATTACCAAGTTCATGATTAACACCTTAGTCAACTACATCGTGGCAGAGCGGCGCTTTCTCAAAGGACTGCAAAGTAAGTACGTAAAGTCATTGAATACTTGGATTAAAATGTTGTTGTGTGAAAAGTGGGTTATGTAGTTACCTTGACGTTCAGGGCTGCGTGAAGTGGAACGGTTTACAGGGACGAAGGAAATAAGGGTCAAAATAATATCCCCTTGATTTCACCTCCACGAGGAAAAAAGGAAGAGCTCGCAAAGGTCTCTCTGTGAAGTTCTATTCATCTGATAAAACAAAGAATTCCACGAATACCACCTCCACCCACACCACCGCCGTGATTCAATATGGTGAGCACAGTGAAGTTGCTTGTGTTCAAAGGTTTGGGAAATGAAGATTCGAACCAATTTTGTTTCGTTGTAAGAGATGTATGGGAAGCGAAAGGTGTTACAGATGACCATATAAATAAGGCAACACTGGTTAGAGCCCTGGAAGATCGCGTGCTGATTTGGTATATTAAGTACTCCAACGATAACCCGAATGTGAGAATCGCAGATATCCAAGTAGCGCTAAATAGAGAATTTAGCAGGCCTAAATATGAAGCGCAGTCGATCGTGGGATTTAAAGAGATCACGATGCTACCAGGCGAGACTCCTTGGGAGCTAGATCAGAGGCTGAAATGTACAATTCGTGAAGAAAATATGAATCTGGTAGATGGAAAACATCGTGAGTGGTTTGTAGCTTTGCTACTACCACATTTAAGGAGTGCGTTATCGCAATAAAAGATAACAACTCAGGTAGAGGCCTTAGAGATCGCTATGAGGCTACATGAGACCTCGATGCAAGATCCTAATCTAGGAGTTTATCAAATCCATGCATAGCTGAAGAATTTGTGCCTTGAGATGTAGAGTCTAAAATAGGATAGGACGGTTCGACCAGAAGTGCATGAAGAAGTGTGGTGCGTAAAATGTAAGAGCCAAGGTCATGACAAAGACCACTTCTCGATTTTTACAAATTACCTCGCAGGAGGAGGACCAATGGCTTTAAGGTAGGAAGCTCAAGTAGGACCTAGTGTGGCACTTGCTTTGTGGTGCGCGATCTGTCAAATAGCTAGAAAACATGCCATAGACAATTATCACTTGTTACAGAAGTATACGCAAAATTCACAACAATTGTTCTACAAATTTTGCAGGTCGGTGGGACATGATGAGCATACCTGTAGAAGTTATGAGTTGATGATGGATAGAACCCCCAACTATAGGGTTCAGGATGAAACGCAGCCCCTTGACCAAATTTCAGGAATGGCGCGAACAGGATTTCAGGGGCGTGAACGAGGCTGAGGTGGAGGAGGACCTGGTAGAGGTCGCGGATAGTTGATTTACTACAATTGCGGAGGGTCAGGACACTATGCCTATGATTGCACCAATCCAACGTGCCCGTCATGCAAGTATTGCATGTTGTTCGATCATGAGACAGAATATTGTCCTACGCTGATAGCTAGGATATGTGACAAAGAAGCGCTACCGCCTCCCCCAACTCAAAACCTACAGATGATGAGGTCTGAGCTACGTGAGGAAGACCCAATTGTAAACATTGTGCTCTGAAGTGGAATTTCGATGGGAGATGACAAAGGAAAACAACATAAAGATAGTACTTGGGTTCGCAAAGCTCCGATGAAGGAACCAGAGTTTGATTTGGAGCGCTCTCAGGAAACCTTCATGGAAGCCAAGAAGAGCTTCGCTAATGCCTCCACTTCAGGAAGCAAAGATAAACTGGAGCCGGAAATGGACCCATCCATGCTGACAACTTTCCTTGAAATTGTATGAAGTTACTACGCAACAGTAAGGCTGTGAAAGGGCTATAGGAACTTATCAATAGATGTGCTGGGACTGCGCCAGGAGAACTGCACGTAGTCTGGTAGATCGGAAAGCATAAGACAAGGACAGGCTGTGAAATGATACTCAATGCATAGATAAGAGAATATGGGATGGATCAAGTCATTCTGGATTTGGGATCAGATGCGAATGTTCTACCGAAGCAGACATGGGAGTGATCCGGATTTAAACATGAATGCAACAAATTACATAGATAACCATAAACATAGAGATGCAGTGGAAATAACACTTCATTTCATTAATGTAAAATACTGAAATATGCTAACAAATAGAAATGGAAATAAACCAGCTAGGGCGATGGTAGCTTATCTCTGTGAAGAGATGTCACGGCTACATGCCTCTGAACTGTGTTACAATGAGGCTTGAAGACCTTTTTATTGTTGAGAAACAATGTAAAACCCTAAACATCCAAAAACCTAACCCTAAAATATGAAACACCAAATTGTGGGCCCCATTTGGGTAAATTGGTACATCAACTTCCCGGGGTTGTAACTTTGGCATACGATCTTCGTTTGACGCGCACAATATCCCGTTAGAAACATCTATGGAAGAACTAAAACTTTGGGAAGAGAAAGCTTAGTCCATGAACCCATGTTGCTCCCATTGTTCACAAAAAATACATCGTTTAGGGCCTCAAAACAGCTCTGGAAGTTCACGACCCAAAAAATTGCTAAAAATAGTAAACTGTGCTACTATTAAGGAAACTAAAAAGCTAAAAGAAACAATGGTGGGGGTTTAAGTGGACTTGGCAGGTGGCCACCAATATCCACCTAGATCATTCCTCCCCCCTTAGGAAGCAATGGTCCCCATTGCATTGAGTTCCTCCATGAGATGAGGAAACTTCTGTTGAACCTTTCCCTAGTGAAGGAGTTGGCCTACTTTGACAACTCGATACAGTTGGATATTCTGTTGGCAAATGTTCTTGATCTGTGTGTCCATGATCTGATCAGTTGCATCTTGTTCCATGCAATCTAGATTTAACTCTATGGGTGTGAGTTGTTCTGCAATGTCGGATGTGTCTAGTAATGGTGGAAAGTATGGCCGAAGGCAGTCCACATTGAACATTGGGTGCAGGCCGAGGAATGGGGGAATGTTGAGTGAAAATGCATTGTCTCCCACAACCTTGGTAATGGTGTAAGGACCATATTAGAGTGGTCTGAGTTTCTGATAGGCTCCAGTAAGGCATTCCTTTTGCAAATGCAACCAGACTTTGTCGCCCACCTGAAACTTGTGTGGCACCCGATGTTGATCATGTCGTTGCTTGTACTTGGCATTTGATTTCTCCAAAATGTCATGGACCTACTGGAAAATATGTTGGATGTGCTCAATGAAGCTGTTTTCCTTATTTGTTTTGGACCTGACATGAGCAGAATCTGTGTGAGTAGCTACAAATGGCATGGCCACATCAATAGGACCAAGGCCACCTGAAAAGGGTTGTGGCCAGTCGAGCTGTGGAGAGCCTGGTTGTAGTTGTACTAAACATAGGGGAGCGTCTCATCCCATGTGCGTGGATGCTTTGAGTTGTACATGCGCAGAATGTGTATGATCATCCTGTTGACAACCTCTATATGGCTATCAGTTTGAGGATGGAAGGTTGTGGACTTAGTGAGTTTGGTGTCCAGTGTCGGCCAGAGACTGGACCAAAATGTACTGTGGAACCTGCTATCCCGATCTGAGATGATAGACTGTGGGATCCCAAAGTGTACCCACACTCGTTCAAAGAAGAGTTTAGCAGTAGCTTCTACAGTGATATTCTTCTTGTAGGCTGCCATAATGGGCATCTTCAAGAACCTGTCGACGACCACAAAAACACAGTCATTTTCATGCTTAGTGGAAGGAAGGCCTAACATGTAATCCATGGAGATCAATTCCCAAGGTCGAATAAGGGTAGGAAGCGGGGTATAGAGGCCTTGCTTCTTGATGGTCGGTTTGGCAATGGTGCAGGCAGTGCATGATCTAATGTACTTGCCGACATCCTGTCAAAGATTCAACCAATAGAAATACTTTTGTAGTGCTTCCACCATTTTCTCGACCCCGAAATGCCCAGCAGCCTGACTGTAGTGTGCTTCCCATATCATCTTGGCACGCTCGCTTGAAGGAACCCAAAGGTGACCCAAGTGGCATAACAGGGCATCCTGAAGGTGAAAATCTGGAACATGTTGACCCTCTAAGAGTGTCTAGTATGTGTGGTTGAATTCTGGGTCACTTTTGTAGAGAAGTGGCCAATCAGAAGTCTCGAGCCCACAAGAGTTGAGCACGGTGGTTAATGCCATGATCGGTGGTCGAATGAGGCAATTTGCAACATTATTGGTGTTGCCCTTCTTATACTTGATATTCAAATGGAACTGTTGTGGGTATGTGGACCACTTCTGATGGCAATCATTCTACAATTTCCCTTGGGTCTATATGAACTGCAGGGGTCGGTGGTATGTGTGGATGACCATTTCCTTCCCCAAAATGTAATGCTTCCATTGTCGACAGGCCTGCACAATGGCATACATCTCTTTGTCATAAGTGGGATACTTCCAGACTATGTCTGAAAGTGTCTCATTGTGATATGCCACTCGATGCCCGTGTTGAGCAAGGACTGCCCCAATAGCATAGTCAGAGGCATCTGTCTTAACCTCAAATGGTTGTTGAAAGTCTGGTAATGCGAGCACTAGTTCCGAGTAGAGGCAATTTTTCAACTCTGTGAATGCCTTCTGTTGAGATTCAGACCAAAAGAATTTTTCTTTCGCTCCTCCCATGGTGACTTGACTCAAGGGCCAAGTGATATGAGAAAATACCAACACTATCCTATGATAGAAGTTGGCAAGACCTAGAAAGCTGCAAAGCTCTGTCAGAGTGGTTAGAGATGGCCAATCCCGAATGACTTGGATCTTGGCTGGATCCACATGCACCCCCTGTTCACCAATAATGTATCCCATATATTGAACCTGGGTCATGCCAAAAGTGCATTTCTCCAAATTGTCACATAACTTGTGTTATCGCAGTGTTTGGAGAACCTGTCGAATGTGGTGGAGGTGCTCTTCCCAACTCTGGTTGAAGATCAGGATGTCATCCAAGTATACCACTACAAATGAGTTGGTGGATGGCCGCAAGATGTCATCCATTAGCCTCATGAAGGTTGTAGGAGCATTCATCAACCCGAAAGGCATAACCAACCATTCGAAAAGGTCCTCCATGGCTTTAAAGGCAGTCCTCCACACATCGATCTTGCTGAAATATTTTCCCCCCTTCAGTTGGTCCAAGAGGTCATCAATCAGTGGGATCAGGTACCTATTATGGACAGTGATCTTGTTCAACGCCCGATAGTCAATACAGAGTCTCCAAGTCCCATCCTTCTTCTGTACCAACACTATCGGGCTCCCATAGGGCGATGAAATTAGATATATGTGACCTTTCTGTAGCAGCTCCTGAATCTGCCTCTTGATTTCATCATTCTCCAAAACAGAGCGTCGATAGATTGGCCCATTGGGCAGTGGTGCACCTGGGGTCAGATCGATGGAGTGTTTGACCTGACAGTGCAAAGGAACCCCTACAGGGAGGTGAAGATGTCCTCATACTCCTCCACAACCTTCTACATCTGTAGTTGTTGTGTGGAGGGGCCCTTTCTAGAGGTTGTGGCCACCGTCTTCTTCTTTCCCTAAGGGCGTATCACCAGGAACACAAATTTCCTGGTTTTGGAAATGAGCTTACTGCATTGTTTTGCAGTAACCAAAGAGAGGGCGGTAGGCGGTGCTACCTCTAGTATCCTGTACAACTTATTTCCCAAAGTAACAATAATAGCACGGGGCCTTGATTCATACACAGCTTGTCGCTTCCACAAGTATGGTTGTCCTAATAATACATCACAAACTTCAAGGGGAGCAATGTCACACAATACCTCATGCGTGAAGGGCTTGATGTTGTATGGAAGGCGACACTTCCGGCTCATGCGAAGAACCCATCCTTGGTGAAGCCACCCAATGGTGTACGGTCGTGGATGTGCTATGGTCGGTAAGCCCAACCACTTCACAACCTCTACCAAAATGAGGTTCTATAATCCGAATAGAAAATGGCATCAACCCATGGTATTCATCCACCCATGGAATTTACCCATGGTATTGTAAGTGGAATCCACCCATGGTATTATAAGTGACATCCACCCATGGTATTCATTCACCCATGTTATTTGCCCATGGTATTGTGACATCCACCCATGGTACTCGTTCACCTATGGAATTGACCCGTGGTATTGTAACATCCACCTATGGTAATCATTCACCCATGGAATTGACCCGTGGTATTGTAACTAAAAAATACTATAATTAACAAGTCGCATTTTGTAAAAGGACAGATTGTCTGCGACAATGTAGCAGACCCTGTTCAGTGGGAGATTTGCTGGATTGTTTCTTGTGGTGAAAGAAGATTGCGAGCAGTGGAAAGATAGAGATCGAGAAATTTAATGGTCAGAGTTTTGAGTTGTGGAAACTCAAGGTGAAGGATCTGCTAGTGGATAAAGATCAGTGGATCATAGTAGATCCAGGTACTAAACCAACGACAATGTCAACTGAGGACTAGGTGAATTTTGATCGAAAGGAAAAGAGTACAATACATCTGTGTGTCACATATTCAGTATTTCTGAATGTATCATGGGAAGCTTCAGCGAAGGCTTTGTTGGACAAGTTAATGACTTTGTACCAATATAAGTATCTGGTGAATAAATTGTTCCTACGAAAAAAGTTGTATAACCTAATGAAAGATGGAGAGTTGTTGACGTAACATCTGAACGCCTTTAATATTATTGTAAGCTAGTTATTAGATGTTGATATTAAAATTTCGGATGAAGATAAGTGCATCAGTTTGTTGTTTTCTCTACCAGATTTGTGTGATAGTCGGGTTGTTGCAATAGGTAGCAATGTAACTCCCTTCCAGTTTGATTAAATAGTGTCATCCTTGTTGTCAAAGGAGATGAAACAGAAAAATATGGAGGGCCAGAATGGTGATGCCTTGTCTGTATGTGGACAGTCCCAGAATAGAAGCAAAAATAAGTCCTTGAGTGGGACATCTAAATCTCCACGAAAGCATGTAAATTTGTGCTAGAAATACGAAAAGTAATGGCACTTCAAAAGGGACAGTAAATCTAAAGCTCCTAAGAAAGGAAAGGGATCCGATGATGCTCCTTCTACAGAGGTGAAAACCACCTCAGATGAAGGTGGGATGTGTACTTGGATTCTTCGTCAAGTACACATGTAGATCATGAGGCATGGTTGATTAACTTAGGTGCATCCTTTCACTTCACTCTCCATAGGGAGTGGTTCTGCGAGTATGAGAAATATGATGACGGTGATGTCTTCTTAGGGGATGATATGAAGGCTAGAATCATCAGTCGCAACAAATTCAAGTTGAAGTTGCAAGGTGGAAGGATTAGAACACTTCCAGCTATTCAATATATTCCTACATTGGCCAGAAATATGATTTTTGTAAACAAGTTGGATGATGCAAGTGTGAAAACAATGTTCAAGAAAGATACCTGCAAGATGGTTTGGGGAGCATTAGTATTGATGTTGGGAGTTCAGATTGGAACTCTATACAAGCTTCAGGGTAGCATTATTATTAATGGGTGCAATAGTTCTATGGTTCCTGAAAGTGGAGCAGAACATCTAGTGGTATCTCCAGAAAAGGCCATGCTATGTCATCAAAGGCTTAGACATATTAGAGAGAAGGGCCTTCGAATACTTCATGGTAATGGTATCATAGAAGGTATGTCTAATTTCTCTCTGGATTTTGATTTATGTGGAAATCGTGTATATGGGAAGTGGGTGAGTTTCCCCTCTGGTGCTAAGAGGGAAAAACAAATATTAGAGCTTATGCATAGTGATGTGTTTGGACCTATGTTGGTTCCATCACTGGGATATTTTGTGTACTATGTATCATTTATAGATAACTTCTCAAGGAATACATGGATACATTTCCTTAGGAATAAATCGGAAGTTTTTGACAGGTTTAAATAATTTAAGGCTATGGTGGAAAATCAAATAGAGAAGAAGATAAAGGTGCCGAGGACAGATAATGGTGGAGGATTTTGCAAGAAAGAATTTGAAGATTTTTTTCAAAAGTAAAGTATAGCACAAAAGAAGACTACTCGATACACACCTCAAAAAAATGGAAAAGGCAAGAAGCATGCTCAATGGTGCTGGCTTCAGATAGGAATTATGGGTAGAGGCAGTGGAGACTGCATGTTACCCGATCAACAGATCACCTTCATCATTGTTGGTGGATAAGACTCCACAAGAGGTATGGACTGGTAAGAAACCTTCTCTTTCACATCTGAGGGTATCTGGATGTGATGCATATGTACATGTTCCAAACGAGAAAAGAAAAAAGTTGGATAGTAAATCTGAAAGGTGCATCTTTATTGGGTATAAGGATGGTTTAAAAGGTTATAAGATTTGTAACCCAAAAACAAAGAAGGTTGTGTACAAACGAGATGTTGTGTTTAGAGAGGTGAAAGATGTTATTAAACAAGAAGTCCTACCAAAGGAACCAGAGAAGATAGAGTTTGAGCTAAAGGGTGAAGAATCAGACTCTACAGCAGAAGAGGAATCAGAAGATCAAGATCCACAAACTCTAGTTGTGGGAAGATCAGTTCGAGAAACAAGGTAGCCAAAAAGGTATACTCCATCTGCTTTCTGTTCAAATTTTTCTTTATCTATTAATGATGATGATTCGATAACTATTAGGGAAGCAGTAAATTTAGAGGATGGCAAACTATGGAAAGAGGCCATGGTTGACGAAATGGCATCTTTGCACAAAAATGAGGCTTGGGATCTGGTGGAGTTACCAGATGGAAGGAAACCCATTGGCAGAGAATGGGTATTTAAGAAGAAGATGAATGCAGAAGGCAAGGTGGAGAAATGCAAAGCTCGAATAGTAGCAAAAGTTTATTCCCAAGTGTCAAGAATTGCTTTTGGTGATATTTTTTCTCCTGTTGTGAAGGTAACTTCTATTTGATTACTTTTATATGTTGTTGTTTCTTTTGATTTTGAGGTAGAACAGATGGATGTGAAGACAACATTTCTTCACGAGGATATAAAACAAGAGATCTACATTAAGAAATGTGAAGGCCTTGTGGTGAAGGGTAAGAAAGCACTGGTATGGAGGTTAAAAAAGTCTTTGTATGGGTTAAAACAGTGACCAAGGATGTGGTATCATAAATTTGATACATATATACAGGGACTTGGCTTCACCAGAAGAAAAGTAGATCATTGTGTGTATTTTAAATTAATTAGTGACCATGTTATCTATTTGGTCTTGTATGTGGATGATATGTTTCTTGTTGGAAATGACAAATAAATTATCAAAGATGTGAAGACGCAATTATCCTCCAAATTCAAAATGAAAGACCTTGGTGCTGCAAACTATATTTTGGGAATGGAAATTAAATGAGATTGAGTAAAGAGGAACCTCGGATTAAACCAAAGTATGTTGAGACAATACTACAAACGTTTAATATGCAAGATAGTAAATCGATGAAGGTTCCTATTCCTGTAGGTGCAAAGTTATCTACTGAACAATGTCCAAAGACACAAGAAGAGGAAGAGGACATGTCCCATTTTCCATATGCAAGTGTAGTCAGTAGCCTGTTGTATGTAATGGTTTGTACTAGACCAAACATTGCACATGCAGTGGGAGTATTGAGGAGGTTTATGTCAAAACCAGGAAAGGAGAATTGGACAACATTGAAGCGGAATTTTAGGTATTTTCATGGCACGAGTGATTATGGTTTGTGCTATCAAGGAAGACCAGGATTGGACAAAGTTTTGGACACCCATGGCTTTGTTGATGCAGACTGCGTTGGAGATCTGGATCAGAGAAGATCTACAAGTGGGTATGTGATTAACCTATTTGGAGGTTTATTTAGTTGGATGAGTAAGAGGCAGTCTATAGTGGCACTTTCAACTACAGAGGTAGAATACTTGGCAGCCACTCATGCAAGCAAGGAAGAAGTTTGGTTGCAGAGATTGTGTTCAAGTATGTGGTTAGTATAGTGAGCTATAAGGATAGACTTTGACATCCAAAGTGAAATTTTCTTGGAAAATAACCCTTATTATCATTCAAAGACAAAGCACATTGATGTTTAGTATCACTTTGTGAGGGATATGGTTGAGGACAAAAATGTCTTGCTAGTAAAGGTGGACACTTTGAAGAATACTGCAAATGCATTGACAAAGTCTATGAGCACTAAGAAGTTCACTTGGTGTAGAGAAAAAATAGGCATTGCAGGGTTGTAAAAATGACTAAGCTCTCTTGTGGCCCCCTGTGGAAAGAAAATAGCAAGTGGGATAATGTTGGGTGTGTTTTATATTATTTCCACAACTATGCCACGGGCAAGGGGGGTGGGAGGCCCCTCTGTACGTTGCGCCGGGTGCAGTAGGGGGCTCACAAGGGGGCAGAAGCCCCTGCTATTGGGGGGTTTGCAAGGGGGCGGTATCCCTTCTACATAAGGTCCAGAGCAGCTACCTAAGAAATTTTTTTGGACACTATATTAGGTGGGCGGACCTACATATTGTTTTGTGCATGGATTTTGCACATGGTTTTGGTCATGATGGTTTTTTGTCCATGGTATTTTGTCAATCTAGTTAAGGGAACTATGGTTACGTTCTAATCTAGTGCTAATGGATTTGGGTTTATGGATGCCTCAACATGTATATATATGTATTGTAACATTGAAAGGAATATAATGAAAAATCAATCTAGTAGTCCCGGTTTTGGGATCCAGGGGACAATCTTTGTGTATATATGTTTTATGTTTTATGCTCTCGCCATTGTTTATTTTCTTCTTTTAAGAATTAATTTGCATGTAATTTTTGTACGACGTTAAAACGTACATGGCAAGTGATGTGCATTGGTTGTAATTTATGGCAAACATGATTTCAAATCATGTGAAGCAAAAACCTATAAAAAGCATGTCCGCACATGAGTTTTCGCTTGAAAAGTAAATACATAATATACTAATTATTTGTAATGTTAATTAGAAATCAAATCGAATACTAATAAATGTATTGAAAAACATCTTGAGCCTAAATCTCACATGTCAGCATTAAAAATAGGGTAATACATTGTTATGGGTAAAAGAAAAAAGGATAAAAGGAAAGAAAGAAATGTGTCAAATGATAGTAATTTTGAGACTCATCATCTCCCCCAAACTCAATATGTTTCATGTCCTCATGCAACGCCTTACCTCTATATCAACAAACATGTAAAGATAGATACTTAATGAAGCTTTAGTTTTTCAATCCATATTTCTTAATGTGGCGGCCTCACCTCTAATAATAGGTCAAGTAATGAAGTCTTGTTCAAAGCTGCACAAGAATACAATATTGCTCCTTTTGTTGTCAATTAGGTTGCTTGATTTTCTTCAGACACCCCATGACTTATGTTCTGTATCTATACTTGGTATGAATATTTATGCCTTCTATAAGTTGTCATGAACCACCCTACAAGAGGAGATATGTAGCAACCTGATGGAACCACAATAACTGATAAATTTCCTATTTCTTGTCATGAATTGTACATGTTAGATGCCTCTTTTTCGATTGTTGCTTCTTGTGTAGAAATAATAAGGCCTTCTATTCTTGTTTATTGTGGAGAAATAATAGGTTTTCTTTTTCACCTTCTATTGGTTCTTGTAGAGAAGTATTAATTCTTAATGTAAAAACACTAATAAGATTTTATTAAGTAGCTTTTAATCCTTCTCATTGCTCTGATTATTAGGGAGGTGAACCATGGAGATAAGGTAAGATGTTGTCATGGTTTGGAAGGATCAAATTAAATGAGGATGGGGATGATATAGGAAGCATAATTTGTGGTCATTAATGGTAAAGGTGAAGATGTCCTATCTTCCCAAACTCAAGACTCTTTTAGTCCTAAAAAAGAGATAAAATGGTAGGGAAGTAGGAGAGGAAAAAGGCTTAGGTGACTTTCAGATACAAATCTAAAGTATTCAATGAACCTGGTAAAGAAAAGGAAATAAGAAGCATACTTGTACCTACATATGAATTTTGTAGCATGTGTATAATATTATATAGTAGGTTCTTCACATGTCCTCCACAGGTTCTCAAGATATAGAGCAAGCATATTTGAAAATATGTATCGAGGACTATCAATGGAATATCCTCTTGATTTTGAAATATCTTCATTAAATATTTATGGAAAGAATACTTATACCATAGCTTGTTATATTACAGTTTCTTGTGGGGAAGTAGTCATTTCTTCTTAGAGAATTTCTTCAACCACTTTTTCTTCTACTATTGATTCTTGTGTGGAAACAATAGATCCTTCTGAAGTTTATAAGCATTGGTTCTTATGTAACAACACCTTTTCTTTAGTAATCTTGTGCTTGGTTTTTGTGTGAAAACCACAATAATGATAGGTGTTTTATCTTGTGTAACAACACCTATTTATTTACAAATCTTGTAGCTGGTTCTTATGTGACAACTACAAGGATTATTGGTACTAGATCTTGTGTGACAACACCAATGTCATCCTTAGAACTTGTTATTTTTGTTGCTTTCCTAGAAATGATAGATCTATGAAGCATTACAAAGAGCATAAACATACTTCAAGATTTGAATCACATTGAAGATGAAGGAACAAGATTAATAGTAGGAAAATAGCATATGAAACTTCTGATGGGTCAGTAGTAGTAATCTCTCTTTATTCAACAACTAATGAAACTAGAAGGGTAACTTAGCAGTGTAAGAAAGCCATGTTACTTTATTGTGTGGGTTATGAGTGGGTGGAGGAAGAAATTATGGAGGTATTATGGGGGAAAGAAGTATGATAAATTTGTGACATGATAGTAGTGGTTACATGAATGATATTCGAAGGCTTTCAAAGTTAACCACATAGGCAAAAAAAAAAAACAATGGTAATTTGAATTGGGAAGATGTATGGGCATACCATGGTACTTCATATTTTCTTGAAAAGGATTATGCATCAATGTATCCATTGATGTAGGAATGGGTCTCAACTCTACAGTACTAGTATTTAATCAATTTTCCATTTTCCTTGTACTCTCTTAATCTGAATCTTTATTCCATATTCTTTTAGGCCAATAACTGGAACGATTCTGCAACACGTCCATAGGGAATTGATATTCAAACATGGTTCATTTGAGAATCGACATAACATGATATAATTCCCTATTTCATGAATTTTTGTCCTTTAAAATGAATTTTTCATGGATTGACATCCATGATGCTTCTTTATCCTACAAAACTATCATTTTTCTTATAACACATGATCAGATTATGAAGGAAAAGAGATACAATGACTTTCTTTCTCCAATAAACATCAAATTACCTAAAGGAATTATTGATTTTTTTTTTTCATTTTTACCTACTATATAACATAAATTTCCTAAAAGACTTATTGAAAACTTTTCTCATTGTTACCTACTATGGAGTAGTGGCCACCTAGACTACCTAGTAGTAATTTGTTGACAAATGTTATGTCTGATGTCCAAATAGAATGATTCCAAAACCAAATTGAAGTATACTCGTAAGGTTATTTCCATGCGCTATGTATCCTAGTTTTATTTTATCAAGAAAATAATTATGGTTACATCAACTCCAAGATATGATATGCATAAAACTCATCCTCAAGCTTATATATACATTGTGATTACAAAACCCACTTTTTTAAACATGAGATCACTTATTTTCAAAGGGTTGTCAATGTAATTAATAAATTATGGTATCAATTTGAATGAATTGACTACCAAAAAATTATTACAAATATAAGGTGAATGTAGTATTAGATTACAATGATTTCTCGAAGAGTGTTCATAGGTTGGGGTTCCTCTGATATTCCGGGGTCACAAGCCAGAAACACATGCCACAAACTAGTTTTACATCATCATATAAATAATATAATCTTTCAAATATGCATACAATAATCAAAATATACCACCTAAGGAAAATCATTATCATTCCTTTGTATACATGTTTCATGATGGGTCAAATTTGTCCTCAAATTATGGGGTATATGTCAACCTACAAGGTCATCTAATCAAGTGGAAGAAGGCTCTCATCTATCTCTAGAAAGTGGAGATGGTAAAATCGATGGTGATAGAGGGCTAGAAAGGTTATGTGAAGGGTAACTCCATGCCATTTGTGCATCATTGTGAAAAAGTTTCCAAGCTGGGATGTGGATGCCATTTGGTCCTCTATTTTTTTCTGTTTTGATTTTTGTCTCAGTACTTGGAACGAACTAGGTACGCTACCATGGGCTCATATCAGTGAATATTTCCAAGTATATTTTAGCATGGGTCTTTTACAAGATAAGATGTGAAGACAATACCCTAAGGAGGGCCCTTACGATGCTCCGATACCAACTGATATGTTGTTCCAATGAGACCCTAAGGAGGGTCCTCATGATAGACCCCACTCAGACATGTCCTCTCAGTTCAACTCCATTTTTCTCTTCATGTTAGATTCTCTCATTCTTTCATTTTCTTTCCAACATCTCTTCTGTCATATATTTGGCCTTCTTTACAATGAAAATAAGGCAAGGGTCAAAGAAATGCAGAAATGAGAAGGATATAGTGAAGGCACATTATTTAAGAACACTTGTCCATGCAACTATGAAAGAATGTCATTAGATCATAGATAGAGACAGGTGAGTTCATGTGAGAAGATGGTAAATCTCAAGGTGAGATGGTAATGGGTGAGAAATCAATTGCACCAAGACACTTTCCAAGAAATTCAAGCACAACTAGGACATTGTAGTCTAATAACCCTGATCAAAAACATGTCAAAATGGGGTGAGGATGTCATCAACTGTCTCAGGTGGCATAAAAAAGGAGGAATGATGATGATGAAGAGGTTGTTGGGTTCCTAATAACATATATGCATAAAGGAAAGTATAAAACATGATATATATAAAATAAAACCACCCATGGTCTTGGTAAATGATATGTTTAGAAAGGATACCATCTGACGAGCACATCCAGCCATTTCCAAACTAATGTTATTGGTACAACGTGTTAAGATATGTAACTGGTTCATCCATCATACTTAATGACAACATTAGATGAGTATAATGTAAGATGACCGATAGAAAAAAATAAAAACAAAAACTACAGTATAGAAGATCATGGCCAGAAAAGTAAATCAATCCACAAAAATTGAATATCAAGATCAAGAAAAACACAAAGCATGTTGAGTGCCACATATCCTAAATATATGGACTGACATGAATACATAAGAATCCTTCTATGAGAGGCTTCAATATTTCTAGTATTCTCACATTGTCCTTGTTTGTATTCTCTAGCATTCCCCCCTAACTCTTATAATAAATATAATTGAGTCAAGGAAACATGTGATTGATAGCAAGTCAGAAGCCAAGGGGAAAGATCAAGAGAAACAAAGGCCCTATGGAAGAAAAGTGAGATTTTTATGATGCTAGAGGCAAATTTTTCCATACTTGTAAAGGAAGACGCGTTCTCTAGGATTCTTTTCACATACATCCTTTAGAGATGTAGTTATTGCAAATATCACCTTTGCCAAAGAAATCTCATGATACTCATCTTTTATAAACACAAATATCCCCAAGAAGTGTGTAGATAATATAGATTGACTTATGAGATGCCACAAAAATCTCTTCATTTTTTGAAGGAGAAGATAATGCATTGTTAACTATTTGTGGAGACATTACAATCACTTCAACCAAAAATATTTGTTGAAATCGTAGATGCAACGTCATCAAATAAGTATATCATTTCATGATTCACAATGTGTGTAGCGATAGATAGAAAACATTGTTGTTTTTTAAAATGACCCCACATGTGGGTTTGTTGAAGGCATGTACGATTGCCAAACAATATTAATATCGTGATTTGGTCGGAGAAGCTTACACAGCTAGTGTTTCAATTAAGATGTTGATTTATCAGTGTTTTAAGCCTAGAAACATTGAAGGCAGGAAATGTGAGCTTCTCACGGAATAGAGGATTGGCTTCTATTAATTTCTTGAGATCCACAATCATAATATTCCTCGCCAACTTTGCATCCCCATATTTAGATATCTTCTCATTTTCTCTGAGGTTATCTAGGGTAAGAACTTGTGTAAATTCCTTGAATAGTTCTTCATTAAATGAAGAAAAGACTTTCATGTCTTTCGTTAGTATCTCCCATATCTCCTGATCTTACTTATATAGAGCTTCTAAGTATTTTTTTTTCTAATCTCAAAGAAAATTTTCATGGAATAATGGTTGGCATCCTCTTTTTTTAACCCTTCTGGGTCTTTCTCCACAAAATGACATTGTTTGTATGGTTGACATGCATACACATGGGTGTGTTGGTTATAATTGTTGTCCAAACCATAATATATATATATATAATTCTTGTCTTACCCTGTAACTTCAATGAATAATCCGGCAAGATGTTATTTATAACTCAACGCATTAATAGATATCACAACTTGGCATACCAATCATATAACCAATACATTTAACCAGATCCACCAAATGTGAACGAGATTGTCGGCGAGTTATTCTTTGCAGATTGGTTGGGTCATTATTTTTCTTACCAACTATTGCATTTAGATAAACTTCCTTAGTTTGCAAATGGGATGCAAAATCTTCTCACCAAAATTTTGAACAAACTTCATCATAGAAATATTATTTTAAAGAGAAGATCACATGACTTCACTTCTAGAATTACCACTCACTTTCTTTTTAATAGAGTATTTTACATATTCAAAGTGTTCTTGAGTTGATTTTTTTTCCTCTTTGGTTTTTTTCACTAAATATATAAAAATCTTCCTCGTCCTTAACACGGGAAAGGATCGACACTTTTAATGGTTGACTCGTTGCTCCAAATCAACTCTCTTTTGTAACATGTAACTACGGTTTGAAACCACAATCAGGACCAAAAGCGTGACTTGAAGGCACTTTACATCTTAAGTGATAATTTTAAAATGCATTGGATAAGGATCGAGTTGAGTCCCATCACTAATAGGTCCTTGCATCCCTCACATCTAGATAAGTGGATTTAGTTGTCACTCACTGGTTGGGGCAGAATTGAAGAGAACATTAAGACCTTCAATTGACCTTTGTTCCTCATAAATAGGTGAAACCAATGAATCTTATGGTATATTGGTTAAACAATTATATGCAAGGCTTCTTTGATAGAATGAATACACAACTAGGCTATGCCTACATTGTTCTTTCTTCTAACATGTCACAAAAGATGAATCAGGATTCAATAAGTTTATTTCTATTTAGGATATGAAAGAGGAAGTTATAGCTCTTGGTTTAAGTGTGTTATAATATCTATTTTAATTTAGTTCATGCATCTATATCACTTAATGTAGGATATCAAGGATGCAAGTTAATGAAAGGGGTAGTTGACATTCCCTTTATTTACTTCTAATCCTAGTATATTCTCTAAATTCTAATGAAAAGAATCCCTATTCCTTGAATGCCTCTCTAGAGATGGTGCCAAAAATGATAGTGTATTTATACACTTTTCATTTCAATTGAAATTTAATATACATTGTGCACTTTATTTTGTCAAACTAGGACCAGTAAACCTGCAAGGCAGTTTGTGCAGTATACAAAAGAGAGAGGATCCTCACAAAATTTCTAAATGACCTATGTTTCGAAAAGGAAATCCTAGTAGTCAAGCACACTTCCATAAAAGAAACACACTTTCCTGAAACCAAAAGTAAATTAATCTAGGAAAATAGGAAAATATGATGCTTCCGATGCAACACTAAGTGAGAAGCTATGAGAGAGTTAGGGCCTTTTCCACCAAGAGAAGTAGTGGATGGAACTCCTAGTCCATTTCTTAGCCTATAAATGCACCTGTCTTCAAAATAAAGAACTATCCTATGATAATTTGTTCATGAACAACACACAAGTACGTTGAAAATACAACAAGAAAAATCTCAGTTTGATTTTCCTTGGTCAAACTAGAGAAAATTCAAATTTTCATTTCAACTGACAAATTGGATGAGTTTACTTGAGTGACATGGCTGGTGTCACCTAGTAAACTTAGTTAATTAGAGTTGGAAGACTTGAGTTCATTTGAGCATGAATGATTTTTAATCTCTAGCAATCTAATTAAGTTAAATTGAGTTATTGTTAGTTAAACTAGTTCTAACTATTAGAGGAACTAGTGGAAGGTCAATTTGTGCAATGTGACTTCAGTCACACTCGGTGATAAACTAGTTAACTAATCAATCAACCTAGAATAATAGTTACATGCAAAGAAATCGAGTTACCCAGTTGAGATAGAGATTCCAAGACAGTGTACTATCAGTTGTAGACTATTCTGAAGTGTACAGGTGGTGCATGCAGTCAGCGGTTGAGCCTCGAAGGATTACATAATTATAATTGAGTATTTTCCTAATTAAAAGGGGCCTAATTCCTCATGGAAAATTGAAAGGAAATAGGATCTTGGAGGGATTGAAAAATGGCTAAGTGTTGGCCAGAGTTAGTCAGTGAGGAAGAGGGATAGACTATACACATGCAAGTTGTGTTCAAGCTTGACCAAGCATATGTATTCATCCATATTATTTAATTAATGCAATACAAATAGGAAGAGATTTTGAGAATTTTATTTCCACTAGATAAATATTTGTGTATGTGTGCTAATTCTTGATGCATGTTTATGATATGTGTTCTAGATCATGAATTGAATTCCGTAGATGAGTAGAGTATATTTGAGTCTTGTGTTTCAGTAAATTACATGAGAAGTTTCATATCTACACATTAATTTCAACATGGTATCAGAGTAGGATTCACAGTAGAGAAACAAATTTGAAGTTGTTATTGTAGGAGGATCGAATTCGCAGTATTAATTCTTCAGAGCTATCACGATGGATTTTTATGGTCTGAGAATTGAGTATGCCCTTGAGGGAAGCTTGAACTTTGTCTATTGGAAGGATCACATGGAGGTGGTACTAAAGGACATTGAGTTGAAGGAACTTCTTGAGATTGACATTCCAAAACCAAGATCATTTGATGTCAAATATCTAGCAGAATGGAGGAATTGTGTAGCCAAGGCAAGTAGAATCATATTAGAGGGAGTAAAAGATCACATTGTCTCCAATCACAATGGGAAATAAACCCTGTATGCAATGTGGTAAGAATTGGAAACTTTGTTCCAGAATAGTAACGACCATAAGAAATTGGTTCTCAAGGATAAGCTTCAAAATATCAAGATGCATAAAAATGACTCTATTCAGAAGTACCTGAGAAGGTTCACACAATGTTGTGATGAACTTGGTGGAATTTGTGTTACTATTGTAGAAGATTATTTGGTAAGCATAGACCTTCTAGGCCTTCCTAAGAGATGGGATGGATACCAAGGTTCGATTAACGAGAGGGAGAAACTACCAAATTGGGAACGCTTATGGTCCGATTTGGTATAGGAGGAGATAACACGGAATACCAGAGATGGAACTTCATCCAAGTGTAAGGATGAGGTAAAATGTTCCTTTGCTGGAAGGGAAAATAAGAGGAAAGGGAAGGAATCACAATGCAAACCAGAGTCTAGTCAAGGGGGCAAGAAGAAATACTTGTCCAAAATTCAATGCTTCAATTGTCATGAATTCAGGCATTATGGCACAAAGTTTCCCCACAAAACAACAAGCAAGAAGACCTCAAGAGGAGTGGAAGCTGAATCTTTGGATTCATAGTCTAAGCTTGACATTACCCTTATCACATGCATGGTGAGCACAGTGATGGGGAGCATCTGGTACTTGGATAATGGTGCCTCATTCCACATGATGGGAAACAAAGATTCTTTCAGTGACCTAGAGGAGAACGACATCCATATGCACATCTAGATAGGAGATGATGGGAGGTATAGCATGACTGATATTGGTATAGTTACTTTTCAGAGTATGGCTCCCCTATCAAGCTCAAGGATTTCATCTTTTTTCCAGGCCTAAAGAAAAATCTCATCTCAGTTGCTATATTGGAAGATTGTGGTTATGATTTGATCTTCAACAAAGGGAAATCATTCCTAAGACACATAGCCATGAGATAAGTGAAGCGGATCGGGGTTCATGTGAAGAACATGTAGAAGCTAGATGTGGAAGATTGTGATGCATTAAATACGAATGAATAGAAGGTGTTACATGTCATTTTGTCGCATTAGGAAAATGACCATCGGTTTGGATCTCTCGCTATCCACACGTGTTCTAGAGCATTACCCTACAAATTTTGAAACTAAATTATCCCAAAGAAAGTGGAATTTCTAGATCCTATGGTACAAAACCCTGATTTTGGCTATATTCACAGTTTCCTAGATAATTTATGTGCATATGCAAAGAAGACCATTATTATCTATGCATAAGTACGCACTATCTTCCACTATGACTTGTGAACATGACTTGAAGTACGTACAAATAAAAATTAAAGTCCAGAATCATTGTTGGTCACATATATCCAAACCAAGAAGCTTTAAAAGAGTGTCTATTCAGTGTTGATCCCTCCCATCATGGAGTAAATCACCTTCCTTTGTGGTACCTCTGTCTCGCTAATAATGGATCTCATCACTTGGAGAATGGATCCATAACTTCCCATTATTGGCCTATAAAGGCACTACAGGTCTAAGAATTGGAGGAAGACTATTGGAAGTAGCTTTATGATGTTGAGATTAGGTTGGAAGGATTTTCTTGCAGGGGAGAGGGTTGGAGATTGTATAACGGACTTGCAACATAAAGGCTATATGTTCGTAAGGCTTTTCTCCAGTTTTATGAATATAAAATCATTTGTTATTTCTCAATTACATCTTCATTTATTTAATTTGTAGGATTCCTTGATCACCTACATGGATTTTGGTTGTATATTGATCAGTTTATGATATATAATTGGTTAATTAGTCCATTTATCTCTTTGATTATATGATGTATGCTTTGATCTCTTATTTGTCTTTGTCTTTGCATATCTCTTTCAATATAGTATGGAGAAGATGTCAAGAGTGAAGAGAGTACATATAGAGCATCAAGGAGTGAATGGTCGAAAGATTTGAGGGACATCATCAATCATTTCATCAAATCGGTAAGAGACCTCTATCATTCTGTTTTCTTTTACTCAAAATGAGTCTAGGTAAGGGTAGAAAATATCATTTGTTTGTTACTAGGGTTCTTAGAAGTCCAGAGAGATTGCTTTTGTCCGAACAAGGAATTTTCCACATAACAAATTGGCAACTCCACTGGGGAATCATTTCAATCTCCATAGTTTCCCTTGTTTGACCTTTTCAACCAATTGCACAAGGCTTCTTAGAGTGTTTGGAAAATTTAGAAATTTGGAATTTTTATTGGATTTGATTTATTTTTATTTTTTCTTGAATTTCCTTGCCATGTGAACTTTTACTTTAGGCACAGTGCATACTTCTGCACATATTCCCTTTAGCAACAAAGTGAATTCGCGATGGCGTATTCTAGAGCATGTGCACTTGCATGGAACTTTTGAAAAACTCAGTTTTATCCTCTTGAAATCCAAACTTTTGGTTTTTTCCTATTGTTTCAACCTCCTGTGAATGATTTTTAGTTTGGATGAGTGTTATGAAGACTTTTTCTTGTTATTATCTTCTTGTTGAAAACTAGGGTAAGGTCTTATCCTGTCAATGGTCAATTTATCAAAAGAGGGGCCTGTTAGTCTTGTTGTCTTGACTATCTATCTTTCTTCTATTGATTACATTAGGTTTTGCATCCATTTTTTTCTTTTGTAAAAGTTTAATTTGTGTGTCAAAATCAATTATTTGCAAAATTAGTTATTGTTTGTGAAAAATACTTCTTGTACTTGTTTCGAAACAGAAAATCATTTCTTATTTCTGTTATTGAAGTGTTCATGAACTGTAATTTTGCTGCAAGTAAATTCATAGCATTCCATTAAAGAAAAATCATTTTTATTCATTAATGTTTTCTTGTTGAATTTATCAAATTTATGAGTGCTTGTATGAAAAGATAGATTTCCTGTTTACTTGTGTTATTAGGCAAAGTGAAAATTTGAAATTGTTTTCAATATTCGGGTGATTTTAAATTGGTTATTTTCATTTTAGGAAAAGGGTTATAGTGGGGTTTAGAGTTTTGTTTATATTTCAGTTGAAAAGGTGAAAGACTTTTTCCTTTCTTTAGATCAATTTTCATTGAAACGAAAGCTTATATCATCATTTTCATTTGCCTTAGGATTGCATCAAGTCATTTTCATCAAGTTTCACATCCATTACCTTTGTGTAACAAAAACTATTAAAATCAACGCTAATTAAAATCAATATAGAAATTTTCATTCCTAGGGTTCCTTTCCACCTATAGTAGATTAAGTTGTAGGTCTTTGGAATAGGGAAGTGAGTAAACATTCCAAAGCTACAGACAAACGCTAGAATCTTGTGATATGGAGATAAATATAGTTATTTCTTTTTTTCTCTGGGAAGCTCCCCTTACAAAGGTTTCAAGCACAAGATCATATCATACCTTGTGATGTGATCGTACCCACTTCATTGGCTATGTTAGGGGGATTTACACATATTACAACGATGTTGAAAGGTGCTTGGGGTCACTTCAAAGTAAACCTCTAATTAACCATGTTGAGGAGCTTTCAAGGGGATTGAGCTTTGTTACTCTTCCCTTGCATGTACGTTTGATTTGTGACTATTCCCCCAGGTACAATTTTTGTAGTTAGTAACCTTAGTGACCATAATCATTGGGCTATTATCCAAGGTGATGAAAGAGGGAAGGTCTTGTTGTACCTAGAAGAGACATTGACTAGACTCACTTCGACGTTTTGGAGGGTAATCTTCGCTCGAGATGGCATAAGTGAAGTTACTTGCACCATATTGTTTCATTAAGCAGGTTGTCAGTGTAACTGGTTCCACTCGCTCATATCTACAACCACTTTTTACTTTGATTTCTGTGACGTTGGATTTCATTACTAACTACTGATTTCATTGTGAAAAGCTTATTTTCATGGTTTGAATCCTTAGATTTTTTAGCATGTGTTAATTGTTTATTTTTACTTTTTAGAGAAACTAGGATTGGATTGTGAATATTATTTTATTTTGTGATAAATTTTAATCCTGGTTGAATCACCAAGGAAGTCACGTAGGATGTAAGGTAAACCTCTTAAATACACACCAAGTCAGTTGGAAAAGATTAAAGAATTCTAAGTAAACGTGATCAAAAGCCTCAAAAGAATTGAAACATCACTAGTTTTACAATCTGAGACAATAGAAATCGAAGTGCATCCAACACAAGAAGTAGAATAAAGATTAGCTTACTCTGGTCCAGAGATTACCAAAGTAGTTCACACAAAATCTGACACTAGTGAAGTTTCGATTACTCAAGTTATTGAACCAGATGTATAACATCCTGAATCTGAAGTTTTTCAACCCGAATCACCTTCAACCATTTTAGGTCATATTCCTGAGCCACCTTCACTTCGAAGGAAGCTAATAGTAATGACTGAATTAACTCCTGCATTAATTAGCGTTTAAGACATTTCCAAAGAAATGGAGACACCTCATTCTCCATTTACCAGTACCGAAACGTTTCGCCCAAGAGTTCCTTTCTCTCCTTTTTGACCCGACCCTTGGTATTATACAAATTTGATTTTTTTAGGTCATAATTTGTCACCGCCACACATTCATTTTCATTCACAAGAAATAACTATTACATAAAATCGTATTGGGAACAAACCTATTGATTCATCCATGTTTACCGACTCCCCGAAATCACTATTATATGGTGGTCCATCAGTTCCTCCTAAATACTAATCACTTACTGAGACATTTTCAGGAGCTTCTTCAACCCCCCAACCTTCTACTTGGTCATCTAGTTCATTTACATCTACTATTTAGAGCATGAGTTCCATGCTCGAAGCATTTACGACATCATATGAACATATTTACATGGTTTGTGGTAATTTGGGTAACCCTAAAGAAACCCCGACTGGCATTTATTACCACCCTGGGGGGAAACCACCTTATCCTCCACCTGGAGGACAACCTATTGCTAGGGGTCAACCTTTTACCAGAAGTTATGGTCAGATACCTCAACTTGACCTATGTTAACCTGTTATAAATCAACTGTTACTTGGTACTCCTTATCCAGGGATGAACACTATTTGGAATTCTGCCTTTAACCAATAGTATGGTTTAGGGGCTCCACAAGTGCCACTTTATCACATTGTTAAGCCTACTAGAAAAACTATTCCTCAAATACCTATTCTAGGTATTTTGGTACTTGTTCAGTAGCCTATTCAGAGAATTCCTCAAACAATTCTCCAACAACCTATTCAAGGAATTCCTCAAACACTTGTTCAACAACCAATTCAACGACCTATTCAGAGTTCACCATAGACCCATGTTTAAACAATTATTTCACACCCGATTCTAAGTTCTCCAAATCCACCTATTGCAAGAGTATCACTAACAACCCTTCCAGTCACCCCTCAAATATTTGTTCCTTAGACTACTCAGGCAATCTTGCAGGCTTCTGCTTATCAAATTGTTCCTATGGTTTAGTCTATACCACATACTCCTATCGGGAAACCCATTTTCGGAACAATGCAAACACCTTTTTAAGTTCAAGCTTTCCAAAGCCCACCTTTTCAAGTTAAAGCTTATCAGGTTCCATCTTTTCAAGGGAACGTTTTTTAAAGTCCCCCTTTCCAAGGTCAAACTTTCCAAAACCCACCTTTTCAAGGTCAACTTGTTCAAAGTCAACCTGTTCAAAGTAAATTTGTTCAAGTTCAACCTTTGCAAGTGAAACATGTATAGGGGAAATATTACTTAAGTCAAATGGGTCAAGCTCAACCTTTTCAAAGTCAACCATACCTCGATCGCACTTATCAAGTCCATGTTTGATCTGAAAATCACCCTATGAGTGACCTCAGTTAGTTAACTATTAAATGAAGGTATTACAGACTCATGTGCTCATGTGTTTCCATGTTATTTTAGGTAATGGATCAATCATATTGCAAAATAAACAGACACTGGAAATGGAAAACAGCAGAGAAACATAGTAAGCAATTACAAGAACACAACAATTAATAAGGAGTTCACCCTATTCTCCAGGGCTACATCTCCGATCTAGCTTTCAGTGGTGGCCTTCTTTTATTGTGTCTTTAAAGCAGAGAATTACAATGAGGAGCTCAATCTGAGCCTCTTGAAACAGAATTTCTTGGCAGGGTGGCCCTTGGATTCCCCAAGACACTAGAGTGCATAGACTCTTTTCCTTACTAGCTCTTTGACCTTTCTGGTCTTTAAGGGGAGGAGCCCAATATGGTACTTGATTCCCAACAAATCCCCTCAGGGGTGGCTTGAACCTCTCAAGCTCTCTGGTGCTGGATGCTACCTGTGGTCAGCTCGACCCTCTATCTTTCTGCTCTTTGCTTCACTGTCTTTTCTTCATTTTCTCTATCTTCTTCCTTTTCTTCTCTTTTCTGTCTTCATTGTCTTCTAATTTGTTTGTTCATGGATTTAAAGCCAATCAATCTCATGATTGCTCGATTCCCCTTCCACCTCCATCAGTTCACCTACTGCTGTTCACTTGGAATTCCCTATCTCTGCGTCATGGTCATCGGCTCACAGGGAGTGGCCACTTGTCCTCTTGTGAACTGTGAAATCTCTTCCTCGTCGATTCGGTTCTTCGGTTATGTCAGAAAATGACTAATTTGCCACCTCAGTGGTCAAATCGGACCTCAAATCCTTGTAGATCTCGGCTTAATCCCCTGTTAAATCCGATTCTTTCATCGGGTGCATTCTCAGCTGTTAGATCTGGAGCCCCCAGATCCAACATCATTCACACATTTTGCGCAGTTGACTTGCTCAACCATTAGAATGCAATGAGCGGTAGTTTTCTCTCTCCTCCGCCTGCCACCTGTCGGGCGCTGAATCGAATCACTCGTTTTTCTCCAAATCCGCTTACCACCCAAGGGTGCCCTCGATAAATACCACTGGTTTCTGGAGTGCGGGTCCCGCCTTTAGCCTTTTGCGCTTTTTCCCATGGTTCTCCCAACTTCCATGCAACCTAGCACTTCGGGGCCTTTCCAATTTGAGGGGTTTTGCCCAGCTTAGTGCTAATTGCGCATCAGAAACTGCCTCCTTTTCCTGATCCAGGCTTTCCAAGTGCTAGTTTCGCCTCCTACGCAGTCTCCATGGGCCTCGATCAGTGTGCTTTCACTGAGGTCCTCGTCGTTCCACACTGGCTGCTAACTGCCACTGTTCAGAGGTTTTTCTGATCACTTTATGCTCTTGAATTTGAGGTTTTGTCCCGATCTGAAATAGTCATGGTACTTTGATTATTCTTCATGGATCCAATTCGGATCACAACCTTCCCACTGAAAAATCTTTTGGACCACCAAAAGTTGTTTTTCAAGCATCGACCAAGTGAGGGTATTGTTGTCTCACTTATCCAATCTCAATACACTTTGCATTGCTCAGCTTTGAACCCTTGAGCCCTACTTTGAGGTACTCAACATCTCCTCTGCACATCGTCCTCACCTTCCTGTCCAGAACTGTGTCTTCTTGCAATTCATTAAGATATTTAGGTAGCATGTCATTAATAAAAGGTAATTGGCTCTGCTCTTCGGGATCCTCAATTAGATAGGGTTCAAACAATCTCAAGAAATCTGCATTTACGACTGAGTAGATGTGCATGTAAGCTGGTAGATCAAGGTGAAAAACATTCTCACCAATCTTCTCAAGTATTTTGAAAGGTCCATACCTGATAGGCTTTAGCTTTTTACCTTCACCTTGCATCCTGTCCTTGTTGATATACAGCCAGACTTGGTCACCAACTTGGAAACTATGATCCATCTGATGCTTGTCATGCCTTGCCTTATATTTGGCTTGGCTCTTTTCCAGTTGTTCTTGTATTGCCTGGTGGATCCCCTGGATTTGTTCAATGAACCTAGTTTCCCTGTCCACATCACTATGTCCCTCAACTGTGGTATTTTTACCAAAGACAAAATCCAAAGGAGACCTTGGTGTGAAACCAAAATAGGTCTCAAAAGGAGATCTCTGTGTAGAAGAATGTTTTGCTCTGTTGTAAGCATGCTGCACATAACACAAATGTTCATCCCAAAGCTTAGGATGTTTGTTGCAATATCCTCTGAGTAACTGGATCACTGCCCTGTTAACTACTTCTGTCTAGCCATCAGTTTGTGGATGAAAAGTTGTGCTTTTCTTCAGTTTGGTGTCCATCAGTTCCCACAGACTTGACCAAAACTTCCCCACAAATCAGGTGTCTCGATCAAATACAATGGAAATGGGTAATCCAAAATGAGCCCATGCATGTTCAAAGAACAGTTTTGCAGTTTGTTCAGCTGTAATCTGTTTATTACAAGGTATCAAAATAGACATTTTGTTGAACCTATCCACAACAACATATAGATAATCATGACCTTTCCTAGATTTAGGCATTCCTCAAACAAAATCCATGGAAACACTTTCCCAAGGGTGAGAAGGAACTGGTAATGGAGTGTACAAGCCTAGTTTTCAGTTGCTGGGCTTGCTTTTAGCACACATAGTACACCCTCTTACATATCTAGAAACTGTCTCATTCATTTTTGGCCAATAACAAAATCTTTGCAGCTAGGAAACTGTTTTACTCACCCCAAAGTGACCTGATATCAGAGAAGTGTGTGCTTCTCTAATTATCTTTACTCTCTCAGTTTGTGGAATGCAGAGTTTCCCACAATGGTATAAGAGTCGGTCCTTTACATGATAATCCAATTCTTCTACTATTTTGCCTTGACTTAAAGTTGCATATACATCCTTGAAATCTATATCTTGAGCATATTGTTCAATGTAGCTTTCATGTAGCACAGAATTATGCTTAAGTATAGTAGATGCATTTATAATGGGTCTAGATAACATGTCGTCAACTTTATTGTGTATGCCCTTTTTATATCTGATGACTAAATGAAACTGTTGTAGAAAACCCATCCACCTATAATGTCTTGATTGTTGCAACTTAGTTTGGGAATGTAGCTATTGAAGTGGTTGATGATCAGTATGTATTACTGTCTCTTTGCCCATTAAGTAATGTTTCCACTTTTTCACACTCTAAACTAATGCATACAATTCTTTATCATATGTAGGATAATTAACTATTGCAGGATTAAAAGTCTTGTAATGATAACGTATGGGTTTACCGTGCTGTGTCAACACTGCTCCCATGGCATAGTCACTGGCATCTATTTGGATCTCAAATGGTCTTTGTAGATCAGGAAGTGCCAGTACAGGTGTTGTACTAATCTTTTCTTTCAAGGTGTCGAAGGTTTTCTGATGTTTGCCTCCCCACTGAAACACCTTGTTCAATCTTGTTAAAGCATGTAAGAGAGCTGCAATTGAGGAAAATTTAGAAATGAACTTCCTCCAATATTGCGTTGCCCCTAAGAAGCTTCTCACTTCTATAGCAGACTTGGGTTTAGGCCAGTTTACAATGACTGCCACTTTAGAGGGATCTATTTTCAATTCACCACCCCCTACTATAAGACCCAAATAATTTACAGATGTTTTTCCAAATTCACATTTTGAGAGTTTAACATGAAGTTTTTCTCTTTTCAAAACATCTAGTGTCTACTCAACATGCTTTAAGTGTTCTTCCCATGTTTTACTAAAAATCAGAATGTCATCCAGATACACAATAACAAAATCATCAAGAAAAGGTCTAAGTACATCATTCATTAATCTCATCAACATAGCAGGAGCATTAGTTAAGCCAAAAGGCATAACCAGCCACTCATACAATCCCTGCTTTGTTTTGAAAGCAGTCTTCTATGCATCTTGTTCTGCCACTCTGACCTGATGGTATCCACTGTGCAAGTCTAGCTTGGTGAAATAAACAACTTCTTTCAATTGATCTAAAAGATCATCTATGTGAGGAAGGGCATAACGATTTTTTATTCTTATCTTATTGAGTGCTCGGTAATCAATGCACATTCTCCACGAGCCATCTTTCTTTCTCACCAAAATGATTGGTGACCCACATGGTGATGTGCTATCCCTAATGAACCCCTTCTCGAGCAACTCCTGCACCTACTTCCTGATTTCAGCATTCTCTAAAGCAGACAACCTGTACATCCCAATGTTAGGCAAAGGAACATCTTGCTGCAAAATAATATCATGTACTATTTCCTTTTTGGGTGGCAGACCTTTAGGTTCTTGAAACAAGATATCATACTGTGAAACAACCTTTTCTAAATCAGCTTGCTATTTAGCATTACAGCCCTCAAATACATTGGTTTTATCAAGTTTCCTTTCCTTTACAACCATCAGTAAGAATTGTTTGCATGAATTTATCATTCTTTAAAAGAGTATAATTATTCTTGAGCTTATGAGCTCTTACAAAGTATTTGATTCCATCTTTAACAAGTAGATACTTGTTCTCAGCTCTATAGAAAATAGCTTTTCTATCATACAAGTAAGGACTTCCTAAAACAATTCCACATATATCCAAAGGAATTATGTCTAACTCAACCTCATCTACAAATGCTAACCCAAAAGAAAACTTGAGTTTGCACTGTCTAGTCACTTGTAGTTGTGCTTTATCATTCAACCATCCTAATGGGTATGGTTTCTTGTGACGTGTAGTTGAAAATCCCAATTTCTTTACAATTGCTTCAGAAATTAAATTTACTTGTGAGCCACTATCAAACAAAGTATCAATCTTTTGATGTTTGGAGATAACTCGAATATGGAAAAGATCATGTCTTTCTCTCTCATTTTCTTCATCAATAACAGATTGTGCAGAATTACTAGTAGATGCTTTAGAATTCTTACCTTTTATACCTGTGGCTACAATGGTTGTTTCATCTCCCGAGTCAAACCCCAAATCTTTCTGAATAGATGCAGCAATCTTCTTCTTTTTGCCCTTGAACTTCTTAGGTATCAGCTCTGGATGCAGAATCCAACAATGCTCATCATCATGCCCATCCTTTTTACAGTGAGTGCATGAAGCTTTGCTTTTCTGTGCAGTGTTAGCCTTCCTTGCTTTCCACTTCTGCTTTCTTTTCTCCTTGCTCTTGCTTACAGTGGGTTAGGATGGTCCCCCAACTTCTGGATTTCCATTCTTTCCTATAGCTTCTAGATGAGTAGCTTGTACAGATACCTCATCTATACTAATGGGATTGAACATGAGGATGGTATGCCTCATGTAGCTGTGTAGACCACCAATGTACTTCAACAGAGTCTCTGGTGAGTCTAATGAGATTCCTAGAATCAATGCTCTCTTTCTAAATTCTTGAGTGTACCCTTGCACACTTTTCCCTTTCAACTGCCGAAGAGTTTGCCAACTCATCATGGCTTGTTGCATGTAGGCCAATGGATAGAACTGCTTTTTGATTGCAGAAACAAATTCATTCCAGACAGAGATAGTCTTACCATGTCTTTTCATGTCAGCTTGGGTTCTACCTTCCCACCAAACCAATGCAGTGCCTACTAGGCGTAGGCTTGCCAGCTGAATCTTTCTCTTGTCTAAGTCGATGTTTTACACTCTGCAATACACATCAATTTGTCTAATCCAATTGTCCAACTTTTCTGCATTTAACTCTCCATCATATATAGGAAAATCAAATTTAACATCTAGCTTGATCAAAGATGCTTTCTTGTTATGTACAGGGCTATTAGGAGGTGTGAGGAAGCTTTTCTCTTTCCCTTTTCCTTTTGAGTGGTCATGGAAATGTGATTCATCTTCTCCTTTGTCTTGTTTAGAGCCTGATGAATCTTCATCCTTGTGTTTTCTAAAGTCCTTATACATTTCTTCTACCATGGACTTTATGGCTAGGAAAATTTCTATGAATTGAGGGTCTGGACCCATAGGACCTTCCTCTGACATTGTCTTCCGAGGATAGACTCTCCCAATTTCAGGATTAGTTTCGACCAACTCTCTTTCTCCTAATTTGAGCTTTTATCTAGTGAGCATTCACAGCTAAACCAACACAAGCTTTTCTAACCTTAACAGCCTAAAGATCTGATACCACTTGATCTGAAAATCACCTTATGAGTGACCTCAGTTAGTTAACTATTAAATGAAGGTATTACAAGCTCATGTGCTAGTGTGTGTCCATGTTATTTTAGGCAACAGATCGATCAGATTGCAAAATACACAGACACTAGAAATGGAAAACAGCAGAGAAACACAGTGAGAAAATATAATAACACAACAATTAATAAGGAGTTCACCCTATTCTCCAGGGCTACGTCTCCAGTCCAGCTTTCAGTGGTGGCCTTCATTTATTGTGTCTTTAAAGCAGAGAATTACAATGAGGAGCTCAATCTAAGCCTCCTGAAACAGAATTGCTTGGTAGGGTGGTCCTTGGATTCCCCAAGCCACTAGAGTGCACAGACTCTTTTCCTTACCAGCTCTTTAACCTTTTTGGTCTTTAAGGGGAGGAGCCCAATATGGTACTCGATTCCCGACAGATCCCCTCAGGGGTGGCTTCAACCTCTCAAGCTCTCTGGTGCTCAATGTTGCCTATGGTCAGCTCAGCCCTCTATCTTTCTGCTCTTTGCTTCATTGTCTTTCTTTGTTTTCTCTGTCTTCTTCCTTTTCTTCTCTTTTTCGTCTTCGGTGTCTTCTGCTTTGTCTATTCATGGCTTTAAAGCCAATCGATCTCATGACTACTCGATTCCGCTTCCACCTCCATCAGTTTGCCTACTACTGTTCACTTGGAATTCCCTGTCTCTACGTCATGGTCATCGGCTCACAGGGAGTGGCCACTTGTCCTCTTGTGAACTGCGCCAGCTCTTCCTCGTCGGTTTGGTTCTTCGGTTATGTCAGGAAATGATTCATTTGCCACCTCAGCGGTCAAATCGGACTTCAAATCCTTGTAGATCTCGGCTTAATCCCCTCTCAAATCTGGTTCTTTCATCAGGCACGTTCACAGCCATTAGATCTAGAGCCCCCAGATCCAACGTCATTCGCACATTTCGTGTGGTTGACTTGCTCTACCATTAGCATGCGATGAGTGGCGGTTTTCTCTCTCCTCCGCCTGCCATGCGTCAGTCACTGAATGGAATCGCTCGTTTTTCGCCAAATTCGCTTACCGCCCAAGGGTGCCCCCGATAAATACCACCAGTCTCTAGAGCGTGGGTCCCGCCTTTAGCCTTTTGCGCTTTTTCCCACGGTTCTCCCAGCTTCCATGCGACTGAGCGCTTCGGGGACTTTCCATTTCGAGGGGTTTTTCCCAAGGCTAATCGCGCATCAAAAACTACCTCCTTTTCCCAATCTGGGCTTCCCAGGTGCTAGTTTCGCCTCCTACGCAGTCTCCATGGGCCTCGATCAGTACGCTTTGACCGAGGTCCTTGTCGTTCCACGTTGGCTGCCAACTGCCACTATTCATAGGTTTTTTTGATCGCTCTATGCTCTTGAATTTGAAGTTTTTTCCGGATCTGATACAATCATGGTAATTTGATTATTCTTCATGGATCCAATTCGGATCAATTTTCAACCTCAACCCAGTATGGTTCACCATAGTTACCCTAGTGGAATTAAAATTCTGATTGCATAGGTTATTCCAAGATATCCTGAGCATCCATCTCTAGGGGTTGGTATTAGCCCACAAGGTTATCAATATTTACCACAAGACCTTGATCGATAGTTACCATTCATTACAACCCTAGATCTACCAGATTTATCACAGTCAACCAACGATCCTATTTATTATTATCCTTATTGGCTGGAAATTCCTACCAAGTTACCAAGTGACATACCCAAATTTGAAGGAAAATCCAGAGAAGAGCCATCCAATCATGTGATGACATATCATCTTTGGTGTGCATCAAATTATTTCATTGATGATTCCATCCGTCTTCACCTTTTCCAATGAACTTTAACCAGTTCGGTAGCCAAATGGTACATTGAGTTACCCTGAGCTTCTTTTCATAACTTTAATTCCCTAGAAACAACATTTTTGACCCACTTTCAGTTACCGATCTGTTATGATACTGGTACTGAACTATTGACTTCATTAAAACAATCAAAATCGACTCACATTTCCGATCATATTCATGAATGGAGACATAGACGTTGCTTAGTCAAGGTTTTTATTCTCGAGCAGATTTTAGCTTAGTGGTTTACAAAGTCACTTCTTCCCATCATTACGGAAGATGTTTCCAAGGGAGGTGTCATCACGGAAGAGCAGGTAATTTCTCATGCCTAGTACTTAGACTTAGTCTACACTCAATCTGGCACTTTGTACGAAAAATTCCCAAATTTACCTCTCCCTACAAATCAACCAATCATTATGTCTCCTAGAGGATCAGGATCTAATGTCGTTGATTGTATTATAGGTTCTATTAGCCAACAGTCTAAGGGAAAAAAATTTCTAAAAATACTAAGAGTTTTGCCATACAAGATATGCCATCTGAAAGCCTTCCCCAGAAACTATTTCCAAGATCAATGTTGTAGAATCATCTACCGGGAAGACAAAATAAACCTTAAATAAAAAGAAGGGGAAAGGCAAATCGAAGCAAAATACTTCTTCAAAGGAGACACCTGCTAAAAATGATCCTACTGACAAAAAATTCACTATCCTTCCCTTATTTGCAAAGAGGATCACTATATGAAGGAATGCCCACATTGGGTAGAGGTTTCTAAATGCATTAAAGGTACTTCAACTTCCATTGTTTTGAAGGATCCATCTCCTTCTCAAGACCGAAAAATGGTTTCTCATAATACTTCTTCCTCTTCCACATCGCAAGATACCATGATGATGTCTGTTGGGGAAATTATATGTGTTATAATTCCAACATTAAATTATCAATCTCGGGTTCATAAGCTTCGAGGCACAAGCGCAAGTAATGTAGGATCATAGCGTATAATCTAAACTAACATCATGAAATCTGAAATTGATTCCTAAATTAAGTACAAAATTTATATTCCTGAATTAAGTACAGAATACAAATCACTAGACACTTTTAACCTCAATCTAAGTAAAGTAAATTTCAATCAAAACTTAATTTCAACGTAATTAAAACTTAATTGCAATCCAAGAAAAAATATTTATTTAATATAAGTAATAGAAATCTTAAATCACACAAAACTAATTACTATTCAAAACAATATTACGCTAATCTCAATCACTATTCAAGCAATTCTAATCACTGTTCACTTGAAACTAACTCTAATCAATATCTGAGCAATATTAATCACGACCCAAGAAATTACCATTCGAATGATTTTAAAGGAAATCCAAACAAGACATATCATTATTCAAACGATTTTAATAAGTAACGGAAATATCAATCCAAGACCAACAACGATTTCAATCTTGATCTAAGTAATGAAAGTGTAAACAATATCAACTCCTATCTAAATGAGACTAACTCAAATCCAAAAAAAACTAATTCAAATCCAAATAAAACTAATTCAAATCCCCAGGGTATCTAAGACTTTCAAATTAACCTCTTAATCCTATTTTGTTCACACCTTTAACTCTACAAGACTTCAAAGGAAATTAAATGACAAGTTCGAATTAATATCTTTACACTATCAAAATCAACACACTCAAACTTGAAAGTCTTCAAAAATCAAAGCTTATTTCTAATTTAAAACTATCTCAAATGAACTCAGAAAATCTCAATAAGAAACTTCCTACAACGAGAGTATTAACCTATGATCTCCACACGATCTTGCTACAATTTCATTGAATCCCAAAACTATGCTACCTTTTTTTTATTAATGATTAAATTTCTACCTTACTACTTCTAGGCACCCTGATATCAAAGACGATGCTATAGGAGTTATGTACCATTGATAGATGTTCATGATTCAAAACTATGAAACCAAATCCAATTTGAACTTATGATGCAATTATCATCCTCTAAATTCATCAAAATTGGAAAGAATTCTTTTAAATATTCTTAATCATGAGTAAGTTTTGAGGAAATAATTCATGCATTAGAAATGCAAATCAATATAGTCCTTTCAAAGATGGAAAGATAAGATATTTATTTAGATCTAAGAAGAACAAATAAAAGCATAAGTACAAAATGGTAACACTCAGATTTAATCAATGAATATTTTCAGAACAAGATCCATACTCTTAAATCCTAATCAAACATACTTGCTACAATCTATATCAATTGCAAGACTAGCTTCCAGGTGGTGGTTAGCCGTTGTGACTCCCAAAGCAAGTCTAAGTTAACTCAATTCTTTAAAAAACAAAGGAAATCATAATACTCACAGAGAATTAAATGTCAAAACTAGAATTATATTAAGTTAAATGAAATATTAGTTCAATAATCAGTAAGAAGCATGCCACAGTCTTCATCATCCTCTGCATGTTTAACTCCTCATTCCCCACTATGCTCATGTGTATCCTCCTCATTCCATTTACAAAACCATTGGGATTTTAAAGAGTTCAGCCTGTAACAAATTGCAGAGGATAGTTTCAACAAATCACTATGTAAGGAAAGGAATGGATCAAAGCTGCATAGAGTGGAAGAAAATGCCAAATTAGAATCTTATAGAATATGCAACCAACTAGCCCAATCGTGGCTGACCCATGTGGCTAACCCGAAACTGTTAAGACTCGTTCAGACCCGAACTCAAGTTGTTCAAGGATTTTGTACTTACGCATGCATTGATTCTATATGTAATATTCCCCTTATCATAACTCCTTCATGGTAATGAATTTTGAAAAATAATTTCTAGATTACATGAATGAGGGTACTATGAACAAAACCTGTGTGTCGAAATCACAATATTTTTCTCCATTTTATCAAAAAATTGATATTTTCACCTACACGAATTCTGCATTCCGTACTTAACCTGTAGCAGCTAGTTTAATTGACTTGTGAGGAATTTCATAAATGGAACCCTGTGACAAATGAACTTAGCAAACCAGAATTAGAAAATCATGGCAATCATCTCTAATAATTGGAAATTCAAGAAAACTAATGATAATTAACCACAAAGTGTAAGACGTGAATTGACAGCAAGTTGTGGAATTACAGTATGAAATGAGTTTAAAATGTTATAATTTAGGTTATGAAATAGTGGTATTGTGCGATCAAAAAATGGGCATATTCGAGGCACAACATCCCCCCATGCCTGAGGGTTTGCATTTCCTCATGCAAATAAATGCCTTGCTCATTTGACAAATTCTTGAAATTCTTTTGTAGATATCAATTCTTTGGACAACATTGCTTGAATATTTGGAGGTTCTTGTTCCTATGGAGTAGCATTCTTAAATATTTGGAGGTGTTGGTTCTTGTGGAGCAACACTCTTCACATTTAATATATCATACTCATATACTGAGAAATTTAAATTGAGGAAAAGAAAGGGAAGGATGAGGAAAAGATGATGGATCAAATCAGGTGGTAATGGAGATGGTAATTATGTTAATGGGTGCTTGCATACTCTGTCATTGCAAGGCTAATGCTTATAGGTGGTCTCCTTTATCATTTCATGGAAGTCATGAATTCATCCTACGAATAGAATGCTAGGAGAAGACACTCTAGAGACTTCCTTTATTAATATATCATAAGGATTTTCTTTTAACATGATCTTGTAATCAGAGCATAAGTATTTTTATTATGAGTGGTGAATGGAAGGAAAATAGAAGGATAATGATTTATGAAAGGTGAAAATCATGGAATGAGAAGTGGTGAATCATTAAGTTTCTTAAACCTTATAATGAATTAGAGAATCTTAAGCCAAATTTTACCTCAAGTTTTACCTTTATTGTTGATGTGCTTGATGTTGGAAGATGAACTGATGAAGCTAATGTGACTATTGATCTTACCTGCTGAAGAAGGCTAAAGGATGAACTAAAGTGTAGAAGGATGAACTGAAGTGTTGAAGGATGAATTGAAGTGTTGAAGGATGAACTAAAGTTCCCCTTCTCCCCCATGCCTGAGGAGTTTTATCTCCCTAAACAACTGAGGAAAGGTGACTGATGCTACAAATGACAATGGTAATGCTGATACAAAAATACATACTACTGCAAACCTGTGTTGAGATCACAAAACCATATATTCTTCAACCGCTACACACCCATGAGAAATCTTGCATATGTGAATAAATGGTGTCAATGTCGAACATAAGAAAGAATCATTGGATTACCGAGAATTGACGAGATCGTTAACCAATGTGAGATATCTCACCTTTGATTTCAATGGTAATCAAGGCACTAGGTACATTCTACCATCCATGAATGGATTTGTATAAGTCGAATGGACTGCAGAATTCATCCACCAAGAAACATTGATGCATTTCCTTAGTAGATGACAAGGATACCTGCCATTAAGGCATGCAAGCTCCCAGGTACCTTATATAACCCTATCCTTGATCCTAGATAATGTGTTGATGTCGATGTGACAAGGCTTGTTGGCAGGTTGGCGTTAAGGATCCCACATCAACCAATACGAGTATAAACATAATGACTTGAAAGATACATGATTTGAAGAACTCATACAAATTTACAAACTTTATTGGGAACTTTTCCCACCAGTTACCTGGTTTTCAAGCAAGGTTCATGCCAAGTCACGCTAGACAAGCTGGTTTTCACAACAAGGCTTATTTTTCTCTTTACTATTCTATTTATTTATTACAATGCAAACTTTCCTACTCTACTGCAAAAAATAAGTCCTCCTTTAAGTGAAAGAGTACTTCCAATGAAGCCATGTGCGGATCAGGTACAATGATATATTCATGCCCGAATTTAAAATATAAACATTATAATGTACATGAGCATTAAAAATCAACAATTTTGAAAGATGTGATACAAAGTGTATTTGAAGATGAGAGTGGTACTTTGACTGGATTTTGATCTAGAACAAATGCTCGATGTAATCTTGGTGGTATTGGCCCATTTCTTCATTTGGATCACTCTGAAAGTCCTCCTCAGCCATGCGAGGCAAACTTGGACAATTGGTCTCGAGAATGCATACAAGGCTTACTGTTGGGCATGGTGAAAGATCTTTGATCTCAGGTTCAGCTAGATTCTCCCCATCGGATTTGTTACATGAGTTCTTGATCTTCTTGGTAGATAGGCAAGAGGAATCAAGGAATACTTCCAAATTATTTTCTGGCTATGGAGAGATGGATAATTTCCTAAATGTGGTCAAGATTAACTCTTCCTGAGAAGCAGATATCCCAGCCACTGTTAGGATTTGAGAAAGTACTTCAAGGGACATTCTTCAAGCTCTCAATCATTCTTGAATTTCTCCTACTGATTGATGATACCTATCTCGCAACATGGATTAGTACAAAGGGGTTCTTACAACACCCCAAAAATGTTTTATCTTTAAATAGATTGAAATTTTAAAGTAAATGAATTAAAACTACTAATTGCAAAAAAAATTACCAAAATTGAACTTAGCGCTTACTTGGACAACCAAACTTTGGAGCAACCCCAAACCAAATTAGATGCATGGCTCTTCACTCACACCATACCATCTTCTCTACCCTCTAGTTGCCCTACAACTAAGATCACACAAAAAAACTTGTGAAGGAAACTATGCTCTAATTCCTTTAGCACCTCCTTGACAACGGTGCCAAAAATGTTGGGTAAATTATATGTGTTACAATTCTAGCATTAAATTATCAATCCGAGGCTCATAAGATTCAAGGCACAAGCGTAGGTAATGCAGGATTAGAGCGTCTAATCTAAACTAACATCATGAAATCTGAAACCGATTCCTAAATTAAGTACGTAATTTCTATTCCTGAATTTTGTATAGAATACAAATCACTGAACAATTTTAACCTCAATCTAAGTAAAGTAAATTTCAATCAAAACTTAATTTTAATGTAATTATAACTTAATTCCAATCCAATCAATAAGATTTATTTAATATAAGTAATAGAAATCTTAAATCACACAAAACTAATTACTATTCAAAACAATATTATGTTAATCTCAATCACTATTCAAGAAATTCTAATCACTGTTCACATGAAACTAACTGTAATCAATATCTCAACAATATTAATCATGACCCAAGCAATACAAATTACCATTCAAATGATTTTAAAGGAAATCCAAACAAGACAAATCACTATTTGAATGATTTTAATAAGTAATGGAAATCTCAATCCAAGACCAACAACGATTTCAATCTTGATCTAAGTAATGAAAATCTAACAATATCAACTCCTATCTAAATGAGACTAACTCAAATCCAAACAAAGCTAATTCAAATCCAAATAAAACTAATTAAAATCCCTGGGGCATCTAATACTTTCAAATTAACTTCTTAATCCTATTTCGTTCACACCTTTAACTCTACAAGACTTCAAAGGAAATTAAATGACAAGTTCGAATTAATATCTTTACACTATCAAAATCAACACACTTAAACTTGAAAGACTTCAAAAATCAAAGCTTATATCTAATTTAAAACTATCTCAAATGAACTCAGAAAATCTCAATAAGCAACTTCCTACAACAAGAGTATTAACCTATGATCTCCACACGATCTTGCTACAATTTCATTGAATCCCAAAACTATGCTACCATTTTTATTAATGATTAATGTTCTACCTTACTACTTTTGGACACCCTGATATCAAATACGATGCTATAGGATTTCTGTACCATTGATAGATGTTCATGAATCAAAACTACGAAACCAAATCCAATTTGAACTTATAATACAATTATCATCCTCTGAATTCATCAAAATTGGAAAGCATTCTTTTAAATATTATTAATCATTATTAAATGCTAAGGAAATCATTCATCCATCAGAAACGAAAATCAATTCAGTCCTTGCAAAGATGGAAAAACAAGATATTTATACAGATCTAAGAAGAATAGATAAAAGCATAAGTACAAAATTGTAACACTAAGATTTAATCAATGAATATTTTCAGAACAAGATCCATACTCTTAAATCCTAATGAAACATACTTGCTACAACCTATATCAATTGTAGGACTTGCTTCCAGGTGGTGGTGGGCCCTTGCCACTCCTGGAACAAGTATAAGTTAACTAAATTCTTTAAAAAACAAAGGAAATCATAATACTTATAGAGAATTAAATGTCGAAACCAGAATTATATTTAGTTAAATGAAATATCATTTCAGTCATCAGTAAGAATAATGTCACGGTCTTCAAAATTCTATGATTATTTAACTGCTCATTTCCCACTATGCTTATGTGTATCCTCCTCATTTCATTTACAAAACGATCAGGATTTGAAAGATTTCAATGGTGACAAATTGGAGAGGACAGTTTCAACAAATTAGTAAATAAGGAATGGAATGGATCAAAGCTATGTAGAGTGGAAGAACAGGCCAAATTAGATTCTTCTAGAATGTGAAACCTGCTGGCCTAATCGTGGCTAACCCACATGGCTAACCCGAAACCATTAAGACCCATTCAAACCCGAACCCGAGTCGTTCAGCGATTTTGTACATACACAGGCACTGATTCTGTACTTAATATTCCCCTGATCATAACTCCTTCATGATAATGAAGTTTACAAACAATGTTTGGGTTACATGAATGAGGGTACTCTAAACAAAACCCACGTGTTGAAATATCAATATTCTTCTCCATCTGATCAAAACTTTGATATTTTCACCTATAGGAATTCTGCATTCCGTACTTAACCTATACCAGTTAGTTTAATTGACTTGTGAGCAATTTCGACAATGGAACCCTGTGACAAATGAACTTAGAAAAATTGTCATTATAAAATCATGGAAAAATCATCTCTAATAATTGAAAATTCAAGAAAACTAATGATAATTAACCACAATTTGTAAGACGTGAAATGGAGGCAAGTTGTGGAATTACGGTATGAAATGAGTTAAAAATGTTAGAATCTAGGTTATGAAATAGTGGTACTGTGCGATGGAAAAATGGGCATATTCGAGGCTCAACAATGTCTTCGCAAAAAGTTATGGTAGCTACAAGATTGAAAATTTACGTGTCTAACTATCCTGTTGGCAATGGAAGGCTAGTTCATCTGGTAAACCTTCCAATTCAATTCCTCCTCCTTCTTCTAAACCATTACGAATAGAGAATCAAAATCTTGACATGATGACCTAACTTCCTCCAAAAGGTTTGCTTTGGAAATCATCTTTCAACCGCATGTAGAGCTACACAAAAGCACAACATTATTGAAGACATGGATATGTATCCTTCCATAATGTCAACGATGGAAGTACTGAAAACATGCCCGATAAAGTGAAAGCTTTCATTTTCATCCATAAGAGGTATTGATTCATCGGATTCTAACCTAATTATTCTTGATCTTAAAAATCATATCCCTAGACTCCCTCATCAACTCGCTTTTCAGATTCCACTTTTTGTTAAAACTAGATGAGTATTTCGTACAACTATTGACAAAGGAGCTTCTATGTGCATTATGTCAATTTCTTGTTGGAAAGATTTAGGTTCTCCAACCATTAATAAGTCACCTACCACTCTGAAAGCCATTCATGGAAGAGGTTTTGGTCCATATGGGATCCTGAATGATTTTCCCATCAAGCTAGAGGGAAAAACAATAGCAATCAAAGCTGAAGTTGTTGATGCTTATCTCAATTACAACCTTTTTCTTGGTCGAATTTTGACCTATACTATGTCAGTAGTGGTCTCATTGTTGTTTCGAATGATTCAATTTCCTCACAAATGAAAAATTGTCAAAGTAGACTAGTTGTCTTACTATACTTTAGACCCTAACTCTATGGGTAGCATACATTTTGACAAAAAAATGAACTCTTTATGAGAATATTGGTGTTGGTTTACTCAAAGACTCATCACTGATGGGAACCTTTTCGATGCCTCCACTGAATTTTCCTTCTAATTTTGTCGAGGTTGACATGATTACATCAAGCACTATGGAATCTTCTGATCCATGGATAGTGCCTTCAGAGTCTGAATTATCCTCTTATGGTAATGAGATGCCTTGAGCCCTTTTGAATTGGCTTATCAAGCACTATAATCATTTTCCGACCCTTCATCTTCTAATATTGATCAAGTGGATAAGGTCAATGATTATTATTCTTCTTTACCTTGGCTAGAACCATTTTCACTGTTTGATTCTTTTGATTGTACATTTCCAACTGATGAAAGAATCAAGGAGGTTATGATTTCAGATGAAATTTATTGGAACAATCACCATCATCATTCATATTTTCTACCTGACCCTGATAAAATTGAGAATTATTTTTAAAAAAAAAATTCACTCGAGATAGTAAATAGTCCATAATCACCCATTTCAATATTTCAAACTGAATCCAAAAGGAATTTGGGGAGAATATT
Organism: Pinus tabuliformis; assembly: GCA_031772625.1. Classification (NCBI taxonomy): domain Eukaryota; kingdom Viridiplantae; phylum Streptophyta; class Pinopsida; order Pinales; family Pinaceae; genus Pinus; species Pinus tabuliformis. The sequence continues at coordinate 112,804,049 of CM062820.1, read as the reverse complement.
TGCAATGACTACCATTGACATCTCAATTAAAACAGGGATTGTTGAAAATATTCACATAGATTCTTCATGCTCAATCCAAGAAATTCGAACATATAGGGCCTTATTCCAAGAATTCTGTGACATTTTTCCTGGTCCTATGAGGAAATGCTAGGAATTGACTCAGGCATTGTAGTACATGAAATTAAGACTTACCCGGATGCCAAACCTATCATACAAAAATTAGGTCTAGTACATCCGTGAAAATATGTTGCGATTAAAGTTGAGGTCAAGAAACTGTTGAAAGAAGGTTTCATCTACCCAGTTCCCTTAACTTATTGGGTGTCCAATATCATACCTGTTAACAAGAAATAGTGAACCATTAGAGTATGCATCAATTATAGGGATATTAATGAAGCTTGTCCAAAAGACAATTATCTTGCTCCTTATATCGATCAAATCATCGACGAATGTGCTAGAAATGAAATGTTCTCATTTATGGATGGATTTTCTGGCTACAATAAAATCAACATACTCCCAGCTAATCAACACAAAACCGCATTCATCTTCCCATGGGGTAATTTTTCCTATCGAAAACTCCCATTTGGTTTGAAGAATGTTGGTGCAACTTTTCAAAGGGAAATGTCTTATGCACTTCATGACATCAAGCATATTATGTAGCCTTATTTAGATGATTTCTAGCTAACTCATTGAGACAGGAAGATCATCCAATGCATATGAGAGCAATTTTTATTAGATGTCGTCATTATAATATTCACTTCAATCCACATAAGTGTGTTTTTTGCGGACAATCTGGTCGATTTCTAGCATTTACCATTTCAAAGGAAGGCTTTCGTGTCAATAAGTTGAAGGTTGAGGCTATTTTGAATATGCCTCTTCCTTCCAATCTTCACCAACTCCAAAGTTTGCAAGGGAAAGAAAAATTTCTACATCTATTTATCCAGAATTATGCTGCGTTAGCTAAAGTTTTTACTCGATTTTTGAAAAAAGGCATCTCATTTAAATGGGATGAAGTGGCCTAAAAGGCCTTTGATGCACTTAAATATGCATTGACCCATACACCATTGTTGCATCCTCCTCATTGTCACCGAGAATACTTTTTATACTTAGCCATGTTCGATGCCACCATTGGTACGATTCTAGTTCAAGGAGACAAATAGAAAGAAGAGCATGTGATATATCACTTAAGTCATAATTTGACCAAAATTGAAGAAAAATATGCACATGTGGAGAAATTGGCCTTGGCAGTTGTTCAAAATATCCAACATTTCTGTCACTACATTTTATTGCGCAAAACCACTGTAATCTATTATTGCAACCCCATGGTTCACATTCTTACCAAACAATTGCTGGGGGGCAAGTATTCCAAATGGATAGTCATATTACAGGAATTCGATTTGGAATTCATTAAATCCAAATCTAAGAAAGCATTGGTATTTACTAAACTATTATGTGACTTTTCCCATACTAAAACTTAAAACGTGGAAGAGGGTTCTCTTCCAGATGAATATTTCTTTCTAATCATCACTTTAGATCCCTAGTATGGAGATAACATCATTTATCTTCAAACCCAAACATTTCAGCTAGAACTGAGTTGAACTCATCGTCGACAAATCCAGTATCAATCCCAAAAATACAATACTATTGGCGATACACTTTATCATCGTGGTGTCGATTCTATTTTTAGGCGATATTTAATTCACATAGAAACTGAAAGGGCATTAAATGATTTCCATTCTAGAGCTTGTGGAGTTAACATGTCAGGGTTTTCCACTACTCAAAAGTTCTTTCCTGTAGGATATTTTTGGACTTCTACGTTTAAAGACTATATAACTGCGATCCAAAAATTCCATAATTTCCAAATCTATGATCAGAAAATGCGTACACATCCAGATCCTCTTCACTCAATCATTGTTTTCGTTCTTTTTGCTAAATAAGGCATTGACTTTCTTACATGTAACCCTCACCCGACCAGTGAGCATGGGTACATTATCCTTGCAGTAGATTATTTTACAAAATGGGTCAAGGTAATGCCTACATACAAGGACGGCGATGAAACAACATCCATTGGCATGCTAAATCACGTAATTTCTTGGTTTGGAGTACCAAAAGCTATCATCACAGCCCATGGTAGGTATTTTCCAAACCATATGATGACCGGTCTTATCACACAGATAGGCATGCGTCATGACAGTTCTACCACATATTACCCATCTGCAAATGGCCAAGTGGAAATCATTAAAAAGGTTTTAACCACCATGATTAAACGGTTTATCAGGACTCATAAACGAGAATGACATATAATGCTACATCTAGTCTTGTGGGCATACCACACTACAATAAAAACTTCAACTGGTTTTACTCCTTTCCAGCTTGTCTATGGCATGGAATTAGTTCTACCAATTAAATATGAGATACTGTCTTTAAAAATGGCAATTGAATTATTACCAACTACGTCTGCTGAAGAGGAACACTTTCTTTACTTATCACGTCTCAATAAGACTCACTGTGATGCTGCATTAGCTAGCGAGGCCCAAAATGTTGTGTGCGGAGCTTGATTATCTTCTTTATTCAGAGGTATCACCACATTGGACCCTAGTTCGTAATGTAGCGGCAATGCCACCCATAAAATGTACACCGCTAGGGGGGTCTTTGGGAGGGTGGGAATGACGATTATTTGGGCCCCCCTCCCTTGGCGGGGGATTGGGGGCAGTGCCCCCGAAGCTAAAAATAGATGTAAAAGTGCCTTGTAAAATGTTGTGATTTCATATTCAATCTGGGACGTTGATTAGGCAGAGATCTGACGGTATAAGTTATATTTAATTTAGGGGTTTTGCCCAAGAAGGAAACCCCTTGCTATATATGAGGGAATTGTATTACGTTTATGTAGATTTGTATTCTGAGTGAAAAAGAGAGAGGAGATTATGTGAGAGAAAAAATGGAATTACAATGGATCTATTGTAGGTTGTATCTCTTCAGTTTGTTATATAATATAAAAGGAAGGACTGGCTGTTTCTCCGTGGACATAGCCCAAATTGGGTGAACCACATATATCTATGTCTCTCTTATCTTATGTGTTTTCTGTGTTTATATTTCTACAATATATTTATGTGTTCCATTTCTCTGCAATATATAATTTTTTAACAACTGGTATCAGAGTCGAATGCTTATTTGGCTGATAAACGCGTAGGAGAGAAGGGTTCCTGGTTTGAGTGGGAGCAATGACAGAAGATGGTAGGTTTAGGGTCGAAAAATTTAACGGCCAAAACTACCAGCTATGGAAGATGCAGATGGAAGATTATCTGTATTATAAAGATCTGTACCTACCATTGAGCGGGAAGACAAAGAAGCTGATGAGTATGACAGACACAGAATGGTATATTCTCGACAGAAAGGCACTTGGAACAATACAGTTGTGCCTAGTGGCATTGGTATCCTTTAATATTTCAAAGGAAATGACAACAGAGGTTTTAATGTCGGCATTGGCCAAATTATATGAAAAACACTCTGCCTCAAATAAGGTATTTCTTATGAAGTGCTTATTTAATATGAAGATGTCGGAAGGTGGATCTGTCGCTGATCATTAAAATGAATTTAATATAGTTACCAGTTAGTTAAGTTTTGTAGGGGTAAATTTTGATGATGAAGTTAGGGATCTCTTATTTCTATACTCATTGCCAAAAGGTTGGAATGGTTTAGCTATGGCCATTAATAACTCTGTCTCTGGATCTAGTACTTTAAAATTTGATTATGTTGTCGATGCAATCCTTAGCAACGAAATGTGACAGAAAAGCTCCAGTGAGACATCAAGTAATGCTTTGACTACAGAGACTAGGGGAAGAAAAATGGAAAGAGGAAAGAGCCCAGGATATCGCAGTAAGTCGAGGAAAGGAAAATCGGGGATAGTGTGCTGGAAATGCAGGAAGAAAGGACACCTGAAGAAAGACTGCAACTCTCGAAAGGGAAAAGAAGGAGACGCGCAACAAGAAAACAATCATGAAGCAAATGTGACAAGTGATGTGTTGCAAGATGCCTGGGTGGTAGATTCAGGGGCCTCATTCCATGCCACACCTGATAGGAAACATTTTCATGATTATGTTCAAGGAGATTTTAGACAGGTTCGATTGGGTTATGAAAAACCATGTAAAATCATTGGAATGGGTAGAGTTTTCATAAAGCAACAGAATGGAAATCAATGGCTATTGAAGGAGGTAAGGCATGTTCCATATCTGAAGAAAAATTTGATTTCAACAGGGTAGTTGGGAGGTGAAGGTTGTGTAACTACTTTTACAGATAAAACTTGGAAGGTCACTAAAGGAGCCCTGGTAATAGCAAAAGGAGAAAAGGTTGGTACATTGTATTTATGCAATGGTATTTCTAATTTTGTTAATGTTTTAACCTCTACAGGAGAAGATACATCATTGTGGCATCATAGGCTCGGGCACATGAGTGAGAAGGGGATGCATATTATTCACTCAAGAAATTTGTTGCCAGGTTTGAAGCACGTTGATTTAATATTATGTGAGAATTGTGTTTATGGAAAACAGAAGAGAGTCAAATTCTTGATAGTTAGGAAACAAAAGAAGAGCAAAAAATTAGAGCTTGTGCATACAGATGTATGGGTACCTTCTCAGGTATCATCTCTCAGTGGCTCTCGTTATTATGTTACTTTTATTGATGATGCAACCAAAAAAACCTAGATTTATTGTATTCGAAATAAATATGATGTATTTTATATTTTCAGGAAATGGAAAGCTTCAGTTGAAAATGAGACAGGAAAAATATTGAAGTGTCTCATATCAGACAATGGAGGTGAATATTGCAGCAAATAATTTGATAAGTACTATTCAGAGAATGGAATTCACAGAGAGAAGACAGTTCTAGGAATACCACAAGAAAATGGTGTGTCATAAAGGATGAACAGGACAATCATGGATCATGCAAGCTGCATGAGATTGCATGCAGGATTGACTTTACAATTTTGGGCAAATGATGTAGATACTGCTATTTATCTAATAAACAAAGGGCCTTCAAGTCCCTTGGATGGTGGTATTCCAGAGGAGGCATGGACAGGTAACAAGGCAAACCTCTCATTTTTAAATACTTTTGGTTGTGAAGCCTCTGTCTACATTAATAAATAAAATAGAACAAAGCTTGAGGCGAAATCAAAGAAATGTACCTTTATTGGATATGGTGTTAATGATTTTGGTTATCATTAGGAGAAGAGATTTCATATTCAATGAAAAGGTTTTGTATAAGGATGAGATGTAGGAAAAGAAATAGGAAAAAGAAAACAAAGAATACACAGTGCTTGATGAGATCACAGAAAAAGTGAAGGTGCCTGAAAATCATAATGATCAACATCCAGAACAACAACAACAACCACAATAGCAACATGCACCTCAAACGCCTGAAAGTGGTGTTAGAAGATCTACCAGGATAAGTAGCCCCCCTAAATGATACTCTCCTTCATTATATTATGTATTGTTGATTGATTTTGGTGAACCAGAATGTTATGAAGAAGCAGTGCAAGTAGAAACCAGGAAGAAGTGGGAGCAAGCCATGAAATAAGAGATGGACTCCTTAGCACATAACCAGACTTGGAACTTAGTCAAGTTATCTGTACGTAAAACAACATTACAGAATAAATGGGTTTATAGGTTGAAGGAAGAAGATAGAGGTAGAAAAAGGTATAAAGAAAGACTTGTGGTGAAGGGGTTTGCACAAAAAAGGGTATAGACTTTGTTGAGATATTTTCTCCTGTTGTTAAAATGACTTCAATCATAACTATTTTAAGTCTGGTAGCAGCTGAAGATTTGCATCTTGAGAAGTTAAGTGTAAAGACAACCATTCTCCATGGGGATTTGGAGAAAGAGATATATATGCAACAACCACAAGGATATGAGGTCAAAGGGAAGGAGAAACTAGTGTGCAGGTTGAAGAAGAACTTGTATGGCTTAAAACAGGCTCCAAGGCAGTGGTACCTAAAATTTGATAGGTTTATGTCTGAACAAGGTTATACTAGATGTCACTCTGATCATTTTGTTTATCTCAAAAGGCAAAATTATGGCGGCTATATTATATTGTTATTGTATGTAGATGACATGCTTGTTGTAGATTCTAACATGCAGGAAATAAATGTGCTCAAAGGAAAATTGGCAAACTCACTTGCAATCAAGGATTTGGGTGCTGCAAAACAAATCCTTGGTATGAGAGTCATTAGAGATAGGAAGAATCAAAAATTAACATTGTCTCAGACTGAGTACATAGAAAAGGTGTTGAAACGATTTAATATGCAGAATGAAAAACCAGTTAGTATACCTTTGGCTAGCCATTTCAAACTAAGTAAGGAGGTGTGTCCCAAGACTCAAGAAGAAATGGCTTATATGTTTAAAGTTCCATATGCATGAGTAGTTGGAAGCTTAATGTATGCAATGGTTTGCACAAGGCCTGATATTACACATGCAGTGGGAGTTGTAAGCAGGTACATGAACAATCCAGTAGAAGAACATTGGATGGCGACAAAGTGGATTCTCAAGTATTTGAGAGGTACCACAAATCAAGCATTATGCTTTGGTGGTTCAAACATTGCTCTACAGGGATATGTTGATGCAAATATGGCAGGTGATAGAGGTAACACGAGGAGCACAACAGGGTATGTGTTTACTGTAGGTGGAACAACTATCAGTTAGGTTCCAAAACTGCAAAGTGTTGTTGCACTCTCAAAAATAGAAGCAGAGTATGTTGCTGCTACAGAGGCTAGTAAAGAAATGATTTGGTTACAAAGGTTTCTAGATGAATTGGGTAAGAACCAGGAGTTGGGCAGGTTATACAGTGATAGCCAGAGTGCCATACATCTTACAAATAACTCTGCATTTCATTCCAAGACTAAACATATACAACTTAAGTACCATTTCATGTGATCAGTGTTGGAAGATGGACAGTTGAAACTGGAAAAGATACACACTAGCCAGAATCCTACTGATATGTTAACAAAAGTTGTAATCAGAGAGAAACTGAGATTCTGCTCAATTTCAATTGGTCTTCAAGTATGATGATGAAGATCAGAAACAACCAGGTCCAAAGTGGAGTCATTTTCTAGCAAATGAAGTAGTGGTGGAGTTGCTATAATCAGTGTCCAAGTGGGAGATTGTTGGGTGTGGAGCCTGACTATCTTCTTTATCCATAGGTATCGCCACATTGGACCCTAGTTCGTAATGTGGTGGAAACATCGCATGTAAAATGTATGCTGCCAAGGGGGTCCAGGGGGGGCGGCGTTGATTCTTTGGAGGCCCCCCCACCCCCCCCCCCCCCCCACATGGCGGGGGATTAGGAGTAGCACCCACGAAGCTAAAAATAGATGTAAAATTGCCTTGTAAAATGTTGTAATTTCATAGTCAATCTGGGTCATTCATTAGGTGAAGATCTGACAATAGAAGTTATGTTTAATTTAGGGTTTTTTACCCTAGAAGGCAACCCCTCACTATATATGAGGGAATTTTATTGCATCTATGTAGATCTGTATTCTAAGTGAAAAAGAGAGAGGAGATTAGGTGAGAGCGAAGAGGGAATTACAACGGATCTGTTGTAGGTTGTCTCTCTTCAATTTTTTGGATAATATAAAGGAAGGATTGGTTGTTTCTCCGTGGACGTAGCCCAAATTGGGTGAACCACGTATATCTGTGTCTCTCTTTTTTTATGTGTTTTATGTGTTTATATTTCTGCAATATATTTATGTGTTCCATTGCTTTATAATATATAATTTTCTAACACAAAAGAAACGAGTTGAATCACAATACGATCAAAATGTCAAACCTCGTTTGTATGCAAAAGGTGATTTATTCTTTGTCTGTGATCAAGAGCATGATAAGTTAGACATTCATAAATTCGAGCCTATGTGGAATGGCCCTTATATTGAAAAACTTGGACTAGCAAAAGGGGCATGTGAACTAGTGGATTATGATGCAATTCCTTTTTGGAAGCTGAGAAATGGTCTTTACCTAAAGAGATATTATGCTTAGATTGTTCGGTGAAACATTTGTATATTAATATACCATAGTTTATGTGTGACAAATTTTAGTAGTTTGTGAAATTTTTCGGCTACTTATCCTACTCACCTTGTGTTACACTTGATTTGTAGATGTTGACACTCCCTTGAACTTACATTGGATTCTCTAATGGTCTTAGTCATAGTACTCAGAATTTTTCTTTCATGGCCCGGGTAATTTATTTGCCCAAAAATGTAGTAGTTTCTATTCATGGGATATGCCTCGGCCAAACAACAATAATATTATATAATATAATGTAGTGATTGAGCTATTATCTGATGCCATTGAATTTGGCATTCGTCTGCTGATTGTTAGGTTAGATTCACAAGTCGTAGTATTACATTTGAATTGTGTTTATTCAGTTAGAAGTGCTTCGATGTTAAGGATTTTTTTGCAGGTTTGTCTCTTGGAAAGAGAATTTGATTATATTGAGTATCAACATATTCTAAGAAATTTAAACACATTAACAGATGCATTAGCCAATTATGTGTTAAATTGGCACTTGTAGAGCATTTGTAACAGAAAATCAATGCAATATTCATTCACATATTGTACAAGATAATTAGAAATAGAAGTAGTAGTTTTCATTAGATAAAACTTTGTAAATAGTATGGATTTTACAAAAAATGTCATCCAATGACATAAGGTCCTGTGGCCTTTATTTTTCGAACATCCGATACATCATCAAAAATTAAAATTTAGCCCTCAAACTAGTCACTACGCATGATGATGATCATGGTAGCATACAATAACATGTGTTACTCGCCATATCAAATGGCTAATATGACAAGGAACTCTTGATGTATGCCTCTAATAGAGGAGAGGCAAATCATCTATAGCGGCATCTGGAATGTCCATAGTCAACCTCTCAAGGTTGTGCTTTATCTCTGTCAGTATCTATGCTGTCTCAAGGCTCTATACTATGGGAGAAAATGGCTACTCAATACATGGACCATATCTACACAATACAACTAGTCTTACAAGGCCCACATCTACATGATCATTTCGGATAATTATCTTTGGATGCCAAAAATAACAAAAAAAATCAATAATTTTAAAATCAACCAAAATGTGAATTTTTACCTATAGCACCCCACTGCAACCCAGGATGCAGTGGCATGTCCAGATCTCTTGTGTAGTGTTTGGTCAATTTAGTGTGTCCTAAATTGCTACATTAATTATCAATCCGGGAGTCATAAACTGATGAAGTGTGGCGCACTATATGTGCAAGACAGCCTCTTTCTTACCTTTTTGTCGTTTTCAATTTTTATTTTGTTTTGGGGGTTTTTATCTTTGTTTATCTCCAATATGAATGGAAATCCTATTCCTGAGTTTTAAGAATACTCTAGAAGGCAAGTATGGATATAGATTTTAAGGCAATTATGTCCTCTATAATGATTTTCAGAACTTAACACTTCAGAGGGTCTTAGAACATACTAGTGATGAAATTAATACTTGAACAAAAATGAAAATGTGTTGCTATTCAAATCAAGCAAGTAATGAACTACTGATCATGAAACCATTATCTCTGCTACTGTCTAAATACAGAAAATGAATTAAGCTACTGCACTCAAATAAATCAAAAATTACATTCTAGTAAAATCAATTCACATCATTCATAGTCCGATTCCTCGCCAGTTAGTCTAAGCTATGGCTTTCGAAGATAATCGTCAATGATATGAGCAAGTTGATGTCTAATTGCAGAAAAGTAAAACTAAAATCAAATCACATCATTCATAATCTGATTCCTCGCCAGTTAGTCTAAGCTATGGCTTTCGGAGATAATCGTCAATGATATGAGCAAGTTGATATCTAATTGCAGAAAAGTAAAACTAAAATCAAATCACATCATTCATAATCCGATTCCTCGCCAGTTAGTCTAAGCTATGGCTTTCGGAGATAATCGTCAATGATATGAGCAATCTGATATCTAAACTAACTACTAAAGCAAGTGAACAAGACTGGAATCAAAGCATAACTGGAATTAAAAAAAAACTAAGAAAAGCAAAGTCAGTAGAGAGGTTAATTCCATGTCACTAGTTATTACAAAAATTGCATGAAAAATGCCCGGGCCTACTCTATCCTGAAACATACACACACTGATCAACGTTAACAGCAATATACAAAGCTTGTAAAATCATAAATAGGAAGGAAATGTTAGAAATATATACACAGGTGAATAACTATGAAACATGTGCAGTGAAAATAAGGAAACAAGACATAAAAACTGTACAGCAACAATGAAAACGAAACCTCAGCGTACAGGGGCCCTCTGCACAGCCTCGGTCAACAGGCTATCAATCCAAAATTATGTTCACACAATCATGTAGAAACAGATTCTTCTTTATATATCAAAACAGAGGAATAATCCTCTCGTTAACACAATGGAACTAGTGTCACAACATAGTAACTTTAACAGCAAAATTACATTAACAAGAACTAACTTCTATGCGTATAGAAACGCATTATTTATAACAAAAATTTCATAACTGTTTTCCTGTGAAACTACGTCAACAGGAGACACGTAAAAGACAGTGTCCATGGATTTAGCATAATGGTTGCCGAGACTATTAAATCTATCAATTGTGGCTATTGGATTCGCATCATGGGGCAGTCTACAGCTGTCGACATGACCCCAAGGATCTAGGAACGACCACGAATCCTTCACGTGCTTGAAGACGGAGTCCTGTTGCTGTAGGATTCCTCTGTTTGACCATCTCTTGACCACCGTTGACCACAGCTTTCCTTGATGAATCTGGCTAAACCAATAGGACCTGATCCATGTCTAGGTCATTTCTAACTTGCCCATGTGGCTTGTTTTGCCTGATGACACCTGCAACCTAGAGTTTAACAAAAACAGCTGCGGAAAGTTGAATCAGCTGTGGAAAGTGGCTGCATTCCACAGCTAATGAGCAAAATCTAAGTCAAACAGCAAACACAAAAACATAGCTAGAAAACCACTTAAATGCTCTTTTAGAATCAATATGCAATGATTTCTGATAGCTTATGGAGTACTGGTGAGGGGAAAAAGTCTGGGAAAATGTGTAGGAGAGGTGTAATTTCAAAGCTCAACCTGTAGTACATCCTTGCATATGGAAAATCTTCGATCATGATGATCTGGTTTTCTAACCACTCAAAGAATTGAGGGGTAAATTTGATGGTTGTACCCTCGCCACCTCCATGGTGTTGTGTCATAAGTGTAACCCATTTCAACATGTGTGGGTCACATGGCCCTCCTCTCTCTACAAATAGTTGTGGATCCAAAAGAGGAATCCACTCTAAAGAAAAAAAAATTACAAAGGCACCATACCAAAAGTTTTTTAGTTTTCCTGATTTGGCCTTCATTAGTTTCCCCTTCAAATTGGAAACTACAACCTCACTCAGGTTAAAAATGATACCCTAAAAGCAATCCATAGCGGTTTGCATCTGAGCCTGCGTCAGCAAATGCAAAGTTGCGCTACCACACAACCGTGCAATAGTAAACCCAATGGCTTTCAAAGTAATTTGTGTAATGGATTTTATGTCAATCCGGTCATATTTGAGTGCTGCTCCACCAGTACAATATTGTATCAAATAAGTAGCATTGGTTTCGCCACCTCACTTATGTCCATATAGGTTGATTTCCTCGCCATGGTGAGGAAGTCCACTCAAGAAGTAAATGTCATCAACATTGATGACAAGTCTGTGGTCTCTGATTATGAAACATTCCTCTTGAACATTCCACTTGCCTACTTTCCATTCTAGCAAGTCCAATTCAGCCTTCATGCCTGGAATGGTAAAACACTTGTACAAACCACAGTTCGTTAAGACATGTATAGTTGTTGGATCATTCAGAGCAACTATATATTGTTCTTCGTTCTCATGTTCTCTCCATTCCACGTTTATGGTTCAAAGCCTACAAATAAACATAAAAGATCATTTGAATCAAATATGGAGAGATTTAGCAAAATATTTGGGGCGTTTTCATTTTAATTTTCTTTCCCTCAACATTGTGCATAACCAACTTTGAAAATCATTTCACATGTGTGTGGTTTATTTCCTTGAAACTGCACACATAGCGTTAAAATATAAGACAGTGTGCGCAAGCCCAATAAGCGGTACATATGCACATTGAGGGCGAAAAATTCTTTGAAACCCTTCCCCAAAGAAACTAAATTATCTAGGGTGAAAAGATAAATAAATGGCATGAAAATGAAGAGCTTCGATAGACCATTTACCTCGAGGAGACAGCTCGTGATTTCGTCCAACGGTTTTCGCGGAATCAACTTTGGAAATTTCTGGTAAAAAATGACTTTTATCACTCTCAAAAGGGTAAAAACACAAATGATGAAAACTTTTTACTATTTGGCCTTTTTATAGGTTTTAGGGCTAATGAAATAATATGTTTTTCCTATTGAATTTTAAAAACCATTTTTATAATGTTTTCATGTTATTTTTTAAGCAAAGATAATTATTTTGAGTTTGAGTGCGCAGGTTATAGGATAATTACAGAAACAAGTCATTTTGGTATCAAGTATATTTTTATCACTTTTTTGCACTCATTAAAACTCACAAAAAATCGAAACTATGGAGTTCTCTTTACAACCTTTTCAGACTCCTTAAAAACGAAAAGATCGTTGAGTACTTGATTGTTTGAACTCGTTAAAGTAAATGAACAATTGTCTATTCAGTATAAGTTTGCCCCTTTTATGGACTGAACCACACTATTGACGAAAAAAGGTATATGTTGACTAATCATGGTCAATAGAGTTCTCTCTTGCATTATTTTATCCTTTTTCGTGCTTGAGAGACTAAATTTACGAAAAAGAACATTGTCAAGTTTACTTATTTTTCTCTCTTAAGCCCCTAAAACTGAAAATCATCAAGCTTTATTTTCTCCGGGCTCATTAAAATTTTATGGTAAAAGAACTTAACAAGTTTCCTTTTCATGTATTTTTCAAACTCTTTAAACATGAAAACAACCTCGAGTTACCCCTTTACTGGACTCATAAAATTAAATAGTATAGGACTTGTTAAGCTAGATGAGACCAAACCACTCCTTCTTAGAGTTTGTTAAAAATATTTCAAAGGACTCATCCGAAGGATGAGCTTACAAGACAAGCATATGTTATCCACCTCAAACTTGTAAAAGATAAAGAGGTATTTTCTAGTAATGGTGGAGGAAAAGTGAGAAAGAATCTTTGTTTTGCATTTGTAAAAGGCGGTATGTTTCTCTTGAACATGACACTCCGTCACTTTTATGTCTGGGTTGGGAAATTCATTTGCCTCTTAGTTGACCATACCTCATTGAATGTTTTAAGTTGGTTTGGGTTTTATTTTTTATTCAAATGTTGCCAAGTCATTTTGTCATGTCTCTAATATGTTCAAGAGAAGTTCAACCTCAATCAAATTACTTTGTTAGTCTTAGCCTTCAGTTGCATTGACCATCCCTGAGTCAATCCTGAATTACTCTAAACTATTGTTCTTCAAAACTTGACATGAGTTTCGTGTCGTATGCCCTCCCGCAATGGATCGCTTCCTATCGACTTCAACTCATTATCTAGGAAGTTGATAAACAAACCTTCATTACCTTGAAACATGCATACCTTAATGGCATGTTTCTCAGCGTCGATGACATGTTATCATCCTTGGACTTCGATTGAATGATTCTATGAGTGTTTGACATCAAATCATCTATTCACACTTCATGGATTGTACTGAAATTACCTTGAGAGACATTTTCATTATTGGTGGTTTCTCTCGCACTTGTTGATGGATCACATCATTGACCAATAATCAAGTTGTGTTAACCATGTTTAACTTTGAAACATTCACTCGAATGGATAGATTCGTACTGTTAATCAAGAGATGGAGATCAAGATTTTGGATCTAGTTTCATCCATCAAGGTTGCATGGAGTTATTAAATATTCATGATTGTAAACATAGATCCATTGATGGTTGCGTCCATACTATGTCATTTTTTGCATGGATCTTCAAATGTATTTTCATACTATGCTTTCAGACATTTTTGTTCTGAGTATGGGAATGCCTACCTCAATGATGATATTATATATTTCATTGTAAGATTTATTTGATTGTTTCAGTTCTCCTATTGCAGTCTCTAACCCAAACGTTCACATGATAAAGAACTTCAGTCATCAAAATATTTCTTGTGACTTTGTGCTTTAGGGGGAAATCTGTTACACGTCATTTTTTCGCATTAGGGAAATAACCATCGGTTTGGATCTCTCGCTATCCACACATGTGTTCCAGAGCATTACCCTACAAAGTTTCAAACTAAATTATCCCAAATAAAGTGGAATTTCTAGATCTTATGGTAAAAAACCCTATATTTGGCTATATTCACATTTTCCTAGATAATTTCTACACATATGCAGAGAAAGCCATTATTATATGTGCATAAGTATGCATTGTCTTCCACTATGACCTGTGAACCTCACTTGAAGTACGTAAAAATAACAAGTAAATTCTAGAAGCATTGTTGGCAGCATCTATCCTGACCAACAAGCTTCGAATGAGTGCCTATTCAGTGATGATCCCTCCCATCATGGAGTAACTCCCCTTCCTTTGTGGTACCTCTATCCCACTAATAGTGGATATCATCCCTTGGAGAATGGATCCATAACTTCCCATTCTTGGCCTATAAAGGCATTACAAGTATGAGAATTGGAGGAGGACTATTGGAAGTAGGTTTATGTTATTGAGATTAGGTTGGAAGGATTTTCTCGGAAGGGAGAAGGTTGGATATTTTAGAAGGGACTTGCAACATCAATGTTATATGGTTGTAAGGATTTTCTCCAATTTTACGAATATAAAATAATTTTTTCTTTCTCAATTACATCTTCATTGATTTAATTTGTAGGATTCCTTGATCACCTACATGGATTTTGGTTATATATTGATCATTTTATGATATATAATTGGTTAATTAGTCCATTTATCTCTTTAATTATATGTTCTACAATTTGATCTCTTGTTTGTCTCTTCCTTTGCATATATCTTTCAAGATAGTATGGAGAAGTTGTCAGGAATGACGAGAGGACATCTAGAGCATCAAGGAGTGAATGGTCGAAATATTTGAGGGACTTAATCAATCATTTAGTCAAATTGGTAAGAGGCCTCTATCATTCTATTTTATTTCACTCAATCAAAGTCTAGTGAAAGGTAGAAAATATTGTTTGTTTGTTACTAGGGTTCTTTGAAGTCTAGCGAGATCATTCTTATACGCAAGAGGGATTTGTCCACATAATAGAAGGTGCAGTTCTGCGATGTTGGTGAACTTTGTCATAGAATACTTGGAAATTTTCATCATGGCTGCATGAATGTTATGTAGCAGATAACCACAGGAATCCCCAAGGGATCACTTAAGTGACAAGATACATGCAAAGGGTGTACCTTGCGGAAGTACACAAAAGCCTCATTCCATGATCGGGATAACAAATCACATGAATTCCTTGAAAGGATCCACTCTAATGTTTGTGGACCTTTCTTTACATCCTCCACTACTAGGCATAAATATTATGTTATTTTTACAGATGAATTCTCATGGAAGTGTTGCATCTTCTTCATGGGGAAGAAGGATGAGACATTCTCCAAGTTCATAGAATTCAAAGCACTAGTAGAGAATGAAAGCAACAAGAAGGTGAAGGATCACAGGACTGATAATGGAGGTGAGCTAGTATGTGTCGAATGAGTTTAAAATTGTTTATGAAAAAAAAGGCATTCGACAAGACTTGACAACACCCCACAACCCACATCGGAATGGGGTGGCTAAGAGGAAGAACCATAGTTTTGTGGGAGAATCGAGGGTGATGTTGCATGAACAAGGCCTACCACTGCATTTGTGGGCAGAGGCATGCAACACAATAGTATACTTGAAAAACCAGAGTCCTCATTATATTCTAGGAATGATTACATTAGAGGAGGCTTTCTCGAGGAGAAAGTGAGATGTGTCTCACTTCAGGATCTTTGGAGCATTTGTTTACTTCCATATCTCCAAACACTCTAGGAAGAAGCTTGATCCAACAAATGAGTTGGGGGTATTTGTAAAATCCTCATAGCTACCGTGTGTACTTACCATCCCTCAAGATGACAATTGTTTGAAGTAATGTAAAGTTTTATGAGGAGAAGGCAATGATATGCTCTCTTGACAAGGAGCTTAAATTGCAACCGAATCAAGATCTTTTGGCTCCAAAGGAGGAACCTCGGGAAGTTATGGAGAGGCCACTAGTTGAGGAACAGAGATTGGAGACAACCACTCAAGAAGAAACATCCATTTTCACATGGCACACCTTTATTTCTCTTGAGGACTAAGATGCCAATAATTCTCGTCGATTTTTGAGGATATTCTTGTCTCCCTCAATCATTAATATTGAAATTTTTTCCCTTGTGTGCATTCCATGCCACCCCCTAGGCCTGAGACCCTAAGACACTAAGATGATGTTATCTCAATGTCATGCTCACATAAGCACAAGATGAGATAAACCTGATATGATGTCATATTAAATTCATCCTATCCATGTGGCCTCCTCTAGGAGCACCATGTGTCACTCAATTTTGAGCCCCTTGACCCTCCAATATGGTCAGTTATAGATTCCATTTGGCACACGCCATGTCAGCTAAATTCCACATCAATTTCATTATCTAGCTTGGGTCCCACCAATGTCCCAACCCTTATGAAAAACACAAAATTCCCATTATAAAACAAAAGTTAGCTATTCGGACCTTTCACAAAGAAAAACTTTTCAGACCCACAAAACCCTCGAGGCTCGAACTCCCATAATTATTTAGGCCTAGGCCCAAATACTACTCACTCGGTCACTCAAGCCCCTTTTCCATTTGGGCTAATCGTATTCTTGTTCATTCAGGAATCTCATTCAATTTTCCATGGTACATGACCCAAACAACCGAACCCTGAATTCACTCGAGTTCAATCTATTTTCGATGTTGATTTTTCCTTAATGCTTATGGATGATTTTTTGGGTTTTTTGTATCTTTCTTAGGAATTTGACCAAGGTGCTTCTGAGGGCTTGGTCATGAAAAAAATATGCTTAAACAAAGAAATTCATTCCTTCATTCAATTGGGACAAATTCAAGACTGAAACACCAATAAAATACATACATCGAGACAATAAAGTCGTATTCATGCACAACCATCATCACAACCTTCTCTCAAAAAGTAACATTTTTTAAGTTTAGTGGTAGCCACACAAAGCCTTACTGGTCTTTCCATGGATACATACCATCCCATGCATGAGGGAAACATTGACCCATAAAGCATTTCCTTGACCAAAAAACCATGAGATACATATTTAAGACATGGAGCCACCTTCCTTGATTCCAAAGAGGCTCTATGCTACTCATAACATGCAGACCACATGATCTACACACCACATCAATCTATATAGCACTATAAACACCAACTAAATCATGCAATTTCTATGCATATATAAGCAACCATGCATAACCATGCTTAAAACTTATGATTTTATATATATTGCAGTCACCTTCTAAGCTAGATCTTCCTTTTATACACAATACATAAATCAACCTACTAATGAAAATACCAGTCAAACATGCAAGTGGCCAATAATTCCACACATATCCATGCACACAACCCTATAGCTATTAAGGAATCACATGCATTCTATGTCACAATAGTAAGTTGCCTAGACCTTCTAGATACAAGATAGCAATAAATGAGATACTTAGGGCATCCAAGATATTCCCAAGTGTCACGTGTCAACATGTTCATTGCCACCCCTATTCTTACTGATAAAATATGACCAATGAGTAAAAGATATTAAAATAATTCCAACTTATTTTATACCACCATGCATACAAACATCAATTCTCTTGTAAGGATTCTTTGAGGTTAAGTACACCATAACAATTGGTCCTTATTTTCCATAAACCCATTAATTGTTGAACATCTAGGGCCATATGCTAAAAAAAGTGTTCTTGCTTGAATGCATAGGATATATTCCTTATTGGTCATTCATAATATGAGTAATTACAAGAAATAAAAACTTATCTAATTTAAATAAAGATGTTGGAAACTAGAGGAGGGACCGCACTGCAATACTTTTTCATTTAAGAGACTAATTTCTTTTTTTATCTTCGGTTAATAACTTAATACTCCACCAAAAATAGCCTTGAATTAGTTCTTCACCAACCAAGCGGAAATTTTAAACCAGTGTGTGAAAATTCTTACTCATTCCCCTGCCAGATTTGTGATATTTTATTTGTGTGTGGATTTAAGCTAGTGTAACTTCTACATATTTTACAAATTAAATGTAAACAATTACCCACATTGAAGTTATACAATTAACATATGCACAATAAGATACAATATGCATGAGTTATAAATATGACATTTACATTTTATATCAAGACAAACGTTTTCTCGTCTCATTAACCCTTATATTATAGTTGGTGATGGATATAGCCTTTAAAATTATGAGCCATCCTTGTCATATCTTATATTTAATGATGAATATAGCTTTTCAAACCATCAACCTTGTTTGTTATTTTATGTACGGTCAATTTAAATGGAAGTGCTCATAACTTTATTCAATATTATCTTATACAACTGGAAATAAATGATGTGGGGGTAGTGTTTCAAGTGATTTTCAAACTTTTTTTAATTACCTAAATTTAGCCTATTTAAAGTAAATAGTTGCACTGACCATCTTATCTTCAAGTTAGTAACTTTTCTTGAGGGCATCTTCATGACATCCACCATCTCTGAAAATTATGAAATATTAGTAGTATCTTGTACTAAATAGACAATGTTGGCATAGAATCTTTTATTGTGTTTTTTACTCCATGTCACAGATTTATTAATATTTTATGATTCTTGGTTTCGATTTCCATGTTAAGACTGGATTCATCATGCCTGCTAGGATATTTAGTTGTGCACACATCATATTTCTCACTTCTAATTGCATCAAAATCAGAGAGTATACACAATGACATGTAGTGACATGTGGGTGTCTATTTTACTCAATGATATGCTTGATTTTTTAACCCTTTCCAATCCTACCACAATGAAATTAAGAGAGACAGTGACACAAGAAGGAATATCAATAAATGAAATTAGAGATTTTAGAATGCAACTCAAATTGTACCTGAATGTAACGATAAGTATTTACAGCTGCATGGTCACCAATGAGCATTGAATCACACTGTGAAAAATTCCTTTCATTATGAGAATTTGGTTGTAGTTGCACTAATCCTCTGTAGTAGTTCCTTGATGGATCATCTTTGTTCCCCCGTATTGATAGTTATTTTTCAAGGCAACAGAATAGAACTCTCCAATTGCATCATCGCCTTTCAAAACAATGCTTGATTATTTCTAGGTGATTGTCGAACCAATCTCTACTAACCACGAAATCCTTGATTTGTCTCCACCACACAAACCTATTTTTGTAATAAAATTACAAATCCCATGGCTGCATTCCTTATCCTTGACATAGCAATTCTTTACAGTGGAATACTTTATCGTTGCTCCCTTGGTGCAATAGAGATCCACTACTGTGGCATGGAGATTATTGGTGTCATAAAATGGTGCAGTGCATCCTTTAATATATGTCATAGAACTCCTCTCACCTCACATAACTCCTCTCATCTACAACAATAAGAGTCCTCTCAAACTGCCTGGTCTCCATCTCATTCATCCTAAAATAAGTGGATATTTCCATCAGTGACAAAGTTTTCTTGGGGATTTAATAGGAGTTATCACTAAAATATAAAAATACAATGTAGCATAATAGTTATCAGCAAGAGGAACAACCCTATCAAGCTACTTCCTAACAAGATCAAGATACTTCCTAATTACCTCTTATAACGAACAAAAGATAACCTCAACTACCTATAGAGTCTACCTATGCATGGTAGTAATGAAAACACTATTAAAAACAACATCTACAACAACATTGGTCAATCTCTTCTTCTAGTCAAGGGCATGCCCAGCTTTTGAAAAGTATCAAGCAAGTCAGGGTTCACCTCATCCACACTCCTCTTATTCTTCTACTCTCTCTATTGAGGTTCAGAATAATAGAAAAGGTCTTGGAAATTGATGGGTGGGTAAAAGTTATCAGACCATTTGGGTTCTTCCATTTTTAATCATTGTCTATAAGCATTGAGTCTAAATTGCAAAAGCCATTCAGGTTCCTTCTTTTTATCTGAAATTAACCTAAGCTTTGGAGAGTTGTAAGTTTTAATGGATCTAAGTATATTCTACTTAAAATATAGTAACATGGTTTAAAATTGTAGGCATTGACCTCAGAATCTAATGATGAAACAGAAAAGATTTTATGTTCATGATTAAAAGAAATTTTAATTTCATGTAACAAAGTTTGAGGAACCTCTAGCATTTGCATCCTAGCAGAAAATTTTCTTGTATCACTCGAGCCCTTTGAATGTGGGCATGGTAGAGTCTATTACACAAACAATCAACCACTAAAGAAAAGGTGAAAAGAAAAAATAAAATTTCATGCATTTTGACCCTAGAAAAGTTAGGGAGGAGTGAATGGATATGTACAATAAGGACATGCAAAATGCTTACTTGTCCATTGTCTTTTAATGAATTGTTGGCCACAATCAAGATCTGCATTATCATAATCGTTAAACCCTTTGTACAATAAAGACATGCAAAATGCTTACTTGTGCATTGTCTTTTGATGAATTGTTGGCCGCAATCAAGATGTGCTTTATCATAATCATTAAACCCTCAACTCTAGATGAAATTTATGCTTTGATCATATAAACCCTCAAGATTTTTTACCCATAAGAAAAAAAATCATCTTTAGTAAAAAGGAAGCACTCTCTAGAATCCAAATTCATACCCATGTACAAATGGCCAAAATCTTCACCGCCAATGACCTTTCCCTTCCTCCATCTAATCTTTGATGCTCTCCTAAGGTGTTTCCCATGCAAAATCCATTTGGGTTTCTAATCTTCATACCCATGTACAAATGGAGAAAATATTCACTGCCAATGACCTTTACCTTCCTCCATCTAATCTTTCATGCTCTCCTAAGGTGTTTCCCATGCAAAATCCATCTAGGTTTCGAATCACATGAAATCCATAGATCACATCGATGGTATTCCTTCTTCTAATCTTCACGGCCAATGACCTTTCCCTTCCTCCATATCTTTGATGCTCTCCTAAGGTGTTCCCCATGCAAAATCCATCTGGGTTTCGAATCTTCATACCCATGTACAAATGGCCAAAATCTTCAAAGCCAATGACCTTTCCCTTCCTCCATCTAATCTTTGATGCTCTCCTAAGGTGTTTCCCATGCAAAATCCATCTGGGGTTCGAATCCCATGAAATCCATAGATCACGTTGATGGTATTCCTTCTTCTATCATTTCCACGCAGATATCAACAAGACAGAGAAAAATGCAGTGCTACAATGTGATGTTGTAATCTGTGAATATTTTATTTAAACCCGGGGCTAAACTGGAAATGAAAAAGAAAAGAAATATTTATAATGGAAAAAATAAAACAAATATTTATAATATAAAATAAAATATATAAATTGCAATTGGGTTAAATGATTTATTTTTAATAAGAATTTGTTATTTTTGGGTAAGACGCTAAATTAAAAATAAGAAGAATAAGTTAAAAATGATATTGGCATGAGTGTAAACATTTAAATATGGCGTCAATTAGGCTTTGTTACAATACCATGGGCCAATACCATGGCTTATCAATACTACAAGTTCAAAAACCATAACTTATTTCACAACCAAAATATTTTATAACAATATGACAAGATTCTTAACCATGAATATTCACCCCCACATTATGGTAGATATTATTAACTTGTAAAAAATAGCCTTTGTTACAATACCATGGGTCAATACCATGGATTATCAATACCACATTCCCAAAAAACATAAATTATTTCACAATCAAAATATTTTATAACAATATGACAAGATTGTTAACCATGGATATTCACCCTCACTTTACCATGGATATTAAATTGTAAATCATCTTTGTTACAATACCATGGCTTATCAATACCACATGCCAAAAAACAATAACTTATTTCATAGTAAAAAAAAATTATTTTAATTTAATTTTACAACATTTTTTTAATTGAATCTAAAACGGAAAATGTTACAATTTGAGATATATCTAATCCCTCCTCAGGACTACTAAAAATATTCCCATAGAAATTAAATTAAGGTTTTAATACAATTAAGCTAAGATGGATCTTCTTTATATATATAAAGAACTGGCATAGATCCATCTTAGCTAGGGATCCAAGGGATCAGAGCAAGCAAATTTAATTGTAATAGATTAAATATAGTGCATGATTTTTTAAAGTGTTTCATTATATTATTTTCTTTGACATGATTGATCCAAAATATATGTTTAATATTTTACAACCAATTAAGTTTTTTTAATTTAGATAATTTCTTGAACACAATAAAATGTTATCAAATTTAAGAGAGAGTTGGGGAGGGGGCGGAGAGAGGGAAGAAGATAGTGAAAAGTTGGAGGGAAGAGAGAGAGAGAAAGAGAGAGTGATGGGGTGGAGAGTGAGTGAGGCGGGAGAGAGGGAGTGAGTAGAAGGAAGAGAGAGGATAGAGAGAGAGAGATGGAGCTGGAGTGGGAGAGAGAGGTAGGAAAGAACAAAGACATAGAGAGATAGAGTTGGAGAGAGAGAGGAGTGAGAAGGGTGATATGGAGAGAGAGAGGGGGAGAGGAGAGGAGGGAAGAGAAAGAAGAGGAGATGATAGAGATAGGGAGAGAAGGGGAAGGGAGAGATATGGAGACATAGAGATGGGGAAGGACAGGGAGGTGGAGATAGTGATAGAGTTGGATGAAAGAGAGAGAGAGAGGGAGATTGATTTGGGTGGGGGGGGGGTGGGAATAGAGGTAGGTGGGAGATAAGGGATAGAGAGGAAGGAATATAGAGATGAGGAGAGAGAGATGGAATTGGAGGGGGCAGGAGAGGAAGGGAACAAGAAAGACATAGAGGGAGAAATGTGGAGAGAAAGAGGGTGTGACAAGGGAGTGATGGAGAGAGAGTGAGAGAGAGAGGAGAGTGGGAGGGAATAGAGAGAAGGATATAGATAGAAATGGAGAGAAAGGGAAGAGAGAGGTAGACAGAGAAGGGAAGAGAGGGAGAGAGTGTGTGTATGTTTGGGGGGTGATATAGAGAGAGGGAATAACAAAGAGACACAAATAAAAATATCTATATTATATAGTATTATATAACTAACCTAGATCCATATTAACCCTATAACTATCAAGTGCTGAGAGGGATCCAATCTCTCGAGGTGCAAACATTTCCTCAAGTTTTGCACTAGAAAAAAAAGTTTGCACCTCGAGAGATTGGATCCCTCTCAGCACTTGATAGATCCGGGGTTAAGATGGATCTAGGTCGGTTAATATGAAATTAAAGTAGTTTTTATTTGATATTATAGTCTTAAAAATTAAAATTTCTCTTCAAATTAATTTCAAATTGGAACTAGATCCAATTAGATTCAATGAATAGATTTTTAAAAAATACATAAAATAATTTTTTTTATTAAAAAATATATTTTTAAAATTACAAATTATTAGAGATAAATAATGAAAAGTTGGCTCACCTATACACCATGTGAGGATGAAGAAGTGTTTAAGGAATGATAACCTTTCAACCAATCTTTAACAATCTTTCAATCCCCTATCACTTGTAAGTTTAGATTGCTTGACACAATTAAGATAACTAACATAAAAAACTAATTCATATTATTGTAGTACTTGTTAGGTAGTTGTGTTTTTGTTCTTAGACTAAATTATTCATTCATGTTAGTCATTTTTAGTTGTATTACTTATTAGCTAGTCACATATTTTAACTTGCGACCAAATTAGTGATTTATGTTAGTCATTTTTAGTTTGGTCACATAATATTACTCATTTTTGGTAGTATTTCACTTGGAAAAGTTGTGGTGACTAAATTTTTTAGTCACCTAGTCACTAATTTCTCATTTTCTACTAGTGTCCAATGCGAGGAAACCTTGCCAAGGGATGGATCACCTAGGAAGGGGATGTTAGGGAACTTAGAAGGTGAATGATTGTGCATAAGGGTGTGACCAGATTGCCCAAGGGATTGTGTAGTAGATAAGGGAAGTTCAAGGAATACATTTGTTTTGGTCATTAGAATTTCCAGATGGAGTTAGAAGAACATTTGGAGTGTACCGTGGAATAATGAGTTGGTAACTATTCACTGAGGGAATAGGTAGTGCAAGGATCATAGTGTTGGACATTGGATGCAGGTTTGACTTTGGCAGTGGATTTTGGACTTCCTAGGAAGGAGGTGAATCTTGGTATTACTTTAAAGGTGGAGGTGTGAACCTCTAGATTCCCTTGTTGCATATGTAGTCATTGTATCCTTTTATTTGTTGGTTAGAGAAAATATGCATATGTATATATATGTATCTTATTGTGAATATTGTATCGAGCTATGGTTATAAAGCTCCATAGACAATATCATTATTTGTTAGTTGAAGAAAATGTGTATAAGTATATGTGGGTTTCATTATAAATATTGCATCGATCTATGTTATAATGTTTCATAGGAAGTATGTTTTGTTTTCAATTGTTTGTTTTTCATAGGTGTCATAGAACACCAAGGATGATGTTCAGCTGGGGGGGTTTGTAATAGCCCCGAGTTGATTTTCCATGTAAAAAATATAAGCGAAAGGTCATGGGAAATGTATTCCAAGCTGAATGGTGGGGAAAACATCTTAGTCGAAATTACTTTTCGTTTATTAATGGCTATGGAAATTGGCAAAGGCATTAGAAAAGGAAAAGAGGCATTAATTGGCTTTTATTTATGAAATAAAGGAAAATAGGAGAAAATGAAGGTGAAGAGACAAATATTTGCATGAGAGGGAAAATGAAGAATCTATAGACATCAATGATAAAAAAGCACCTGAGAAACACTTATAGCTTTTGCCTAGGTTTAGAGAAGGTGTAGCAAAGGAAAGAGGACAAGCACTTGGACAAGCAAGAAAAGGAAGGAAAGAAAGGAAAAGGTTGGATCAACAACTTCAATAGGAAGATATGGAAAGTAATAGGCTGCATGTGTGATTTCATAGCTAAGGTGTGAATGCATGGTACATGCATTCAATTATTTAGTTAATTTTTTTTCATTGGCATGGATTTTCCTAGTTTGATGGTGTTTTTTGCCTTGACTTTCCATTTCCTAGATAGCCATGGTGTGGTGGGATTCTTTTCTGGTTGAGAGTTGGACTTCTAGAATGTTTTGGAACTGGGTGAGGTGGTCTCACGAAAATTCCCAAGGATTGGGGGTGGAGGTGGTTTAATCTCGGCTAGGAATCCATTGACAGGTGGGTGGAGAGAGGCAACTTCCTGAAGGTAATGGTGAAGAAATTCTAAGGCATCCAGACTTGATTTGGGTTTTAGATCTCTTGACTGACTTTGGAAAAATCATGGTAGCCTGAGGGTGGATGTGGTTTAATATATAGGAATCCCTAGTTGTTTATGTCTTGAGATCCCACATTCATAATTGGAATTTGGCATGGGGGTGATCGACTGAAACAAAGATTTGGTTCAATTCAATCTATGGTTGAGTGGTACGTGGAAGTCCCTGACTTGGTTGGCTTTGCATATGTATTTAAGATTTATTTTCATATTGTGACTAATGAGCACTTGTACTTGTTATTATGGTGATTTGATGGTTATTTTGTCATGGCTAATGTTATGATAATATGTTGGTTATAACCATGGTTCTATGACATGTTCTACGTATGGCTCTTTTTATACTTGAGAAGTGGATGAATGGTTGATGAATGCATGGAATAACCAGTGTGGTTGTAGCTACTTGAGAGGGAACTACACCTTCTCGATGTTTTTCAGCTAAAGAACATAGATTTACACTATGATATGCATTCATGACTTGTAGCTTACATGTACGCCATATGTTTGACAAAGTGAATGTCATGGTTAGGCATGGCTAGGTCAACTTCTTGATCAAGTTTTGAATGATTAACATTGTTATCATGTTATCTTTGCTTCTAGAAAATTGCAGGTAGTTTTGGTCAGTAGTCTAGAGTCTAGTATGGAAAAGTGACTCAGATCTTGGGACTTCACCCTTTGAACTGGAGGATTTAAGTAGCAGCCGCATGGAGGAAATTCTTTGCAAATGGTTGGAGGGTTATAACCACACCCTTGCATGCTAGTGCATGCAGTTTGGTTGTTAGGTTAGAGAAAAATAGCTTCAACTCAAGGTTTGGTCACATGGGGTGATTCTTTCGCCCCCGATTATCTTGTAAGCCTTGAGGGATGTCTTTGAGTTGTCATTTGTCGGTACCAATTCCATAACTAAAGCTTGGGGGTCAGGTCATGTTATAGTGGATCTCCACTTGAAATTTACCCAAAGGGCCTGTAAAAGAAGGTAAATGTTGGGAGGGAGTTGTTACAACTGGTCCAATCCCCTCAAGGATCTAAAAAGGCTCGCAATATCGAGGTTCCAACTTGGCACAAGATCTAATCCTCAAGGATAACCACTTGGGCTTGATGCACAAGTATGCATGTTCTCCAACCTGAAACTCCTTGAATGCCCTGTGCTGATCCGCATAACTATTTTTCTTGTCTTGTGCTTCCTTCAAATTTCTCTTAATAACCTACATTTCTTGTTCCATCTCTACCAACATATAAATTTCAATTAATACCATGTTCTTTGGATTGCTCCAACTAATAGGAGTATTACAACTTTTCCCATAAAGTGCCTCAAATAGACTCATCTTCAAGGATTCCTCATACCTATTATTATATGCAAACTCCACCAACGGAAATTACTCTTCCCACTTCTACTACTAATGCACAACATACATCCTCAACATGTCCTCAAGAATCCTATTGGCCATCCTTGTATGTCCATCTATATGCAGATGATAAGTGGTATTGAAAGACAAATTTGTACCCAAACCTCCAAACAAATCTTTGCAAAACCTGGAAGTTAACTTGGAATATCTATCTGATATGATCTTCTTGGGAACACCATGTGATCTCACTATCTCCATGATGAAAATATAAGGTACCTCAGTAGCTGAATTTGTAGAATTAACTATAACGAATTAAGCTACCTTACTTAACCTGTGAACCAAAGCCATGATGGAATCATGCTGTCTCGATGTCCTCAGAAAATTTGTAATGAATTCCATCAAACTGACCTCCCGATTCCACTCTGGAATCATAATTGGCTATAATAAACCACCTGGATGCTTACACTTTGCTTTTACCTGCTGACAATCTAAGCTTCTCACAACAAGCTCAACCACCTCTTTCTTCAAGTTCAGCCCATGATATGACTTCTTAAATGTTGTCAAAGTCTTCTGATATCCTGGGTGACCTAAATATGACTTGAAGTGAAAATACCTCAAGATAAGCTTCTTGAGCTCATTGTAATCTGGCACATAAATATTGTTCTTGAATCTGACTAACACATCTACCATGAGATGATAATCCTCATCCCTATCACCTTCACCTTACTGTTGTAACATGTTCCTCAACTATTGATACCTGTCATCATGTTGTCCTCCCTGCAATATCTTCTCCCACAAGTCTCTCCCATACGAACACATTGTTGCAATGTGATTCACTTACACTCTCCTACTAAGAGCATCTTCAACCCTATTATCTTTTCCCTTGATGTACCTGATCTCGAAGTCAAACTCACTTAGAGTAGCAAACCATGTAGATTTCTTGGAATTCATATTAGGTTGGTCAAACATGTAGCTCAGTCCACTATGATCACTCATCAAGACGAACCTCCTCCCAAGAAGATAATGTCTCAACATCTTCAAGGAATTAATGATAGCTGCCAACTCAAGATCATGAGTCACATAGTTTTGCTTGTGCTCATTCAACTTCCTTGACTCATAGAATACCGTGTGTCCTTACTGCATCAAGACTCCACCAAGTCCTCTCTTGCAAGTATTTGTACATACGACAAACTCCTTATCGGGATCTGCAATATTTAATACTAGGTCATTTGTAAGCAAATGTTTCAACTACTCAAAAATAGTTGCACACTCCTCATTCCTTTCAAACTTATTTCCTTTTCGCTGCAAAGATGTAATAGGATAGGCAATCCATGAGAAACTCCTAATGAACCTCCTGTAATAGTCCAATAGTCCCATGAATGATCTGACCTTATCCACATTCATAGGAGCTTCCCACTCCATGATAGCTATGATCTTTTCTGGGTCCATTGTTATACCTTCCTTGGAAACAACATGTCCCAAGTAATGAACTTCTGTCTAAAATAAATTGTATTTACTAAGATTGGCATACAATTAATGCTCTCTCAACAATTTTAATATTTCTATGAAGTGCTCTGCATTTTCTTCCTCATTCTTAGAATATTTCAATATATCATCAATGAACATTATCACAAACTTGTCCAGATAAACACGCAACACACCATTCATTAAACACATGAAAGTAGTTGGAACATTAGTAAGACCAAAAGGAAGTACTAAAAACTCATAATGGCCATGCTTGGTAAAAAATGTGATTTTGTAGATGTCCTCTTCATTGATGTGTACCTGATGACATCCTGATCTCAAGTCAATCTTTGAGTACACTGCTTCTCCTTCAGCTAATCAAACAAGTCATCAATCAGTGGAAAAGGATACTTTTTATTGATCGTCACCTTTTTCAACTGAATGTAATCAATACACAGCCTGAGAGTGTCATACTTATTCTTCAAAAACAATATTGGTGCACCCCAAGGTGACACACTTAACCTAATGTATCCTTTATCAAGAATTTCCTTAAGCTACTACTTAAATTCCATCAACTCTAGAGTGCTCATCCTGTAAGCTTCCTTTGATATTGGTGTTTCTCCCGAAATTAACTCAATAGAAAAATCCACTTCCCTATGAGATGAAAACTCTAAAATATATGTTGGAAACACATCATGAAACTACTGCAAAACTAGATACCTCTTTAATACATCAAAATCCTTAGCATCCTTCCCTTTGTCACTATAAATATGAACTACAAACATTACATATCCTTTCCTACAACTACAATTTTCCTGCATAGTTGTAACCATCCTCACTGATGTAGGCTTCTTCTTACCTTGTAATATTCTTCTCTCTCCATCATCATCCAAGCACTCAATAGAATTATCATATAAATCTACCTTAGTCCTATGAATGTATAACCAATCCATACACAAACACATATTGTATGATCCCAACGAAAGTGTAGGTTTTAACCCCGTACATAAATTACTTGCATACTAATTCTAAAACACAGAAAATAAACAATGCGAGAGCATAACACATAAAACACATATACACAAAGATTTTCCCCTAGATCCCAAAATCGAGACTACAAGCTTGATTTTTCATTATGTTCCTTTCAATTTTACCATACATATTTATACATGCCGAAGAATCCAATACCATGGAACAAAAACCATCGTGTCCAAAACCATGTGCGAAAATCATGCACAAAACCATAGGTAGGTTTTCCCAACCTAATATATGGTCCAAAAACAAAATTTTCCAGGGCGCTACCCCAGACCCCATAGAGTGGGGTGACATGCACCCCTCAAACCCCCTGTGACCCCCCCCCCTCACTATGCAATCGACGCAACGAAGGGGGGGCTCTGCCCCCCTTCTAACCCCTCGGTTAACTACGTGGGCTGGTCGTGGAAAGAATATTACACAACCCAACATTCTCTCACTTGTTGTTTTCTTTCCACAGGGGGCCACAAGAGAGATTAGTCATTTATCCAGCCCTGCAACACCCATTGTTTCTCTACACCAAGAGAACTTCTCAGAGCTCACAGATTTTGTCAATGCATCTGCAGTATTCTTCAAAGTGTCCACCTTTACCAGCAACACCTTTTTGTCTTCTATCATATCCCTCACAAAGTTATACTGAACATCAATGTGCTTTGTCTTTGAATGATATGCAGGGTTCTTTGCCAAGAAAATTGCACTTTGGCTATCACAGTCTATCCTTATGGCTCCATGTACTAACCCCATACTTGAACACAATCTCTGCAATCAAACTGCTTCCTTGCTTGCACGAGTGGCTTCCATGTATTCTGCCTCTGTAGTTGATAGTGCCACTACAGATTGTTTCTTACTCATCCAACTGACTGCACCTCCAAATAGGTTAAACACATACCCACTTGTAGATCTTCTTTGATCTAGATCTCCAACCCAATCTGCATCAACAAAGCCACAAATATCCAACACTATGTCCAATCCTGGTCTTCCTTGGTAGCACAAACCATAATCACTAGTGCTACGCAAACACCTAAAAACCTGCTTCACTAATGTCCAGTGCTCCTTCCCTGGTTTTGACATAAACCTGCTCAATACTCCCACTACATGTGCAATGTCTAGTCTAGTATAGACCATCACATACATCAGGCTACCGATTGCACTTGCCTATGGAACACGGGACATGTCCTCTTCCTCTTCTTGTGTCTTGGGACACTGTTTAGCAGATAACTTTACACCTACAGGAATAGGAACCTTCACCAGTTTACTATCTTGCGTATTAAATCTCTGCAATTTTATCTTGACATACTTCCTCTAGTTTAACCAGAGCTTCCTCTTTGTCCGATCTCTTTTAATTTACATGCCTAAAATATAGTTCACAGCACCGAGATCTTTCATGTCAAATTTGGAGGACAAATGGGTCTTCAATATCTGGATAATTTCTTTGTCATTTCCAATGAGCAACATATCATCCACATACAAGACCAGATAAATAACATGGTCACCAATTAATTTAAAATACACACAGTGATCTGCTTTGCTTCTGGTGAAGCCAAGTCCCCGTATAAATGTATCAAATTTCTGATACCACATCCTTGGTGACTGTTTTAACCCAAACAGAGACTTCTTTAACTTGCATACCAATTCTTTCTTACCCTTCACCACAAAACCATCAGGTTGCTTCAGGTAGATCTCCTCTTTCAGATCCCCATGAAGAAATGTTGTCTTCACATCCATCTGTTCTACCTCAAAATCAAAAGCAGCAGCAACAGATAAAAGTAATCTAATAGAAGTTACCTAGGCAACAGGAGAAAAAATATCACCAAAATCAATTCCCGGCACCTAGGAATAACCTTTTGCTACCAACCGAGCTTTGTATTTCTCCACCTTTCCTTCTGCATTTGTCTTCTTCTTGAACACCCATTTGCTGCCAATGGGTTTCCTTCCAGCTGGCAACTCCACCAGATCCCAAGCCTCATTTTTGTGCAAAGATGCCATTTCATCAACCATGGCCTCTTTCTAGAGTTTCCCATCCTCTGAATCTATTGCTTCCTTCACAGTTCTGGGATCATCATCAGTATTAGATAAAACAAAATTTGAACAAAAAGAAGATGGAGTATACCTTTATGGCTGCCTTCTTTCTCAAATTGATCTTCTCACACCTAGATTTTGTGGCTCTTCATCTTCTAATTCCTCCTCTGTTGTAGAGTCTGATTCTTCCTCCTTTAGCTCAAACTATATCTTCTCAGGTTCCTTTGGTTGGACTTCATGTTTAATAACATCTTTCACCTCTCTGAACACCACATCTTGGTTGTGTACAACCTTCCTTGTTACTGGGTTCCAAAGCTTATAACCCTTTAAACCATCCTTATACCCAATAAAGATGCACTTTTCATATTTACTATCCAACTTGGTTCTTTTCTCCTTTGGAACATGTACATATGCATCACATCTAAATACCCTCAAATGTGAAAGAGAATGTTTCTTACCAGTCCATACCTCTTGTGGAGTCTTATCTTCCAATGTTGATGAAGGTAATCTGTTGACCAGGTAACATGCAGTCTCCACCGTCTCTGCCCAAAATTCTTGTCCTAACCGGACACCACTGAGCATGCTTCTTGCCCTTTCCATCAACGTCTTGTTCATTATTTCTACAACTCCATTTGTCTGAGGTGCATATGGAGTAGTCTTCTGCCATGCTATACCACACTTCTTACAGAATTATTCAAATTCCTTACGGTAAAACTCTCCACCGTTATCTGTCCTCAACACCTTTATCTTCTTCTCTGTCTCGTTTTCCACCAAAGCCTTAAATTCTTTGAACCTGTCAAAGACTTTAGATTTCTTCTTAAGGAAATATATCCATGTATTCCTTGAGAAGTCATCTATAAATGATACATAGTACACAGACTTACCTAGTGAAGGAACCTTCACAGGTCCAAACACATCACTGTGCACAAGCTCTAATATATGTTTCGCCCTCTTACCACCAGAGGGGAAGCTCACCCGATTCTGCTTCCCATATACACAATTTTCACAGAAATCAAAATCGAGAGAGCTATTTCTCATACCTTCTACCATACCTTTACCATGAAGTATTCGAAGGCCCTTCTCTCCAATATGTCCAAACCTTTGATGCCACAGCATGGTCTTCTCTCCAGAGACCGCTAGATTTTCTTCTCCACTTTCAGGAGCCACAGAACTGTTGCACCCATCAATAACAATGCTACCTTGCAGCTTGTACAAAGTTCCAATCCAAACTCCCCGCATCAGTACGAGTGCTCCCCGAACCATTTTGCAAGTATCCTTCTTGAACATTATTTTTACACCTGCATCATCCAGCTTGCTTACAGAAATCAGATTTCTGGCCAATGCAGGAATATGCAAAACACCCAGAAATGTTCTAACCCTTCCACCTTGAAACTTCAACTTTAATTTTCTGCGACCAACGATTCTAGCCTTCCTGTCACCCCCCAAGAAGAAATCACCACCATCATATTTCTCATACTTGCAGAACCACTCTAAAGGATGCACCTGAGTCAATCAACCATGCCACATGATCTACATGTGTACTTGAAGAAGCCAAGTACACATCCCCACCTTCATCTGAGGTGGTTTTTGCCTCTATAGAAGGAGCATCATCAGATCCCTTTCCTTTTTCAGGAGCTTTAGATTTACAATCCCTTTTGTAGTGCCCTTCCTTTCCGCATTTACAGCACACCACCTTTATAGGTTTCCCTGGAGATTTAGATATCCCTCTAGATTTAGATCTCCCACTCGATGATTTATTTTTGTTTTTGTTCTGGGACCTTCCTCGTACAGACAAGGCATCACCATTCTGGCTCTCCATATTTTTCTGTCTCATCTCCTCCGTCAGCAAGGATGAGACTATTTCATCAAACTACAACGCAGTTGCATTGCTACCTATTGCAATAACCATACTATCCCACGAATCTGGTAGAGAACACAACAAACTGATGCACTTATCTTCATCTAAAATTTTAATATCAACAAATGATAACTGACTTACCACAATATTAAATGCGTTCAGATGTTCTGTCACTGAGTCTCCATCTTTCATCCTCAGGTTATACAGCTTTTTCCATAGGAACAATTTATTCACCAGAGACTTAGATTGGTACAAAGTCCCTAACTTGTCCCACAAAGCCTTCGTCATAGGTTCCCCTGATACATTCAGCAATACTGAATCTAAGACACATAATTGCATTGTGCTCTTAGCCTTCCAATCCAACTTCTTCCATTCTTCATCAGACACTCCCATTGGTTTAGTACCTAGATCTACCACGACCCATTGATCTTTATCCACCAACAGATCCTCCATCTTGAGTTTCCACAACTCAAAACTCCAACCATTAAATTTTTCGATCTCTATCTTTCCACTGCTCGCCATCCTCTTTCACCACCAAAATCAATCCCACAAATCTCCCACTGAACAGGGTCTACCATAGGCCCGAGTGAAACCCCTCAGCAACAAAGGCATCCCCTTGAAGCCAAAACAGCTCTGATACCAAATGTAGGTTTTTACACCGTACAGAAATTACCTGCATATGAATTCTAAAACACAGAAAATAAACAATGCGAGAGCATAACACATAAAACACATATACACAGAGATTTTCCCCTGGATCCCAAAACCGGGACTACCAGCTTGATTTTTCATTATGTTTCTTTCAATGTTACAATACATATTTATACATGTTGAAGCATCCAATACCATGGACCGAAAACCATCGCATTCAAAACCATGTGCGAAAATCATGCACAAAACCATAGGTAGGTCTGCACAACCTAATATAGGGTCCAAAAACAAAATTTTCCGAGGCACTGCCCCAGACCCCATAGAGTGGGGTTACCTGCACCCTTAAAACCCTCCGTGACCCCCCGACTATGCAATCGGCGCAATGAAGGGGGGGCTCCACACCCCTTCTAACCCCCCGGTTAACTACATGGGCTAGTCGTGGAAATAATATAACACAACCCAACAGAAAGAAAATTTATATGTGTTGATGTAGACATATAGTTTATCTCAAATGAACAAGATCTCATCCAATGATAAACACTTCTCTTGGTACATGTAGCCAACTGCACCAACCAAGATTCTAATGCGCTTCTTTATTCAAACAAAACGTATCCACTAGGTTAGGACCGATATAACTATAGTTAGATCCATTGTCAATCAGAATAGAAACAACTTGATCATAAATCTTACCTTCCATATCAATAATAAATGTTTGATGATTAGCCTGCCTATTATCCAATGTTGCATAAATCTGAGGAATACTCTATCCAACATTCCCAATTGTTTGTGCCTCATTAGCATTGTAATTCTGAGGTATGACACCCTGATGTTGTGGAACATCTCTCATGCCATGATCCTTGCCACAATTCCAACATTGCAAAGGCTTCATGCCATCACCCATGTGCTACTCCTTAGAATGAAATCTTTATCCTATGCCAATTGCATTGAATTTCATGTATGACATTGCATTCTCCTTGTGACATGCATCCTCAGGTCTTCCTCTCTTCTTATTCTACTTTCCTTTAGTCTTGTCATTGCCTTTCCAATACTTCTTAGGTTCAGACTTTCACTTAGACTTATCATAACAATGCTTCAATTCCTAATGATTTCCTCCAATGACTGAGGTTGATCATTCTCAATCTGATCCTTGAATGCTAAAGGAAACTCACTGATGAATCTTTGAACTTTCGTTTTCTCATCCTTAAGTTATGGCACATACCTCAACAACTCCAGAAACTTGTTCGTGCACTCTTCATTCATCACAGAACCCATCTTAAGCTCATATAACCCCTTAGCCTTACTATCATAGTATCTCTCTAACAAGTAATTCTTTCTAAAGAGTCTTTTGAACCCATTCCAACTCAACTCCTCTAGTTTGATGCCTCTGACATGGTTCACATATTCCCACTAGATGTCTTCCTTGAGATAGAAAATAGTTATCTTGGCTTTCATATTCTCCATATAATCATGCATCTTGAAGAACGTCTTCATCCCAAGTATGCATGCTTCTAAATCTTTTGGTTTCTTCAACTCTCCATCAAAGGTAGGAAGCTTAGCTTTCTTAAAATCATCGAGTAAGTATTGTTTCTCATTACTCCTGTAAGGATGATAGCGATGATGACCATGATGCCTATCTAAACTAGAAATAGAATAAAATCCATAAGCACTACCTTTCCTGTCAAATTTTCCACCTATGACTGTGTCATCCCTATTTGACCTGCGTCTTCCATGACACTTGTTGTGATACACCCCATTATTACTTTCCTCTTTTCCATAACTGATATGTGGTTGTCCATATGTTTGGAAATATGCTAAGCTCTAAAGGATCACTGCATTGACCTGTTCTTTCATTTCGTGATTTATGGAAACTCTTTCTTGTTACTAAATTACCCTATCATTATTTGGCTTACAACTTTTGATTTCTTCCTTTAGACTTCTCAACGTGTCTGCTAATTCAGGAGAGTACTCATCTTCTTGTTGCTCGATTAATCTATAAGGAGAATCATGTGAACTAAAAGACATCGTTCTACTTGTCATTTATGATCTTCTTCTTCTTGCAAACATACTGTGTTAGATAAACCAAATATAAAGATAATCCAACATACTTTAGTGAAGTTCACGAGAGGTTATCTTGTCTGCACAACTCAATCTAGATTTAACATCAACATATCAATCATAGTAACATACCAACATCATCAACCTCAACATGATGACACAACTGCAACAATGACCATCACAAGAAATAACCAACATGCATGCATGATAAACACACAGACAATCAGACATGCATACATAGCAATCACATCTACCTCGAGGTTTAGTGTTTCAACCTAGGTCTAATACTAATATGCAACCACCCCTCCCACATTTACCCAATTTTACAAGATTACCAGGGCAAACATGAGACGAGTGTCACTATGTCATGCTTTGACCTTCTAGCTTCAGTTAAGGGAGTAGAGCCTATAAACTGACCACAAACTGACGTCCTATAGGGACTACAGATCACCTAGGAGTTGAAGAAACACCCGAGGTGGTCAATCTCTTATTTGGAACCTTGTTTCACTAACCTAGACCCACAACCAAACCCTTGGCACTTATTCCATGTGGTTATAAGGCTATAAACACACTCACAGGCTTTCCTCCATGTAGTTATGGCCTAAAATATTCAATTTTGAGCATGCAGTCCTAAGATTTGTTCCACCTTTTCAAGCCAACCTCTAGATCACTGCCCAGAATTGCTTGAAACTCTATAGAATGCAATCAAAGGTATTTACAATACTATTCAATCAAAATTCAAGCAAGAACTTAACCCAAATATGCCTAATCCATAACAAACATTTTGTCAAACATATGGAAAACATGTAAGCTAAAGGTCATGAATACATATCTGATCATAAACTGAGAGTATACATCTAATAATCATAGAGAAGACTCTAAATCCTCTCTAGATACTTTCAATAACACTTATTATTCCATACATTCATCACCCATTTGATAACTAAGAAAAAATGAAAAGAGCTATAGATAGCATACATCATGTAACCAACATATAATCAATAAATAAATAGCATAGAAAACATGCAAACTCAGCCATGATGTCACCAACGTAATAACCGTAAGTATTCATGAATCATAGTAGAAAAATATATCTTATTAACATATGAAAATGCTAACCAAGTTGAGGACTTGCACATACCACCAGACCATAGAATGGGTTGAACCAAATATCTCTTTTAGTCAATCACCCCTGCACCATATTCCAAGTATGGGATCTCATAGAATAAACCAAATCAAGCCAAACCAGGGCTTTCAGACGAAAAACCAGCTCAACTCTTAGCAATAATGATTCCACCCCTACAGTCAAACATCACTAACACTAACCAGATCGGTCTCTACCCAACTTCTCCAGTGCTCCCAAAGCTAGTAACTCAACCCACAACCTTTTAGGGCTCTAGATATTTTTTCCAAAACAGATCTAGGAACTAGTAACTCAACTCGCCAAGGGCTCCAAAGCATTTGTCCCAACCTAGGCTCCACGACTAGTAACTCAATACAAGTTATTTCAGGGCTTCTAGAGTGTTTGTTCCAACCCACAGCCATTGGAAACCTGAGAACCAATCGGAAAATCAATAAGTGAAAAAAAACCCACTACACCATGGCTATCCAAGAAATGGCAAGGCAAGGCTAAAACCATTGTCACTTCAGGAAAATATCCATGCCAATGTAAACACATAACTAGATAATCACATGCATATACCATGCATCTAGAAATCAACAAGGAAATCACACATGCAACTTGTTACCTGCAAAGAAATCTAGTTGTAGTTGTTGATCCAAATGTTTCCTTGTGCTCCCTGATTTCCTTTTCCTTCTTTCTCCAAATCCAAACGGTATGCCAAAGTGATCCAAGAATTATCTAAGTGTGCTAGAGTATGAGAGAATGAAAATGAGAACTCCAAAATTAAACTATCAAAAGCTAAACCAGAAAAAGTTGTGAATTTATCCTCGGAAGCCTTTTTATGATTGAGGCCTCTATTTTCTTCATTTTCCTTCATTTTTCCTCTAATTTACTTAGCATGAAAATATATGTCTCTTCACCTTCCTTTTCTCATATTTTCCTTTATTTTCATAAATAAAACACCAATTATTGCCTCTTTCCCTTTGCCAATGTGTTTTCCAATTTCTATATCCATTAATTGATCACAAGTGATACCCCATCACTATGTTTTTCCCAACATTCATCTAGGAATATGTGTCCCATAACCTTGGTTATAATTTATTTACATGGAAAATCAACCAAGAGTTGTTACGCTCTTCTCCTTCTCTCCCTCTCTCTCCTTCTCTCCCTCTCTCTCTCATTCTCTCTCTTTCCTCTCACTCTCCTCTCTATTTCACTCTCTCTTCATCTCTCCCTTGTCACTTCCCCTCTATCTCTCCACCTTACTCTCTTTATTTATTTCTTCTTCCCTTGATCTCTCTCCCCCTCCAACTCCATCTTTGTCTCCCTCCCTCTCTCCTTCGACTATCTCAAGTCTTGTCTCTCTTCCTTCATCTCTCTCCCTTTCTCTCCCACCCCCTTTATCTCCCCCCCCGACATCACTGTTGTAAGCAATTGTGCTTGGTTAGACAAACAACAACCCTATCAAGTTTTCATAGAAACGTAAGACAGACAGTGTAAGCGATGGATTGTTCTAAGGCTTGATACTTTTAGTAATGCAAGATGAAAAATAGAGAGTGATAGGGAAATGCTAGAGAAGAACCAATTTATTTCTGTGTGACAAGTTGGAGTGGTCAATGTAGTTGAGAAGCACTCCCAGCTAACTCCAAAGGCTAATCCTGTACACAAAGGAAAACAAACAAACCTTTACAACATAATAATCTTTTCAATCAAAATCCATAGTAACTAAACAAGCATATACTACTGAATGAATCAATGTAAGCTAAACTTCCAAGCAATCATTAGTTAAACACAAGAAATAACCATTAGACAACAGTTTGGAAGAAATAATAATCAATCTATATTATTAGTCAATAAGAGGAAGATTACAACCAATAGATGAAGTTGTAGTAGCACCTCCTCTAGATCCTAGCTCCAAAAACTCTCTCTCTCAATGAAGATATCGACAACATAGCAATACATATAATTTTGATCCCTTTCTCAATGGACAAGCTCTCATTTTATAGGAAAAATGGAGGCTATGGAGAGTATTAAATTCTCTCCAATGTAATTTGGGCAAAAGCTTTGGGGTGGATGATGTTTCCTCATGCTTTAATGCTTCATCCGCTTTATTTGTTTAGGAAAAAAATTCTTCATGCTTTAATGCTTTTATCCTCTTTTAAGTGCTTTATTTTTTTGGGAAAGTTATAGATGAGGAAAAGGCAATCAAATTACACCTTTTAAGAGTTTCCTTATGTGAACAAGAGTGTCATAGTGAGTTAACTCGGGATTTTTTCCTTATGATTGAATGAGAACTCGGGATTTTGACTAGAGAAACATTGTCCTCATGGTACATAACTTGAATTATAACACATTTATTGAGTATAAAGGGTGTGTTTTAGGCTCAAATAGGCTATAGAAAGAGGTGTATTTCAGCCAAAAGCGTAGTGATCTCCTCTAAGCTAATAAGGAGGTATTTTCATGGATAGAAATATCTATCTCTCTATCTCTATCTCTCTCTCTCTCCAACTATGTCACTACCTCCCTCTCTCCTTCTTTGTCTCCCCTCTACCCCCTTGCCATCTCTATGTCTCCTTCTCTCTCCCTTCCCCTTCTCTACCTCCCTCTCTCCTCTCCTTCTCTCTCTTCTCTCCTTCCCTCCCCTCTCCTTCACTATATCTTCATCTTTTCCTTATCACTCCCTCTCTCTCTCCACCTTTATCACTCTATGGCTTTGTTCTTCCCTCCCTCTCTCTCACCCTCCAACTCCCTCTTTCTCTCCCTCCATGTCTCTCTCATCTTCTCTCTCTCTTCCTTCATCTCTTTCCCAACTCCCTCCCTCTCTCTTATTCTCTCTCCCACCACCATCTCCCTCTCTCCCCACATCACTCTCTCTCTCTCTGGACCCTCCATATATTTCTCTATCTCCCTTCCTCTCTCTTTCTTTCTCCACCATCTCCCTCTCTCTCTCTCGTCCATCCATATGATCCAGACTCTATGTAATTAATAATATATGTAAGATCTAATGGAATAATACTTATAATGTTGATGATTATTATTATAATATATTGAAATAATATTAATCAATATTATTGATTATTATACCAATAATTATATAGATAAATAAGTTATTAAAGAAAATATTATATTAACTTGCATTATAGAAAGACCAATTTCTTGATCAAATTGGTTGCTTTGTACCCTACACTTTATATTACATTACATTACATTTTTTATTTTGCATTTCACATTATAGATTACTTTACCTTTTACATTTATATATGTTTTAATTTGAATATTAACTATATATATATATATATATATATATATATATATATATATATATATATATATCGCATTTAAAAAATGTTAAAATACTTACATCACACTTCAACATCTCCTTTATACTAAGCTTATTAAGAGTTAAAATAAATCTATGCTAATAATATACTCCTTTAATCATTCTCCTACATTACACTAAATTAATTCTTAAGATTACAGTGGTTTTAAGATTACACTGGTTTTGCATGTTCTCTAAAGAGTATGAAAAACTAATTTTTCCATAGGATTAAGGTTTGTTATGCTGTCAGATGAGAAAACACGTATGTAATCTCTCCACCAACAAACATACAACCCACCTTTCGTATGACAGTTACTGGAAGTTATCTACATATACTACTTCCTCTAATTTAAATTTATCATTATATGCCTGCCCGAAGGATTTCGCTTTGTTACCAAATACTTCTTAAGTCTGCTATTTTTGTTTCCAAAGTAAGAAGATTTGTATAATAAAAGGAATCCTTAATCCAACTTGGGATGGAAAACTTCATTCACTATAGAGAAGGTTTCTTATTGTTGAATCGGTTTTTACTTAATATGGTATTCTCTTAAAACCTAAAGCTAAATTTTCTTCGTGTAGTTTATATTTTTATGTAGGTGATCATGAAAGAAATCTCTGTGAAGGTTGCTCATGGGGCTTTGGATTGATGGTGAATAGGAGCACTATTAAGGCACTCCTTGTGATAGGTCATTGGTTCAAATCCCCTAGGTGCTTACCTACCAAAAAAAAGGAAAGAAATGTCTTTGAAGAGATTATAAAGATTTACACCTTTTAAGATGGAAAATAAAAAAATAAAAAAATAAAAAGAAGATATGCAAATTAGAAAGTAAGACAATATCTAGAGTAAATATATTTATTTTATGAAAGAAAAATAGTAGTTCAATTTGATTATATATATATATATATATATATATATATATATAGGTGACTTTTTCATTTTTTCATAACTAAAATTTGATTTGTTTCAAAATTTAGCTTCAAATATTTACATCTGATTTAAAATTCCATGTATTTAAAAAATTTGTTTCAAATTCTCTTTATAATATAGAATCGAAAATGTTTATTTTATGTGATTTGTGTTATATATATATATGGCCAATATTATATTAATAACTATTTTTTTTATATTTATGTTAAATGTTTACAAATATTTACACCACTACAATATCACTCTCATGACTATAAAACACCTCTTTAATACCATAAAATTAATGTATACATTATTGTATATATTATGTAGAAAATATAATATTTATATAAAATAAATATATATATTTAAACTGTGTGTTCATCATATATATATATATATATATATATATATATATATATATAGATATTTGTTTTTAAATGTTATAATGTTAATTATTATGTAAGATTGTATTGAATTTAAAAATTAAAATACAATTAAATTTAACCAATTTCTTTTTTTTTTTTTACAATTTTAATAATTGTTTAGAAAAAGTTATTTTTAATTTTCAAGGAGAAAAAATATGACCCATTCAAGGCTTTTTGAAAGAACATACTTAATATTTACATTACCATATATATATAAAGTCTTGCATGGACCATAATTTTTTCTCTTTAAATATATATATATATATATATAGACTTTTTGAGAGAATATATTTAATATTTACATTACCCCCCATATATTTGTTATTTCAATATATATATATATATATGTGTGTGTGTGTGTGTATGTGTGTGTATGTATGTATGTATGTTATCTCAAAAAAATATAATAGTTTTATATATTTGCTTATTATCATTCATATATATAATAATGATTTACACATGTTAAAGATATTATAAATATATTTAAAAATAATATTATAATGGAAATTATTTATATAATATTGGAATGAATTTCAAAATTAAAAACAACTAATTAAATTTAATAAGTTTGACGATTTGACATCTATTTTTACAATAATGGCTTAGAAATATTTGGACCAACATATATATATATACATATACTTACTTTTACTTTTAAATATTTTCTTGGTAAGTAAACACTCTTCTATTATATCATATCAAAACTATGGGATGGTTGACTCTTTTTGTCATGGATAGCCACATTGGAAATTGGACCAACAATAGAATCTAAGCATCTTGGTCCAAAATAGTAGCATAAAGTCTAGACCATTACATGGTATACATAATAACATAATATGATAGGACTCCTTAAGTAGCATAGTTTGTTAATTTCTAAAATAAAATACATGCCTAATAATGTTGAGTAGTGAAAACTTTAAAAATAGAGATATCATTGATCACAAATGTTCATCAAAATGAGGTGGAGATATCTATAGCCTCAGGGTCTATTAGATTGGCCTCTCTGGCAAATTTTTCTTACTTTAGCCTTCCTTCTATGTGGGAGAGGCAGAGATCTATTTTAACCAAGCAGTGAGTGATGTTGGCCAAATCCTGATGAATTCCATCTAGTTGGTAGGATCTATGTGGGAGAGGCAGAGATCCATTTTAACCAAGCAATGAGTGATGTTGGCCAAATCCTAATGAATTCCATCTAGTTGGTAGGTAATCTCAATGATAGTGTCATTCCTCTCTAGGAGGACTTTACCAAATAGGAATTTAATTTGACAATATAAATCTACAATATGGAGGTATTGGTTTTTCCTTCTTGAGGTATGCCAAGGGTCTAAAATCCAATTTGCAACTGCATTGAACACTTCAGTATCTAAGTGCTCATCTCTTCCACTTGTGATAAGTGCCTCTACATCATGAATTTCTTCTTGAATAGTTGGTGGGGTATGCACTTTGTATAATAGAGCAAAAGATCTTTAGTGGTAACATGAGACTCACTATGCATGCCTTCCTTGTCGGGGTTGCATGCTTTGCCTTAGCATGTTAGGGGGAGCTTAATGAATGAGGAAGTAGGGGTGAGGGATATCCTCAACCACCAAAATTTGATCACAGGAAACCACCCAACTACAAGGCATAACAATATTGAGGAGCCAAATATTTGTCTCCCCTTGAAAAATCCCACCCCTAGTGTGTAACAAAGAGTGTGACTTAGAACCAAAGTAAAGAGAGGCTCCAAAGAGGGCTCACAACTACATGAAGTTGATTCTTTGAGAGGAAGAACAACCAACCCTATAACTCTAGTGCCTTAAACCGAGCTAGAAAAGAAAGAAAACCCATAAAAATGAAAATACCAAATTAATGAAAAGAATACCTAATACAACTCTAACGTGACATGAAGCTACAAAGTAGTTTTTGCGAGTATAACACATTTTCAAGCCATTACTCCATTAAATTTTGCATCCAAATTTATAAATCTTTTGTAGAAAAAAAGATTTTGATTACATTTCAAAGAAGTGAAGCCAAAAATACCTAAACTTTGTCCAAAAAAATACCCGAAATCTTACTTCTTAGCTACTCCCATTAAAAAATGGAAATTGTCCGATATCAAAAAAAAATTCATGAAACAACATGTGCAAAAAAATGACCCTCTATGAAACACCATCAATAAAAAAAATTAAGCCAACTATAAAACTATACTAAAGCCAGCTATAAAACTATACTAAAGCCAATAGATTGGCTTTTTTACTATTTAACAAAGCTTCCATTGACTTTTGTACTATTTAACAAAGCTTATGTAATTGCCGTGAACGCTCCATGTTTAATAGATTGGCTTTTGTACTATTCAACAAGCTTCCATTGACTTGTGTACTACCTAACAAAGCTTATGTAATTGCAGTGAAGGCTCCATGTTTACTTGGAGTGAAGACAAGGTGACATAGTTCTATTATATTCTAAGCCCTTACTCTTCCACCTATTTCTATGACATAGTTCTATTACATTCTACTTGACATTATGTACGAAAGATCTCATCTATTCGCATATTAAATTATAAATATTTTTAATTATCACTGCATATAAAATATCATATTTTACTATTGAAATATAACTATTTTTAAATATTTAAATTGAAACGTGGCAAGCATGAAAATCAAATTGCCCAAACTATAATACATCTTCGATCGACAGTTTCACAACTCTGCACATTGCATACTTTATATTTGGTGGTTTGAA
This sequence comes from Pinus tabuliformis, assembly GCA_031772625.1. Taxonomy (NCBI): domain Eukaryota; kingdom Viridiplantae; phylum Streptophyta; class Pinopsida; order Pinales; family Pinaceae; genus Pinus; species Pinus tabuliformis. Next base: position 112,759,629 of record CM062820.1, on the reverse strand, counting down.
TCCTTCCAGATTGGTGGTTTGTATCCTGCAGTCATGGAAGATAACAAATGAAAGTAAAGGTATCTAGGGTTTACGCTGTTGCACCAGCCATCCCCACTGCTAAGCATAGTATGTTCCTATCCGCCATCGATATAAGTAACCGAAGCTGTAATAACCTGGGAATGCTTCTTTTCTCTAAAACAACAGTCGTTACAGCCGACAAGGATTTTCCTACAATCGTGGAGAAACTAAAGACAAGCCTGTCGTTAGTTCTGGTGGATTTCTATCCATTTGCAGGTCGGCTGGACACGAAGGGAGGAGAATGGGGTCGGCCCCAAATTGATTGCAACGATGACGGAGTGGAGTTCGTTGAAGCAACCATGGACATGCCATTTGAGGATGTGGAAATAGATGATTTTCAGCACCAAAACTTCTTCAAGGAACTTGTCCAGACCCGCCATGGAAACCACGACGATTCGCTTCTCTCAATACAGGTATGAAAAATTCACTCGCTTTTCATTTTCGTATGGATGATGTTTCAAAAGTAACGATGGGTATTGCAGGTCACTGCATTTCAGGGAGGCGGATTTTGCATCGGAGCCAATTTCATCACGTCATTGCGGATGGGAATTCCTTTTGGTATTTCATGAACGGTTGGGCAGAGTGTAGCAGAGGACTTCCTATTTCCAAGAGACCTCACCACATGATCAGAACAGTATTTCAGCGCGCAGGACAATAAGAATGGCGAAATACCCAAATTTCATGTGAGAGCTGAAAAGGTTGTCACCGATTTGATTAAAGAGGCGCAAATTTTCAGGTTTGTTCGAGATAATTCATTGCCCATAAAATATTCAGAAATCAATACAAGTATGAGTGATGGTTCAGTGGAACACACTAACAACAGTATTATCCAGAAATCTATCGAAGAAGAAATAGATATGGAAAGCTCAGCTTTTCATTTCAGCGAAAAAATAATTGAAGCTTTGAAGGAACGATCGGGCGCATCAACTTCACTTGTAGCAGTTGCAGCGCAGTTTTGGAGATCCGTAATGAAAGCTCTAGAAGTCCCTGAGAACAACCCCGTTTATTTTCTATTGCCCATTGATGTCAGAGGCCGGGTAAAACCGCCATTACCTCCAACATATTTTGGGAACTGCATATCCATAGGTATTGCCGGGACTACGGCGAAGCAGTTATTGGAGGAGGATATCGTCTTTGCTGCGGCTCTCATCCAAGAAGTCATCTATTCATGTGCCTCAGAGCTGCACCTCAATAATTTTGTAGATTACGTAGAATCGCAGCTTCGCCGCTGCAACAAAGACCCAACTCTTGGAAATGTATTAAGCGGTTACATTGCAATGGTAGGGATGTCTCCGAAATTTCCTGTTTACGAGATAGACCACGGATGGGGAACGCCACTGAGTGTGCAGGCTCCGTCCCCAGTAATTGGACCTATGGTGTTGTTTCCCGGAAGAGACGGGGGAAAGAGTATCTCCGTGTCCACGAAACTCCCTCGCCATCAGATGGCAACTCTGAAACAGATACTCATGGTCATCCCCGATTGATTGATGATGCTTCGTTTTTTTATGTAGTGTGCATCCCTTCGTTATGTAGCGTGGAGTTCAAATATATATTTGGACGTTATATGTTAATAAAATTGTTTTGTATGTTGTAGCATACCGTCGATTTACTATGTTCTTACTTGCACCAATTTGCTCTGTTCTGTTATGCTCTGTTTTGGTTTTCATTTTGGTATTTTGTGCTGTTGTATCTCCTCCGCATCCTTCTTCAAATTGGTATCAGAGCTTTGAGATTCAGGGAGAGGTACTTTGAAAGTGATAGAGTTATTGCCTCAAACAACAGTTTTTACTTAGTTGCAGATTTTTAGTTTGATGAAGAAAAATTATGATTCCTGATTTACCAAAGTGAGAAGAATAATCCATTATCATGAACTATGGGGATTTGTCATAGATAGATATCCAATGCCTCCTAACCAAGCAGGACACAAAAACCAATAAAGAAACATTCTTATAGGATGACGATTGGAAGGGACTATACATTGGATCATTTTGTGGACCTGATGCACAGAAATTACGGCACAGTTGGCACTGCGTCCAAAGGTGTATGTCCCGATGGATTCCACTCTCCATCCTGTATGACCTCCTTATTTTTATCCATATCTCCACTAGATAATACAACTTCCTCTGCAATAGATATATCTATGCTCCCATCTCAAGCCTCTTTTTTCTTAAACTCACATTTGTTCTTAAAGTCACATTTGCTTCCGCACATCAGCGTTTGTCGAGCATGCAGAGAAATCGAAACACCCCGTATATATTGAAGAATCCAAATTCATTGCTAGGGTTGATCATTTCCATCACAGGAAATTTAGGGAAACTATTGAAATTGGAAGGCATGCCCCTAACCTTAATAGGGATGATGGTCATGACCCTTTCTCATTTTTTTCTCCTTTCTTCCTCCAGTTCTTCCTTATTTTCTTTTATCTTCTTCTAGTTTTATCCCCTATTATCCTTATTAATTTCTTCAACTTCATATGTCTAATATGATTAGTATATTTTAGAGCATCATTTTTTTTATTTTTTTGATACAACTAAAATACATTTTGGGCTTAATAATACAACTTAACTATTAATATATTTTTTTTAGTTAACCTTTAGAGTTATCATTGCTTTTCGTGTACACTACTATCCTCCTATTTAAGGGAAACAAGCTATCCTCTAATAAATAATAGTCATATTAAATGGATAATATTAATACATATATTCTTATTAAAGAAATTGATAATATTAATAAATTATCATTAAAATATAGTGAAATAAAATATTTTGATAATATTTATAAATTATTATTAAAATATAATGAAATAAAATATTTTAATTTTGAATTATTCCTAACAGCGAGTTTTCAACGAATATATTCTATTTAATAAGTCAACCACTAACAAATAATATCATATAAATTAATTATTTTTATATAATATTATACAAATTGATATCATTAAATTATTATTTTATAATATTGAAATTAAATAATTAATTATTACATAACAACTAGTTTCTAACTAAATATTGAATAATTAAACAAATATCTCCTTACCACTTTTTCTTAAATAATATTTTACCTTCCTCAGTAATGAATTTACCAACAACTAATTTTTAACAACTAACTCTCGGCAATGACGCATCCATGTTGTTTATTCCTTCAGATCGATTGATTTCTCACCTTGTCGTGAGGAAGAACCACATTGGTTGGTTCGAAACGTCGACCAAATCCTAGCGATGTGATTTATCTGAAACACATATATCTACATTATGGATCACAAAATTCTTAGATCTAACAATAATATACTTCTTAGTGATATGATTGTATAACATATATTCCTTAAACTCCTCACTGTATCCAATAAAAAGTACACTTCTCACTTATATCATCCATCTTCCTTCTCACCTCTTTAAGTAAATGTGCATAAGTTACTCATCAAAAAATCCTCAAATGGGATATGCTGCAACTCTTCCCACTCTAGGCTTCCGAAGGAACGTGGTCCTTAACACTCATGGTCGGACTCCTGTTTAGGATATAATCTAAAAAAATAACTATTACTCCCCAATATTCATTTTGTAGATGTTTCTCCTTATCATACTCCAAGTGATGTTAATAATGGTTCAATTCTTCCTTTTAGCTACTCCATTCTATTGTGGAGTAAAATGAGTAGTAAACTCTTTTGATTCCATGATCTTCACAAAACTCCATAAAGTCATTTTTCATATATATTTGTTACTCTCTTTTTCAGCCATGACTAGAAATACTTCAAATACAACAAAAGATTTATACTTCTACTTCAAAAGGTAAACCCAACTCTTCCGACAATAATCATCTATAAAATAATAATAATAATAATAATAATAATAATAATAATAGTATTACTAGTCAATGACAATGTTTACAATGGTCCACATTTATTTGTGTGCACAATCTCCAATGGAAATTTTTCTCTATATGAAACTCTAGAAACAAATTTCTCTTTAGGATGCTTTTCTCATATGCAACTTTCACATGAGCTTGTCGGTTGTTGAATACTAGGCATTCCTTTCACCATTTGTTTCTTCTACAGCTAGACCACCAAACTTTAAATGGACAAACCTTAAATGTCATAGCCAAGATTAATCTAAACTCTTAATTTTATAAGCATTCAAAGAGTTAGATAATTCATTTCTCATTGTAAGTGGAAACATCCTATTCTTTTTCATCTCTATGCTTACTATCAACTACTTACTCAGATACTTATCAATGATTGTACATACCTCATTTTTTAAGAACATTTTGTAATGCTTCTCTACCAACTACCCAATGATCAAAAAATTTCATTTTAACCTAGGTACATAATACACATCATTTATTGTTCTTCTTTCACCATTCTTGGTATACACTACAATCACTTCGTTACCTTTAACACACATCTTATTATCATTACCTAACATTACCTAAAACTAAACATCGGTGTCTAGTCCAGCAAACAATTCTTTGTTTTAGTCTAGTGTTATTACTGCATCAACTGTCCAAAAACCAAATATCATTTGAACTTTCCTCGGTCATGTTACATGTCAGAAACATATGTTTTTTATTAGATTTAGAACCCTTTGTGATGTGTGCATAACCCTTACCAACATCTACCTACTTCTTCGAGAACTTGTTAGTAAAATGACCATATCATTTGCAATGAAAACATTGTTCCTTACATTTATCATACCTATGATTTCCTTGTTTCTAAGTTTTCTTGTTACTCCCCTGAAATTAGAAGGTTTCTTTTGATATTTGTCTTCTTGCTATGAATCAACTCTAGCATCTCTTTGATTATGAATTTTTCCTCCTTTTATATTGTTTCTAGACCTTCCGCCCCCTCTATTTCTAGTAACTTGTAGTTGAGTCGTGAAGGCATTCTCTTGTGGATTATTATCATATATGGTCATCTTGGATTCATGTGAAATCAAAAAACTAGTTAGTTCATCAATTTGCATTTTACCAATGTCTTTAAAATCTTATATGAGTAGAAATACAACTTTAAATAATAATAAGTTCATACAAAATGTGCATATGTGCATACAAAATGGCTTTGAGTATCATGTTTTATGTGCATACAAAATTTTTCTTGTAGAAACGATTGTTAATCATCACAATGGAGTACAAGAAACGTGCCATATGTTTCTTAGGCTACCTCTTGTTGTTTGTAGTAGGAAATTTGTTTCCTTAGAAGAAAGGTTTTCAGGAAAATATCAAGGGATGTCCTGCAAAGTTCATTTGAGAATACTTTTGTTCAACATTATCATAAGAGATATTTTTTCCTTAAACATCTATCTTTGATAGAAACAACAAGATCTTGGACATTTGATAGCAACCGTAAACAAGATCCATGGAAGCCTAGAGATGTTCATGCTATTGTTCGAGTTTGGCCATGATTTTATTCTATTCCTTGTGAATTCCTCTTGTACAAGCCATTTCATGACCTTCCTACAGAAATTGGCCTTTCAACTGAAATTATTATTGAAAATTGGAGGAATTTCCAATATTGAGCATGGAATGTTGATTGAAATCCATCAATTCTCAACAATATTGAAGATGAAGAAGATGGTGATTTCGCTAATTAGGAAATTAATCTTGAAGATGATTTTCAAGAATGGTAGCTTTTCTCTCACTTGGTTCCACCAAATGATGTGAATGTTTCTGATCTTCATGCCCTTGGCTGAAGGGACTTTGATATATCCTTTGACTGGAAAAGTACAACTATTTATGATGATGTTGTAGAAGAAGCTATTAATTTTATAAGAAATGGACAATCAAGGGGTGATATTGTTGATCTTTCAAATAGAACATTTGCATCTCTATATTCATTGGCAGAAAAACAATGAGTTGCTTTTGAAATGGTTTTAAGGTGCTTTGTTGAATATGGGAGTCATGAAGCTCTTATTATGATTGTTCATGGAACTACAGGAACTAGGAAGTCTTTCCGTATCCATTGTATTTTTGAATCTCTTTCTAATTTGTCAAGTAATGGAATAAGTCCTTTGATTCTTCCTACCCCAACAGGAATAACTCCTTTTAATATACATGCAAAAACAATACACTCGTTTCTAAAAATTCCAATTAAAGATATGAACCACTATAGAGGAAATCACTAGCAGTATTCCAAGAATAAATGAGGCATATTAGATATATATTGATTGATGAGATGACATTTCTAGGATCAAGGTTATTCATGCAAATAGATGCTCGATTATGGGAAGCATTTCCAGAGAAAAAGAATTGTACTTTTGGTGGTAGATCCATCATCCTTGTGGATAACCTTGGCCAGCTACCTCCTATGAGAGATATTCCTTTGTACGAAGGTAATACAGCTGGGAAAGTCTTGTGGAAAAAATTCAACAATGTCATCACTCTTGACACAATATTTTTCCAACAAGGGAATAATGACAAACAATATTGTTTTTGTAGAGTCCTCAATAACATAAGAAATGCAAAACCTTTTCTTGAAGATTATGAGTTTCTTATTTCATGAGATGATATGAGGTTGCATCCTCAAGAAAGGGATCTATTTAATTCAGTAGTTCACATGTTTCCAATAAATATTTTGGTCTCCTTCCATAACAGGCATATGTTAAAATCATTAAATTATCCAATTGCACGATGTATTGTTTGTAACAACCTCGATTTAAAATATAAAAATAACTACATCAAATTATATGAGTAATAATCAACACATAACTATTCCACTAATTAGCATAGAATTCTTTAGAAATAGGAGCAAAGGAAACTTACCTGTAACGACGATATTCCTTACTTGTAATTTCAAAGTTGAATGCTATTTCATTTCCACTAACTGCAACAAAGTTTTGGAGACGACTCTCCACCCAACTGTAGGCTCAACTGCACACAATTTTTCTACAGTTGGCCACCCCCAAGCCCTCAATCAACGTACTACTGCCAGTGAATCCTTTATTTCACAACACTTTTACCCCAGCGAATGGGGAAAGGAATCATGAATCTCATCTTCCTCTTTGGTCTATTAAATAGCGCAAACAAAGGAAAGGGGACCGCATGCACACATTCCATGTGTCAACATGCAATTTTTATTTCTTTATTTTATGTTTTACTTAATTTAATTCTTTCTTATTTTATTCATTTTAACTTTTTGATAACTTTACTTATTTTTACTATTTTTGTAGTTCTCTTAGTTTAACTCTTTCTTATTTTATTTTACTTTTTGTTAAGTTACTTATTTATAGTTTACTTTTATATATATTTATATAGAACTCTAGTATTGTTATTTATTATTTTATTCATTTATTATTATTATATTTTCTTCATTATTTATTATTTATTTACTATTATTATCTTTTCTTTATTTTTTATCATTTATTTTCTTATATTTTAGTATTATATTATATTATTTTTTATTTTTTATTTTTTATTATTATTAGGGGATATTACATACTGCCCCTCTTTAAGGAACTTTGCCCCGAAGTTAAGTTGAATCATTTAACATTTTATTTATTTAGTTATTTATTACTTCATGTTTTCCCTACACCCTCTATTGAACTAGTATAAGCAACAGGCATCGAAAGTATCCACATCACCCGGGAATCGTAAGGAATCTTTGCCCTTTTCCCACTTTCAGAACCAAGCATAAGCCTCATCGGTCTGTATCCTAGCCTAAGGCTGGCCCTAAGGCTCTCGCCCAACTCATACCTCATCTGCCCCAAGGCAGACATCCTGTCCCAGTACTCAATGACTTCGGGCATCTTGCAAGGCTGGCCCACTCCCTCCATGCCTACTAAAGCACACAGCCCCAGGCATCGAAGTCCTTACACCCCCACCAGACTTCGGCTTCTTAATCCATTATCAGGCACCTAGCCTACAATATCAGGCATTTGGCCTCCTCAAGATGGTCCCATACCCCCTCAAGGGTTATCCATCAAGAGCTATACAAGACAAAGGAACCATTGGAATATGTAGTGTTGATTGAGTATGTCCCTAGCCCATATGGTGTTACATATTGTCCCTCACAGGTATGGGCTCACATGAGATCATCAAATAAACCAGCCCTCTCGGCCCATTTGTGGAGTTCCTATCAATCACCACACCTCAACATGCAACCAATGCATTAGTTATAATCATAGTACCAAATAAAATAATCCATATGCTCACTCTTGCATGTCATACTGATATCATTATTATCAAAACATTCTAAATAGTAAAGAACTACATGCTCTTGCATGTCGTAAAATATACATGTGATTGCCACATGCTTCACATCATAAAATACCCTCATAAGTTATAACATCAACATATTTGTATTAAAGATATATCATGACATCACATAATAAATTAACCACATGTCAATGTACATCATATCATAACATCATGATCCATATGCATATCATATCCATCATGAGCATTCAACATCATTATCATAACAAAGAAATAAATAAGCACCACATATACATCATTAGCCTCTCATCATAACTATATACATTTACCACATACCATCATATCATGAAACATCATTAATATGAGAATCATCTCAATACTTATCAAATATAGAACAAAAATACACTATAAACATTCTTATCATGAATTAATTTCATTTACTTATCCAAACAATGAATGCTAACTATGGATTAAGATTATTCAACATTCCTCTAGGATCTATGTTATCTCATGAGTACTATTAGTGTTATGTTTTCATCAAGGTACCAATTACTTTTCAATAACCATTTCTTGTTCTTTCTATTACGAAGTTAACTATTTACATAGGGGGTATAGTCATCATTGTTAAATTTCAAGGGGTGACATCCTTAGAAAAATGTTGACCAATTAAACTTTTGATATGCCCAAATGACTATGAGAATTCAATTGTATATATTTTCAATCATACAGATTGCATCTATATCATTATATAAATGATACTCCCAACCGTAAGTGAAACCCAAAATCACAAAAATATACACTCTTGCAAGGTCAAACTCTTACATCAATTCTATTAAAAAATAAAATGTTAGTAACTAAGATACAATATAGGCACATGATCACATTATTGATATCAACCAATAAATAACTAAAGTGAGCATTATCGAAATAATAAACAAATTTTATTTTAGATGACTTATTGTGGATGATCATTGTCGTGGCGGAAAAAGTCGTTTGTGCGGACACAACTGACCTCCCTAGGAGTCTAAACTCTCTAGCGACAAACAAGACAAAATGGAGCGATCTTTCTCTAAGTACACCTTTTAAAACATGAAAACTACAAGTGTTTAGGCTTACCTTATTCCGAAACGCTGTTGTTGTAGTCCGTCCTTGCCGATCCGGATGAGCTCCTCCTTCACATCAATTCCTGCAACCACAAACAATCAAACAATTACCAAGCACTTGCATCTCATATAATAAAACATATATTCAACATGCAGACCAAGGAACACATGAAATAACTCATTAACACAAGCTATTGAGAAAAATGAACCAGTTTGTATTAATAACGAAACAAAGAAACTCTTACAACCTGGCCTTGGTGTTGTGCAAGTTCCTCCCAGGGTCCATCAAGGGTTTTCCTCTACTTTGACAAAGCTCACCCACTTCCAAGTAGAATCAAGCAAAGACAATCTCTCCTCACAAGGTTCTAAATGGGAGTCCTAATTCCTGCAGCATTTACCCAAAGAAAATGTATAGCTTCAACCTACCCTCCCTCTGGCTCAATGCCTTTATTTATAGTGCTGTAAAGAGGTTATTCAGGTCCACCATCAATGGGATAATCCCCCTCTTTGGGTGGGATAGCTCCCTTATTGATGGGATAAGTTCCTCCTTAATAGGGATACATGAACCAACTGGAGGCGCATCCATTTCATCAAACCGACCTCTAGAAAGTTCTAGAAGTAACCACAAGTAACTTTTTTAAGATGAAACTTGCGCATTTTGCCTTTTACAGAAGGACGCACCTGTCCCTTAACATACAAAGCGTCCAAGGACACAGCCTTTGTGAACATTGTGAGCGTCCCCGCAGGTAAGGCTTGAGAGAACCTGCGTCCCCAGAGATAAACACATTTTTTACAAGACTTTCTCTCTTCTTTGAGTTTGAGATGGATAGCAGAGGCATAAGACTTGCCTAAGAGGGTAGCATGACTGTTGATTGAGCCATACTAACTGTAAATAGTCATGGTGACATTTTTTAGTGTAACAGATTGCCCCATAAAGTGCGAAGCCTGGAATAGATTAGGGTTTTGTAATTCTAGGAAGGGTGAAGCGCTTTATCATTTCAAGGATTGTCTTGTGGATGACCTGGTTGGAACCTGCAATTTTCAACACAAAATACATGTATAAGATTATATCATCACTGAGGTAGGCATTCCCATACTCAGATTCAAAACTTTAACTAATGGACTAACTACTCTGATACAAGAATGATCTTGCAGTACATCATTTTTATAGACTTTTGTAGACACAGTATGGATGCAGCCATCTGTTTATGATTAGTCTACATAGATAATGAATACAAAACTCCTCGCAGCCTGGATGGTAGAAACTAGATCCAGGGTCTTCACTTCTACTTCCCGAATTGGTACGATTCTAGCCATGTGATTAAATGATTTGATGTCGAACATGTTAGAAACCACTTGATTACCAGTCGATGATGTAAACTGTTAACAAGCGTGAGAGAGACCACCAGTAATGTCAATGGTTCTCAAAGTACCAAGCACAACCCGTGAAATGTGAATAGATGTTTTGATGTCGAACACTTCACGGAATCCTTTGATCGAAAGTCAATGATGTAAACTGACGTCAAAGGCGAGAAACCTGCCATTAATGCATGCAGACTTCAAGGTACTGTCGATTCCTAAGTCATCTTTCTAGATAATGTGTCGATTTCAATAGAAAGCGACCCGTTGCAGGCAAGCCCGCAACACGAAATCATTGTTCAAGTTGAAGAAATGTTGCTGTAAGGACTGACTTAGGGATGGTCAAATGGATGACAAGTATTTTGCAGATGAAAGTTTTGCTTGCAGACCTCTTGAACACATAACGACACGACAGATGGCTTGGTGACGAATAACTCAAAGTTAATCCCCGGAACCCGGTTAAAGACTTTCAAAGTGGTTTGATCAACTGTGAGGTAAAAGATTTCCCAACCTAGGTGAATGAAACAGTGTCGTGTTCAAGAGTGGTAATAAAGTTTCTTTTGAGACAAAAGGTAACAAATAGGTTCATTCTTCTCTCTTTTCCCCCACCATTTCTGGCAAGTACCTCTTTATTTTTAACAAGCTTGAGGAGGATAACATATGCTTGATTATAAGCTCATCCTTCGGACGAGTCCAACCTAGTTTAAATTCGAACCCTAGGAAGGAGTGGTTCGTTCCTGTTTGTAATTGAACAGGTCCTCTACTGTAAAAGTTTAACGAGCCCAGTATAGGAGAAACTCGGCGTTTTTCAATTTTAGAGAGTCTGAAAAAACTAAAGGAGACTCCACGTTGAACTTTTTCGTACATTTGTGTCCCTCAAGCCCGAAAAAGTATAAAATAATACCTGGGGGAACCGCTTGATCTTGTGACCAAGGAGTACTTTCATAATAGTGTCGTTGACCTGAAAAGTAAAAAGTGATCAAGGACACGTGTTTTATTTCCTTATCGAGTTTGAAACGACAAAAACCCGGCAATCTTTTCCTAATTTTGCGGTCAGAAAAAAGCTAAAAGGGGACCGTCTTTTAATTCCGTTTTAACGAGTGTAAAAGAAACGCTCGGCGATCTTTTCATGTTTTAGGAGTCAGAAAAGGGCTTAAAAGATGACTCTGATATTTTTGTTTGTGAAAAATGACAATTTCCCTCGAAATCCCTTTGTCCTGCACAAAAGCAACACATTACTCATACCTGTTTAAAATAGGCAAAAATACATCGAAAAACATCTTTTCATGGTAAAAAATGAACTAATTCATCCAAAAAACCTATAAAAAGACCTTTTACCATGTCATTTTTACCGTTTGACTGTTGAGGTTGAAAAAGGAGCTTTTGACAAGAAACTTCCCGTGGTCGCTGCGGAAAATCCGACCATCGGAATCGAACGCCGTCTTATCCAGGTATTTTACACATCCTACTCTGCATTTCTATCCATTTAGAATTAATTTTTAGGTCTTAGTTTCATTTTTTGGGGGGGTTTTGGTTTTGGAATGCGCCTCTCGGCGGACGCGGGTGCCCTTCGGGTGACCCGCGTCCCCCGACTTTTTCCTATACAGGAAAATGGTCGGAAGACGAAGTCCGCCTTCAGGCCAGCCACGTCCGGGCGCCCTGTGTTGTAAAGGTGGGGTGCGTCTTCCGTGAAACGCGCATTTCAAAACCCCAACCCCTCAAATAACTATCTAAAATTCCCAAATCAATTTCTAATGACTATTTCTGGTGTGCAGGGCATTAACCATGTTAGATTGGAGAGAAAGAGAGCATGTAGAGGATGATGAAGCTGCAATAAATCATCAACCTTCCCTGGATGCCCTAAGAGCATGCGGGTTATACAAATACTGGACCATACCGGGCATGAGGGGCCAGGTAAGATTCTTGGAATGGCTGGTTGAGCGATGGAACGTTCAAGAACAATGCTTTTATATAGGAGGGCACCAGCTCGAGATAGAGCCCTCGGATGTATACTTTCTCACTGGCTTGCTGAACAGAGGCGAGCAACTCAGTCTTGCGGGGACTAGGCCGGGTGGCCAATCCCTTGATAGTCTCCGCGACGAGTGGTGCACACCTGGGGCTCACCATTCGAAAGGCATAGAGATAAAACACATCACTCTGCGTGAACTCAAAGTCATAGCGTTCACGGTTACCAGAATTTGTGGCGCGGCCGCTTTACACATTGCTTCCGGATCCCAAATGCGGATGGCAATTGACTGTTACCAAGGCACCATTTTCAACTGGTGTGAAGCTGTGTCGGCTCATATGAAGAGCCAACTGACCAAGGCAAAGAACGGACGACTAAAGACTTTTGGATATGGGCCTCTAGTCGTGAGCTTTGCCTTGGAGAGAGTTCCAATGCTGATCCCTCAGCAACTCACTGTTGATATCTTGGGTCCTCAGGAGCCAAAGCTGATACGATGGGTTGCGGTGATGGCCCGGCATCCTGACGAGGGCACGGCGGTGGTTCGATTCTCAGATAGTTACTTTCACTGGTTAGAGGACCAGGTTTTTTCGATACAGGACTTTCCGTATGCCGGAGTGGATTTTAGAGGTGATCCGGACATGGTTCTTCCACAGGGAGAACAATGGGATGACAGAGGTACTTTATTTTTCACAAGTTTTCTAATTATGTATTTTTTTATTTTTCATATATATCGTCTCAAAACTAACAGAAAAATTTTCAAAATGCAGATGTTGGTCCACAGCGTCCAGCCAACCTCCGGCCTTTTGATAGACTACATCCAGCTGCACCGGTACCGGCCCCACAGGACGCGGCTGCAGAAGTACTAGCTGAGTTGGAGCATGATCTAGAGCGTCTCACGGCAGATATACCTGAGACTACTATGGACGACATTCCTACCAGGCTTCAGCGCTTCGTAGTCGCGGTCCCTGGACCGTTTAGGAGATTTTTGCGTAAGGTAGCCCGCGCAGTGGTGTCATACAGAGAGCACCACCAGTGATTGACTAGTCACTTTTGTAGTCACATGTGACATTTTGACTTTTTGTACTTATCATTTTTGCCGATCATAAGGTGTTTTTCAACCTATGATCGAAGACGATGTATATATTTTTTGACACACTCCTATCTATATATATATCACTATTACCGGCTTATCTTGTTTAACATATGTGATGAAATGTTTTTAAATTTACTTGCATGATTATTTTAAATGTCTGTCCAACATTCGAGAAGCAATTGCATCTGCTAATGTATTTAAAGACCTTGGAATATGCTGATATTCAATGTAATCAAATTCACGTTCCAAGAGACGCACTCTCAAAAACAACCTTAATAACACAGGATTTCTAATGGCATAAACTCTATTAAGCTGTAATACAACAAGTTCAGAATCTAACCTCACTATCAAACGTCGAATTCCAAATGAAATAGATTCGGATAATAATTCAACCACTGCACTGTATTCTGCAATGTTGTTCGTTGTTTGACCGAGGCTTACCCCATGCATAGAAACTAACTCGTCAGAGGGCGAATAGATAACCCAAGCTGCGGAAGAGATATTCCGTGTACTACGACAAGCACCATCAGCAAATCCAATGTATGTTTGGAGAGGCGTCGACATCTGCAATATCAAGAGTAAAACCAAGATAAGCCAGAATAACGACGAAAAACACACTCTCTAAGCTAAGCACACTGACTAAACTAACAAACACGCTAGCTAGAAAGAAAATCTAACCTATCTAAAGATTTCTCCATACCCACCATTTAAGCATAATACCTCTTTAGGTAAAGTCCATTTCTGGGTTTACCCAAAGAGTCCCCATCAAAATCAACAGCTCATAAGCCCCTTTTGCTAGCTTTCGCTTTACAATGTAGGGTCCATGCCACATAGGAACGAATTTTCCAGCACCTAGCTTATCGTTAGCTTGATCATATAATAGCACTAGGTCTCCTTCCGAAAAACTTCGAGGGGTTACATTTCTATCATACTGAGCTTTCATTCGTTTCGCGTGAGTCTCGATTGCCAATGTAGCGTCACGTCGAGTCTCATCTAATTTAGCCAAGTACAATAAACGTTTCTCCTCTTCGGAAGTAGCTGGAAGTAATTCGACAGCCATTTGAAGTGATGGGATTTCGCATTCAATGGGTAACACAGCTTCCAAGCCATAAACTAGCTGGAAAGGAGTGAACCCTGTTGAATTTTTCACTGAGGTTCAGTATGCCCATAGCGCTGAAAATAACATGTTGTGCCAATTCGACCGATGAACACCAATGGTTCGTCGGATCATGATAACCAGAACTTTGTTGATAGACTCAACCAAACCGTTGGCTTGCGGATAATAAGGAGTAGAGCTATCGTGGCGCAAACCAAGCTGGCTTGTAAGCTCAGTCATCATGATGTTTCGAAAATGGCTCCCATGGTCAGTAATGATTGCTTGTGGGACACCAAACCTAGTTATGATATGATTGAATACGAAAACTGCAGCTGTTTTGCCGCTTGCGTCGAATGTAGGCATCGCCTCGGCCCACTTAGTAAAATAATCAACCGCAAGGATGATATACGCATGCCCCCCGGCCGAGTGAGGGTTACAAGTAATAAAGTCGATACCCCATTTGGCGAATGGACCAGCGGCAATTATAGGGTGGAGAGGAGCAGGTGGAGCGCGCATCTTGCGATCAAACACTTGACAGTTGTGGCATTTCCTGACGGCAATGATACAATCCTTAAACATAGACGGCCAGAAATAGCCAGCGCGCAACACCTTCTGAGCTGTGGCATACCCAGACATATGACCGCCACATGCTCCAGAGTGACAATCATTCAAAACCTTCTCAGCCTCTTCGTGAGTTAAACAACGTCGAAAAACTAAGTCTGCCCCCGGCGATAAAGTGTATCTCCAATAATTTTGTATGGCTGGGATTGAAACCGAATTTTTCGACGTTCCGCTTTGGAAGCTTCAGGCCGAAAGGTTTGGGTTTGGAGATAGATGATTATATCCCCGTACCACGGATCTACAGTACTGATAAGAAACAAAGATTCGTCCGCAATGGACTCTTCTGCCACAGTCTCTGTGTCAGCACTCGGGAAATCACACATCAATTCCGCAAAAACTAAGGATTTCTTAGACTTGGACTTCTCGAACTCCAAGTCGAACTCTTGCAGGATAACGATCCATTTAGAGTACTTGCCCCCTAGCAGTTGTTTTGTCAAAATATAAATCATAGGGTTGCAATCCGAAATAACTGTAGTTTTACGGAGAAGAATGTAGTGATGAAAACGCTAGACAGCTTGAACGGCTGCCAGGGCCAATTTCTCCACATGCGAATATTTAAGCTCAGTGGGATTCAAGGTCCTACTAAGATAATATATCACATGCTCCGTTCCGAATTCATCTTCTTGAACTAACACCATTCCAATGGTGGAATGCGAAGCTGCGAGGTATAAGAAGTAGTCCTGGTTGTAGTTGGGAGGATGCAATAACGGTGCATGGGTCAACGCGTGTTTAAGTGCATCAAAAGATTGTTGGGCAATCTCGTCCCAAAAGAATTGTGCGTTCTGTTTCAACAACCGTGTAAAACCTTTAGTGACCTCGGCGTAGTTTGGGATGAATCGGCGTAAAAAGTTCGCTTTCCCTTGCAAACTTTGGAGTTGGCGCAAACTCGAAGGAGGAGGCAATTTGATGATAGCCTCGACTTTCGAGGGATCGACGCGAATGCCGGCTTTTGAAACAACAAATCCCAGCAATCGACCTGTTTCTATACAGAAAACACACTTGTGGGGATTCAACCGAATTCGATAATGCCTACACCTCATAAAGATTGCTCGTAGGTGGACAAGGTGATCAGCTCGATGTAAAGAATGAGCAGGCAAATCATCGAGATACGGTTGCACAATGTGCTTGATGTCATGAAATGCATAAGACATCGCCCGTTGAAAAGTAGCCCCGGCATTCTTAAGCCCAAAAGGTAATTTGCAATAAGCAAATGTCCCCCATGGACAAATGAATGCCGTTTTTGGTTGGTCGGCAGGTAGAATATTGATTTGATTATAGCCCGAAAAACCATCCATGAAGGAAAACATTTCACTTCCGGCACAATCATCAATAATTTGATCGATATAAAGCGTAGGATAGTTGTCTTTTGGACAAGCTCGATTTATATCCCTATAGTCGATACAGATTCTTATTGTTCCTTGTTTCTTGTTGACCGGAACAATATTCGATACCCAATCCGTTAACGGGATCGGATAAATGAAACCTGCTTTCAACAGCTTTTCGACTTCTGCTTTAATCGCAGCCGCTTTTCGAGGGTGAATTTGACGCAACCGTTGCCGGACGGGTTTAGCATCCGGGTAGGTCTTTATTTCATGAACAACAATGGCAGGATCGATTCCCGGCATTTCCTCGTAAGACCAGGCAAACACATCGCGGAATTCTTGGAATAGGGCCTTGTAAGTTTGGATTTCATCTTCTGTACAAGCGGCACCTATATGAATGTTTTCCTCGATTCCGGGCTTCACTGAAATATCAATGGGAATAGTACGAGAAATATTCCCTAAATTCAACTCTGAATCAGAATGTTTCGTTGGATCCTGAGCGTCTTTGACATATTCAGCGGTAAAGATAGATGAAAAATCATTTTCAAATGCATCATCCTTAGGTAAAAACGAAGATCTGTGATGGAGATCCTCCCATGGTAGATCGTCTACACTTAGGATTTCGCGAAGTTGTTCGTCAGATGACACGACTTCGGGAAACGCTATCCGTTCTAAGGGTGAGGTGAAAAGTGATTCTTCACTGACCACATTCATTTGGTCGATTTCGGTTGAATGCGAGTCGGTAAAAGACATGACAGCTTCATAAGCAATTTCATATGGACTCAAAGGCATAGCATCACCGAATGAGTCTATCTCAGAGTCAGATGGGACAATCCAAGGATCGTCATAAATAATGTTTTCTGATGTAATCATATGAATTGTCGCAAATGAAGGGTCTACGTTGAGTGGAGGGAGAGGAAAAGTTCCCAGTAAACCGGAATCCTTAACTAAACCTACACCAACGTCCCTATAAGGGATTGTCGTCTTACCGACATGCTGGATACTCTCTGAAGAGGCTGGGTCGGATGAAAAGTATGTCAGCTGATCAATAGTCACGATCTTACCGTTATGTGGAAACTTAATTATTCTGAAGACCGATGAAACGACCGCTGTCATAGCATATGACCAACTTCGACCCAAAAGAAGGTTGTAGTCTAGAGGGGCATCAACCACTTCCACATCCAGACTAACGGTTTTACCTTCTACCCCTATAGGCAATTCTTGTAGAATACCAAACGGACGGAACCCACGGCCATCAAAGGCCTTAAGGATGGTGGGGGATTGGTTCAACGAAGGAGAACCAAGGATCTCCAACATTGAATCGACATAATACACGTAGAAGCTCCCTCATCAATCACAGTCCGATGAATAGGCCTGTTTTTGACTATCACTGGAATTTGGAAAGCCATTTGATGGGGGAGACGCGGTGTACTATTTTCTAGATCGAAGATCATTAGATTCGGATCCTGAACATCAACAGCTCCGATAGCCGACAAAAGCAATTTTCGTTGTGCTGGGCATGATTGCAGCACTTCTAACGCCGACATTGCTGAGGGTGAAACAGCTAAGTCCTCAACAATGTTGTAATTCTGGGCTGCTCTCGCATGTGGATTGAAAGCAGACCTTCGAAGTACACCCTTGGCGGGCGGCTTAATCACTAAGTCTGGGTTAGGTTTTTCGATCTGTAGTGGATCGGAACCAGGAGCTGAGGTTGATGGGTTAGAGTGAGAAGATTCTGCTTCCTTACCATCAACAGGATTCTTACTACCATAATCTTGCGATCGAGTCGCAATCCTCACATGAGACATCATCAAAATGGGTTCTTCACTGGCATTCGAAGAAGAACCTATCATCTTATTCTCCTGCTCCGGAAATGGATTTTTTAACACAGCAGGAGTGGGAGAACCTTTGACTATTTTCACAACCTCGGCCCGATGAGGGCAATCTCTCGTAAAATGATCCTCTTCACAAATAAGACAAGGATATCGAGGTTTGCGCTTTTCGTCATTAGTTTCCGACTTTTCTGTTTTCTCCTTCGGAGCCTTGTCTGCTTTAGCCTTCTTCTTTCCTTTCTTCTTTCCACCGTTTTTTGATTTGGCCGTAGATGACTCTACAGCGTGAATATCGGCGGTAAGTTCAGGAGGAGAAGACTCTCCTGTCGGAGAATCAGGCAAAGTGATAATTGGAGTATTTGAAGCCTTGGAAGACTTCTTCTTGCTCTTCGTAGTCACGATACCAATCATACCATCAGCGGCATGAGATCCCGAAGGAGTAGCAGCGATTTGATTCGATTTGGGAAGATCCGGAATCTTCTCGTGTAACGTACCCGACTGAGTGTAAACTAAGTCAAGGTATTGTGCCTGAGCAATGACTTGCTCCTCAGTAACTACTCCGGCCTTAGCTACATCTTCAGTAATCTTCGGTAATAATGATTTGACAAACCATTCAGCTAAGATTTGGTCCGGGATAAAAACTTTCACTAACCTCCTACGACGTCTCCACTCATGAATGTGATCAGAAATATACGTGGACGTCGATTGTTTTAGTGAAGTTAATAACTCCGTGCCGTTATCGTATCTGACCGGCAACTGAAAGTGAGTTAAGAACGAGGTAGCTAACTGGCTAAAGTTGTAAAAAGAGGCCCGTGGTAACTCAATGTACCACTTGGCCGCGAGACCAATGAGTGTACGCTGAAAAAGACGTAAGCGGATGGAATCATCTGAGATAGAATTCGAAGCACACCAGAGGTGGTAAGTCATCACGTGATTGGACGGATCCTCTCCAGACTTACCTTCGAACTTGGGTATATCACTGGGCAACTTGTTTGGCATTGGCGGCCAGAACGGAAGATATTGAATTGGATCGTTCGTTAGGCGCGTCAAGTCTGGTAAATCCAAAGTTGCGATAAACGGTAACTGCCGGTTAGGATCTCTAAAACTCTGGGTCACAATACCAGCCCCAGGAGGAGGATATCCAGGATAACTAGGAACAGGAGTCGCATTTGGGATATTATATCCTCCTGGAAAACCAGGATTAACCGGACCGTACTGGGGTTGTTGAGGTTGTTGATAAGTGTACCCAGGATACGGTTGATACTGGTAAACCGGTTGTTGGACAGCTTGCCCATGTTGGTACTGTCCCTGGTACGGAGGTTGAACAAATTGAGGTTGAGTAGTAACAACCGTACTTATACCAGGCTGACCTACAGGCATCTGGACCGTGGTTTGAATCGTAGATCCAGACAACGGTAAAGATGTCTGAGGTGTGGTAACAGGGACAGTAGAAACTGGAGCCGTCGATACTCCAGAAGTAAGTATGGTAGATGTAGCGGTAGTTGCAGCAGCCATTTGAGATGGAGTACTAGGTGCAATTGGCGGCTGAGTAACTACCAAAGTTACAGAAGTTTGAACATTTGGCTGGACAGGTTGCGGTTGCTGGGTTGGACCAGAAACTACGGGTTGTCCAGCTTGAGGAACCATCTGTATACTTGGCTGCAACACCTGTTGACCCTGTGATGGATCCCATACTAACATTCCAGGGTATTGACCCGTAACAGGTTGAGGATACTGAGATCCATAACCAGATTGAGGGTAGGATTGATAATTGTAAGGTGCAGTTCCCATACTTGGAACATATGACTGACCTTAAGGCGGTTGATAACCTTGACTCGAGTATTGACCTTGGGGTTGATAACCTTGAGGTAAATACTGATACTGGGGTTGACCTTGACCTTGAGGTTGGTACCCTTGAGGTTGATAACCTTGGGGTTGATACCCTTGAGGTTGCCATCCTTGAGGTTGATATTGATACTGAGGTTGACCCTGGGGTACATATTGAGGCTGGGGTTGACCTTGAGGCGCGTATTGCACCATAGGTGCATACTGACTTTGAGGTTGCCCCCCAAACACGATTTGTGTACCTTGAGGTTGCCCCCCAGGCGTTAACTGCGGTTGCCCCCCAGGCGGTAATTGGCCACCTTGAGGTTGAGAAACGGGAACTGAACCTGACATCATCTAAATGTCTCCTACACCCAATGGTACATTACCACTGTTTCCAATTAATAACCCACGATCAACGGGTTGAGGAGATGCTCCCGCAAAGGTACCTGAAAGAGATTGATACCCAGTGGGGACAGAAGGACCGCCGTGTAAGAAAGATTCAGGACTTTGAGTAAACACGGACGACTGACCAGACATATTTACAGGAGTATAAATACCTCCAGGTGGAAAAGGAGTACGAGGTGGAGAAAAACCTACCCCTGAGTTGTCTAAATAATTGGTTAACGAAAGGTACCAAGTAGTACTTCTAGGAGGACTGTAAAAGATGGATTCACGCTCCCTTAGATCAATAGTAAGTTGACCTTCAAGGTGAGAGACACCTATATCCTCTTCTGGAGCAAGTTCTTCTATAGCAATCAAACCAGTAGGAAGATTTTCGGTGATAATTCTTTCTATCCTTGGTGAATCTGGAACACTAGAAGTTGGAGTAACAGGTTCAGATATTTTTGGTTCTTCGCCTGTATCACTAGCAGACAAAAAACTACCAACAAGCTCAGAAACTGAAACAGCTTCGGGATTATAACCTGTCTCTAAACTTTGGTAATCTGGATGGACTACCAAGGAAGATTCTCCTTCTTCAGGTTAACCTACTCTACTGTCACTAGGAGGAGTTACAAGGACCTTTAACCCTTCGTACTGACCCGGAATGTCTTCAGGAGATTCACCCCGCGATTTACGGAGTTTTCTTAACAAATCTATTCCGGTAACAATCTCAGGAGACTTGCCCCGAAGTCGACGGGACTGTCTCGGTAATTCCGCCACAATTAAAGATTTTTAACTACAACACACGAAAACAAAGTAAAAATTTCAAATCAAACCACCTAAAGTCTTCTAAAGAAGCAAACAAATTTGAAGCACACGCCTAAAGAATCTAGAGCGTCAAACCAAACACAAACAGTAGTCTTCCGGACCAAAAGCGCTAGTTGGTGATGAAGCCCAACCTCGCTGGATTCAGTATAGAAATGGCGGGTGGAACAGTTACCCCGGCAACCTGCTTAATGAATAGACCGGCACAAGTTCCTCCACTTTAACCGTCTCGAAGTGAAGTGAACCCCCCGGAAAATCCAAGTGAGTATAACCGACGTCTGCTCCAGGTACAGTGGGACCTTCCCTCCACCGTCACCTCGGTAGAACCCTAAAGATTATGGTCACTAAAGTTACCAATCACAACAATTACACCTGGGGGAACAGTCTAAACTCCGACAGCACGCAAGGGCAGAGTAACAAGCTCAATCTCCTTACCGGCTCCTTGACAGTAATCCAAGGTTTACCGATAAGTGACCCCTGGCTCCTCGACAATGGTTAATCCGAGGTTTACCGTTTGTAATACGTACTGTCTGGCGTCGTTCCCAACGAGGGGGGAATGATCCCCTCACTGGTTCGGACACGAGCTCGTGCTTCTCCTTTAAGAGGAGCTTTCCCAGAGTGCAATTGAAACAATTGGATTTATTCTACTCAAGATAAACTATCTGTTTGGTTTTATAGTCTTGGAGAGTTAAGTACTCACCTACTCCAAGACCCTAGCCTAAGCTATGTTGGTGTTTCAAAGCCCTAGAAAAATAAAAATTACTAGATTGATTTTAATTTAAGTGTTACTTTTAAGGTTGTTTCTTAAGTCAAAAGGTGATGGAAGTGAAACCAGTGGTGTGTTGACTCGACTCGAAACCACTACAAAATGCACCTAGGATGATTTACCCACTACTTTACTTTTTCGATGAATTGCTTAACTAAAAAGTTGAGAGAATGCAATTTTTATAAAAGCAACTTCTTAATTAAAGACAATCAAGGAAACAATTCGTTTGTCTTTTCCAAGCATAAAAACATGACCGCTCTTTACTTGCACGAAAAAACTCTTTTTCTTCCAAAAACTTTAAATGCTACTTGAAACAAAACTTTTAAAAGGAGATGTTTTTGTATTTTTCTTATTTAATGAAAATCATAAATCTATTTTAATAAAAATCAATTGCAAACTATGAAATCTATGAAAATTCACTCAAAAAAAAAAACAAATCAAAAGGAAATTACCCTAATTAAATCTAATGAGGTAAAGCCAACAATGATTATTCTAAGATGTTTTACTTGATCACAATCAAATCAAGGACTAGCTTATTGCAGAACCAAAAACTAGTCAAAACAAAACTCTAATCTTTTTGTTCTTTTGTAAAATGGAAATCAACACTTTATCAACAAGTAATTCGAAATTTGACCTAAAAGACAACTTAAATGGCAAGCTGCTCACACAAGGAGACTTTACGACAGGCCCGACTTCTAAGAAGGCTGACAAACCAGAGAGATCTAAGGCTAGACAACTTCCTACCGTCAAAGTCACTACAGGACCTATTCAAAAATCAAACCCTAGGCCTAAACTTCATTGAAATCCACTAAAACACTCAAAGCTCACAAAACAAGTTCAGGTGAAAATTTTTGACAGGGTACTAAAGGATCTGGGCAGAAAACACTAAGAAAAAACAAAATCTAAAAGCAGTTAAAGCAAAAATGGAGTTTTCCTAAATTTTTACAGGAAGACGCAGGCAACCCGTTAGAACAGGTGCGGGCCCGCTTTGTGCAAACGGCAACAGCGCGTCCAAAGACGCACTGTGCAGTACTCAGAGGATGCGTCCTTCTGGAAAAGTTAAGAAAGACCAAATCTAACTAAATCTAAAGCTAAGCCACCCAAATACTAATTCTCACAGTCAAAAACCAGAAAATAAAAATGATTTTCTCAGAGCAAAGTTCACACAAAGGAAAAGACTTTCACATTAATGGATTCCCCAGCGGAGTCGCCAATTTGTCGTGGCGGAAAAAGTCGTTTGTGCGGACACAACTGACCTCCCTAGGAGTCTAAACTCTCTAGCGACAAACAAGACAAAATGGAGCGATCTTTCTCTAAGTACACCTTTTAAAACATGAAAACTACAAGTGTTTAGGCTTACCTTATTCCGAAACGCTGTTGTTGTAGTCCGTCCTTGCCGATCCGGATGAGCTCCTCCTTCACATCAATTCCTGCAACCACAAACAATCAAACAATTACCAAGCACTTGCATCTCATATAATAAAACATATATTCAACATGCAGACCAAGGAACACATGAAATAACTCATTAACACAAGCTATTGAGAAAAATGAACCAGTTTGTATTAATAACGAAACAAAGAAACTCTTACAACCTGGCCTTGGTGTTGTGCAAGTTCCTCCCAGGGTCCATCAAGGGTTTTCCTCTACTTTGACAAAGCTCACCCACTTCCAAGTAGAATCAAGCAAAGACAATCTCTCCTCACAAGGTTCTAAATGGGAGTCCTAATTCCTGCAGCATTTACCCAAAGAAAATGTATAGCTTCAACCTCCCCTCCCTCTGGCTCAATGCCTTTATTTATAGTGCTGTAAAGAGGTTATTCAGGTCCACCATCAATGGGATAATCCCCCTCTTTGGGTGGGATAGCTCCCTTATTGATGGGATAAGTTCCTCCTTAATAGGGATACATGAACCAACTGGAGGCGCATCCATTTCATCAAACCGACCTCTAGAAAGTTCTAGAAGTAACCACAAGTAACTTTTTTAAGATGAAACTTGCGCATTTTTCCTTTTACAGAAGGACGCACCTGTCCCTTAACATACAGAGCATCCAAGGACGCAGCCTTTGTGAACATTGTGAGCGTCCCCGCAGGTAAGGCTTGAGAGAACCTGCGTCCCCAGAGATAAACACATTTTTTACAAGACTTTCTCTCTTCTTTGAGTTTGAGATGGATAGCAGAGGCATAAGACTTGCCTAAGAGGGTAGCATGACTGTTGATTGAGCCATACTAACTGTAAATAGTCATGGTGACATTTTTTAGTGTAACAATCATCATGAGAAAAATTTGTACCTCTATAATCAATTGATGATATCAAGTCATAATTGACATAACATCAAAACTCACATAATTTAATAAGGGACACCATATTATCAGTTATTCTAAAACTAATGCCAACAAGGTCCAGAGAATCCCCCCTAGGTCAAATGTAACTTTAATCTATTAGTATCCACCACCTCAATAGCTATATCAAAAGAAAGCCAACAGTAAATAAAATTGACATCCTAAATTAATAGACAAGTATATATTAGGTAACCAATCAATAATCAAGAAAGTTAAACATTGTTAATGCCTCAAAATGCTTTGAAAAATAATTGCAATTGCAAACTATTTACAATTCAATCTAAATATGTAACCTCGAATTAAAATATACAAATAATTACATCAAATTATATGATTAATAATCAACACACAACTAGTCCACAAATTAGCATAGAAATTTTGACAACTAGGAGCAAAGGCAACTTACCTGTAGCGACGATATTCCTACTTGTAATTTTGGAGTTGAACGCTATTTGAATCCCGCTAACCACAACAAAGTTTTGGGGATGAATCTCCACCCAACCATAGGCTCAACTGCACATAATTTTTCTGCAGTTGGCCACCCCCTAGCCCTCAATCAATGTACTACTACCAAGGAATCCTTTGTCTCACAACATTTTTCTCCCCAGCTAATGGGGGAAGGAATCATGAATCTGATCTTCCTCTTTGGTCTATTAAATAGAACAAACAATGGAAAGGGGACTGCATGTACACATTCCATGTGTCAACATGTAACTTTTATTTATTTATTTTAATTTTTACTTAATTTAATTCTTTCTTATTTTATTCCTTTTTACTTTTTGATAACTTTACTTATTTTTACTATTTTCACAGTTGTCTTAGTTTAACTCTTTCTTATTTTATTTTACTTTTTGTTAACTTTACTTATTTATAGTTTACTTTTATATATATTTATATAGAACTCTAGTATTGTTATTTACTATTTTATTTATTTATTATTATTATATTTTCTCCATTATTTATTATTCATTTACTATTATTATCTTTTCTTTATTGTTTATTATTTATTTGCTTATATTTTAATATTATATTATATTATTTATTATTATTATTATTATTTGGGGACATTACATTGTCTAGCGTTCAAGGCATTCAAAAACCATTGGTGTTGATGATGATCAATTGGACAATGAGGTTTTGTTGTGTCATGGTTAGCGTCTTATGCTGACATGTAATTAGTGGGTTCAAGTTAGCTTGATGAATGGTGCACTCGGTTATATGAATGGTATATTTTATACGCCTGCCTCTAAGCCACCTCAGTTTCCAATGTTTATAATTTTTCTTTTTGATAAGTATGTTGGTGATCCATTTGATGCAAGCAATCCAAACATTGTACCTATCACACCAGTGATAAGAGGAAATCAGAAACAAATTCTTTTGAAGATGGCATAGGCTCTTACAATCCACAAGTCACAGGGATTGAATTTATAATGGGCATCAATGGATATTGGGAATAAAGAGCATCAAGGCCTAACCTTCACAGCCATATCAAGAGTGAAATCAATAGATGGTTTACGCATTTCACTACCTTTCTCTTTGTTATGTCCCTATACTACTAGTGTAACCCCTTATTATTCTTAGTGCAACCCCCTTATTATATTGTTGTGACCACGTAGTCCCCATATTGTTATTATTGTGCCCCATAGAAGCCCACTATTGTTATTGTTGTGCCCTTACATTATTATTGTTATGTCGTCTCTAATTATATTATGGCCACTTAGACTCCTATATATAGAAAGGAGGCCTTGTTATTTGTATCAGATAAGAATTGTTCATTTGTGTAATGTAAAGGAGGTTTCCCCCTCGAAGAGGATTATTTTTAAGTCATTAATCTATGTTTTCTATCTTTTTGTGAGCTTGTTTCATAACATTTGGTACCAGAGCTTTGGATTCTAGGGTTTTGCTGCTCCAAACAGGTCATCGTGGAACTTTTTCTATAACATTTTCTCTACGAAGTTTCAAATGCTTAAAAACAAACCCATTTGACCTGAAATAGTTCTAAACCTTGGGTCCTAATTTATGATCTTTTCTCGCTTTCTTTTTGGAAATATGGTCTGAGGAAGTTAGGTTTTTTTCAAGCCCTAGAATTCCATCTCAAATAGGTCATCATGGCATTACTATAATTTTTTTCTACGAAGGTTAAGACTCTGAAATTAAAACTCATTTGAGGAGAAATATCGGTGAAGCTCGAGCCCGAATTGTAGATCTTGTTTCTCTATATTTTCATAGAAACAGTCGAAGACATTTAGGGTTTTTGCAGACTCCCGAATTACATTCCAAGAAGGCGACCTTGGGAAAATTGACATAACTTTCTCTCTGAGAATCAAATTTCAATTTCTTAAGAAGTTGCAAAAACAGGACAAACTGTGATTTTCTATGTATTGTTTTCAGGTCTAAAGGTCGAAACAGTGAATCATGGTAGGTTGTACAAGTTCGCTTTACTAAACAAGCCTATAATCAGGTCATCGTATGATATTTGGCATAACCCTTTATTTAAGAATCCAATATTGATTAGACTAGTGGGGTTAGAAAGAGGACTCAGAGGGCTACAATAGGTGAAAATTTTTGAACTTAAAGATCTGAAATTAGAGAGTTACATTCATTTAAATATCAATCTCCTAAAAGCAAGAAAAATAATGACTCGAATTAAGAAAATAGAAACACCTAGTAAGCAAAATTGGATGGATGATTTGAAGAATGTGATTCAAGATAAGATAAATAGTTTTATATGTACTATGGAAGCTAATATCGATGGTATGGAAGCAGATTTGAAGAAAGGCATGGAAGATTTGAAGAAAGACATGGAAGGTTTGAAGGAAGGTGGGACAAAGCTGCTACAAGAAAGGCCTCCTAACGACGAAAAGGTAGTAGAGGAAAATCAGGATGAGAAAAAAATAAATGTTAATCATGATTTCATAGAATCTAACATTGGGTTGAAGACCCACCATAATCCAAAGATTGATATGAGGAAGTTTGATGACAAGGATCACATAACATGGATACTACAGATGGAGAAATATTTTGATCTACATGATGTGCAACTTTTACCAAAGGTACGTATTGCATTTTTATATTTAGAACCAAATAAATTTTTATGGTATAAAGGGCTTTGTTCTCGTAAACCACTTGTCACTTGGTCAATTTTCACAGAGGAAATGGTAGCAATTATGAGGATACAAAGAGAAACACCTTCTTTAGCCAATTGATAAATCTCAAACAAAAGGTTTCAATGGCAGAGCACATTGAGGATTTCCAAAAATTGAATATAAGGGAAAATGGTATTCTAGAGAAACATAGGATTGATATCTTCATAGGGATTTTAAAGGATAACATTTAACATGAGGTTCGTCTTTGGGAACCTAATTCATTGGAGAAGGCATTCAGCCTGGAAAGAAAAATTGAAATTAAAATTGTGGCAGCAAGAAATCCTACCACTCGTAATTATAAATATGGAAGTGTTGTGGCTCCTAGTGTTTTGGGAAGTTTTAGTGTCTACAGATAAACGCTTAAACCCCTAGACTAGTAGCTAAGTCTAGAACAATAGTGCAAATCATTCTCTACTTTTTCTATGACCAATAGATTAAATAAGAGGCAAAGAAGCCTACCTGTAGCTTTCGCTTACTCATTATCTCCCTTGACCAACTCTGTTGCTCCTATCCGTACTTAACCCGGTTGAAGAGTACCTGCACACAGACAGAAGAAAAAAACCAATCAAAGCATATCATAATGATCTATTGATTAAACATAGCATGGAATCAAGTACATGATACACATATAAAAGCATAAATTATAACACAAGCATATGGAAAAAGCTTTGAACACTTTATCAGTAAAAGGAAGAGTTACAACCCAATTTGCTTGATTCAGCATCACTCCTCCAGTTCAATCCCATCCTCTCCTCACAACAAGCAAGACATTTTGACATCATTAAAATACTTGAAATCAACTCAAGTCTCATACGAACAACATCTCCCTATAATTCAATAATTTCTAGCCCCTGATCACTTAGATGAGTTATATTTTTATAGGTGAGTGAAGGAAGTTATGCCCTAAATGGTGATAATGAATGCCCTCCCAAACTTAGGATTTAGTTCCCATGATGAAGGGATAAAGGGATTGATGTTCCTTAACTCCCTACCTCATCCAAATACGAGCTCAAAGGAGTAGATAAACTTGGGAAACTTTTATATGCATCAAATGGATAAGAATATCCCCAAACCCCAATGCTATTTCGCTTAAATTTGCCCAACGCAGGCCAAAGAGGGCTTAAGTGTGCTACATAGCACCCTATCAGTGTATGGTCCACATTGCAATGCACCCTAATGAAATTTTGCCTGCGCTGATCTTCTTATAGGTAGTTTCTAGATGATTTCAGTCATGAAACTTCTTGGCAAGCTAGGCATTCTGATGGTTGACTTCTTTAGGGAATGTAACAACTGAATTAGGGTTTGATGGGCCCTAATAGTAATGATCTGTAGGTTGGGGTTGATGTGCCCAAATGGATCTGTAACAGTTTCCCCCTAAAGCATGAAGTCATAAATATGTATGTCGAGTGAAATGCTTTATCATATGGAGAGGAGGTTTCGAAGCGGAAGGTGACCTGCATCAATTACAATACATATATCATGATAATTTGATTTTTTCTCAGGAACTTGCTGAGGGAAGGTATACCCATGCTCAACTTATAAACTTTCATTACATGTAAAAATATAGTCATCTACATATATAGACCCATGAATGGATGACCATGAATGTAAGGCCACTATACATTGATTTAGTACTCTTAAAAATATCGCAGCCCGGATGGATGAAACTAGATCTGAGGTATTCAATCCCGTTCAATCTTTCACTCAAGTACAAGTCTAACCATGTGACTAGATGATCTAAAGTTGAACATGGGAAGACTTCATTTGATTACCAACCAATGATGTAAGCCGTTAACAGATGCGAGAGGAATCACCAATAATGATGATGACCCTCAAGGTACTACAGTACATTTCGCATGGTGTGAATAAATGATTTGATGTCAAACACCATACAAAGTCTTTCGGTCGAAGGCCATTGATGTCAACCTATCATCGGAAGTGAGAAACCTGCCATTGATGTATGCAAGCCTCAAGGTACTGAAGGGGTGTTTCTAAGTCAACTTCTTGGATGATGTGCTGATGTCGACAAGAAGCGACTCATCACAGGAGGGCCTTGATGTATCCCACATCAACGACACGAAACAAGGTAAATGATTTTGGAGATGAAAAATTCAACTGACAACAAAAGGTTCAGGAATGGCGGTCATGAAAATGAAGATTTACGGTATTGCAAAGGATGAAGTTTGAACTGAATGACTTCTCTTGAACATGTTGGCGAAACTAAGATGAATTGGTAGCATTGACCCAAAACAAAGTAATGGATGTATGATAGACCAATGGTGCGATAACCATCAAGCTAAATGATCGAACCCACATAGTCATGGTGATGAGGTGAAAGTGTCATGTTCAAGAGCGACTTGCTACCATAAAGTTTTTTCCCCTTTTTCCAATTTTCCTCCATCATTTCTGACCAGTACCTCTTTATTTTTTATCAAGCTTGAGGAGGATAACATATGCTTGTTGCCTAATTCCACCTTTCGGGTGAATCCATCGCTATTTTATGCTTTAACGAGTCTAGCGAAAGTGAAACTCGGTCTTGTCTAAATGGAAAAGTTTGTCGCTATTTGATGTTTTTAACGTGTTTAACAACAAAGATAACTTGGTCCTTTTCATGTTTAGGGAGTTTGAAAAGGGACTAAAAGGAAACTCCACAAGTTCTTTTTCGTATATTAATCTCTCAAGTCTGAAAAAGCATAAAATAATACAAGAGAGATATCATTTCCAATCCTTTAATGAGTTGGAGAAGACAAGTGATTGACAATCTTTTCATGTTTAGAGAGTCTAAAAGGAGCTTAAAGAGGACTCCAAAGGGGTTCCTTTTTCATTTTTAACAAAGATCGAAAAATAGATAAAAGTTTTCTTTGTGGTCAAAGATGTTCAATTTACATTTGAGCACATCAAATTCTACATTTCAGTTGTTAAGTCTACTCAAAACACCATCAAAATAGATTAAAAATACATGTTTCATGGATAAAATGAATAAAAACTAATGTTTACTCGATTAATGTGCAAGAAATAAACATAAAAACAAGTTTTACCATTCATTTTTACTATTTCACATTTACCCTTTGATTTTGGTGCTTTGGAGTAGTTTTTACCTCTAAGTTCACCAACTGATTGCAGAGGATCTAGTGGACCATTCCTTGTGCTATCTGAACCAGGTAGGAGCTATCTTTGTTCTCTTTCATTTCATTCCATTCATTTTCAGTTATAGGCAAAAATTTTGAGTTTTTGAGGGCCCTAAGGTTTCAATTTTGAACTCTAGGATCAGCGCACCCTTTCAACATCAAAAGGTGTACTGCATTACACATACCTAGAAGGTTGCATGCATTGTAGTGCATTGTCTCTAAGGTAGGGGTGCACTGAGCGCAAAAACACAAACTTACATAGCTATTTTCTCCCAAATTTTTCTCTGATTTTTACAAGAAATGGATCCTAATTTGTCTAATGGTTGTATTGCAGAGATTCATCAGAACAAAATGGGGTTTATATGGAGAGCACAAGAGCACAAAGAACAAGATATGATTGCCCTAATAATCAGGGTATGGTTGAGTCCCTAAGGAATTGCGGGTTACTCAAATATTTCTGACTATCTAGCATGCAACAGCAAATTGAGCTTTTATAGTTCCTTGTTCATTCATGGGATCCTACTGATCAAGCCTTTCACATTAGGGACAAAGTGATCCCATTTACCATCGATGACATATACTTTCTAACTAGACTGTCGAGGTGGGGTGCCCCCATATCACTATCTGGTTTTTGCAAATGAGGTGAATTAGTGAGAGACTACATATGACAGTTCTTCCGGGAAGGTGCACAACCTAGCAGAGACAGAAAGATTAATATCAGGGATGTTAGTGATTTACCTTTGAGGTCAATCCTCTTTACCATTTCCAAATTGGCTGGCATCGCAACACTACACTTGGCAAACAGATCATACATGCAGTATGCTTTAGAGTGTTTAGAGCCAAAAGTGTTCAACTAGTGCGAGGCAATACTCTCATCCGCGAAAGAACAACTGATCAAGGTGAAAAGTGGAAAGACAAAGAACTTTGGCTATGTTTTGATCCTAATTTCTTTCGCCTTGGATAGAATTCCACTTATGCAGCCACAACTTGTTTCACTCGGTGTACCTAGACCTAAGGATCCACGGATGCATAGATGGATAGATGTTATGGCTAGGCATGCTGGTCAGTCATTGATCTCATTTACCTTTGCATTCTTTGAGTAGTTTGATCAACAGGATATGGCCATCGCAGAATATCCATATTCAAGAATCGATTTCCATGGTGATCCAGACTTGATGTTACCAGTTGGAGCACAGTGGGGTGCTATCAGTAAATTGTTTGACCGAAGTATTTTTTTATTTTAAAGTTTCTACGTTTTTTGTGTTTTTTTATTAACTCCAAGTCTAAACAAAATCATTTTTTATGTATGTATATGTTGGACCTGTTCGACTAGTGGGGCACCAACGAGAGGCAGGTGGGCCAGCACAGAGACTTGTTGGGAGATCAGTTCTCCGAGACTTAGATTTAGCCAAGACATTGGCTGAGCTACAGAACCACATAGAGGGTTTGACCCGACAATTTCTCCCGACCATTGACAGAGTCCTGATAGGAATGCCAACTCTTCAGAAGACCAAGGAGAGCCAAGCTCACCAAGTCCTCATCATCGACATTCACCCCCACGCTTCCCAGCTCATCCCTGCACTGAGTGAACTTCGTGAGGTACTTGGGCATACTGTCTCCCTTCTCGCATTTAATGTTTCTGAGTTTATCCTTCAGCACCAAATTCCTCTGATCGCTCTTGCTTTGGAATAGATCTGTCAACGCTTTCCACATCAAGTATGGAGAAGCCTTTCCATGCAGGCTGGACACAATGTGATCCTTCATGCCCTCCAACAAAATCCTTCGACACTATGTTGTCTTCTTTTGCCAAACCTCAGCTTCGGCAGCATCAGTAGGCTTTGGGACCTAAGCCTCTATGAACTCCTTCAGTCCATTATCATCTAACATCGTGTCCATCCTGTCCTTCCATGCAATATAGTTCGAGATGCCCTCAAGAGCATACTCCAATTGCAATCCGTTGAAAGACATTGCCACGTTGACACCAAGAAAACACTGCTGCAAATTTGAATTCCACCAGCTCAACAACTCAACTGCCTCTGATCTAGAATTCGTGAGAACAAAGTATCTCTCATACAGAGATTGACTGTATGGGATTTTACCTGATATCTCACCTTCCAAAGGAGGGATGAATCCAGAGGCTACCTGGCCCGATTACAGGCTCTGCCTGAAGAAATAAAATGTAAACACTTTCTGAATAATAGATCTGATGATCAACAGCTCTGATACCATGTAGAAATTTTGAATAATATGACACTTATTCACAAAGATTATCCTGATTATACATTATTGCAGAATACATGCATAATACATAACCTCCTCTACGTTGATCATCAATTTAGCAGCATTAAAATCAATGAAACATCAATCACATGCACACATTAACACAGTATGTAACCCGGGGAAAGCATACAGCTGAAAACCCCACACTATCTGTATATTATAATGATAGAGAACATGTAACAATACATAGTACAATACTCCTCACAAGTACTCAGTACTATCTCCACCTGTTACACACAAAACTAGCTCAGATCTGATCAATCACAACTCAAATCTCCTCCACTGCTTTGCCTGCCTCCACTGCGCAATCTGCAAGAGAAATCATCCACTCTGTAAAAACGAATTCCCTTGGTATACTACGCAAGCCATCATTGGCAATCTCCATCCATGCATGTGCAAATCTCATGCACAACTATAGTCACAACTGATAGCAATCTCAACCTCTAACACCTGTCTCCACTGAACTGTACATGCACTGAGTTAACTGATGTATTCTTTAGTTGCTTTATGAGTTAATAATTAGTGAATTAATTAATATTTAATTCACACAACTCATCACTAGTGTATTCTTTAGTTAGACTAAAATACAACTAGTTCAACCAAGTCAAACTGAACACAACTCCATCAACTCCACAATCAACTCCACCAAACTCAACCACATGAGTTCTAACTGAAGTCCTGCATGCAATAGCTCAACTGACCCACAAGAAAAGCGTATTTCCTTCTTACAGCTGCATGTGCCACATCTGTAGCTCAAACTAAAGTGCTCCAAGAGGATAATATAATGTTTATAGTCCAAATATTATTATGAGCTAATAATATTCGACTGTTCTATTTTTAGCCTGGCAGTCTAAAAATAGAAACCGCCCATATGTCTAAAAATAGACTTTGCGCCAAAAATAGCCTGCGGGCCCACTTAGTGAAGGCGACTCCTTTCCACTAAGCTCCATCATCTTGTTCCATTCTCAACACTCCCTCTCAACAAGATATGGATTATAAGCAACCCTTATCCTGCCTCGGTGGTATTCGAATTTGCTCCTGGTGAGCGCCTTCGTCAAGATATCAGCATCCTGATCCTCCGTTGGAATGTATGAAAGTAACATGACTCTCCGCTGCACACAATCTCTAATATGATGGTACATGATGTCAATATGCTTAGATCTATCATGAAATACT
Source organism: Pinus tabuliformis (assembly GCA_031772625.1). Classification (NCBI taxonomy): domain Eukaryota; kingdom Viridiplantae; phylum Streptophyta; class Pinopsida; order Pinales; family Pinaceae; genus Pinus; species Pinus tabuliformis. Next base: position 112,725,163 of record CM062820.1, on the reverse strand, counting down.
GGATTAGCTGAGAGTTTAATGCAACTCTGGTTATCACAGTAAATCACAGTAGGCTCCAAGTAAGAACCGAACAAACCGACCAGGATCTTCCTCATCCATATAGCCTCGCATGCAACCAAACTTGCTACCATATACTCGGCCTCTGCTAAACTGAGTGCCATGGATCTCTGCTTCCTTCTGTATGAAGAAACTGCTGTCGACCCAATACTGAATACCCCTCCTGATGTGCTCTTTCTGTCCGTTGGGCTCCCTGCCCAATTTGCATCCGTGAAGCCAGATAGCTTCACCTCATCCTCCTGTATGTACCACAATCCATATCCCGATGTGCCTCTCAAATAACGTAATACATGCTTTCCTGCCTTCCAGAAGAGCTTGGTTGGCTTAACCATAGCTTGTGAAAGATGGTTAATAGCATAGCATATATCAGGTCGTGTATTGACCAGATACATAAGCGACCCCACCAACTGTCGATAAACAGTGGCATCCACTTCTTCTGCTGAAGTGGCATCCTCCTTCCTCCAACCTCCAGGAAGAGGAGTATCAACAGGCTTGCAGCCATGCATGTTGAACTTCTCCAGTATCTCCCAAGCATACTTACCCTGAGAAACAAATAGTCCATCACTACGCTACCAAATTTCCAATCCCTGGAAATAATGAAGGAGGCCCAAGTCCTTCATTTCAAACTCCTTAGTAAGATCATCCTTTCATGAAAGTATCAACAGCTCATCACCTGTTAAAATCAAATCATCTACATAAAGTACAATGATAAGCAACTTACCCTCCACCACAATCTGGTATAGGTTAGGATTCGCCTCACTCTTGGAGAATCCATGTCTGGTGAAATAATTGTCTATCCATGTGTACCAAGAACGTGGTGCTTATTTCAACCCATACAACACTCTTTTGAGCCTGCACACATGCGAATCGCAGCTGAAGATCTCGAAACCTTCGGGTTGTTCTATGTACACCTCCTCCTCAATGATTCCGTTGAGGAACGCAGTCTTCACATCCATCTGATGAATGTGCCATCCCATCTACGCTGAGAGAGCAAGAATCGTCCGTATGGAAGAAAACCTTGCGACAGGTGCAAAGGTCTCCTCATAATCGTTCCCCTCTATCTGTGAAAAGCCTCGGGCAACAAATCTTGCCTTGTACTTCTCCACACTCCCGTTAGCTGCCTACTTAATTTGTAGATCCATCTCGAACCCACCACTGATTTCCTTTCCGATCTTGGGACAATCTCCCATGCACTGTTTCTGACAATTGAATCATACAATTCCACCATGGCATCTACCCATGCGGGATCCTCCACAGCTTCCTCGAAAGAGGATGGCTCAGTCACAACACATTTGCTCACAAGAGCCATGTATCTAGTGTACCGATCAGGTGACTGTCTCTGTCTACGTTGAGCTGTAGGTGGTCCTACAACCTTCTCTGCATCTTGAGCCAGTAGCTCAGCTTCTGTCAAGCGCTTTCACCCACTGATGGTTGGCGCTGCATGAGTGGTCTCTTCCACTCCATGAACTTCGTTCTGTGGCTGATCCACGTCCTAAAGCTCATCCTTAGGAACTAAGAGCTCCTCATCTACATGCAAGTGTGGCTCCCTCTCAAGCGAACACTTCATGGCTTTCTCCTCCTGAAATTTTATATCCCATCACACAACAATCTTGCCACTCTCTGGCAAATACACACGATAGTTGTGGGGCGTATCAGTGTACCCCACAAATATCCCAACCTCTGCGATCAGCTCTAGCTTCTTCCTGGCATCCTTCGTTACATGCATGTAAATGTTAGAACCAAAAATCCTCAAATGAGAAATATCAGACCTCTCTTACCAGAATAAGCCTCCTTGGGTGTACTCATGCCAAGTATCCTGTGAGGACAACGGTTTTGCACATATACTGTAGTATTGCATGCTTCCGCCCACAAGTGAAGGGGTAGGCTCTGATAATGCAACAACGCCCGTGCATCACCCACGATCATTTTGTTCTTCCGCTCAACAACCCTGTTCTGCTATGGGTTATGGGGAGCTATGAGCTCTCTTCGAATCCCTTTTGCACTGCAAAAGTCCTTGAACTCGCCAGAGATGTATTCACCACCATTGTTTCTCCTAAGAGCCTTCACCTTCTTCCCTGACTCCTTCTTGACCAGTGCTTTGAACTCATAAAACTTTGAGTATGTCTCGCTCTTCTTCTACATGAAGAAGATCCAGCACCTACGAGATAAATCATCAACAAAGATCACATAATACCTGTGTTTTGCTGTCGAAGCTACTGAGAAAGGTCCTCACACGTCTATGTGAATTCTCTCAAGGATCGTCGTGGCGCGACTATCCTTCTCGTGAAAGGTGGCTTTCACAAACTTTCCCAAAGTACACCCCTTGCACTAATTTGACTGCGCAAGAGTGCCTTTAGGAAGCCCTGTAGTGATCTGCTACAGTATCTTCAAGGCTCCATGGTGAATGTGACCCAATCTCCTGTGCCATAGCTCACCATCATCCCGGCTCACCAATCCTTCTGCCATGCATGCCATTACTGCGCAGCCATCTACATGCGACTGATAAAGGTTCCTAACTCGAACCCCTATCTTTCGGGTTTCTCCAGTTGTCTTACTGCGCAGGAAAGCCTTTCCCTCATTGAAAACAACATCAGATCCCTTGTCTTCTAACATCGCCACAGAGATAATATTCTTCTTCAATCCTGGAACATGCATCACTTTCTTAAATACGAAGGGTTTACCAGACTCCCTCTCAAAGGAAATGGTATCGATACTAGTCGCACTGTATCTACCATCATCACCCATCTCGATGTGCACTCCAAGATCTTTCTCCTCCAGATCAGAAAACAAATCTCGATCTCCTGTCATGTGAAAAGATGCACCACTTTCCAAGAACCACACTGATCCCATCACACTTGATACCAAGCATGTGATCAACGAAAATTCAAGCTCAAACTGCGAGGCTAGAGCCTCTCCTGCTGCAGATCCAGCAGCTTGCTTGTTCTTCTTCTTCTTCTGCGGACAATTAGTGGCATAGTGTCCGTGCTGGTGACAGTGAAAACACTTCACCTTGGACATATCTTGCTTCTTGCCTTTCGCACCAGAATGAGAAGCTTTCTTGTTCTTCCCCTTCTTTGCTTTGGCAGCCAAAGCACAATTTTCTTCATCAGGTCCCTTTGATGAAGATCCGTCCCTGGTATTCTGCCTGATCTCTTCCTGCACAAGATCTAACCAAAGTCTCTCCCATCCTGGCAATTTCTCCCGACCATTGACAGAGTCCTGATAGGAATGCCAACTCTTCGGAAGACCAAGGAGAGCCAAGTTCACCAAGTCCTCATCATCAACAGTCACCCCCATGCTTCCCAGCTCATCCCTGCACTAAGTGAACTTCGTGAGGTACTTGGGCATATTGTCTCCCTTCTCGCATTTAATGTTTCTGAGTTTATCCTTGAGCGCCAGCTTCCTCTGATCACTCTTGCTTTGGAATAGATCTATCAACGCTTTCCACATCAAGTATGGAGAAGCCTTTCCATGCAAGCTGGACACTATGTGATCCTTCATGCCGTCCAACAGAATCCTTCGACACTTTGCTATCTTCTTTTGCCAAACCTCAGCTTCGGCAGCATCAGTAGGCTTTGGGACCTCAGCCTCTATGAACTCCTTCAGCCCATTATCATCTAACATCACGTCCATCCTATCCTTCCATGCAATATAGTTCGAGCTGCCCTCAAGAGCATACTCCAATCGCAATCTGTTGAAAGACATTGCCACGCTGACACCAAGAAAACACTGCTGCAAATTCGAATTGCACCAGCTCAACAACTCAACCGCCTCTGATCTAGAATTCATGAGAACAAAGTATTTCTCGTACAGAGATTGACTGTATGGGCTTTTACCGGATATCTCACCTTCCAAAGGAAGGATGAATCCAGAGGCTACCTGGCCCGATTACAGACTCTGCCTGAAGAAATAAAATGTAAACACTTTCTGAATAATAGATCTGATGATCAACATCTCTGATACCATGTAGAAATTTTGAATAATATGACACTTATTCATAGAGATTATCTCGATTATACACTATTGCGGAATACATGCATAATGCATAACCTCCTCTACGTTGATCATCAATTTAGCAACATTAAAATCAATGAAACATCAATCATATGCACACATTAACATAGTATGTAACCCGAGGAAAGCATACAACTGAAAACCCCACACTATATGTATATTATAATGATAGAGAACATGTTCAATACATAGTACAATACTCCTCACAAGTACTCAGTACTATCTCTGTTATATACCTAGGGGGGATAATATGGGGTACCAAGGGAGGTACCCAAGGTAATAATGTAATAATGGGATGGGCCATAGTAATAAATAAGGTGGTTAACCCATATCATGTAAGGGACCACAAGTAGTTAGTAATAATGTAATGGGCCCATGGTATTAGTTTGATGGTATGAGGGAACCATGGTAATGACCCATGGTATTGTATGTATGAGGCCTATATAGAGGCTAGAGACTCCACGTCAAGGAGATTGTCAAGGATTATTGTATGAACAAGCATATGGCTTGTGGAGTGTTCTCCTTCCTTAAGGAGTGAATGTATGGTGTTGCCCTACCTTAAGGGTTTGATAATAAAGAAGCATTTCTATCTATTTCTATCTTGTTCTTTCTTGGGTTTATTTCTATTATCATATAATTTTGGATCAGATCTATAACAAGTGGTATCAGAGGTACAAAGGGAGGTACCCAAGGTAATAATGTAATAATGAGATGGGCCATAGTAATAAATAAGGTGGTTAACCCATATCATGTAAGGGACCACAAGTAGTTAGTAATAATGTAATGGGCCCATGGTATTAGTTTGATGGTATGAGGGAACCATGGTAATGACCCATGGTATTGTATGCATGAGGCCTATATAGAGGCTAGAGACTCCACGTCAAGGAGATTGTCAAGGATTATTGTATGAACAAGCATATGACTTGTGGAGTGTTCTCCTTCCTTAAGGAGTGAATGTATTGTGTTGCCCTACCTTAAGGGTTTGATAATAAAGAAGCATTTCTATCTATTTCTATCTTGTTCTTTCTTGGGTTTATTTCTATTATCATATAATTTTGGATCAGATCTATAACAAGTGGTATCAGAGCTATAACAATCTCCACCTGTTACACACAAAACTAGCTCAGATCTGATCAATCACAGCTCAAATCTCCTCCACTGCTTTGCCTGCCTCCACTACGCAATCTGCAAGAGAAATCATCCACTCTGTAAAAAACTAATTCCCTTGGTATACTACGCAAGCCATCATTGGCAATCTCCATCCATGCATGTGCAAATATCATGCACAACTATAGTCACAACTGATAGCAATCTTAACCTCTAACACCTGTCTCCACTGAACTGTACATGCACTGAGTTAACTGATGTATTCTTTAGTTGCTTTATGAGTTAATAATTAGTGAATTAATTAATATTCAATTCACACAACTCATCACTAGTGTATTCTTTAGTTAGACTAAAATACAACTAGTTCAACCAAGTCAAACTGAACACAACTCCATCAACTCCACAATCAACTCCACCAAACTCAACCACATGAGTTCTAACTGAAGTCCTGCATGAAATAGCTCAACTGACCCACAAGAAAAGCGTATTTCCTTCTGACAGCTGCATGTGCCACATCTGTAGCTCAAACTGAAGTGCTCCAAGAGGATAAGATAATGTTTATAGTCCGAATATTATTATGAGCTAATAATATTCGACTGTTCTATTTTTAGCTTGGCAGTTTAAAAATAGAAACCGCCCATATGTCTAAAAATAGACATAGTCTAAAAATAGACTTTGCGCCAAAAATAGCCTGCGGGCCCACTTAGCGAAGGCGACTCCTTTCCACTAAGCTCCATCATCTTGTTGCATTCTCAACATATATATGTCACAAATGTCTATTTAACACATAATTTGCTAGAGAATCAGTTAATGTGTTTAGATTTCTGGAAGTATGTTGATATTGAATAAACTCAAAATACCTTTCCAAAATATGAACTCTAAGGAACATGCGATGAATTGTTGGGTTTTGGATGGTATAAATGCCAGTAAATTGTAGTACAACGAGTTGCGAGTCTAGCCTAATGATGATTCGGCATATGCCAAGTGAAATGGCATCAGAGAGAAGTTCAATCAACGTGCTACACTCAACAATGTTGCTCGTCGATCGATCAATACAAATCCCTCTAAAACTCACTAACTCACTGCTTGGAGCAAAAATGGCCCATGCTGTAGAGGATAGATTCTCCATACTACGACTAGCCCCATCAGCATAACGAACAAATGGTTCTGAAAATTTTGACATCTGCAACAAATACAAAGTGGAATACTTAACCAAATAAGAACTCTAAAAGAAAAACACACACATGCAATCAAAGCATATATATAGTGAGTTTTACTACACTTAACTAAGCATCATAATGTTTAAGGTACAACCCATTTCAGGGCTGTAACAATGGAATCTCATCATAGTCCACTAACTCGTAGGCACCTTTCGCCAAAACACGCTTAACAATATAAGGGCCCATCCAAATCGGTTCAAATTTTCCTGCACCAAGTTTATCAAACTCCTGATCATAAAGCAAGACCAGGTCACCTTCTGAGAAGACACAAGGCTTGAAATATTTATCATATTGCGCCTTAATACGTTTCTTGTGCTCTTCATTATCCAATGTGGCATCACGACAAGTTTCATCCAGATGGATTAACTCCAAGAAACACGCTTCTTCTTTAGAAGTATCGGGTAGCATTTCAATCGCGGGTTTGAGAGACTTTCACATTGGATTGGTAAGACTGCCTCCAAACCATACACCAATTGAAAGGGTGTAAATCTGGTCGCACTTCTCACTGAGGTTCAATATGCCCACAGAACTGAGTATAGGATTAAATGCCAATTTCTTTTATGAACTCCAATCATTCTTTGCAACATGTGCTTAAGGACTTTATTGATAGCCTCAACTTGTCCAATAGCTTGCGAGTAGTATGGAGTAGAACTATCATGTGATAGTCCTAACTTGGCGGTCAACTCAACCATTATGTGATTGCAAAAATGAAATCCATGATCTGTAACTATGGCATGTGGTAGACGAAACCTGGCAACCACATGGTTGAAGAAAAATAAATCAGTCGTTCTGCCACTGTTGTTCAATGTTGTCATCACCTCAGCCTATTTGGTAAAATAGTTAATGACGACTATAATATACCCATTCCCCCCAGCCAAGGTGGGGTTACATGTCATAAAGTCAATGCCCCATTTGGCAAATGGGCCAACAACAACAACTGGATGCAGTGGTGCCAATGGTAATCTGGTTTTTCAGTCAAATATCTGGCAAGCATGTAACTTCTAAAAGCAATAATGCAGTCTTTGAATATGGTTGGCTAGAAGTAACCAGCACGGAGAATTCTCTACGTGGTAGCATAGCCAAAAAAATTTCCACCACAAGCACCTGAATGACATTCATTCAAAGCTTTTTCGGCTTCCTCAGGAGTGAGGCACGTACATAAAATCGTATCGAGATAATCTTTGGCTTGGTATCAAATACGTCGTTGTTCAGAGCAAGAGGTATTAGGCCGAAATGCTTAGGTCTGGAGATAGATCAGTATATCTCCATACCATGGATCACTTCATGAGATAAGAAACAGAGACTCATCCAAGATTTATGCTTCTGATGTTAAATCATGGGAGGATGAGGGAAGATCGCAAAGTAACTCGGTGAATACAAGAGATTTATTTTATTTGGATTTGATGAATTCCAAATCAAACTCCTGCAAAATAACTATCCATTTTGAATATTTTCCCCCCAGCAATTGATGTGACAAAATGTATGTCATAGGATTGGAATCTGATATAATGGTAGTTTTACAGAGGAGGATGTAATGATGAAATCTCTATACAGCTTGAACGACTACCAAGGCTAACTTTTCAACATAGGAATACTTACTTTCTGTATCGTTGAGATTACGACTCAAGTAATGAATAGGATGTTAAACTCCAATTTCTTCTTGGACTAAAACCATGCCAATGGTTGTATCTGCAATGGCGAGATACAGGTAATAGTATTTTTGATAGTTTGGGGCATACATTAATGATGCTTTAACCAGGGAATCTTTAAGAGTATCAAAGGAAGCTTGAACAACCTCATCCCAATGGAAGGGTACCCCTTTCTTCAATAGACGCGTAAAACCTTTAGCCAACTCAGCATAGTTTGGAATGAACCTCCTCAGAAATTTTGCCTTCCCTTAAAGTCTCTGTAACTGTAACAAGTTTGAAGGTGGAGGCAAGTCAAGGATTGACTGAACCTTGATTGGATCAAGTTGAATTCCATCTTGTGAGACTACGAATCCAAGCAATCGACCAGAGCCAACACAAAACACACACTTGTGTGGATTTAGTCTTATCTTGTAGCGTCGACACCGTAAAAATATTTCTCTCAAATGTTGCGGGTGATCAGACTACTTTCGTGAATGAGTAGGTAAATCATCAAGATAAGGCTAAAAAATGTGCTTGATGTCATGGAAGGCATAATTCATTTCCCTCTGAAATGTAGCTCCTGCATTCTTCAAACCAAAAGGTAACTTTCAATAGGCGAATGTGCCCCAAGGACAAATAAAAGTTGTTTTAGATTGGCCCTGTGGGCGGATATTGATTTGATTTTAGCCAGAAAATCCATCCATGAATGAAAAGATTTCACATCCAACACATTCGTCAATAATCTGGTCGATAAAGGGTGTAGGATAATTGTCTTTTGGACATGATTGATTTACATCCCTATAATTGACACACCTTCAGATTGTCCCTTGTTTTTCATAACTAGAACAATGTTAGATACCCAGTCAGTAAGAGGTACAGGTAAAATGAAGCGAGCACACAAAAATTTTTCAACCTTTGCTTTAATGGCAACAGTTTTCTTAGGATGAACAGGTCGAAGCCACTATTGTACTGGTTTGACATCAGGGTACATTTTAATCTCATGTTCAACAATTCTTGAGTCAATTCCTGGCATCTCCTCATAAGACCATGCAAAAATATCTCTAAATTCATGAAACAGAGCACGGTAATTATCAAGTTCCAATGGAGAACAAGATTTTCCGACATGAAATTGTTTCTTCTATGTTTGACAGTTTACGCTCATAATCTATAGTATCTATCCTAATAGAATTTGACAAGAAATCAACGATTGATGGGTCGTTTAGTTCGTTTAAATAATCTTCATTGTCATCTGGAAGATGGGAATGATGATGATAATCTCCCCACGGTTCCTCTCCTATCATCATTGATTGGATGATTCATTCATCTGTAGAATATATACGTGGAAAAGGATTCGAAGAGGTACCATATTCTAACGATCTATCTACTCATACAAAAGTTGAGTGTGGATTTGGGTTTGCCGAGATTGATTGCTATGATCATTCAATCAGCCTTAACGGCAATACCTCAAGATTACTATCAACTTCAACTTTGTTGGAAATCCTCCTTAAATCAGATGAGGTGGAGGAAATCATGTTGCAGGTTTCTACTCTTGCCACTTTTGCCAAATTAGATGGTGACGAGAGGGTAAAAGTGCCCATTAGGGAAGGATATTTAAAGAGACCTACTCCAACACTTTTAAGTGACAATGGGGGTCCGTGTACAAATGAAATTCTTCTCGTAGCCTGTGAACTATTGGAAAAGAAGGCTAAATGATCAATGACTGTGATTCCACCCTTAAAATGGAATGCAATAGTAGGGAAGTACATGGAAACCACAGCAGCCATAGCATATACCCAAGGCCTTCCCAGTAAAATGTTGTAATCAAGGGGTTCGTCAACTACCTCAACTTCAACAGTAACTGTTTTGCCCCCAAGTTCGATTTGCAGGTTACTCAAAATCCCACATGGAGTATATGTTCTTCCATCAAAAGCTTTCAACATGGTTGGTGATGATGACAATAATGGTGAACCAAGTGTTTTCCAACAGCTCATGGACATAATGCAACTGGATGCCCCCTCGTCAATAATAGTTCGGTGAACATTCTTATTGAGATCTTTAACTTGGATTAGGAAAGCTAATTGCACCGGTAACTATGGTGAATATCCCGCATGGTTAAAAACCACAAGATTTGAATCCGTAGGATCTATTTCGCCTATTTCGGACAATAAAATCTATTTCTGGGAGGGACAGTTTTGAAACGCCTTGAGTGTTGACATAGCGGAAGGTGAATGAGCAAGCTCTTCTACTATGTTATAGTTTTGAGTTGCTCAAGCCCGAGGGTTGAATGTCGATTTGTGCACAACTCCCTTTAGTGGTTTTATTGTCAATTTAGGCATAATAGGTGGATGTTATAGACATTTTTGGACACTGAAACCCCAATCATAAATGTCCATAAAACAAGGGCTCTTAAGTCCCTAAAAGTGTTGTTCCAACCCCTAAAAGAACAAGGTCAACTGATTACAGCATCTCCCAAAAGTTCTCCATGAAAAACTTCTCAGAACTGGTCAAAACTGGACCATCTCACCTGCTCCATGGTAAAAGTGCGCTGCATCCCACCTAAATACACACGGGAGGTGCGATGCATATTGAAAAGCCCTTATATAAGGTGAGATGGGCGAGACTGGACAAATGGCAGGGTCAATCTACAAGGTGGAGGATCATGGAATCTTCCAGAAACTTCTCCTGTGACACTTTCCTCTCTGCATTCGCCCAGGGATGAGTAAGAGATCATCAATCTCCAAGTGGAATCAAGAACTATCAGAGAGAGGACACTAATCAAATCTCAAAAGCTGACTCACCCCCCTTGCAAACATCTATATATGGATCCCTCATCCTAGAGATCCGGAGGCTGGAATTTTGTATCTTGTAAGGAAGTGCTGCTGGTTTCTTGGTGTAACATCATAGTGTTGGGTGATCTAAGCTTTTCATGAGGTGAAGAAGGGCTTTCTTGCTGAGAGGATGACGCTGGGTCAGAACAATTGGTTGTAATCCTCTTTGCTATTCTTGATTATTAATAAAGCTATTCAAGTTTTCCTCCACATTCTTGTATGATTGATGATATATGCATTTGTGTGGTCAATATATATCTGGTCCTATATTGTTTATGATAGTAGATCTCTGTTCTTGGATAGTGTTATGCTGCTTTGATTCTACAGGTGCTCTTTGAAGCTGGGTAGACTAGGAAGCGAGTGGCAAAGATCTATCAGAAGGGATAGGAATCAAGCAAGGAACCAAGCAAAAGACAGAGGTTGGTATCCTTCTTTCCCCTCTTATCTACTTCTCATAAAGGAAAACGAAAGTGGTTTTATTTTTTTTGTTTCTAAAGTAGCTACCAGCCTTAGTGGGACTAACAGCTCTACATAGACACTAGATTTCCCGATAACAAAATGGTGACTCCATTGGGGAGCGAATAGATTGTTTGTTTGTCTATATTTGTTTGCTTTATAAACTTACAGACGGAGCCTGAAGTCAAGCCAGCTAGCCTTCGAACTGCATTTGCTATGCAAGTGCAAAGTAGATCAATGCTGCTTCAGTCTATCTCCGGGTTTTGTTTATGAACTAAACAATTGATTTACAAGCTCTCTAATTGCCCTTGTGGTGGCTCTAGTAACCTTCTTAGATCTACCCCTGTGATTGATTTACTGGTTACCACTTGCTCGGCCTAAATCCCTGAACTAAGCTACAAACTGTGACCCGGAACCCAGTTGAAGTCTTGTCCCTAGATCATCGTACTGTCTCTTCTCTGGAATCTGGATACATCGCACTTCCTGAGTGTGGTAGGTGTAGTGCATCTCACTTTCCCTGTGTTACAGGTGCGTTGATCAGACAAGACCTCTTCTGCTCTTAGATTTTGGTTTCTGTGGTCACTCTTTTCAGCTTTATTCAGGAGTTTTGTTGTCTATAGTCAGTATACCTCTGTTTAAACCCCCTTCCTTACCATTATTCCACCTCTATTGTGCAAAGAACTGTAAATGTTTTTATGTATTGTGATCCATTTTCAGTTCTCTTTTACAAAGAAGTAGTGTAATTGAACTGTCGTTTCTTGATTTGAAAGTGTCGCAAGTGTCGTTTGCAGTCATAGAAGAGAATCCGATTGTTCTTGATAGTCGCTTACACTGTTACTCTTGTATTTGATTTGAATTAGTAGTTTTTCAAGTGTCGAAAGCAAGTTTTCAATTCCAAATAACAAAGTTTCGTCATTGTCTTCATTTTGTCTTGAAAAGAAACTTGTCAGTAATGTCGCTTTGAAAAATAATTCAGATTTGCGCTTAGCTTTCTTCTTATCATTCACACATTAAGAAGGCTGAAAGAAAATACATGCATGTGCATTTGCATTTAGACTGTTTGTTGGTTTGATTTAGGACAGTGCATATAGTGTGTGCTCTCTGCTCTATGTTGAAAGAATATCGTCTCTCTTTCCTTAGTAGCTAGGATTTTCATGGCAAAAAGAAGATTAAACGATTGTTTATCATCTTAGATTGCATTTTAGGAATTGTACATCTACATCACGCGGTGAACCTGAAAGGCAAATTTCTTAAGCAAGATCAATTGTAAAATAAATTTAATGAATCTAAAAACACTTTGGAACCTAACACACAACATTTAGAAGTCTAGGCTAGAGACATATTCCGGCGTCGTAAATCCTGGTAACTGTTGTTTTCATTGCTGGTTGGGTGATTCCTCCACTTTGAGACGACAAGTGCCAGTATGGACTTGTGCTCCCACGTACCGTTGAGTATACATTGGGAGACCACAATAGGCTTTATCCTTTATCCATAGGAAGCCGTGTCTGCCGCCCTATCGATCGCAATGCACTGAACACAACATTCGGGAAGATTAACGGCCATACCGTAAAAAGTATTCTGCAGTTTTGCCATTTGTTTGGTAATCCCTCTGTCTAGATTTCCAGAGTAGTCTCTTTCGTTCCTTTTCAGACTCCTTAAAGGAAAAGGTCCATCTGAGCACTTGTCACTTCAAGCTCATTAAAAATCGAAGGCGACTAGAGTCATCTTTTGTTTTTTATCGACTCCTAAAAATTGAAAAAACAAGTTGTGTCAAAGCGTCTAAAATTTATTTTAATCGGAATAAACATCACCTTTCCTACGTTGGTCTTAGGTTGAGAAAAATGGAGTCCACCAATCAAGGAGTTGAATCCTATTCCTTTCTCCTCTTGGGGAGATGTTGGTGCACCCCATATGGCCACATTGTCGCTTCCCGGATTGACAATCGGCTTGCCCGTATGGTTCTTCTCGACCTCTGTCGTTCAGAACACCGTGATTCCTGAACAATCAAGTCAGCAACTAAACGATACCAAAGTTACCCCCCAACCTTCTACTTCGTCCAGTTCTCCCTCTCCTCCTTCCTCTTCGCTTGATGAAGCTGGTAAAGCCAAAAATCAAGTAACTGAGAAGAAGAAGAAGAAGGAGCCAAATGCAAAAAGGGGCAACCAGGCATCGTCTGACAAAAATCCATACACTGCACCATCCAGGCCTAAATCGCCATGTGTCATTTGCAAAGTAGACCACTATCATCAAGATTGTCCTTGCATCCCTCGGATCTTAAGGGACTGGTCCCCTCATTTGCACAATCCAGTGTCATCAACCTCTGATGATCATGTTGAAAATACACCATCAACTGGTGAAGTGAAGACCCTTGACAAAAAGGAAAATGTAAATTTCCTTGTAAACTGTGTGAGGGCGATCACGCCGTCCACCGTTGTCCCTTCTTAGACGAGGCTAAAAGAGTTTTGGAAAACCGTCTGGTTTCACCGTTACGACTTCCTCCTGGATATAAGAAGCTCTTGCCGAGTCCGTCACTAGTTGAAAATCCGGCCGACACGCCGTTGTGGTCGGCCGAAGCATCTATCATTGAAGATAAACCATCTGAATCCATACCAGACGAAAGTCAAAAGGTCGAGGTGGCAGTTGACTCGGTCTTGCCTTCGGAGGTTCCATCTTCAAATGATACAGTCACCGAAGAGAACAAGAACGACACCATCCAAATTCTCTTCGTAAGCACAGACTCCGATGAACATGGGGGCAGTCTACTTGTTCCTTTACTGCAGGAAGGAAGTTCATCAGAGTCATATCTGGCCGTCTACTCGGTCCCACCACCAAGCAACCTAGTTGTTTCTTTCGATTGGAATCTACTAGGCAGACCCTGTTTACTGGCTAATGTACCATTTCAAATCATTGCTCAAATATATAGAATGGTCATGGCTGGTACCATCATAGATGAAGGGGCTTCTGTGAGTATCCTTTCCTCAATTGCTTGGAAAGCGCTTGGTTCGCCATCGCTTTTTCCTGAAACAAGAAATCTAATAGGCTTTGACAAAGGAACCAGTCGACTGTTAGGGATCCTTCCCAATGTGCCGATAACATTGAGAAGGAAAACCATTCACATGAACATAATGGTAGTCCAAGGACCCCTGGATTATAATCTACTCCTTGGACACGACTATATTTATTGCATGGGAGCCATTGTCTCCTCACTCTTTAGAGTAATGTGTTTTCTGCATGAAGGAAGAGTGGTCAAGCTCGTAGACCAGCTTTCATTTCCCGGTTCACACATAGCAAATAGTCAAATACCATCCCTGAATGGTCTTTTCACACAAGGAATGTCTCATTAATCCCCATTCCGTCCTCCAGATGAGTGCGAGTGATTCGGAGGACATGACTGAAACCCAGGGGGCATGCACCCTGGCCTGTTTCGACAGGAAAACCTTAGGTATAGAGTAGGTTTCCGCGAAGGATATATGGCTAGCTGACACACCCGTCCATTTAGGAAAATGGGGTTAGACCGGAATAAGATACCTCTGTTAAAAGGTAGGCCTTTCCCGATAAAACAAATGTTTTGTCTGCAAATTGAGGGGTAACCTGGAAACTCTACTTCACTATACCTGGGGGCATGTAAACCTTTTGGCATGCAAGCGAAGATCGACCATTTATTTTTTAAATTTATAGGTCCTCTAACGCTTTAAACTCATAGGATTGGTCGTTTCCTAACTTGCACAAAGAAAGGATGCGGGGCAAAGCTTTGAAAAAATTCCATTTTAAATGAGGCATCCTTCTTATACGACTGGATTGAGCAATTTTAACGCAAAATTCAAGCTCGTTAAAAAATAAACATAAGCAATGAGCAAATATTCCCCCAGAGTTTAAGCTCATTAAAAAATGAACAAATTTCCGGTAAATAACCATCATGAATGTATTATTATCAGCCTTTGAAGCCTTGGTCGTGTTCTCATCATCACCTCCACTCTGTTTTGGCCGATCATTCACCTCCATTTGATTGTTTACGCTTTTTGAGGAACAGCTGCGAAGAGTGATCCTGTTAGCCATCCTTGCGACACTGCCATGATTGGAAAATTCCAAACCTTACCTGGAATTAGCTGCTACCCAAATTTATCACGCGTTCCTCAAAAAACGAGTCTCCTTTAAGCTCTTTTCAACTGGCTCGTAATTTATGAAAATGTTGTCGAGCGATTGGCCTCTCCAGCTCGTTAAAGGGACTGGAAGTGCTATCCCTCCTTTAGATTTTAATCTTTTTGGACCTGAGGGATTATTACACAAAAGATCGAGCGCTTGTTTTGTTCGGCTTGTTAAAAATACCAAAAAATCATCCCTTTTGTATTGTTTTATACTTTTTTAGACATAAGGGATTATATGACCAAAAAGGATTGTTGGAGTTTTCTTTACGTCCCTTTTTCAGACTCTCTAAAATTGAAAAGGACCGAGTTATCCTTGTCGTTAAACTCGTTAAAACCAAATAGCGACAAACTTGTCCATACAGACAAGAACGAGTTTCACTACCACTAGGCTCGTTAAAACATAGCAATGGGTTTGCCCGAAGGGAAGATTATAGAACAAGCATATGTTATCCTCCTCAAGCTTGACAAAAATAAAGAGGTACTGGTCAGCAATGATTGGGGAAAAATTGGGAAGAAAACTTGAAGAAACTTTATTGGTAGCAAGTCGCTCTTGAACATGACAATTTCACTCCGCATCCGAGTCGGGTTGGGTTGTTCCGTTCACTGGTCATATCACCATTGGTCCATCACACCATCCATATTTGGGGTTAATGCTACCAATCCATCATGTCAGTGTCGCCGATATGTTCAAGAGAAGTCGCTCAGAGAATTCACCTGTGTCTCATCCACTGCAATGCATTTACGCTCCATTCTTTCATGACCGCCACCCTGAATCTTATGTCGTCAGATCATTTTCACCTCCATCAAAACCATTTGCTCCATTATGTGTCATTGATGTGGGATTCACTAAGGCCCTCCTATGACGAATCGCTTCTTGTCAACATCAGCTCATTATCCGAGAAGTCGATCTAGGAACAACCCTCTCAGTACTTTGAAGCTTGCATGCCTCAATGGCAAGTTTCTCACTTCTGGCGATAGGTTTATATCAATGGCCTTCGACCGAAAGATTTTGCATGGTGTTCGACGGCAAGTCCCTTATTCACACCACGTGAATTGTACTGTAGTACCTTGAGGGTCATTATCATTATCAGTGATTCCTCTCGCGCCTGTTAACAGCTTACATCATTGGCTGGTAATCAGGCGATGTCTTTCCATGTTCGACTCCAAAACATCTCTCACATGGATCAACTTGTACTTTGAGTGAAGATCGAACGAGATTGAAGACCCCGGATCTAGTTTCATCCATCCGGGCTATGATATATATTCAGGAAAATAAGGACATCAAATGTGCATCATTGCTGCACAGATAATCATCCAATCCAAGGGATGATGGCTCTACCAGAATCATCAGTCTGCACACAGACGATTGTCTGTGTTATGTACACGAAAATGAATTTATAAAGCTGAGCATGGGAATGCCCACCTCAGCTAGATCATGAAAATGTTATGAAGGTAATGTGTTGTATTGTATCTTATTACAGGTTTCCTTCCAGCTTGAAAAAACTTTGGATCCTCATGATAAAGCATTTCACCCGACATCAAAAAAGATTAACAACCTCATGCTTTAGGGGGCAACTGTTATAGACATTTTTGGGAACTGCAACCCCGATCATAAATGTCCATAAACCAAGGGCTCTTAAGTCCCTAAAAGTGTTGTTCCAACCCCTAAAAGAACAAGGTCAACTGATTACAGCATCTCCCAAAAGTTCTCCATGAAAAACTACTCAGAACTGGTCAAAACTGGACCGTCTCACTTGCTCCATGGTCAAAGTGCGCTGCATCCCATCTAAATACACACGGGAGGTGTGATGCATCTTGAAAAGCCCTTCTATGGGGTGCGATGGGCAAGAGTGGACAAATGGCAGGGTCAATCTGCAAGGTGGAGGATCATGGAATCTTCCAGAAACTTCTCCTGTGACACTTGCCTCTCTGCATTCGCCCAGGGATGAGTAAGAGATCATCAATCTCCAAGTGGAATCAAGAACTATCAAAGAGAGGACACTAATCAAATCTCAAAAGCTGACTCACCGCCCTTGCAAACATCTATATATGGATCCCTCATCCCAGAGATCCGAAGGCTGGAATTTTGTATCTTGTAAGGAAGTGCTGCTGGTTTCTTGGTGTAACATCATAGTGTTGGGTGATCTAAGCTTTTCATGAGGTGAAGAAGGGCTTTCTTGCTGAGAGGATGACGCTGGGTCAGAACAATTGGTTGCAATCCTCTTTGCTATTCTTGATTATTAATAAAGCTATTCAAGTTTTCCTCCACATTCTTGTATGATTGATGATATATGCATTTGTGTGGTCAATATATATCTGGTCCTATATTGTTTATGATAGTAGATCTCTGTTCTTGGATAGTGTTATGCTGCTTTGATTCTATAGGTGCTCTTTGAAGTTGGGTAGACTAGGAAGCGAGTGGCAAAGATCTATCAGAAGGGAGAGGAATCAAGTAAGGAACCAAGTGCAAGACAGAGGTTGGTCTCCTTCTTTCTTCTCTTATCTACTTCTCATAAAGGAAAATGAAAGTGGTTTTAGTTTGTTTGGTTCTAAGGTAGCTACCAGCCTTAGTGGGACTAGCAGCTCTGCATAGACACTAGATTTCCTGATAACAGTAGAACAACTTCAGATGAAGTCGAGATCGAAGGATTAGGTTGATCAGTGGCCTGATTATTTGACGACGATGGATTTACATAATCTTTGTTTCTTGTTGATACCAAAACTTTGGTTTGTGGCTTTATGATGGATAATATGAGTACTTGGGATGTGGAAGCATGGTCTGTTACAACCAAATGTGTCTCCGGTATTGGAAACAGATATGTCAACACTGTCGATGTGTTTGAAGTCTTTAAAAGTTTAAAGACCTCAGAGCGATGTGGAAAATATCTTTTATAATGCTCGTCATTACATATCAACATGGATAACGAGGTTTCCTTGCCGAAGTAGAGGAATCAAATGATTTCTCTGGAGGGGAATTTTCTTCTTTCTTTTTGTTTTTCCCCTTTTTCTTGCCTGGTGGTTGCTTTGGATTTTTTCCTTTGTCAGATGACACGACATTAATCTCGGAGGCAAGAATATTTTTTGATGCATTGGTATTTTGATTGGAAATAGCAAGAGTTTGACCAGATGGTCTTCCTATTGACTGTGTGCTTGAAGAACCGATCACACCATCGCCGGCATGAGAGTCCTTACTCGATTGTGAAGGAGGTGGAATAGAGAAAGCTAGTCGAGTTGCATTGGAAATTTTATCATAAAGCATGTCGGATTGTGTGTAAATCAAATCCAAGTATTGGGCACAAGCAATGACTTTCTCTTCTGTGACAACTCCACCTTTTTCCACATCCTCGGTGATTGATGGCAACAAGGATTTTATGAACCACTCAGCTAAAAGATTATCGAGAACATATGTCTTAACCATACAATGATGACACTGCCACTCATGCATATGATCTGATATATGGGTAGCAGTAGTGTGTTTAAAGTTGGTTAGGAGTTTCATTTCAGTATCGCATCTAATAGGTAACTAGAAGTGGGTCAAAAAAGTAGTGGCTAAAGTGGTGAAGTTATCGAAAGAAGCTCTTGGTAATTCAATGTACCATTTAGTAGCTGGACCAGTAAGTGTTCTTTGGAAAAGACGAAGTCTGACTGAATCGTCATTTAAGGAGTTAGATGAACACCACAAATGAAAGGTCATAACATGATTGGATGGGTCTTCTCCAGGATTTCCATTAAACTTCTGAATGTCAAATGGTAACTTATGAGAAATTACTAGCCACCAAGGTGCATATAAGATTGGATCATTAGTGAGCCGATTTAAATCTGGTAATTCTAAAGTTGCTACAAATGGCAACTGTCGATTCAAGTTAGGTTGAGCATACCCAAGATATGATAGAATTGCCTGGGCAATAGTACTTTGCATACTGACATAGGGTGTCTGTATTTGGTAACCTTAGTATGGTTGTTAAACAAAACCAGTATAAGGTGGTTGTTGATAACCAGGTTGAATATTTGGTTGTCCATAACTTGCAAAGCCTTGTTGACCAAGAACTTGGTAAGCTTGAGATTGACCAAAACCAAGTTGAGCCTGTGAAACAAGTCCAAACTAGGGTTGGAACTACTAGAATTGGGGTTGTTGAAATTGAGGCTGCCACGATTGTTGAATCAACTTTTCTCGTTGTTGGTACAATTATTGTGGATTCAATGGTTGTTGGTGTCTAGCAATGAAAGGTTGGCCAGGTTGTGAATAAACTATACTAGTGTAAGCATGGGTCAGTCCAGATAAGGGTACACTAACCTGAGGTTGTTGTTGAACTCCAAAACCAAGTAGTTGTTGTACAACAACTTGAGGAATTTGAACTTCTTGACTTGAAACTTATGATTGCGAAGTAGAATGACTAGGTTGAATAGGTTGAGATACAACAGTTTGAACTTGTGACTGTGGTACATTAGTAACAACAGGTGTAGTAGGAATAGTTGACATAGTTTGCATTGGTTGTGTTGGATACACAAGCCTTGGTTGAACTAGCATTATTGGTTGCCATTGACAAACTCTAATCCAGGTTGACCTGAATACTGTGGGATATTACCATATGGTAGTCCCCCGGAATAAGGAGGATACGGTGAATAAGCATATTGCTATCCATATAGTGGTCATACAATATTTAATGGATACATGGGTCTTTGTTGACCAGATTGCCCAACTTGATACTAATATGTAGGATCAAACTGTTGAGTGCCCATTAGAGAAGAACCAAGTAAAATTCCAGTTGAGGACATGGGTGATGACCATGGTGTAGAAGCAACCCCTGAGTGGGTTCCAGATAATGATTGGTAACCAATCGGGATGTACGATTCACCATACAGGTGCAACTCAGGTGTGGTAGAAAACATCAAAGAAGTTACAACAAAAGATTTTGCTACAACTACATCAAATGATACAGTTTGGGATGTTGACGGTTGTTTAGCCATAGCTAATTGACCCAAAAGTTGTCCTAAAGATTCGATGAGTACTTGAAAGAAGCAGAATCAAATGAAGCAAAGAAACCAGGAGTATTAGGGTAAATATAAAGCCCAGTTCTGAAGTGAAACATGGTTCCGGGTGTGGAATATTCTTCCAATTCCTCCTCTATGGCAATCAAACCTGGTGGAAGAACTTCACCATCAGGTCCATAAAATATTTCTGGTGTTGATGAAGTTGAAGTTTCAATAGTTACTGATGTCTGAGGGGTAACCAGTTGATCGTCTTCTGGTAAAGTAACAACTTTTGAATGTTCAAATTCAAAGTCCAGATGTTCGGGTAAATGAACAACAGTTTCAGTAAGAGGTTCCTGAACAACTTCAGGTTCAGATGTAACTTCTATTTGAACTGGGATAGATTCTGGATTAACTTCTGGTTGAACTGATTCAAGTTCAGAAGTACTTTCTTGTTGAGAAATTTCAAGTTGAGGATCAACTTGTGGTTGAACAACTTTTGTTACTATTTCACTAGGATCAATGCTAATGTCCTCAGGGAATTGTGAAACTTCCTCTTTAGGAACAGATGTACCAGAAATGGTTGGAGTAACTAGAGTCTCTATACTTACCGAAATAAATGATTCAGGTAACTCAGATGAATAACTAGGAGTTCTTGATGTACTAGACTTAGTTAAGCGAGACCGTCTTGCCCGAATTGGTGTTGCTTCTGGAGGCAAAGGCAGTATGCTCGTTGTTCTTCGCAAATGATGGGGTATGGGTTGATGTTCCTCCACAATTTCTGATTAATTTTATTATCAAAAAAGAAATAAACAAAAAGGGGTATACTATGCAAAAAGTTTACCAAGCAACTGTGAACTACAAAATACCTCCTGGTGAACCAAGAAGTATGAGCAGGCAATCTCCCTAAATGCTATGTTCAGTGGATCATACTTTACAAGGTGGCCGACTCAGTTACTTAAGGATAAATAGCAACCTAGAGTTTTCCACCCATATATAACTGAAGGTACGTGGAGGCCCAATCTGTATAAGCATTGTATAATTCAAAACCGCACAGTGAAAGCATTCCCATATACTTTACGTACTGTAACACCACCCTATATACCCAAAGGTACATGGACGAGCTACGATATACTCACGTATGTGGAATGAGGTATCACAATCGACATGTATTACAGACAAGTTAGCGACAACTGCTTTGTTTTATGACACCGGAACATATCTCTAGCCTAGAACCACTAAATGTTTGCGTTAATGACAATGCTCCATTAGGTAAATTGATGTTTATTTTAAGTTGATCTTGCTTAGGAATTTGCCTTTCAAGTTCACCACGTGATGTATTATGAAATTCCTAGGAATGCAACTATCATGATAAGCATTCTTTCCATTCAATTTAACGATGAAAATCCTAGCTACTTAGGGATCGAGCAATCAGATTTCTTTTGATCAAAAAGCAAAGAGCACAATCTAAATACAAATTCCCTACACTATTCGTTATCAGCACACACAAACTTTTTCAATGCAACTTGCATGTATTTCTTTTCAATTTCCCTTAGTGTGAATGAAAAAAAAGGAAAACTAATGCACAATCAATCAATAAACTCTTTTCATAAAAATGACGATTTTATGACAATTTCTTTTCAAGGAAAGGAAGACTTTACAACACTTTAAATTTCAAAGAAATGAGGAATTACGACACTTTCAACAAAAAGACTAAACATTTGCACATATCAATTAATTGATCTTTCATGAATGAAGATTTGACGACATTTCAATTTTCGAAGGAAAAGACGGTTTAACGACACTTTCTTTTGCTAAAGATCAATCGATCAAAAACTAACTTTCGACTATAGATTGAAAATGACAAAGTAAATACATAAGAAACACTTATCAATCCTAGTCTAAGTAGGGCCAAGTAAGGAGATGAAACACTATTTTTAGAGACAAGACATCGTTGACATTCAACAAATATTTCAAACAGGAGAAAATTGGCTCAAAAACTTCAGTTCCTAGATGGGAAACTGACCCTCAAGGGATCAATGTAGGCAGCAGTGAGAGACAGTGTGCTGAAGCACACTGGATCTATGCGGGAAGTGCATTGCAGTGCACTGTGTCCTTCATTGGGTTGTGTTGGTGACAGTAAGCAATTTTGAAGGCAATTTGGCACAGTTTTAACTCAATTTTCAATGAAAGAAGACTGAAATTCAATCAACGACCACAAGTACAGTATGTAGAAATGTCTTAAGAGGCTGATAAGCTACTAAGATGGATGATCGCTCCCTAGTGGAGTCGCCAATTTGTTTTGGGAAGTTTTAGTGTCTACGGATAAATGCTTAAACCCCTAGACTAGTAGCTAAGTCTAGAACAACAGTGCAAAGCATTCTCTACTTTTTCTATGACCAATAGATTAAATAAGAGGCAAAGAAGCCTACTTGTAGCTTTCACTTACTCCTTATCTCCCTTGACCAACTATGTCACTCCTCTCCGTACTTAATCCGCTTGAAGAGTACCTGCACATAGACAAAAGACAAAAACCAATCAAAGCATATGATAATGATCTATTGATTAAACATAGCATGGAATCAAGTACATGATACACATATGAAAGCATAAATGAATAACACAAGCATATGGAAAAATATTTGAACACTTTATTAGTAAAAGGAAGAGTTACAACCCAATTTGCTCGATTCAGCATCACTCCTCTAGTTCAATCCCATCCTCTCCTCATAACAAGCAATACATTTTGACATCATTACAATACTTGAAATCAACTCAAGTCTCATATTAACAGCATCTCCCTATAATTCAATAATTTCCAGCCCCTGATCACTTAGATGAGTGGTATTTTTATAGGTGAGTGAAGGAAGGTATGCCATAAATGGTGATAATGAATTCCCTCCCAAAATTAGGATTTAGTTCGATGGAGGAAGGGATAAAAGTATTGATGTTCCTTAACTCCCTACCTCATCCAAATACGAGCTCAAAGGAGTAGATAAACTTGGGAAACTTCTAGATGCATCCAATGGATAAGAATGTTCCCAAACCCCAATGCTATTTCACTCAAATTCACCCAGCGCAGGCCAAAGAGGGCTCACGTGTGCTACATAGCACCCTATCAGTGTATGGTCTGCATTGCAGTGCACCCTAATGAAGGTTTACCTGCGCTGATATTCTTAGAGGTCGTTTCTAGATGATTTTAGTCATGAAACTTCTTGGGAAGCTAGGAATTATGATTGTTGACTTCTTTAGGGCATGTAAAAACTGAATTAGGGTTTGATGGGCCCTAATAGTACTGATCTATAGGTTGGGATTGATGTGCCCAAATGGATCTGTAACACCTAGCCTTCCACAACCTACAAGGTTGACACCACAACAATTGGAAGAAAAAGGAGAAAACAGCCTTTGTTACAATTGTGATAGCAAATACACTAAAGGTCATAAGTGTGCTGAGAAAAAAATATTTTACATTAATTGTAAAGAGGAGGAAGAAAAGGATCAAGAAATTTCAAAAGAAGAGGATATACACCAGGAACCAACCCCAGAGAAAGAATAAATTAATCTGACCATATCTTGTAATGCATTGGCAGGAATTACTACTCCTCAAACTCTCAAGATAGAAGGACATATCAAGAAGAAAAAGGATAACCTCACTTTTGGGCAGAATCGAATGAAACAATAGGAAAATCAACATCGCAGTGAAAGAAGTTTTGATATAGGTGATTTGGTATTTTTATGAATACAACCCTACAAACAAATGTCCCTCAAGCAAGCTAAGAAGGATAATAAATTATCACCAAAGTACTATGGTCCTTACAAGGTGTTGCAAAGGATAGGTACTATGGCATACAAATTGGAGCTTCCTACATCTTCCCAAGTGCCTTGAGTTTTCCATGTTTCATGCTTAAAGAAGGTTAAAGGTGACAAGCTCCCATTTGAACCAATATTGTCAGAACTTGATGAGAAAGGAAAAATCATATTGGAACCTAAAGCAGTCACAGAAGTAAGAACCCAACAGCTACAAAATGGATCAATTTCAGAGTATCTCATCAAGTGGAAGAACTTACCTGTTGAAGATTCCACATGGGAGGACGAGAATTTTATATAGAAACATCCAAAACTACTCAAGCATTGAGGACAAAACTTTTTGAAGGAAAGGGGCATGTTAGGTCCCTATACTACTAGTGTAACCCCTTATTGTTATTAGTGCAACCCCCTTATTATATTTTTGTGCCCATGTAGTCCCCATATTGTTATTATTGTTCCCCATAGAAGCCTGCTATTGTTATTCTTGTTCCCTTACATTATTCTTTTTATGTCGGCTTTGATTATATTATGACCCCTTAGACTCCTATATATAGAAAGGAGGTCTTGTCATTTGTATCAGCTAGGAATTGTTCATTTCACTACAAGAAAAAGGGACATTGGTGAGGGTCGAAAAATGTCACCATAAGCTCATTGGTGATGGTCATAAGTGTCTTTGTCACCAAAAACTGAACGTCGCCAAAGGTAGCATCACCAAAAGTATAGGTGTTGTGGTGACAATCAAGGTCCATCACCAATAATGATTTAGAATGATGGATGATGACCGTCAGGATTTCATATGAGAAATGGTGATGGACCTTAGCCTCCATCACCAAAAATTTGAACGTCACCAAAGGTGGCATCGCCAAAAGTATAGGTGTTGCAGTGACATTCAAGTTCTGTCATGAATAAGGATTATAATAATGGATAGTGACCATCACCATTTCATATGAACAACAACAATTATTGTGATGGAACTTCCATGGTCATCACTATTAATGCATATATATGGCAACATTCGTTGGCCGTCACCATTTCATATTTTGGTGAGGGTCAGAAAAATGTCACCATAAGCTCATTAGTGACAGTCAAAAAAGTCTCCATCACCAAAAATTGAACGTCACTATTGATGCATATATATGGTGGCGTTTTTTGATCATCACCATTTCATATTTAGGTGAGGGTCGAAAAATGTCACCATAAACTCAGTAGTGATGGTCAAAAGAGCCTCCATCACCAAAAACTAATAGTCATGATTCCATATAAATATCAGAGCACGATGGAATTGAACAACCAACCTCCTGTTTGTAAAGCAGGTGCTCTTCCATTGAGCTAGCACCCTTTAAATAATTAGACTTTAAAAATTCGACCTTGAAACTTTATAAATTGTACATTCTACAACTTTCGATAAATTACAAAAATTTGTAATGCCTTGAAAATATTTTACTAGACAAATAAAATAGTATCCAAGTTGCAAGTCCCTACCTAATGGTTATGGAAGTTATGAAAAGTGGGTGAAGGGAAAAATAGTTGTGTATCAAATAGTCAATATGTTTAGTTGAATACTCAATTAGAAGTGAAACTTTTAAGACATTTATAGCCTATAAATAACCTATAATTATCAAACCAAAAATCTACAATTACACCAAAGGTTGATTTATCACCTTGTGAATCATGTAAATCTATTGTGACAACATAAAAATCAGCATCTAAAAGATTGATTTGCTTGCCAAAAAGTAAAAAACAGTGAGTATATATGATTCAATTATAAATAATGAGTTGCATGATTGAATCCTACTAGCTATGGATGTTGGGTGCAGGAATTGCACTTAAGGAAGCTCATTCAACACTTAATTGTCAACCCAAGGGTTTCATAAACTTAGAGACGAAGCACAAGAAATGCTAGAATTGGTATGAACTTTTCTTATTCCTAATCCTACTTCTTAAATGAAATGTCACAAAACCAGAAAGAAAACAATCTTAAAGGCAATCGACACCAAATCAATTCTAGTGTTGGAATGTAAAAGAATAATTTGCGAGGAAATCAAGTAAAGGAACTTTCACACAACTCGAAGCAATATTAAATGCTAAAATGAAATATTATTTTTATCTTCAGTATATATGGCTAACAGCTTAACAAGTGGGCTCTTGCAAAGATTTGTTTCCCAATTGATCTTCCTTCTACACCAAGCAACCTGTTCTTGTACTATTGCAACCTTATTGCACTAGTGCAGGTATAGTACTTATGTGAAAAAAAGTATATTTTACCTTCTTTACTGAAGACTTGTGTATTTGTGGAGGTGCTCTAAGCCTCAAGGATTAGAGCACTATGTTCCTATGACAAGAGACCATCGCTTGCATCGAGACAGAGCTTCCTTCACCAAAGTTTCCAATTTACTTTTGAAAGAATTAAAAGACGTGTTGAAAAGAATTGCAATTGCAAGCTAGATTCTAAGATAAATTACACGTGAAAAAGAATGCTTTAATTAACTGAACTTTTCAATAAAAGTAAACTTCATAAATAAATAAATAAATAATCGGAATAATCAAAGTAGTAGTCAAAGTAATTTGCATGCATCAAACTAACTTTCGGCAATTCACTTATAACGTTTATGTTCCTTTTTCTTAAGTCATAAAATGCAAGTGTAAAGCATGGTGTTTGTAATAACGTCCTTCCTTAATTCACATAAACATTATTATATCCTTCAGAAGTATAACTCTTAACATTAAGAATGATTACTTGAATTAACAATGCTTTTTCTTGCAGGAATAAATCAAATTATGAAAAGGAACGTAACACTTCCTGCGAATTAAATGAATAAACCGGATTGCAAGAAACTACATGCACTGGTACAGGAAGGATATTTCTGCACGACCCGAGTGGAAGCAAACTAAGACAAAAATTGTAGGAAAATAATTGCAAGAAGGAAATTGCAAGAAAATAATTGCAGGAAAGAAATTGCAAGAAAGTAATTGCATGAAAGGAATTGCAAGAGAGACATAAACTTAATTAAACTTCCAAACTTCTGATCCGTTCACGCTTGACTATGAAATGAATTTAACTCAGAACTTCAGAGATAAACATAAGAACAATCCAAGGCACGCAACTGCAAATGAATAAATGTTCACACAAAACTTTTAAATGGCGAAAGCACAAGGGTAAACGAGACGGGCTGGCTGGGTCCTAGCCAACCAGCTCGTTTCTCGTTTAGGAAATGAAATGGTTAAGCACTTAATCACGCATGAAATAAAAATTAGACACAACGTGAAGAAAACATGGTGCTTTCCTTGTATTCAACTTGATCAACAAATATACATGATGATGCGAGTCCAGCCCAGAACCGAGGGTGATACAAAATTACAAAGTAAACGAAATTAAAAACTCAAAGATCATTAGCTTGGCTCTACCTACGGTATACATTATATATAGTCTCTCGGCCTTAGCCAACTAATTACAGTCATTTCCTATTCAAGCCTTTTGGCCGAACAAACTAACAAACAACATTGCGAAACCAACTAATGGTTATAATGAAGCACGAACTTTGTTGGTCGTAGACCATATTCTTGGAAAGTATCCCTAACTATACGCTACCAATATCCAACCTTAGATAGTCTGCAACCGAACTAGGATTCGTGGATCAAAAATGCTCGTGCAGAAGGATTCAAACTATCACGGAGATAACTGAGCAACATCGTTGGCGGTGCAGGAATCTGCCTGCACTGATCACGCTAAATAATAATTAACACTTAGTTCTTCAATTACTTTTAGGAAAGTTAAACATAGGTTACAAGAGATACTAAAAGGTATGAAATCTATGTAAAGTAATTAATAAAGCACTTAATAAATCTTAATTATGAAATACGAAGTATATGTAGGAATAGATTATTATCTTGGACTACTACAGGAATGAGAGGATTAAATAGAGATAAAACAAAGGTTAAGGCTTATGGGAATATGGTAAAAATTGAGTAATTTGGGACACCAACAATGGGTTCTAGAAAACTAATTGGGATTCTTCTCATTATTAATTAATTCAAGACATCAACATACAACGATCAGTAACAATGATCCTGAAATGTAAATAGTAAATAGATGTTAAAATTGTAAGCACAAAGTTTGGCTAATATCCGTTACAACAACAAAATATCCAAGGGGCATTCAAACACTTCTAAATCCACACCAAACATGAGTATCCAAAGATTCAATTGTATGGATACAAAGAAAGCACTCTCTACCTCTCAGCGAAAACTATGTTCTCCCACAAGTACTTCAACTAGAAAAGGGGTGTGATGACAAGAACTTCAAAGAAAAAAGAAATACACAATACAAAAATACACATCATCTGCCCTCTACCTTTATAAAATAGATCTATGGGAATAACAAAAAGATCCATAGAGAATAGGACTAGCAATTGCCCTTAAAGGTGCAAAGATACACAAAAGGAATAGAATATGTGTATGCCCAGTCCAAGCCTGCAAAGAGACACCTTTAATGTAGTTATGTTTCTTTGTCTCCATGTAGATAAAAGGAGGTTAAATTCTCTTGAGAAAACTTTGCAAAGTCTTCCATTGGCATGCTTTTATTCTTTGCTAACAAGAGGATATGCTCTGGTTTAGGAAATTCATGTTTCTCAAAATGTTTTGGATGATCTAATAGTTCCATTGAAAAAATGTAAAGAGCCTATCCATAATGCTAAAGGTAAAATTTGTCCTAATTTGTTTATTGGCCAAAAACAAAATTCAAGTTCAACCCAAGTTGCATACTGGCCAAAAAAAAATCTTGCATTAGTTAATGAGGGAAATCAATTCTTTTGACAACTAAACCATATGTGATGTCTCAGACTGATCAATGGTTCATTTCATGATCTATTATGTTCATTGCATAAGGTCAATGACTGCACCATCTTAGTTTCTGTATTTATTGCTTGTTAAAGACATGTCTCAATCTCATCATGAAAGATGCCCAACCCAAGCCTGTAGAGAGACGCCTTTGATGTAATTACATTGCTTTGTCTCCATGTAGCTAAAAAGAGGTTAAATTCTCTTTAGAAAACTTTTCAAGGTCTTCCATTGGCATGCTTCTATTCTTTGCTAATTAGAGGATATGCCCTAGTTCAGGAAATTCATGTTTATCAAATCGTTTTGGATATTCTAATAGTTCCATTGAAAACATGTAAATAGATTATCTATAATGCTAAAGGTAAAGATTGTCCTAAGTTGTTTGTTGGCCTAAAACAAAATTCAAGTTCAACCCAAGTTGCATACCGACCAAAAACATGTTCTGAATAGGTTAATGAGGGAAACAGGTTCTTTTGACAACTAAGCCATTTGTGATCTCTTAGACTAATCAATGGTTTTATTCATGATTTATTATGTTTACTGCATAAGGGAAATGACTGCACCATCTTGTTTTCTGTATTGATTGCTTGTTAAATACATGTCTCAATCTCATCATGAAATATAAGAGGATATCTGATGTTCAACAATTTGTCTACTCTCCACAAACTATAGACGTTTTTTCTCATGCAATAACTACAGTTTAAATATCAACAAAAAACTCAATAGACCAGATTGATTGCTTAGTGAAAGTTTCTAATCGGGACTCTGCATCTTACATGTGCTTGTCACTTTATAAGGGCTATAAATTCCATGGTAGAATGAAATGTTACATCACTACAATGTGCCTTAATAAAAATAGTTAAAATGCAAAATGGCAACCACGACAAAATTCAGGGAAATGCCTATGTATTCCTAGTGTTGAAATGGAGCCAAAATTCTTTGTTGAAGCAAACAGGAGAGCAATAAAGGAGGTAACAGGGGCGATTTCAAGAGGAGGTGAGGACCAGGATGACCTAGGTCATTCTAGAATGAGGAAAAATACTTTTACTTTGCAAAATATGTCCAAGATGAAGCTTGAAAAGTTCTCTTGGGAATTAGGCAAGAAGTTTTCAGAATTTAATGGGACTATGATCAATATATGGAGTACAGTAAATCTTGGAGTTGATGTGTGGGGCATGGAAAAACAACAACAACATCTGAGAGAAAACGTGATTAAATAGAAAAAACAGGTTGAGGAATAAAGAATGCAATTGGATAAGGTACTATAAATGTTTGATGAGATATGAACACAATGAGTTCATTGATTTACAGTGTCAAGGGAGTGAAAGAAAAGTTAGACTGGAGATGAGGCAAAACTCCTTAAACTACTAGAAAAACACCATAGCCTCGACCCAAAGGGTATATTCCCTTAGAGAAGTTTGGGTTTGAGCCAAGAGGTTATGCCTGTAATTTTGGGATTTTGGGGTTAAATTTAACCCAGCTTCCTATTTGGGATTTCTGCAGAAATAAATAAAATTCTTTCTTTTCTCTTTTAAAAAGAAATTTTGTGACAAAATATGCTACTCTACTTGGCTCCTTTTGCAAAAGGACCATGGATGAATAATATTTTAAACCAATTAGATTAGGAGCTTGTAATGAATACATGGTCCTGACTCCTAGCATCTAGGATCTACTAGAGAAAAGATAATCATAATGAACCAATCTATTCACCACAAGAGAAGATGCGCATGACCTAGTGACAAAAAATATCCATCCTCAAAGGGGATTTCTCATACACCAAAGGTGAGAGATCCCAAAGAGAATGGCATTTTTATCGATACATATCCAATGATTGTTACAATAGGTTCACGTATAATTATATTGTCTTCATATCTCTTCATCAAATAGTCACGTCATTGTCTCTCTATTAATATCTATTAAAGAATGTTATTATTATTTATTCAGTTGTGATTATCCTATTCATAATTACCAACATGGTACATAATATCTTGACACAATGTTTTCCCTTATGCTTCTATTTTTTCTTAGCAAGGAAACTATAAAATCTCTAGTCCTCTGACACCATACACTGCTCGTAGCTTCCCATAATGGACATCACATTTCTACTTTCCCTGGTCAGGCATGTGATAAATCTCCAAGGCATAGGACATCAAAATAATGTATAAATTATTTATATCCTAGAATTAAACTTGTCTAACTAATTGTTATACTCAAACTTATCTAGAAGCCTTGTTACATAGGCATCAAAATAACCTTAAGTGATACCCTAATGACAAAGAATTCCCAAACTTATCTTTGTAATAATAGAAAATACCTTTTTACCAGAAAGAAACAACTATCTTATGATTAATGCCTAACTAAACTTTACTTGAAAGGTAGGGCAGTGTATTATTTGTTCCAATTTCCATATCATTATCTGATTAGTTTACAAAAAATAGCTTTTCTAAAGGGGCATGTTAAAGGGAGTTTGTATATCTATTAGGTACAGCAATTAAAATTTAACATAGATCAAACTGTAAAGAGAAGAAAATGGACAAAAAAATTGGTATAAACAAAACTGTGAATGAAAAACTTGTCCTTCCAACCTTCTAATAGTGTACGGTGATATCTAGCATGTAGCCCATGTAGGGAATACTAACATCTTATAAGTTTTGTCAAGTTGATAAAGTTCAAATCTTACGTTTCAAGTATTAGTAATGATTATAAGTCTTATAAATTAATAAAGTTCAACTTATAGGTTTCTAGGTTGCAACATAAGATGCATACTCAGGTTGCTAGTGGCATACACATGCCATCTACAAGTTTCTAATTTGTGAAAAACCTAGATCCATATCATATTCTCTAGGGAAATCTTACCTATAACATACATGAACAAGGCATACTAATTAAGATTTTTAGAGGCACATTTGTATTCACTAATATAAAAAAATAATCATCTCTGCTTTAGACTCACTTCAATGTAGACTTTAGGGACAAAATTTTGGGTTCTCTTATGTATTGTTGTCCTTTCCATATGCAGTAGGAAGTACAGTAAGTGGTTGGATATGAACAATACAAGGCTAACTACCAAAAGAGTTGAAATTTGTAGGCCTAAAACACGAGAAGGTACACGCTAAATAAATTCTAACAAGACACATTAAATATAGATTCAATGTAGAAGCATGAGAAAACACTTATCCTCAACCCATTTTAGCTCTAAGTTCATCCATGTATATGTTGAATATTTTTTTCATAATAACAAAAGTTATTTATAATTTAAAACAAAAGGGAAACAACTACCTAAATGATAATTTCAAATCCTATAAAATCAGTTTCACATTACAAGATATTGGCATTGGCCATCTTACACTATCAACAGAGATAACTTCTAATAAATGTTTGCATACATAAGTGCTTGAATAAACAAGTGAAAAACACCACATGATAACATTACTCAATTAAAAATTAAATCAAGAAACTTTTGAAGCAAATACCTACATTCCCTGTGAGAGATCTACTCCACACTAGTAGTTAAACGTTTTGAACTTCCCCGTCTCGCAATAGGTGGATTGAATAAAGAATATGACCCCTGGATGCAACAACCTTTTTTCCTTTCCAAGTTGAATGGGTAGGTGAAATGGTAGAAGCCACACTTTCAACCTTCTCTGGTGACTTTGCTCTCCTAACTCTTCTTTCCATTTGTTGACTATATCTTGCCTTTATGTTATAGCTCTTCTACAAAGAGGATACAGAAGAGTTGTCTGCATTTTGTTCAAAAATATTACACTCCTTTTCAAGAGAAGATGTAGAACTGGTGGAAATTAGAGATTGATATTCACATTCCTCTTCTAAGTGAATTGCAAACAATTGAACTCTATTTGAGTTCATATCTTCTAATCATTCCATTTCAATGAGTCTATCCCTTCCAATCCTTAATAAGTTAGCATTGGAAGGAAAGTCCTTGAAGTACTCACTTTCTAAAGGAGTTTGTGACCTTCTGATAAAGCAACCACCTCTTTGGAAGCCTTCACAGCTAGTGGCACTAGGTGATTTACCTTGACTTTATTGTCAAATATTATACATCTATTTTCTGTTGCAAAGTATGGGAGTATTGGAAATAAATCCTTCTGCAAATGGAAAACTATCTTACTGCTGGAGATTTACTTAAAGGCATCCTGAACACTAATATCCTCCTACATATATAACTATAAAATACCTTGGTTACTCAGTCAGTTGGAGTTTGAAGAGACTAGAAGTGACTAAACATACCATTTGACTACTTTGACATATGGAGAAGTCAAACTGGTGATGTATGCTAGGAAGTGAAGGAAAAACTTTTCCAAAGGAAATCTCATTGATATGGAGATGAAATATGGTATCTCACACATTCCCAAATATGTTGATCAATCCAACAATTTAGACAAGTGGAACCTCTTGTTCAAAGTTCCTAAAATGCTCATGTTCTGGATATACTATCAAGGAGAATATGTCACTGTTTAGTGGTTCCTTCTTATCCTGCATCCATTCTCCTTGGACTCCATTGCTTTCTCATTTTTCATTAGCATAGATTGCAGTATCCATACGCTATAGCTTGCTAGAATATATACCTTATCTTTCAAACTACTTGGATTTACCTCATGTGTTACAGTCCAATAGTAAATGATATGTTAAACTTATTAAAGTCACTTTGAAACATCCCCACTCATCCAAGTGGGGTGGATCCATGCTTGTCAAAATATTTATTTACAATTATTTTGGAGGAGATACTTAGTTGTGAAATTACTTCCATGGAATTCCTACTTGCACTTTGGGTTTTGTCATGTTAATTTTTTTATGCTCACTCCCTTGGTTGTTGCTTTGTGTGATGATAGATAGAAAGAGTCCTCTTTATAAAATTATAAATTATTGTGTATTTTTCATATGGGATTAAAGTGTCGTGCACACCACCTTATCAAGTGGGGAAGGGATAATATTTCAAGAAGCATCGAGGTTGATATTGAGAGTATAGTATTTTACAAATATTTCCTATGTTTTTTATAATCTAGCATGGAGAAAAAGATGAATTGAAAAAGCTTGATATATCCTCCAATCCTGATAAGGACCTATGTCATTAAAGGGCATGGGTGGGTGCATTTTATGCCCCCCATACCTCTTT
This sequence comes from Pinus tabuliformis, assembly GCA_031772625.1. Taxonomy (NCBI): domain Eukaryota; kingdom Viridiplantae; phylum Streptophyta; class Pinopsida; order Pinales; family Pinaceae; genus Pinus; species Pinus tabuliformis. The sequence goes on along the minus strand of CM062820.1, from coordinate 112,690,960 downwards.
AGTTTCTCCTTTTTTCTCCATTACATTCTCTCTAATGTTCCATTATGATATTCTGATTAGTGCTATAGATCCTATTCTTCAAACTTATTTTTTCCAAAGAAAACCTCATGGGGAAGCACCAGGGTGGTTTCCCACATTTTGTGGATGGTACCTAGTGGAAACCTGTCAGCCTATGATTATGGTGTCTGACCTAGTAAGGGCATTGAATGAAGCATAGACTAGAGGCAACCACCCCAGGGGATTGACCTCAAGACCTCATACATGAAGCTCAAGCTACAAAGTGTTGAACCATTGGATCAGACTGGCCAATATCACCACCTTTTTTTTTTCTTCCCAAGGAAAACCTTGTAGAAACCCATGAGTATTTTGTTGTGATCCATGGATAGTAATGGGGTAAACCATTGGCACTGATTATGGTGCTTAACCCTTGGGGAATTGAGAGTTGAACCCCTAACCTCCCAACTCTGAAAGGACCCACATCTGGCTGCAAGACCACTTTAACCTACCCTTGGGACTATGCCAATATCACCACTTATTTCCTAACAGTGCAATTTTCCTATTTGTCGATCCTTTTCAATTTGAGTTGGCCTTCCCTACTCATATTTTGGATTCCATTTCAAGTCCATAAAATGTGTTTCTCCTTGGTTGTATTTATTCCAATTAATATATTGGATTTGTCCTACTTCTTTTTTATCAATACATTACATTTAATATGATGATTAAGGATGTGGCATGATTCTTGGCTAGAAAACCCAAAGTGTGAAATTTTAATTTCTTCTTCACCTATATGATTTTAGAATTGTTGTACAATGTGCAAATGAACATGCATATTCCTTCAGAGGTGGATCTTTTAAGTTGGATGATTGTGAAAAGTTGTGCAATAATATTCCAAGCACTTCTAAACATGGAGAAATCAGTTTACTGGAAGAGGGTACTTTGCTAGTCTGTGTTTCTCAGATTCTTGATGCAAAAGCTCCATTGAATGCTCAGTATTTGGATAGTAATCCTTTTGCACCTGTAAATTCAAATAATGGTGACACTTTTCAGATGCAATATCCATCTAAGTGGTTGTTGGAATTTAAAAATGAAATATTACAGAAACTAGAGAGAGTTGAGTGTGAGTTTGATAGGGTGGAGAAGGAACTTGGATGTTTGAATTCTAAAATTCAAACAAAGAATTGTCATTCTAGATGTGTTGATGTTTCTTTATATTTCTCACAAGAAGCATTCAAAGAAATACATGAAAAAAGAATTCTGGAGGATTTTACTGGAAGTATTAAAGAGTCTTCTTTAGGGTACATAAATAAGGAAGAAAAGGCAACAAACCTATCATGTGGACTATTGGAAGACAAATTACTAGAACAGAAGATTGTGATGTTAACAACATGCTTGTTAATTTGGAAAATGAGGCTGTGGAAATCCAATCAGTAATAGTTGAATATTCAAGTTCACATTCTTCTATCAAAAATAACTCTAGGGAACCTTTTCAATTGAGTTCTAAAGTGGGCAGTTCAATATTGTTTAACTCAATGCCTTTGCCTACAAATTATGCTGGTGGCACTTGGTTATTGTCTTATGAAGTTTCATAGATGTCACTATGGAAACAAAATGTTGTGGTGCATGAAAGAAATAGAAAGCAAATGGAAGAAAATATTGTTGAATGGAAGCGTTTTTTAAACTTCAAGGAGAAAATGCTTTCTCTTAAATTTAGAATTCTCAGGGAATGGTGGGAAGAAGAACAACTTATCTTATCTGCTATGAAAGGCCGTGGAAAGCACCATCAAATTAACACTTTTTTGATAGTGTGCATATGCCATCTTATCAATTCCAATCTTCATTACCTAGTATGTTTTCAATTGAAATACATGAGAAGCAATATTTCTACTGATTTAATTTTTATGTTGGAAAGGTTTGGCACCAAACATTTATTTTCTAATAGAGTAATTATGTGTTTGTCAGTGTATTTATAATATATTCTTTTCCACTATTTGGAAAACCAAAATAGTGTAATGGGGAATATAATTTAAAGTGGAATGGGAAAACAATCACAGTTGAATTTTCTTTCTTTGCATCAATGAAATCCCAAGAGTTCAAAATAGTGCAAAATAATTCACATCAAAAAAAGGATAATTTCAAGGCAGGAAAGCAGTAATTGGGGATCATCACATTGTACTCTCCACACATTGTATCAAAGAGCCTGCTGCATAAAATCCTTAGCATTTATAATAAACCCACAAATGACATGCATGAATATTTGGGGGGAAGGAATTCACACAAAAGAAATTATCCCCATGCTTGTAAAAGTACAACAAGCTTCAAAAAATCTAAATATCATAGTGAAGTGTAATTTCTTTCACAATAAAGGTTTTATTTAGCATCAGTTCAAAAGGTGGTGTTTTAATACAAGGTTCAGCCCACCTTGTCTTATAACCACATAAACAAGGAGTTTCAATTGACATTTCTATAAAAAAAAATTGTAACTCTCTCAGTTGGGCCAAGATGCCTAAGACTTGCTCCATGATTTTATAATCATGATGAAGCCAAAATGCAAGGAAATAAAATAGAGAATTTAGATGTCAAAGTAGGCTTACCAATTGGATATTGTGCATCAAAATAATTTATTTATATATATATATATATATATATATATATATATATATATATATATATATATATATATATATAGATATATATATATATATATATATATATATATATATATATATATATATATATATATCTATATATATATATATATATATAGCCATGTGTTTGGACCCAGGAGAAACAAAACCTTGAAAGAAATGTTACATCACTTTGCAAATTGCATCCTCATCAGCAACTCTAGTCTTCAGACTTTCAAAATAGTGTTTTTACCCTGGTGTCCTAACTTCCATGAAATATCCTCCAAACACAATCAAATTCCTTCATGAGGGCTTCCCTATCCAAATCAAGGGCATAGTGCTAAAACACATCCTTCACCCACCCTAATAGTTATGATGCCCTCTTATAGGCCCTACACCTAAAAAACATTTTAGATAACCCTGTACCACCCTTAATAATAGTACCCATGCTTATTTTTCTAGCATGGATTGCATAATATGTGTGTGTCCAGTGGGAACAAGTATCACATCCCACCCATCAACAAGTATTCACTTCAAAGTCATTTTTTTTGCAAATAACACACATGCAAAGGCTATAAAATCCACTCTTGGTGCTACAAATTTTACAACCACAATCATCCGCAGGAAGCTGACTCTGACATGCTATATTTCTACATTGTTTGTGGGAAAAGATCTCAATGAGGAACATTTGATTGGCAATGATATCTGAATGAAAAAAGACTTGAATCCCTTTCTTTATAGCAACAAATACTTCTAGTTGAACTGTGTGCCCTGGAGATTAGCTCAAGTGTAAGCTCACTCCTACCTTGTACAAGATTTTGCAAAAGAGAAATTCTTTCATGTCGAATAACTCATGTTCCTTCAAGGATCACCCGAATCTCCTCTTTTAGATCTTCCAGAAATTCCTCTAGTTGTTCATGCATTCTCTCTGCAATTACATCAAGCCCTCCCCCTACTACATCTCAAAACAAGATCCGATATGAATTGGCTACTCTATATACCACTGTCTTCTTTGGCCATTCACTTTCTTCCTCCCTCTCAATTTCCTTCTTGTGACAAGAATGTTCTACTACCACCTCCATCCATGTCTGCTTAGTAGGCCATGTTTCCCATGAGCTTTCACTCTCTGAGGGAGACTCACATGCATTGTCAAAATGGGAAATAGGCCCTCGTAGGTCTATTGATCCAGGGACTTCATATGTTGCAAGAGAGGGAGGTATATAGGCCATGGGTCCTAGATGATTTCCGAGGTGGAGTCATTTGTTGTTGTTGAAAAGATGCTCCAGAAGAGGTCCCCATGAAATCAAAGGAATTATCTTTCATTCTCGATGTAGCTGCGGATTTTTCTTGCGCTATAGCAATGTAGCCAGTTGTTTGTTTCATCAAAAGTAGTTGTAAAGTCAAAACCTGCTTAAACCTATGCGTAACACACAAGCCTATTTCCCTCAGTAGCCTCGAATCCCTTGACTTGGCCAAAATTTCTCCAAATATGCAAAACATATATTTGCCGCTATGGACCTCTTCCTGAAAAATTACAATTGCATCATGGTTAGGACAAGTAAGACAACATATATGTTGAACATTTAGAGCTTCAACTATAGCTCGTTAACGTATTTTTACCTTTCTCCAGCAAGTTCCTGCAGGGAGAGGTTTAGAGACTAATATTCAACATAGGGATTTTCTTTCCATTTTATCTTTAAAACATTTACCAATTGATGAATAAAAATCCCTTTATTTTCTTTATAACAACTTCCACTTTTCAAAAAATGTTGAAATCCTTATTTATATCTGATATTTTGAGGATTCTGAAGATTAGTCAATGGTTGCTTAGTTCCAAGAGTTGTATGATTCCATAAAGAAAAATCCTTAATACCATGAAAAAAAAATAGCTACGTTGAACACCAGTCCTTCAAACATATTGATCCTTTTCTTGTGGGCCTCAATCTCCTTCACCATCTCAAAAATCTAGTTTATAACATCTTAAGCCAATAGGTCAATGGTAAATCTACTACAATGTCCCTTGGTCAAATATAAATACTTTTACTTTCGTTGATGGTTTCTTCAATGTTTTTTGATTATTTCATTTCCTACCAAGCCAAGACTCTTAAGAAGAGCAAGGCTGAAGTAAAGACCTTCTGGGACTTCAAATTGGACTAGGTCTAAACAACGAGCCACTGGGGCTTAGGTTCTTTAAACTGAAGTGACAACAGTAAGCAGGGTTCGTAGAAACAAGACTCTGTATTTGATCACCTCCAAATTTATTGAAAATGCAATCCATTTTAAAAACCAACAAAATGTAGAGCGCCCTAAATAATCAATTCATCAGAGCTACCGAAATCGATCATTTCCTTCAACAGATTAAGAACAAAATACAAACCTTGCTGCCATAAATATTGTCCTTTTAATATAAAACAAGAATGAACCAAATTAGCTCCTTAATCAACTTGGTGTAAAGCACATCAAGATGAAAACTCTCAGCTAATCAACCTATACCAGTTCAAAATTGTCCATACCTCGGCACACTAACCTCAATAGAAACAATGAACATCATTTTCAATCATCTAAAATTATCTCTTGTGTCCATTACTCCAAAATAACTCGGAATTGATAGATGAACATAGGTTAGGTTCAACCCAAAATAATGAGGTCTTGAGATTTAAGAACTCACAGGAAAGTGAAGCTATCCATTTGGTGTACAACATTAAATGAAAATAATCTTGTAGCAAATACACAGATGAAAAATGCATGTATAAATTGAGAGATCCTAAAGGCCAAACTTCATCTACACAAGACACAAGAAACAGAAGCAAATATTACCAACAATGTCGTGTTCTTTGGGGTTTTCTCAATCTTTTCCCCAGGAAATGAAAAATAGGGAAAGGAAGCTGAAAGACTCGACCTTCGAACCACCTCAAAGACTTAAATATGTAAATAAAACACAAACTTAGAATACATTGCAACCCACCTTTCAATGACCCCACCCAACAGAAAATCTAAAGAAAATGAAAGAAACAAAGAAAAACCATACCTCATAGTCAGATGTTGCGTGCAAGCAAAATCGCAAGTTCATGGCTGATTTCAAATGAACACACCAAAATTCAACTGTGTACCTTTCGTGCCATCCCAAAATAAAAATAACAATAATATTTGACCGGCTCCCCCTCCCAGTGACTAAATTCACTAATTCGATATATAAGCCAAGAGTTGTAAGGTGTGTTTTGAAGAGGAGACAATTATAACCATGTTAGAGTGTAATGGGTTGTAACATGGACATTACATGGTTGAGGTCTACAGGTACTCTATAAGTTCAAGAAAACAATTGCAATGTTTACTTATATAAAGTGTTTATGACATATGATTAATTATTTTTTTTGTTAGGAAATGGAAGAGGAAGATAAGAAATGAGAGGCACTAAGGTTTGTTGTAAATTAATCAAAAAAGGAAAATTGTCTCTTATTAGCAAGATATTTCAACTTGCCTCTTTAATAGGATTAAATTTTATATGGAGCTAGGGAGTTGGCCTCAAAAGCGTTGATTGGGTACTCTTGAAATCCACAACCCAACATATCCAAGATAGCCCATTAGATATATTCGTCTTGGACAAAGTTTGCAAAGGCTAAGGTGAAAATCTTCCATTTTTAATGTGGGTTTTAAACTTTCCATTTGAGAATTCTAAAAACAAGGTCATAATCTTGAAAGGAGGTCCTTGATTTTACCAAACTCAATGTCAATGCTGAACCCATGGTGTGATTCTTTCTATTTGGGTTTGGCCTTGAACATTGAGATCTATCTTTGGGTCTAGTTATCAATTTGTCAGTTCATTTATGTGTTGACAAGGTCTTAAGGGATATAGTGGATAAGATGGTTATTTTCCAATACCCCTCCCTTAAAAGCATATAAAGAGACGTTGTTCCCCATTTTTTTGTCATAATATTTCAACCACGAGCTCTTCCTATGAGGATTCCCTTGAAGGGAGGGGAGGGTATGTAAAGGAAGTGGAAGAAAATAAAATTTCATGTTGAGTCAAAGGAGGGGTATAGATTGTAAGTGTATCTATAGGTCTTGGAAAAGTTGAATGGAAATGGAGTTTACCTCCTATTGCAACGCCTTCTATTCCACCATTCGAGGTGCTAAAGGGCACTAAATTTAAGGGTCATGGGTGAAAGCTCACTAAGATCTTAAAAATGAGAAGGTAGGTGTGATTTAGCATAGGATTTATTCTGTTCACCAAGTCTAATTTTGATTTATCTTTGTTGCCTACAACTACTCCTCATATCAACACCTAGTATGATAATAAAATGAGACATAGACATGACTTGTTTTCACTTCAAGCAACCTCCAAAATAGTCACCTAAAACCTGCCAAATATATTTCACAAAAACAAGAGAAACTCTCCAAGAAAACTGCTTGACTTAGCTTAAAATAAATCTCTGATAAATGATTTAGGGCCTTCAAATAGATGACTACATGATAACAAAATAATCCAATACAGCAAGATGAAAGAGGTCTAGAAACAATTCCCTAACTTGGAGGCGAAGGTAAGTCTCGAAGAAAAGCACCTTTTCTTAAAGATGGCACACCAGACATAAATTTACTCCCCAGTGATAAAATACATGATATGGAATGAAAATAGATGAGAAGAGTAGACAAAATAACACACCAAACAGAAATTTTCTCCACACTAATAAAATACAGATATGGAACCAAATTGCACCTTAGCAAGTAGAAGTTCAAGTTGCATATGTGAGCAAACACACCCTAGACTTTAGTCCACAAGGGGTTTGGACTAGTTTAAAAAGTCAAATTCTGATACATGGAGAGTGAAACTTCAATTACATTTGAGTGCATCAAATGTACCAAGTATTAAACCAAACCTACACAACCTGATAACTTAGTTGAACGGGCATTCAATAACAATGGAAACTCAGTAATTGGCTTAAGAATGTCTGATACTCAACTCAATCATCTTGATATGTCTAAAATCTTAACAGAAATATGGGAACTCTTTTTATCACAAGCTTAGAATGCAAATTTTGTTTCAAAGCAGCAATATTTTGGATTTAAAATGATCAAAGGAGAACCAACATCCAGTCTTGTTAATGCATTAAAGGCATCAATACAACATTGAGTTTAAATGGGTATGAAAGTGAACATGATACCAACGCCATTCTATTAAGTGGTAACAATCCTAGGGTCCGAGTGTTGGCTCTGACATGTACTACAAGAAGGAACCAAACTTGAATTTTTTCATTCCTTTTATTGTCCATTTTCTTGAAAGCTTTTTTCATTAAAATATTGAAAGTTGAAAATTGTATTAATGCCTTCTCAAGAGAAAAATAGATCAAAGGAACTAGTGTCTACAACCAACAATAATAGCCCAAAAAAAGAGGGGATTGCAAAAGACACCCCACTAAAATGAGTGAAAATGAAAGGAAAATTGAGTACAAGAATAACAGGAAATGAATTGACATAACATTGGCTACGTGCTAGCAGTTTATATTCCAAGAAAGAAAACCCTATAAAGTGGAGAGTTTGTCAAGAAACATAGTGTGGATTGAGATGTATCTACCACATAAGACAAGGGAGGGAGTTGGTCCTGCTCATCATTTGAGTCAATGGTATAGATGTCAGCATTGAGTGCCTGGTTAATAATGTCCTCTAGAGAGTGCCATGTATTGATAGGTCCCTGAGGAGTAATCTTGGATGGCATTGATGGATCTTGATGGTGACAAAGAAGTCTTAATGGAAGGAAATAAACCAGTAATGCATCTTTCAGCAATTGTCCTTTCCAATATTTTGCATTGTCAAATGTTCACCACTGGTAAAGCTTTCTGATTTGTAACATTTCCCTTTTCATTTTCCTATGTTTTATTGTGGATGAAATTGCAAGAAGGTTCTTATTTAAACTAGGAACATAGAAAAATACCAATCAATTATAGAACATCACTTGATGGCATGTTGAAATAGATAGATCCTATTTTGGTTATGTGAACCCTTACATGCTATATAAATGAGAAATTTTTCTTATTTGTGTATAAATGGTTTGGATTCATATGGATGCACATGAATATATTTCTGTTTCTTTAAAATTCGAATATTTTATATGTTTTTGGTTGAATGGTTTTTTGGTCCGGTTTTCGTACGATTCTAACTAGTTCCTAGTCTAGGGGTCTACCAGTATGGTTATGATAACTATTGTGCCAAGGAGTGTCAATGAATTCTAAGTGTCTCAAGGATAAAGTGTGTTAAGAGAATGTCAGAATAGGACTTATAGGAGGTAAGCCTATCGTTACAATAAGGGGTTGGGAAAAGAAGTTTCTGAGAAAGTGAGACTTTGGGTTGGGCACAACATTGTTTTGCAAATGACTAGTTGGGTTTCCAAGTCGCAAAAAAAGTAAGGCCATATATGAGGGCATGACAACTAGGAAGTGCCAAGGTGTGCCAAGGAATGCCAGGAAGTACTAACACATGCTAGACAGATCCAAGGCATGATAGGCATGCCAAGACAAGTCAAGTGCTAAGGCATGCCAAGATGTGCCATGTGTTAAGGTGTGGCAAGAACACCTGCTAGGGAGTGTGAGGGCCAAGTGTTGGGGAAACACAAGGGAGCACTAGTTTCAAATGCATGGAAATGAAGTGTCAGTGAGCTCCAGGTGTGCTAAGGAGGGAGTGAAAAGGACTGTTAGATAGTGAAAAAGTATGCTAGGCAATGCCAAGGCATGCTAAAGTGTTAGGCAAGCATACCAAGGTCTGCCAAGTGCCATGGTGTGACAATGCGTGATAAGGAGTGTTAGGGAGTTACAAGGAAACACAAGGGAGCACTAGGTCAAAATGCATGGAAATGAATGAATAACAATGTGTCGCAAGGAGTGTCAGCAAGTTCTAGGTGTGCTAAGAAGGGAGTGACATGGTATGTTAGGCAACGCTAAGTCATGCTAGAGTGTAAGGGTGGAATGTGAGGAAGATGTGTCAGGTGTCAGGGTGTGCCAACACATGCTAAGAAGTGTTAGGGAGTGCCATGGAAACACAAGGTCAAATTAATGCATGGAAATGAATGAATAAGAGTTTGTGATAGGAAGTGTCAGTGAGTTCCAGGTGTGTTGAGGGAGTGGTATGTTATGTTAGGCAATGCTAAGGCATGTTAGAGGTCAGATAAACATGCTAATATGTGCCAAGTGCCAAGGTGTGACAATGCATGCCAAGGAGTGTTAGGGAGTGCCAGAGAAACACAAGGAATCATTAGTTTCAAATGCATGGAAATGAGTGAATAAGAGCATGTGACAGGGAGTTTCATTGAGTTCTAGGTGTACTAAGGAGGAAGTGACATGGTATGCTAAGTAGTACCAAGGAATTTTAGAGTGTCAGGGTGACATGCCAAGATGTGCCAGGTGCCAGAGTGTGTCAATGTGTGCCAGGGAGTGTTAGGGAGTGCCATGGAAACACAAGGGATAACTAGTTCAAAATGCATGGAAATGAAAGAATAAGAGTGTGTGATAGGGAGTGCCAGTGAGTTTTAGGTGTGCTAAGGAGGGAGTGACAAGGTTATATGATAGGCAGTGCCAAGACATGCTAGAGTGCTACGTCATGTTAAGGAGTGGTAGTGTGTGTGAGGGAGTGTGAAAGCATGCCAAGGAATGCAGGGGGTGCTATTGTTAACATGTGCCAGATAGTTCCAAGGGATTTTTAGATGTGTCAGGTGTTATGGCATGTCAATATGTAAACTATATTGCTTAGTTGTTTTATGGATGCGGTCGGACATGAGCCTTGACTTGGAAACTTGTAACTTGTTAAGCGAGATAAGTTGAAATTGATCATGAGTAGCCTAAGATGAGTTATAGTTAGTTCTTAGGTGAACACAACAAAATCTAGTTGTAGTAACCATAAGTTGGTCAAGTCATTGTAGTCAAGGAAAGACTTTGTTGGGTTCCCAAGTCCCAAAAAAAGTAAGGGTAGTTGTGAGGGCATGATAGCTAAGGAGTGCCAAGGAATGAAATCATGTGATAAGACATGTTGGACAATGTCAATGCAGGTTGAGGAGTGTTAGGGAGTTCCAGAACATCACAAGGGAGAACTAGGTCAAAATGCATGGAAATGAACAAATAAGAGTGTGTGCCAAGGAGTTCAACGAATTCCAAGCATCTCAAGGATAATGTGTGTTAGGAGAAGGTCATAATGGGACTTGTAGGAAGAAATCTTATCGTTACAGTAAGGGGTTGGATAAAGCAGTTTTAGACAAAGGGGGACTTTGGGTTGTGCACAACATTGTTTTTTCAATGACTTGGTTGGGTTCCCATGTCGCAAAAAAAGTAAGGCTATCTATGAGGGAATGATAGGTAGGGAGTACCAAGGTGTGCCAAGGAATGCTAAGAAGTACTAACACATGCTATATAGTTCCAAGGCATGATAGGCGTTATCACCTAGATTGACCTCAGGCTAAAGGGAGGCAATGCCAAGGTAACCACAAACCAAGCTTAGCCAAGTAGCTAGCCCTACTAGGTCGAGAGAGTGCTCTCTCCTTAAGGATCTCAGTCAAGATGACTAGATCAGGTAAATTATTTTAGGCTAGGTATAGTAGCTTGAAAGTTTTGATTGGATTTTGTAGGGGTTTTGCCAGATCAGGAGGAACTGGGCAGTTTAGGTCTGGGAAATTAGGTCAAAAATGCAGGGTGTTTTATGGGGCAAGGTAGGCATAGGCTTTAGCACTCTAGGGCTTGATGAGGTGAGATGTTTAAGACTAGTGAGAAGCTAAGAAGGGCATGTGACAATCATGGATCCTTCCTGGACTGCTGAAAACATGAATTAGTGAATGATTTCCCAAGGCAGAGCACTGATACAATGGATTCTACCTATCAAACTTGAAAACATTCAACTAGAAGCAATGAAATGATTGATGGCATACATAAAACATATAAACATATAATCACAGAAGAAGAAACTGTACTAAAACTCCATATCACAGTGATCCCATAAAAATAGCTACAATTCTTATTAATTTCCTGCAAAACTGCTTACAAAGGTATAAAATCAAGCTCTGAGCAATCCAACTGAGTCCAACTTGTAAAATCACTGAGAAACTACATGATATAGGCCTCAAAACAACTAATCCTAGCCTCAAGGGTCGAATCCATGAGAGGACGAGCAGTTGCACAAAAGACTGAACTGATAGCTAAAGACTAGGGTAGTCAAACTGATTCATTACATGACACTTAGGCCATTCATCTGATGTACCTACCCTAGGTAACAAAAACACACTTTAATTACATCATCATTATGAATTACATTAGTAAAAAAATCAAAATCCCACAGGTGAAAAGTATTTTCTGAGATAAAAAGTGAAAAATTTGGTTACTTTTCAAGTGCGCAGCGCTAGTGTCAAACGCGTAGCGCCTAAAGGAAGTGCGTAGCACCATGTTCAAACCCACTTTTGACTGCCTTCCGAATGTCCAAATTGAGCCTAGGATAGCTTTTTGGAAAGATTATCCTATCTAGTTTCCAAATCTATCTTTAGTTTTTAAAATGAACTAGATTTGACCCTCCAAAAATGGATTCTCCCAAGAGTGGTCAAACACGCAGCGCCTCGTCCAAAAATGAGGCATAAATGTGATTTTTTGCTAGTCTTTTGCCTTTTCCACCAACTAGTTTTTCCTTCCAAGGCTAGAAACATGGTTTTCCTTACTATCTTGGGCCTTATAAATCTAATGGTGGTAGCCATTCCTCCAACAAATGCCTCCAAAAAGTGTGCAGCGCCTAGGGCGTTGCGCATTTGACCAAGCTGTTGATATAAAATTGCCTCAAAAAACACAGAAAACTACAATATTTTCTAAAATGTGCCAAGAGTCTTCAAAATTGGTCAAGGAGCTAATGTTTGGTGTATCTAGGCATGGAGTGAAGCCTTTGCAAGTGTGTCAAGTTTTTCCTTTTTACATTTCTTCAATAACGTTTCCAAGTGATCACTGATGGCCTAAAGCCAACCTTCCTTGTCTTCTTTGATCATATGATCATCAAGCATAGCTTCATCAACTATCTCTCTTTGCCTTTGCCCTTTAAGTTCCAAGGCTTTTTTCAAACCTCTGGTTCTAGGTCTGCCTCACTGTATGGTATGTTTTCTTCTTCTGTCGTGGTGTTTTAATGTCAAACCCTAGGGAGGTATTAGGTTGTTGGAATTTATGTAACGGAGGAGGGGATAGGGAGTATTAGTATGATGGATATATGGGTTGGGGTTTGGGAGCATAGATAATTGTAGCACCTAGGGTTTAGGGTTTTGGGACAAAGGTTTAGAGAGTATTGGATGTAAAGGTTTAGGGAGAGGGAAGGAAGGTATAGGGGAGTATATGAAAGGGATTGTGAATACAAGGATAGTGTTGGGGAATCTAGGGTTTAGATGTGAAATTAAACCAAATCTTCAATAAAACCTTTCAAAAACTTAGCAATTGACTTGAGGAGGAAAAGGCACATCCCTTAGCTGCTACTTACTTGTCTTGAGGTTGAAAGCACTTTAGTAGAGCTGAGGAGGCGATTTTAGCTCTCTTGGACAAACGCGCAGTGACTTATGGAAATGCATAGCGCCAACTTCAAATCAACTTTTAGTTGATTTCCCTATGTCAAAATTGAGTGTGGGGTAGTTTGTTGAAAATCTTGTCAAGTCTACTTTCCAGAAAATCTTGAATTTTTCAATTTGGAGCTCATTTTCCCTATCAAATGCTCAATCTCCCAAGACTGGTCAAAATGTGCAGAATGGGGTTCCCAAAATGCAGAGTGTTGTTTCAATCAATGTTTGGAGGTCTTACTCAACTCCAAATTGAGCTCATGATAGCTCATTGGAAATCTCTCTATGTCTAGTTATCATTTGACTCATCAAAAAAGTCATTTGGTCACTCCAGCTAGGAGAAAGCTTGAGTTTCCCAAGGTCACTCCAGAAGTGCCACAACTCTCTTGTAACAACTGTATTTTTGACATTTCTCTAAAACCATGACACATTTGTAAAAAGTGAAGGAGCTTTTTCTTCCTTGGCCTATTGTGGACAAAAACCTCTCTCATGTTTTCCAAATTCTGCCATGTTTGGTTTGAAACATAGTTTGAAGAAAAATCGGCCCTATGTGTGGCAAATGATTTGTCCCTTGGAATGACTTATTGAAAAATGATGGAGACAGGATTTGTGTGAGTTGGAAGGGCCTCATAATTGCTGAAATGACCTCCCTTTTGCCTCATATACTCAGATGTTTCTGATTTCATAGCCAACCCTAGCTCAATGGGTGAGAGAAATTAGGGTTTAGTGCTTGTGGAAAATGATGATTTGGACACCCTTGGAAAAAAACAACTCCCTTTGGAATGCACTTAACACTTTGTAACTTTACCCTTTCACTTGACTATTTCCTTTGAAAAATTGATCTTTTGATGGTCTCAAATCTTTGGAACATCGAGTTAACAGCTTCGGATGGTGAAACTATTACATTTGAAAGACATAAAATTACATAATGAAATAATCATTTATCTTTACAAATCATCTTCTCATGGTGAAGGGATGTTATTTGATCACCCTTTACTTGCTGGTCTTATGCAATGGAATGGAACCTTGGCAACCCTAATGACCTAATGAAACTATGAAAAACCCTAAAGACCTAATGAGACTTTGAAGGACTGAATTTCAAGATGACATAATTACCTCATGATTGATACAAATGGCATGATAAAAATAACTTTATGGATGATGTACAGTTAACAAGATATGAAACTATGCCAGCAAGTAATGACATTTAAGGAAGAGTGATGTTTTTGGACGAGGACTACCATCAGTGACTAATTTTTAGCATGACCAAGTGGAATGCTTAAAAGAATAAATAAATAAAAAATTGAATCGGACCCTTAAAATGATATGAAAAGAGGATTTTTGATCACTGATGGCATGATGCATATACTGACACTAACATTAGCCCCATTGGGGATGGTAGCTCCTTGGAGGTGCCAAGAACACCATAGACCAAGTATCCTTATCCATTGGGTATGCCGTAAAAAAAAACTCAATCTAAAATACATGATTGACTGACAAGTTAAAGATGCAAATTGACTTTCACTCAACTAAAAACTCACTCAATACTAAAACACAACTGACAAACTGGAAAAGATGCTCGAAATGGAGCTTATTCAATAAAACCTACTCTAACTATTCCATTCATCACCTAATCAAGTGAAATGAAACAACCAATGCAACCAAGTAAGCATTCTGGCTGCTATTTGAATTCTCTGCAAGTGCTTGCTTATGAACAACAAGAGAGAACTACTGAAAGGCAACTCCCATGAAAACTTGTAAACAGATCCAAATTTTCCCAGAATGAATAATATGGATTCTCTAACTGACTCCAAAAATACTGCATGAGGATCTTGAAATTCATGTGCACTGGGGCTTAGCTCATCCAATGGATTATTTTGCCTCTCCTCATACCATGAATGAAAACTTTCATCTGAGCTTTGTGACGAGACTCCTGCTGAAAATGACAAAGAAACCAGCTGCCAGATCAAGTTTGTATCAATACCTTTTTCAAGCTTGCAGTTAGCTAATGGAGAAGGACTTTGACTGTAGATATCATCCAACACATTAACTATTGGATAATGAAAAACTTGAAAATACTGTTGCAACCCATTTTCTATTGGTTCCAATGAGATTGCATGATTTTCTACAGGTTGCCCATCCTTTATTGAAGATATACTATGTGAAATTCCCTTCAAAAACTGAAATGATTCAAAACATAATGGTACGGAAACATCTTGCATCATTTGATCATATGTTCCAGCTTCCAAGTCTTCATCTGCAATCAGACATTTGAATGCATTCAGGGGCTGCAAATCTACATATGAGAAGTCTTGAACAAGGATTTCATTGCCCTCTAGATGGTCAAGATCAAAACTTATTGACGGTTGATTTTTGATTGCACGAAATTTGTCTCTGATGAACTGGAATGAAGTAAAAAAAAGAGGCAAAGGTCCTTCACTTACTTCAAAATTTTATGCACTTTCCTCCTCACTTCCATAGCTGATATGCATCAGCTGATCACTGTATTTGAGCTGTTGAAAGTGAACTTCCTCCTTCCACAAACCAGTTGCGGATTTGTTTGCAAGATTAGCTTCTATTTGGAGAACATACTCATCATCATACTGATGAAACTTAGGCAAATCATCAGTATAAAACACATCATCAAGCATACATGTCAGATCAATAGATCTCTCTTCACCAAGATGATCTATAAAACAATCGTTATCAGATCTATGACAACTGGGATAACAAAGGAAATGTTTTGGATCAACCACTTTTCTTTCCTCAATTAGCAAGCCATGGTCTTGAACATCATTTTCATTCCTTGTCGTGATATTTTGCATCATCTCTTCCACTACACTTACCAAAATGTTGAGCTTGACCTCTAAAGATGTCAATTCCTCTGGTTCTATGTTCTTCATCTTTTCTTCCTTTAACTTCCCTTCTAATCAGCAGATTAGCCTCTACATCTACTACACTGTTTTGCATCTCTTCTAGTGTTGCAAGGCTCCTTTCTCTTAGCTGAAACTCCATTTCTGGATCAAAAGCTTTCAAATAATGCAAGATATTTGAATCAGGAGGAGGTCTTTTATTAAGAGGCCTCGAACAATAGACTTGGTTAAATCTAGCGGAAAATTGTTGTATTGTCTCCCCTGGCTGTCTTTTTAGCTGGTTATACTCTTCTAGAATCAAGAAAGGGTTCTGTCTAATCACCCACTTGTCGAGGAAAACTTTGACGAACTGCTGGAAATATAAGATGCTCACATCAAGCAAGGTTTTGAACCAACTCTTGACTTTTCCTTACAAATAAAGAGAAAAAAGCCTAATACTGACATCCTTTTCATCAACTTCAAAAAGGTCAAGAAAAGACTCAAATTCAATACATGTCTCTCAGCAGTGATGTTGTCGCATTCACTGTCAAATCTTAGTAGATATAGGTAATGGATTTTAGGGAAAGCATGGGATATAGAAGGTAAAATCAAAGGCTTGTATCTATCTAGAACTTTACAAGGTATAGCAGTATATATAAAAACTGTAGAATCAGTCTTGGTCTCTTGAGGCTCATCATTTTGGAGACGATTATCATAAGATTCAGAAGAATGGTCTTGATCAAGATCAAAGGCATGTGAATATTTTGTATTCACAATCTTCAAAGGGAAAGAATCAAATGCAAGGCTAGGATCTTTTCTCGAATACAATATACTTTCTAAAGCATTCTTGACATTCTCATGAAAAGAGAAGAAATAATTTATAACTAAGAACATAATTTCTTGGATGAAATTCCAACTTGAATACCTGACCTTTCCATATTGTCCTCTGATGTTTCTGCTAGTCAACTTCATTCTCCAGTGGAGTCCTTGGATCTGATCTCGAAACGGATTTAGAGTCGCTAGGTGAATGATTTCAGCCTTCCAGTGTCTGATCGTTGTCCACCATCAACAATCAGATCTAAACTTGATACATTCTACTGAGGAACATAAAACTACGTTCCCCAATATGGTCGCCACTATGTTATCACCTAGATTGACCTCAGGTTGAAGGGAGGCAATGCCAGGGTAACCACAAACCAAGCTTAGCCAAGTAGCTAGCCCTACTAGGCTAGGAGAGGGCTCTCTCCGTAAGGATCTCAGTCAAGATGACTGGATCAGGTAAAGGATTTTAGGCTAGGTATAGTAGCTCGAAATTTTTGATTGGATTTTGTAGGGGTTTTGCCGGATCAGGAGGAGCTGGGTAGTTTAGGTCTGGGAAATTAGGTTAGAAATGCAGGGTGTTCTATGGGACAAGGTAGGTATATGATTTAACACTCTAGGTCTTGATGAGGTGAGATGTTTAATACTAGTGCGAAGCTAAGAAAGGCATGTGACAATCATGGATCCTTCCTGGATTACTGAAAACATGAATTAGTGAATGATTTCCCAAGGCAGAGCACTGATACAATGGATTCGACCTATCAAACTTGAAAACATTCAACTAGAAGAAATAAAATGATTGATGGCATACATAAAAAATAGAAACATATAATCACAAAAGAAGAAACTGCACTAAAACTCCATACCACAGGGATCCCATAAAAATAGTTGCAATTCCTATTAATTTCCTACAAAACTGCTTATAAAGGTGTACAATCAAGCTCTGAGCAATCCAACTGAGTCCAACCTGTAAAATCACTGAGAAACTACATGATATAGGCCTCAAAACAACTAATCCTAGCCTCAAGGGTTGAATCCATGAGAGGAGGAGCAGTTGCACAAAAGACTGAACTAATAGCTAAAGACTAGGGTGGTCGAACTCACTCATCCCTAATATGATGCAAACTAATTCATTACATGCCACTTAGGCCATTCATCTGATGTATCTACCCTAGGTAACAAAAACACACTTTAATTACATCATCATTATGAATTACATCAGTAAAAAAATCAAAATCCCACAGGTGAAAAGTATTTTCTGAGAGAAACGGTGAAAAATTTGGCTACCTGTCAAGTGCGCAGCGCCTGAAGGAAGTGTGCAGCGCCATGTTCAAACCCACTTTTGACTACCTTCTCGATGTCCAAATTGAGCCTAGGATAGCTCGTTGGAAAGCTTATCCTGTCTAGTTTCTAAATCTATCTTCAGTTTTTAAAATCAAATTGATTTGAACCTCCAAAAATAGATTCTCCCAAGACTGGTCAAATGTGCATCGCCTGGTCCAAAAATGAGGCAGAAATGTGATTTTTTGCGAGTTTTTTTCCTTTTCCACCATCTATTTTTTCCTTCCAAGGATAGAAACATGGTTTTCCTTACTTTCTTGGGCCTTCTAAATCCAATGGTGGTGTCCATTCCTCCAACAAATGCCTCCAAAAAGTGCGCAGCGCCTAGGGCATTGCGCGTTTGACCAAACTGCTGATATAAAATTGCCTCAAGAAACAGAGAAAAAGACAATATTTGATCAAATGTGCCAAGAGTCTTCAAAATTGGCCAAGGAGCTGATGTTTGTTGTATCTAGGCATGGAGGGAAGCCTCTGCAAGTGTGTCAAGCTTTTCCTTTTTACATTTCTTCAATAACTTCTCCAAGTGATCATTGATGGCCTGAAGCCAGCCTTCCTTGTCTTCTTTGATCATATGATCATAAAGCATAGCTTCATCAACTATCTCTCTTTTCCTTTGCCCTTTAAGATCCAAGGCTTTTTTCAAACCTCTGTTTCTAGGTCTGCCTCATTGTATCGTCTGTTTTCTTCTTCTCTCATGGTGTTTTAATGTCAAACCCTAGGGAAGTATTAGGTTGTTGTAATTTATGTAATGGAGGAGGGGATAGGGAGTATTAGTATGATGGATATGAGGATTGGGGTTTGGGAGCCTAGATAATTGTAGCACCCAGGGTTTATGGTTTTGGGACAAAGGTTTAGAGAGTGTTGGATGTAAAGGTTTAGGGAGAGGGAAGTGTTGTGTGTGGAGCATGATTGTTCAGAGGTATTTGTTTCAGCCGGATGTATACCCCAGGAAGTTTTGTACACCCCTCCACGCGGGGGGCTGTGGGGGGGACTTGTCCCCCCTGTGGGGGTGCGGGGGGGCCGATCCCCCCCGGCTGGGGGGTCCGGGGGCCAGCGGTCCCCCAGCGAGGGCTCGGGGGCAGTGCCGCCGAAGCCAAAAATAAATGTAAAATTGCCTTGTAAAAGTATAGTAATTTCTAGTCAATCTGGGCCGTTCATTAGGCGGATGATCTGACGGTAGAACTTATGTTTAGTTTAGGGTTTTTTTCCCTAGAAGGCAACCCCTCTCTTTGTATGAGGGCATTGTATTTGAGGCTGAGATATAGATGTGTATTCCGTGAGCGAGAAATAGAGAGGTGAGACTGTGAGAGAAAACAGAGGATATTACAGCGGATTTGCTGTAGGTTGTGTCTCTTCATTTTGCTGGATAATAGAAAGCAAGGACTGGCTGTTCGGGGTGGACGTAGCCCAAACTAGGTGAACCACGTATATCTGTGTCTCTCTTGTTTTGTGTGTTTTCTGTGTTTATATTTCTGCAATATTTTATGTGTTCCATTGCTCCGTAATATATAATTTTCTAACAACTAGTATCAGAGCCGAAGGTCTATTTGGCTGATAAACTCGCAGGAAAGAAGGGTTCCTGGTTCGAGTGGGAGCAATGGCGGAAGATGGTAGGTTTAGGGTCGAGAAATTTAATGGCCAAAACTTCTCGCTGTGGAAGATGCAGATGGAAGATTATATGTATTAGAAAGATCTATACCTACCATTGGGCGAAAAAACAAAGATGTCGATAGGTATGAAAGACGAAGAATGGAACCTTCTCGATAGAAAGGCACTCGGAACAATACGGTTGTGCCTTGCTGCGTCAGTCGCCTTCAACATTTCGAAGGAAACAACGACAGAGGGTTTGATGCAGACGTTATCGAAACTATATGAAAAACCCTCGGCCTCAAACAAGGTATTTCTTATGAAACGGTTATTTGATATGAATATGTCGGAAGGTGGATCTATTGCAAACCATTTAAATGATTTTAATACAGTTACAAGTCAGTTAAGTTCTGTAGGGGTAAAATTTGATGATGAAGTTAGAGCTCTGTTATTCTTGTGCTCAATACTAGAAAGTTGGAATGGTTTGGTAATGGCCATTAGTAACTCCGTTTCTGGATCTAGTACTTTAAAGTTTGATGATGTTGTCGGTGCTATCCTTAGCGAGGAAATGCGATGGAAAAGCTCCGGTGAGACATCAGGAAATGCTTTGAGTGCAGAGTCTAGAGGAAGAAAAATTGAAAGAGGAAAGAGCTCAAGATATCACAGTAAATCAAGGAAAGGCAGATCCAAGTCCAGATCGGGGATAGTGTGCTAGAAATGTGGAAAGAAAGGACACCTAAAGAAAGACTGTAGATCTCGGAAGGGAAAAGAAGGAGATGCACAGCAAGAAAACAATCATGAAGCAAATGTGACAGGTGAGGTGTTACAAGATGCTTTGATTCTTTCTTTCGAAAATATTACTAATTCCTGGGTGGTAGATTCAGGGGCTTCATTCCATGCCACACCTGATAAGAAATACTTTCATGGCTATGTTCAAGGAGATTTTGGACAAGTTCGTTTGGGTGATGATAAAACCTGTAAAATCGTTGGAATGGGTAAGGTTCTTGTAAAACAGCAGAATGGAAACCAATGGCTATTAAAGGAGGTAAGGCATGTTCTAGATCTAAAGAAAAATCTGATTTCAACAGGGCAGTTAGGCGGTGAAGGTTGTGTGACAACTTTCACAGATAAAGCTTGGAAGGTCACCAAAGGAGCCCTAGTAATAGCAAAAGGCGAAAAGGTTGGTACATTGTATTTATGCAATGGTATTTCTAACTCTGTTAATGCTTTAACTTCCAAAGGAGCAGATGCAGCATTATGGCATCATAGGCTCGAACACATGAGTGAAAAGGGGATGAAGATTCTTCACTCAAGGAATTTGTTGCCGGGTTTGAAGAATGTTGATTTGGACTTTTGTGAGAATTGCATTTATGGAAAACAGAAGAGAGTCAGATTTCTCAGAGTTGGGAAAGAAAAGAAGAATGAAAAATTAGAGCTTGTGCATACAGATGTATGGGGACCTGCTCAGGTATCATCTCTTGGTGGCTCTCATTATTATGTTACTTTTATTGATGATGTAACTAGAAAAACTTGGATTTATTGTATTAAGAATAAATCTGATGTATTTGATACTTTCAAGAAATGGAAAGATTTGGTTGAGATTGAGACAGGAAAGAAATTGAAGTGTCTTAGATCAGACAATGGAGGTGAATATTGCAGCAAAGAGTTTGATAGGTACTATTCAGAGCATGGAATTCATAGAGAGAAGACAGTTCCAAGAACACCACAAGAAAATGGTGTGTCAGAAAGGATGAACACAACAATCATGGAGCGTGCAAGGTGCATGAGATTGCATGCAGGATTGCATTTACAGTTTTGGGCAGATGTTGTAGATACTGCTGTTTATCTAATAAAGAGAGGGCCTTCAAATTCCTTGGATGGTGGTGTTCCGGAGGAAGCATGGACAGGTAAAAAGGTAAACTACTCTTTTTTAAAGCCTTTTGGTTGTGAGGCCTTTGTCCATATTGATAAAGAAAATAGAACAAAGCTTGAGGCAAAGTCAAAGAAATGTACCTTTATTGGATATGGTGTTAATGATTTTGGTTATCGCTTATATGATTATGAAAATCACAAAATCATTAGGAGCAGAGATGTAATATTCAATGAAAAGGTCTTGTATAAGAATCAGTTGCAGGAAAAGAAGAAAGAAAACGAAAACAAGGAATACGCAGTTCTTGATGACATCACTAAAAAAGCAAAGGTGCCTGAAAATAATAATAATCAACAACCACAACAACAGCAACCACCACAACAGCAACAGGCACCCCAAACACCCGAAAGTGGTGTTAGAAGATCTACCAGGATAAGTAGACCCCCTGAACGTTACTCTCCTTCATTATATTATTTATTGTTGACTGATTCTGGTGAACCCGAATGTTATGAAGAAGCAGTGCAGGTAGAAACCAGGAAGAAGTGGGAGCAAGCCATGAAAGAAGAGATGGACTCCTTAGCAGAGAACCAGACTTGGGACTTAGTCAGGTTGCCTGCAGGTAAAACAGCATTGCAGAATAAATGGGTTTACAGGCTGAAGGAAGAAGATGGAGGAAAACAGAGGTATAAAGCTAGACTTGTGGTGAAGGGGTTTGCACAGAAGAAAGGTATTGATTTTGATGAAATATTTTCTCCTGTTGTTAAAATGACTTCAATCAGAACTATTTTAAGTCTTGTAGTAGCTGAAGATTTGCATCTTGAGCAGTTAGATGTAAACACAGCCTTTCTCCATGGGGATTTGGAGGAAGAGATATATATGCAGCAGCCACAAGGATATGAGGTGAAAGGGAAGGAGAAACTAGTGTGCAGGTTGAAGAAGAGCTTGTATGGCTTAAAACAGCCTCCAAGGCAGTGGTATCTAAAATTTGACAAGTTTATGTCTGAACAAGGTTATACTAGATGTCACTTTGATCATTGTGTTTATCTGAAAAAGCAAAATGATGGCAGCTATATTATATTGTTATTGTATGTGGATGACATGCTTGTTGCAGGATCTAACATGCAGGAAATAAATGTACTCAAAAGAAAATTGGCAAATTCATTTGCAATGAAGGATTTGGGAGCTGCAAAACAAATCCTTGGTATGAGAATAACTAGAGACAGGAAAAATCGTAAATTAACATTGTCTCAGAATGAGTACATACAAAAGGTGTTGAAAAGATTTAACATGCACAATGCAAAACCAGTTAGTACACCTTTTGCTAGCCATTTCAAACTTAGCAAGGAAATGTGCCCAAAGACCCAAGAAGACATGGATTATATGTCTAAAGCTCCATATGCATCAACAGTTGGAAGCTTAATGTATGCAATGGTCTGCACAAGGCCTGATATTGCACATGCAGTGGGAGTTGTAAGCAGGTACATGAACAATCCAGGAAAGGAACATTGGATGGCAGTGAAATGGATTCTCAGATATTTGAAAGGTACCACAAATCATGCATTATGCTTTGGTGGTGCAAACATTTCTCTACAGGGATATGTTGATGCAGATATGGCAGGTGACAGAGATAACAGGAGGAGCACAACAGGATATGTATTTACTGTTGGAGGAAGAGCTGTCAGTTGGGTTTCAAAAATCCAAAGTGTTGTTGCACTTTCAACAACAGAAGCAGAGTATGTTGCTGCTAAAGAGGCTAGTAAAGAAATGATTTGGTTACAAAGGTTTATGGGTGAATTGGGTAAGGAGCGTGATAAGGGCACGTTATACAGTGATAGCCAAAGTGCCATTCATCTTGCAAAGAACTCAACATTTCATTCCAGGACTAAACACATACAGCTCAAGTACCATTTCATACGATCAGTGTTGGAAGATGGAGAGTTGAAGCTGGAAAAGATACACACTAGCCAGAATCCTGCAGATATGCTAACAAAAGTTGTAACCAGGGAGAAACTGGGAATATGTTCAGTTTCAATTGGTCTTCAAGGATGACGATGAAGATGAGGAACAACCAGGTCCAAAGAGCAGTCATTGTCCAGCAAATGAAGCAGCGGTGGAGTTTCTACAATCATTCTCCAAGTGGGAGATTGTTGTGTGTGGAGCATGATTGTTCAGAGGTCTTTGTTTCAGCCGGATGTATACCCCAGGAAGTTTTGTACACCCCTCCACGCGGGGGGGTGCGGGGGGGACTTGTCCCCCCCGCGGGGGTCCAGGGGGGCCGATCCCCCCCGACTGGGGGGTCTAGGGGCCAGCGGTCCCCCGGCGGGGGCTCGGGGGCAGCGCCCCCAAAGCCAAAAATAAATGTAAAATTGCCTTGTAAAAGTATAGTAATTTCTAGTCAATCTGAGCCGTTCATTAGGCGGATGATCTGACGGTAGAACTTATGTTTAAATTAGGGTTTTTTGCCCTAGAAGGCAACCCCTCTCTTTGTATGAGGGCATTGTATTTGAGGCTGAGATATAGATGTGTATTCCGTGAGCAAGAAATAGAGAGGTGAGACTATGAGAGAAAACAGAGGATATTACAGCGGATTTGTTGTAGGTTGTGTCTCTTCATTTTGCTGGATAATAGAAAGGAAGGACATGCTGTTCGGGGTGGACATAGCCCAAACTGGGTGAACCACGTATATCTGTGTCTCTCTTGTTTTGTGCGTTTTCTGTGTTTATATTTCTGCAATATTTTATGTGTTCCATTTCTCCGTAATATATAATTTTCTAACAGGAAGGAAGGTATAGGGGAGTATATGAATGGGATTGTGAATACAAGGATAGTGTTGGGGAATCTAGGGTTTAGATGTGAAATTAAACCAAATCTTCAATAAAACCTTTCAAACACTTAGAAATTGACTTGAGGAGGAAAATGCACAACCCTTAGCTGCTACTTACTTGTCTTGAGGTTGAAAGCACTTTAGTAGAGCTGGGTAGCCGATTTTAGCTCTGCTAGACAAACGTGCAGCGCCTGAAGGAAACGCATAGCTCTGACTTCAAATCAACGTTTGAGTGCCTTCCTGATGTCCAAATTGAGCATGGGATAGCTCGTTGAAAATCTTGTCAAGTCTACTTTCCAGAGCATCTTGAATTTGTCAATTTGGAGCTCATTTTCCCTATCAAAAGCCCAATCTCCCATGACTGGTAAAAATGTGCAGAATGAGGTTGCCAAAATGAAAAGTTTTGTTTTAGTCAACTTTTTTAGGTCTTATTCAACTCCAAATTGCACTCATGATAGCTCATTGGAAAGATCTCCGTGTTTGGTTATCATTTCACTCATCAAGAAAATCATTTCGTCACTCCATCTAGGAGAAAGCTTGAGTTTCCCAAGGTCACTCCAGAAGTGCCGCAACTCTCTTGTAACAACTGTATTTTTGACATTTCTCTAAAACCATGACATCCTTGTAAACAGTGAAGGAGGTTTTTCTTCCTTGGCCTATTGTGGACAAAAACCTCTCTCATGTTTTCCAAATTCTGCCATGTTTGGTCTAAAACATAGTTTTAATAAAAATCAACCTTATGTGTGGCAAATGATTTGTCCCTTGGAATGACTTATTGAAAAATGATGGAGACATGATGTGCATGAATTGGAAGGGCCTCATACTCATTGAAATTACCTCCCTTATGCCTCTTATACTCAAATGTTTTTGATTTCATAGCCAACCCTAGCTCAATGGGTGAGAGAAATTAGGGTTTAGTGCTTGTGGAAAATGATGATTTGGACACCCTTGGAAAAAAACAGCTCCCTTTGGCATGCACTTAACCCTTTGAAACTTTACCCTTTCACTTGACTATTTCCTTTGAAAAATTTATCTTTTGATGGTCTCACATCTTTGGAACACCGAGTTAACAGTTTCGGATGGTGAAATTATTACATTTGAAAGACATAAAATTACATAATGAAATAAGCATTTCTCTTTACAAATCATCTTCTCATGGTAAAGGGATGTTATTTGATCACCCTTTACTTGCTAGTCTTATGCAATGGAATGGAACCTTGGCAAACCTAATGACCTAATGAAACCTTGAAAAACCCTAAAGACCTGATGAGACTTTGAAGGACTAAATTTCAAGATGACATAATGACCTCATGACTGATACAAATGGCATGATAAAAATAACTTTATGGATGATGTACAGTCAACAAGACATGAAACTGTGCCAACAAGTAATCACATTTAAGGAAGAGTGATGTTTTTGGACTATGACTACCATCAGTGACTAATTTTTTGCATGACCTAGTGGAATGATAAAAAAGAAAAATATGAATCGGACCCTTAAAATGATATGAAAAGAGGATTTTTTTATCACTGATGGCAGGATGAAAATACTAACACTAACAATAGGCATTCTAAAACAATCCAAGTGCTCAGTCATGACAAAATGTGTTATGTGTCAAGGTGTGGCGTGAACGCGTGCTAGGGAGTGTGACAACCAAGTGCCAAGGAAACAAAAGGGAGCAGTAGTTTCAAATGCATGGAAGTGAATTGTTAGTGAGTTCTAGGTGTGCTAAGGAGGGAGTGACAAGGTATGCTAGGAAGTGTCAAGGCATGCTAAGAGTGTTAGGGAAGAATACCAAGATGTGCCAAGTGCTAAGGTGTGCCAATGCATGCTAAGGAGTGTTAGGGAGTGTCAGGGAAACACAAGGGAGCACTAGGTAAAAATGCATGGAAATGAATGAATAAGAGTGTGTGACAGGGTATGTCAATGAGTTCCAGGTATCCTAAGGAGGAAGTGACATGGTATGCTAGGAAATGCTAAGTCATGCTAGAGTGTGAGGGTGGTATGCGTCCAAGATGTGTCAGGGTGTGCCAACTTGTGCTAGGAAGTGTAATGGAGCGCCAGGGAAACGCAAGGGAGAACTAGGTCAAAATGCACGGAAATGAATGAATAAGAGTGTGTTAGGAGAATTTTTTAATAGGACTTGCAAGAGGCAAGCCTATGAATAAAATGAGGGGCTGGAAAAAGAAGTTTCAGAAAAAGGTAGACTTTGGGTTAGGCACAACATTGTTTTTTCAATGACTTGTTTGGTTTCCCAAGTTGCAAAAGAAGTAAGGCTATCCATAAGGGCATGATAACTAGGGAATTCCAAGGTGTACTACAAGGGAATGCAAAGAAGTCTTAACACATGATAAATAGTTCCCAAGGCATGTTAGGCATGCCAAGACATGCCAATTGCTAAGGCATGATGCCAAGATGTCCAAGGTGCTAGGGTGTGGTGCCAATGCATGCTAGGGCGTGTTAAGGAGTGCCAAGGAAACACAAGGGAACACTAGTTTCAATTTCATGGAAATGAATGAATAAGAGTGTGTGATAGGGAGTGTTAGAGAGTTCCAATGTGCTAAGGAGGGACTGACAAGGTATGTTAGGCTGCAACAAGGCATGCTAGAGTGCTAGGGAAGCATGCTAAGATGTACCAAGTGCCAAGGTGTGCCAATGTGTGCTAAGAATGTTAGTGAGTGCTAGGGAAACTCAAAGGAGCACTAGGTCAAAATACATCAAAATGAATGAATAAGAGTGTGTGAGAGGGAGTGCCAGTGAGTTCCACATGTGCTAAGGAGGGAGTGACATGGTACGATAGGCAGTGCTAAGGCATGCTAAAGTGTTAGGGCAGCATGTGGCCAAGATGTGCCATGTGCCAGGGTGTTCCAACATGTTCTAGTAAGTGTTAACGATTTCTAGGGAAACACAAGGGAGAACTAGGTCAAATTAATGCATGGAAATGAATGAATAAGATTTTGTGACATGAAGTGTCAGTGAGTTTCAGGTGTGCTATGGAGGGAGTGACAAGGTATGCTAGGTAGTGTTAAGGCATGATGGAGGCTAGGGAATCATGCCAAGATGTGCCAGGTGCCAAGGTGTGCCAATGCATGCTAGGGAATGTTTGGGAGTGTCAGGGAAAAACAAGGGAGCACTAGTCTCAAATTCATGGAAATGAATGAATAAGAGTGTCTGAGAGGGATTGTCAGCGATTTCTAGGTGTGATAAGGAGGGAGTGACAATGTATGCTAGGTAGTGTCAAGGAATGCTATAGTTTCAGGGCCACATGCCAAGATGTACCAAGTGCCAAGGTGTGCCAATGTGTGTCAGAGAGTGTTAGGGAGTATCATGGAAACACAAGGTAGAACTATTTCAAAAGGCATGGAAATGAACGAATAAGAGTGTGTGATAGGGAGTGTCAGTGAGTTTCAGATGTGCTAAGGAGGGAGTGACAAGGTTATATGTTAGGCCAAGACATGCTAGAGTGTCAAGGCATGTCAAGGAGTGGTACTAATGTGTGCTAGGGAGTGCTAAAGCATTCCAAGGAATGCATGGGATGCTAACATGTGCCACATGATGCCAATGCATTCTAAGACGTACAAGGTGATATAGCATGTCAAGATGTAAACTTGGTTTCTTAGTTATTTTACTGCCATGGTTGGATGTGATCCTTGTCATGGGAACTTGTTAAGTGGGATGAGTTGAGATTGGACATGAGTATCCTAAGATGATTTATAGGTAGTTCTTAGGTGAACAAGGCATATGTTGAATTTCCATGACACATGAGAATCTGGGTTTGGTCTTAGAATATTTGATGCAAACACACTCAAGTGCCACAACACATATACTTTAATGCACAATGAAATCTACACACATCAAGGAGTCAAATAGTGAACATGATAATTTTTACCTTTTTCAAACCCTTATTCATTATATTACAAATTATAATACAACAGGCTAGAGCTCCCATACTAGGGATCATGGCCCTTTACAATCACACTGATACAAGGAATACAACTAGGGCTTGGTGTTAGTCCTTTGACAACCAATCTATCCTGAACAAGAAAACACTTGACCTACTTGATAATGGTGGCCACGCACAACCCTTTTAGTCCATATGTCATGAACACATATGGTAGGTCCTATTGCCTCCCATTCTTCAGCTCCTCAATCTGCCTCTACCAATGAGCTCAACTCCTTTAGCTTACTAAAATAGGCTCAACAAATGCGACCCTCTAGTTGCCTCCTTTGTCCTTCAAGGTCTATAACACTTAGGGTCTTCAATTGGCTGTTCACAACTCTGTTTGTGAACAACTCTTGGATCTGACCACTTTTTCCATACTATGGCTCCAAGATGACAAGTCTAGGGCTATGGAGGCTACCCTTCTTCTCACTAAATCAATCCTATTCAATACAATGAACTAGGTCTAATTGGATTGCTCACTTGACTGCTACTTTAGTCCTTCAAAGTATGCACATCCTTAGACCCTGTACACCTTCCCTTCTACTAGTCTTATGTACCAATTTCTTTGTTGTCCAAACTATGAACAAATCTGAACTACTCCTCTTATCATCCTTATAAAAATATGTATATGACTAAACTAGGGTCACAAATCAATCACTAACAGTCCATTGACTAATTTTTTATACGCTGCTTCAGATCTTCATATAAAACTCTATGGACAGTCCACCAAAATCAACTCCTCTTCATGTCAATCCATTCTTCATATGGCACATTTCTTCTGCTCAATAGTTTTCTCAGGTTCCACCCTCCTTTTGATCTGCTATCTATACACATATTGTTGCAAACCATCTTCCATATATGTGGTCTATATTGCAGAGATAAACCTCTTTCTAAGGGTCACAACCCCTCTTCTTCTACGCAATTTTTTCATAGTCTTAAGGGCATACTTTATGGACTAAACATGCTACGAAACTGTCCTAAATAGGGCATTATACTTTTGTTCTAATTGCTTTAGAACAAACCTTATCCACCCATAGTAAAAACAACAACTCTTGCCTCCATAAGAGACTCAACCTAGCTCATATGGATCCATAGATTCTGAGCATTTATTTGACTAAATATTGACATGAATTTCAGATCTCTACGACCCTAAAACTAAGGCTACCTCAGTCAATATTATGCCTACATCTACTTTGATTCTAGCCCCAAATTCCAGTGCACGCCTTCCTCCATTTATGTTGGTATTTATCATAGACCTTGCAGCCTACTAACCACCACAAGATAAGATGGTCTCAACCCTCTCTGCTATTTCAGAATTTGATGTGGCCTTCACACAAAACCACTGAAATCACATGCCCAGATTCTCATGAGAAACCTCTCTTAAGCTCAATCTTCCAGAAAAGAACCAACAATATGTCATCCTACTTCCTAGCTCGAACCCCTTAAGGTATGCAACATTCTTGTGAAACCACACATGATGATATTGCTCTTAGTGGATTATCATTGCCTCCCTTTAACAACCCTTACTCGGCCCTCTAACTCAACCTACTTTAGGAATACATCTCTCTTGGCCTCCTTGATCAAATGAGCTCCTTCAAACTTGATGTTCGTTCCTTTATCCTAAGGCCTCCTTAAATAGTTTTTCCTAGACCTCTTAGGAACCCTTTAGAACTTACAGGTTTTATCCACTTAGACCTTAGGAAATATTAATTTTCCTTTTTATTTTTCTTTTATATTTTAAACATGATCTTGGATCCAAAACTCCTTCTCTTGGGTTCTTTGCCCACAAAGCCTTTTGTGACCAAAATCACACAAACCCATCTCACTAGGCTTATGGAGTACCTCTCAAGCTACACAATTTAACAACATAGTCTAGTTGTAGTAACCGTAACTTGGTTAAGCTCTTGTAGTCAAGTGAGGACTTGGTTGGGTTCCCAAGTTGCAAATTAGGTAAGGGTAGTTGTGAGGGCATGATAGCTAGGGAGGGTCAGGGCATGCCAAGGAATGAAAAGGCATGCTAACACATGTCAGACAATGTCAATGCATGTTGAGGAGTGTTAGGGAGTGTTGGGGCATCACAAGGGAGAACTAGGTCAAAATGCATGGAAAGGAATGAATAAGAGTGTGTGTCAGGAAGTGTTAGCAAATTCAAGTGTGCCAAGAACGAAGTGTTTTAGGAGAAGTTCATAATAGGATTTACAAAAGGAAAACCTACAGTTGCAATAAGGGGCTTGACATAACAGTTTTAGACAAAGGGATACTTTGTGTTGGGCACAACACTATTTTCCTTTAGATATTATTTTTATATGATATGTGCCACATTTTGGCCGCATGCACAAGATTTAAACTATTATAAATAATTGCATATTGTACATTGTTGTGTATAAGTTTTGGGGCACTTGGCTTTTGTTGGATTATATCTTGTGTGTGTTGTGCATCTTCTGGTTCTTGCAAACTCTCAGTTAATGCTGTATTTTTTATATGAACTGGACATACATGTGAAATATTTCATGTGTAAGCTATGTTGCTTAGTTGTTTTATGGCCATGGCTAGATGTGATCCTTGTCTTTATAACTAGTTAAGTGGGACAAGTTGATCTTTGAAATGAGTGGCCTAAGATGAGTTATAGAAATTTCTTTTGTGAACAAGGGACAATCTACTTGTAGTAAGTGCAATTGGTCAATTTGTTGTAGCTGAAGCAAGCCAATGTCACATGAACTGCAGTAGCCAATGACTTGATTGGGTTCCCAAGTTGTGAAAAAATGTAAGGCTACCTAGAGGTGAGGGCATGAGTGCCAAGGAGTGCTAGGGAATGCTAGGGCATGCTAACATGTTCTAGATAGTGTGAAGGCATGTAAAACATGCTAAGATGTGCCAAGCGTTAAGGCATTCCAAGATGTGCCAAGTGTAAAGGCATGCTAAGATGTGCAAGGGTGTGACAATGCGTGCTAGGGACTGTCAAGGAAACAAAAGGGAGCAACAAGTTAAACTATGATGAAATGACCACATAAGAGGGTTAATAAGTCATCAATTTACCTTTTCCAAGAAGGGAATTCAAGGCACACAAACACAAGTTCCAAGTCATAGTGCATTCTAAGTGCCAAATCTTCCTATGTTGCTTCTCATCTACTTTTCGATAGTTGATCTCAAATAAATTTAATATTAAACCATGCCAAATCATACCAAGGCATCTCAATGCATGCCATACATGCTAATACTTTCCAAGCGCCAATAAGTGCCAAGTGCCAATGTGTGTCAGGGAGTGTTATGCATGCTATGAAGTGGCAGGGCATGTCGAAGAGTGCTAAGGTGTCCTAGAGAGTGCCAATGCATGTTGAGGAGTTTTAGGGAGTATTAGGACAACACAAGGGAGAAATAGTTCAAAATGCATGGAAGTTAATGAATATGAATGTATGGAAAGGAGTGCCAATGAGTGTTAGTTGTCATAACAAGGATGGGGTGACAAGGTATGCTAAGCACTAACAAGGAATGCTAGGGAATATCATGGCATGTCAAGAAGTGTAAGTGTGTGCTAGGGAGTTCCAAAGTGTGCTAAGAAATGAAAAATAGTGCCAAGGTATGCGAAGACATGTCAGGTGCTAAGGCATGCTAGGATGTGCAGGGTGCCAAGGTATGCCAATGTGTGTCAAGGAGTGTCAAGGAAACAAAAGGAAGAACCAAGCTAAAATGCAAGGAAATGAACACATAATATGGTTAATAAGTCGGGACTTTATATTTTTCAAAAGGGGCATGTTAGGCACACTAATAATAGGTTCCAATACATGCAAAGTTCCAATGTGTGCCAAGTGCTAATGTATGTCAATGCATGCCAACACATGCTAGGAGAGTGCTATGTTGTGCTAGGGCATGCCAACATGTGCTTGGGCATCCTAGTCATAGCAAGATGTTCCAGGTACAAAGATATTCCAATACATGTGAGGTCCCAAGGAATGTTAGTGTGTCCTAAAGCATGCTAAGATGTGTCAGGACTATTGAGGAGTGTTAGGTATCTCTCATTAATAGAATTAATAGAGCTTGATTATGTATTAAATAATATAGTTCCTGCACACTAGTGGAACTTTATCTAAATGGAATTTTCTATATAATAAACCTAACAGAGATGAATAATGTGTTGACTCATAAGAAAACTATATTCTCATTACTTGAGGGAAATGATACACATTAATTACTTCTTAAAAGTTTGACTGACTCTAACCACTATGGTATTGGACACATAATGAAAAAGACTTGACAACACGGGTCTTAAATCGATATCTTTTGACAAAAAATATAGTAACAAGCACATAGCATCATCAAAAATTCATTGGAATGATCAATGATGATGAACATTTTTTGACCGTCACCAAAAGTAACCAAAAAGAGCATTGGTGAGGGTCAATAAATAATTGTTACTAGAAGTGTCACCAAATAGAAAATTAGTGATGGGCCTTTAACGATCCTCACCAAAAGTGTCATTGAAAATAGCTTTGGTGACAAACTTTAAAGGACCATCACTATATACACTTACAACAACACTTTTTTAAAGACCATCACCATATGTGACATTGGTGACGAACCTTCAAGGTCCGTCACAAGCATGACCCTCACCAATGAGATTTTTTGTTGTAGTGTTTATGTAATGTAAAGGAGGTTCCCCCTCGAAGAGGCTTATTTTTAAGTCGTTAATCTATCTTTTCTATCTTTTTGTGAGCTGGTTTCATAACACTCTTTTCAACATTATGCCAAGATGAAAGATAGTGCATATGTTACAATTAGGAAGAAAGAAGAGGATCGATTGAAGTCCATATCGCTATGACATGCAACTAATAATATTGTGACCTATTTATAGAATGTTTTTTTTTTTTAAATTTCTTTTATTGTCCTCTTTATTTACTTTTAATATAATAATGATTTTCATATATTAATGAGATGAATACATTCATCATATTCATAGTAATATTTGAGAAAGTTGTTTACATAGTTTTTCATGTTGTTCAAGTTGTTATTGTTCTTTTGTTTACAATGAACCATTCAGACATAAACAACTAGTTATATGAACCAATCATTAAAAATCAATTTAATGATTGGTTCATATTGATATTAATATTGTGAATTCATATTATATCATGAAATACAAAATTATGGGCTAAATGTTATTAATATTAATATTACCAATGATATCCAATATTAATGAAAAATTTGGTCACCATACCAAAATTACCAATATTAATATTGGTAATTAGTATGTCTATTAATATGTCTATTAATTAATATTGATATTGATATTAATATTAATGATGTTTAATATTAATATTAAACAAATATTGTGTCTATACATTAATATGAACATTAGCATTAAACATCGATATAAATATTTTGATTGAAGATTAGGTTTAATAACTTTAGGTTTATTTAGGTTCAATGACATCAGGTTTATATCTGTAGAGATTTTTATATCATTTGGTTCATGTACCATTAGGTTATTTTATAGCATGAGGTTTATAAGATTAAGTTTTTTAATATTAATAAAAATGAGTTTAATGTTAATATTTATATCGAACAAAAACATTGATATTAATATTAAACAAAAATATTAATATAAACATAAACATTAATTTAAATACAAATATAGGTTTACTAACATTAATAATATTTGATTTTAAACATTAAGTTTACAAAATTGTGAATTTTTGTTGACTATTGTAATAAGGGTCTTATCATTCATTTCATTTTATCACTCATTTCATGTATACAATATGTATTGCTAATGAGGTTTATATTTGTAGAAATTTTTATATCATTTGGTTCATGTAGCATTAGATTATTTTATAGCATGAGGTTTATAAGATTAAGTTTTTTAACATTAATAAAAATGGGGTGTTATGTTTTATGTATATATATATCTATATATGTGTATGCTTGGGTGTTTGTGCATGTGTGTATTAATTTTTATTTTTTCATTTTGTCTTTCAAATGTAGATATGGACAATAATGATGTCATCTATTATGCCAAAGCGGTGCACAATATTGTTGGAGTGATAAGTTTTCTTTCGTATATTTGGAACAAGCTTCATAGAAAACATGGCTTCCATCCTGCTTTTATTGATGAGCATCTTCATGTGCTAGATGAAATGAAAATGGATGTAAAATACTTGTTGCATGTGCACCAGAGGGAGTCTGGGAGGAAAACAAGAAGGGATTGGTTGGAAAGCGTGAAGTATCGTGATCATTATCCTATTGATTTGAATTGGTGTTGCTTTTGTCATCAGTCTGGTTGTGTTTTGGAAGAGGCTATTCGATAAATGACTTTTGATGGAGTGTTTCAAGTTCAGTTTCATAGTGGAATTATTTGATGTAAAGACAACAAAAAATATATGTTAATTTCAATGTTCTTTCTTTGGTTGCAATGCTCGTGAAATTGAATTTTTTTCTCATTGTTGTTATGTAGAAAATTGTATATCTCTGGTCTTAAAATGTCCTATTGTGTTGTTCTTCTTTAAATCCAATGTGTTCAATTTAGATGTGTTTTTTCCTTTCCTGTTCTGAATTTGTGTTCTCTCAAATACATATTGCTCAATTTTTTGCATTTATGTTCCTTTTCTCCAATGGCGGTGTTACTATTTTATTTTTTTCTCTTGGATTTGTAATTGTTTGGGTTTTTTTGTATGGGTCCCTTTGTTGTGTTGATGCCTTTCATAAATGAAAATATTATTGAGGTTTATAATATTAATGTTGGGCCTTCATGTTCTTGTTGTTTATATCAATATTCTTGAGATTTATACTATTAATATATTCATGTATTGATATTAATGTATTTATGCTTTAAAAATTATTAATTGTTTATAATGTATTGATATAAATGTGTTATTATTAATGTGTTGATGGTTTATCATGTTTTAATGGTTTATAGTGTATTATTATTAATGTATTCATATTAATGTTTTGTATTGATGTCTTAATGGTTTGCAATGTGGTTCTTATATTGATTGTGGTTTATGTTTATTATTATTGGTTTTTATTATTGCATTATTTACATTTATAATATTGATGCTAGGGCTTTAGGGCTTAAGGGGTTTAAAATATTTAATATGACATATATTCTCTCATTTTGAAAACCAACCATTGTGAGCCTTGTTGAACGTTTCATTATAACGAAGATTGTCTTGATATGAAAACCATAATCAACCATGGCAAATCATGGTCAACCATGGTCCAACATTGCATTGTAACAAAGATTGTCTCAATATGAAAATCAATGATGGTTAAGCATGGTCGATGATGTTTATTTTTTGATTTATAATATTTATCTTGGGATTTAAACAACTTGGGTTTATAATATTAATCCATTGGGGTTAATATTATTCCCTTGGGTTTATAATCTCTTGGGTTTTTTAGTATTTATCCGTTGGGTTTATTACTACCTTGGGTTTATAATATCAATCCCTTGTGTTTATTGATCCAAGGGTTCATATTCCTAAGGTTTATAATATTAATCCTTGGATGCAATATAAATCCCTTGGGTTTATAATGATGGTCAACCCTTAGGTTTATAAATCGCTTGGGTTTAAAATGATGGGTGCAATATCAATTTCTTGTGTTTATTTATCTAAGGGTTCAATTTCCTAGGGTATAATATTATTCATAGGGTTTATAATATTAATCCTACAGTTTAATATAAATCCGATGCATTTATAGTCTTGTTCAACCATGGTCAACCATGGTCCAATCTCACATTGTGACAAAGATTGTCTCAATATGAAAATCAACCATTGTGAACCATGGTCAAATGTTGCATTGTGACAAAGATTGTCTCAATATAAATATCAACCATGGTCCAATGTCACATTATGACAAAGATTGTCTCAATATGAAAATCAACCATGGTCAACCATTGTCAACCATCGTCAACCATGGTCAATCATGGTCAACCATGGTTAACAATGGTTGAATGTCACATTGTGACAAATATTGTCTCAATATGAAAATCAACCATGGCCAACCATGGTCATCCTTAGTCCAACATCACATTGTGACAAAGATTGTCTCAATGTTTAAATCAACCATGGTAAACCATGGTCAACCATGTTTATTTCACAGTTATAGTGTTTATCTAAGGTTTTATATACTTAGGGTTTATAATATTAGTTGCTTGAGTTTAATATTATTCCCTCGGGTTTAAAAACCATGGTTTTTAGTACTAATTCCTTGCGTTTGTAGTATCAATATGTTGGGTTTATTGATTTAACGGTTCATATTTGAAGGGTATAAAATTATTCGTATGTTTTATAATATTAGCCCTTGGGCTTAACATAAATCCCTTCTTTTTATAATCATGGTCAACTATGGTCAACCATGGCCCAACATCACATTATGCAAAGATTTTGTTAATATGAAAATCAATCATGGTGGAACATCACATTGTGACAAAGGTTGTCTCAATATGAAAATGGGCCATGGTCAACTATGTTTATTTTAGGGTTTATTAGTTCCTTGGGTTTATAATATCAATAATCCCTTGGTTTTATTAATCCCTTGAGTTTAAAATATTAATTCTTAGGGTTTATTAATCATTTGTATTTATAATATTGATATGTTAGGTTTATAATATTAATAATCCCTTGGGTTTATTAATCCTTTGTGTTTATAATACTAATAATTCCCTGGGTTTGTTGATCCATTGGGTTTATAACATTAATCCCTTGAGTTTTCTAATTCTTTGGGTTGGTAATATTAATCCCTTGGGTTTATAATATTAATAATCCCTTGGGTTTATTAAACCCCAATATTAAGGGTTAAATATTAGTCCTAGAGTTTAATATTAATCCCTTAGGTTTATAATGTCTATCCCTTTGGTTTATTAATTTCTTGGGTTTATAATATCAACAAT
Organism: Pinus tabuliformis; assembly: GCA_031772625.1. Taxonomy (NCBI): domain Eukaryota; kingdom Viridiplantae; phylum Streptophyta; class Pinopsida; order Pinales; family Pinaceae; genus Pinus; species Pinus tabuliformis. The sequence continues at coordinate 112,653,666 of CM062820.1, read as the reverse complement.
CCCTAGGGTTTAGAGATGAGCAAGGCGTGCTCTGCAACTAGGGTTTGAGGAAACCTTACAACGGCGCAGAGTCCACCGTCACAGCGGCACCGCAGCAGCAGTTGAACGAAGATCAACAACAAGACACTGGTATAGCGAGAACGGATATGGGAAAATCTCAGGGGGGGGCCTCAAAGCCCTCCCCCGAAGTCGAACGAGAACCCTCGGCGCAAATCGGATCGCTACTTTCAGGGTCGGAACATGAGGAAGAGGTCCATAGAGAACCCCCTCTGCAAGACAAAACAAATGCGCCCCTCAACCAGTCAGGAAGAAACAACGAGATACCAGAAAGAAATACAGTGCATACAGAGGTACCCAAGGTAACCTCGAATACATGCAAACCCATAGCAGCTGAAAGGCCCAGGATAGAACTACCCAGTCACAGAATCAATGGGAGAATCCAGTATATGAGGGACCATGCACTCATTGGAAAATTTATTGGATTCTGGCCAACAGAAAAAGCATTGCATGGATGGATCTCGGCTAAATGGAAACCCAAGGGTCATGTTACACTGCAGCTAGGACCAAAAGGGTTCTTCACGGTGATTTTTCTCTGCATCGAAGACAGGAATCGAGTAATGGATGAAGGGCCATACTTTTTCAACTCTGCGGGCCTCTATCTAAGGGAATGGGCAGCAAGATTCAACCCGGACAAGGAGGATCTCAGCTGGGCGCCAGTGTGGATCAGGATGTACTCACTGCTAGAGGAATATTGGGATGAAGAATCGCTAAGAGATATAGGAAACGGGCTGGGGGAATACATAAAAGCCGCAGAAGAAACGAAGTTGTGCAAATACACATCCTATGCTCGCATCTGCGTCTTCATGCACCTGGATAAGGCCTTACCAGACTCGGTAAGTCTCTCTCACGATGATTATGAATGGACTCAACCATTGGATTATGAACATGTACCCTTTCGTTGCCGCAAATGCCATGCTCTTGGACATCTCTTCAGGGACTGCCCGCTGAATTCCAAGCCTCAATCCCCCAATCCCTCTGACATGCAGACCCAAGACGGTTTCACCAAGGTTACTAATCGCAAAAGATCGCATAGAAAACCCTCGAATGGGAAAAAACCCCAGCCAGAAGCCACATCCTTTCCTTCTACCAGCAATAGCTTTGAGATCCTGGCCAATACCTCTGAAGATCAGCCCTTGCATTCGAACTCAAGGCTCCCACCCCTCTCGGCCTCTGCCAACCCTCCTCCCTATGGATCCTCTTCCATTCCTAGCCATCCGGAAAAGGACCATGGGCCTCCTAAAGAAATCAGAAAGCTCTCGAGCGGAAAGGCAAAGGATATGGAAGTGGATGCCCCTCCCATCCATTCTATGAGTACAGCCACAGCCCCAGAAGACATGAACCAGCCACAAGTGATGGACGAAGAACCGGAAAGCTTCGACCTGGGAGGACTTGACATCCTGGAGCTCGAAGCAGCATGCAAAAAGAAGGAGTTTGACAAGATTCCAGAGCACCAACTCAACACACTGGAAGTTATCCTAGCCAGGGCATACCAGCAACATCAGCTAGGCATCCAACCAGGTAGTTATTGGGATGGTAGTCTCACTCCAAGAGATTCCAAGAAGAGGGGGAGAAGAACCGATCTTCAATGAACAATTGCATTAGGGAAAATCCTGGTTGACTCAGGAAGATACGCGAAGTTGACCAAGTATTACAAACCCACCACCAATAGTGAAAGATGAAGCTCACATCATGGAATGTAAGGGGGCTCAATAGCCCAGGGAAACACAGAATGATTAAGAACATGATAAAGCAGGAAAAGCCACAGATTTGTTTCCTTCAGGAAACAAAGTGTAAAAGTGACACTCTGGGAAACATACTTTCCAGAGCTTGGATAGGCAGCAGTTCAGTAGCAGTGGATGCCTCTGGGGCATCAGGCGGACTGGCTATTGCATGGAATCCGCAAGCGATAGCGCTCTCAGATATACATGCATCCCACCACATTATTCAAGCAACCTTTCATATTCTAGGTACTAACATTCACGGACATCTTACAAATGTCTATTTCCCACAGGAGGCGGGCAATAAAATGGCTTTACTAGACACGATAGAAGCACTGAGTCTACATAGAGTCCACCCCCTATGGATCATTGGAGGAGACTTTAACATGATAACTAAATTAGAGGAAAAGCAAGGAGGATGAACCAGGATGGAGAAGGAAAATGAGCACTTCAAGGAGTTCATTCAAAACAATGCCCTTATCGATTTTTAGTTTTGTAATGGAACACATACATGGAGTAATCGCAGGATTGGAAGGCATCAAATCGCATCCAAACTAGACCGATTCCTCCTGTCTGATAATGCGGTCCATTTAGGAGGGGACATAGCAGCAGTAATTCTCCCATATGCAGGCTCTAACCACTGGCCCATCTCCCTTCAGTGGCAAAGACCGGGCAATGCCAATAAAAGACCATTCCACTTTGAAGCGTTCTGGCTCACTCACCCCGCATTCAAAGACTTCATCAAAAATACTTGGAACAACTTCCATCCGCCTGAAGGCTCCAAAATGTACCAGTTTCAACAGAAACTCAAGTATCTCAAAACTCATATCAAGCTCTGGAATCAAGAAATATTTGGAAACATTTTTCAGGTGCAACAGAACCTAAACAGGGAAATGGAACAGCTCCAACAGAAAATAATCACAGAGGGACACAACGAAGAAACTTTGGAATAGGAGAAACGCATTCACAGTCAACTGGAGGAGAGGAGAAAGCAGGAGGAAATATTATGGAAGCAAAAATCAAGGATAAGGTGGCTGAAGGAAGGGGAGAGAAACACCAAGTTCTTCCACAGAACAACAGTACAGTGGAGATTGCACAACACTATCCCTTTCATTCAGAAGCAGGGGGGGGGAAGAGTAGAAGAGCATGACGAGATTGAGCAAGAATTCACAAGGTACTTTCGACAAGTTCACCAAGAGCCCCAAAAAGACAGAAGGCCAGCCATTGAAAAAATCATCCGAAATGTGCCAAAAATCATTACTGAAGAACACAATAAGCTCCTTCTTCGCCCTATTCAACAACAGGAAGTAGACACTGCAATGCATCAGCTCAAGGAAGGAAAAGCCCCTGGCCCGGATGGATTCACAACCACCTTCTTCCATGCCTTCTGGGAATTAATCAAAGATGAAGTCTGGCAAGTGGTGGAGGAGTCGCGCACACTGCACTGGCTTCTGCCCTCTCTCAATTCTACTTTTATTGCGCTCATTCCAAAGGAAGAATGCAACATTACCCCAGACAAGTTCCGTCCAATTTCTCTATGCAATGTAATCTACAAGGTGATATCAAAGGTCATAACCAAGAGATTAAAGACAGATCCTGGATGGCATCATCCTCTCGCACGAAGTCATACACTCTCTCAAGCACACCAAGCAAGCAGGAATGTTACTCAAGCTGGACTTGTCAAAAGCCTTTGATAAGCTAAATTAGATATATATACAAAAAATGTTAATAGCTTTTGGTTTCTCTCCAATATGGGTATGATGGATTCATAGTCTCATCTCTTCTACTTTCTTCTCCATCCTTGTCAATGGCATTCCATACCATCCCTTCAGTCCCTCAAGAGGCATTCGGCAAGGCGATCCTCTCTCGCCTTTCCTCTTTGTTCTTATGGCGGAAGGTTTAGGACGCCATATTAATCAGGCTCGCCTTTCCCAGCAAATTAAAGGCCTTTCCATCCATAACTCCCCTGCTATAACCCATCAGCAGTTTGTCGATGACAACATGCTGTTCAGGTACCCATCTGTTCAAGAAGCTTCAATGTACAAATCCCTGCTGAATGACTTTACCAAGGCTTCAGGAACCAGTATTAATAAAACCAAATCTCATATTTTTTTCTTCCACACTCCTCCTGTTGTTCAGAGGGCCATTGCTCGTATTCTGGGTTTCTCCATTGACTCCCTCCCATCCAAATACCTTGGAGCCCCCCTCATTGACTCGGCTATCAAGCATACCTCTTGGCGCTTGCTCCTTGAGAAGCTTGACCACCGACTCAACTCATGGACTCATAGATCTCTGAATATAGCCAGCAGACTAGTACTAATCAAGGTTGTTCTACAGGCAATGCCGCTCTATCTTTTTTCAATCCTTGCAGCTCCTAAATGGGTGATTAAAAGAATAAGGAATTTACAGCGCAACTTTCTCTGGGGAGCGATTGGCACAAACCACAAATGGGCTCTGGTTAAATGGATCACTGTATGCAAGCCTAAGGAGCAAGGGGGCATTGGACTGAGAGACCCCAGTCACAGCAATGCTATAATGTGCGCAAAAATATGGTGGCAATGGCTATCCACACCCAACAAACCATGGGCGGCCATCTGGACAGCTAAATATGCCAATCACAGGCCACAGGAGGAGCTCATTAGACTAACGCCCAATGCAAAAGGCTCACTCATTTGGAATGCAGCTAAACAACACTTCCTAATGATACAACAACACAGTTTTTGGGAAGTCCGAAATGGAAGAACAGCACGTTTTTGGATGGATGCCTAGAACCAGCTGCCAAAGCTCAGTGGCCTTCTCAGTCAACTCCCAGGCCACTCTGGGGAAGAGTAGCATCAAGAAGAAATATGGCACTATTGGACTCAGGAAACAGATCGAGGATACAGGCAGTGGCAGCAAAGTGAATCGATAATCAGTAGAGCTGATCACCAGACCATCAAGGAACTGGAAGGGGAGCTCCAAAAACGTCGGGTGAGATACTCCGAGGGCAAAGACATCCTACGCTGGGGCTACTTGCCAAAAGGAACTTTCACCACCACAGAAGCCTACAAGATCATAAGTTCAAATACCTCGCCCCTAGATCCAATATGGGGAAGAATTTGGTCAACTGGTAACTGGCCCAAAGTCTCACTCTTCCTATGGTTGGTGGGGCACAGGAAAATACTAACATGGGACAAACTCAGGCGAATAAATTATCATGGACCCTCAATATGTGTTAATTGTAAATCGCAGGAGGAAACCCTTCAGCACCTTCTGGATTCCTGTACCCTAGCTAACCAAATGTGGGAGAAAGCCAGCTTTCGATGCCAAAGAAGATGTAGGGTATCAGACGATATCACCGACTCAATTCACCAATGGCACCAGAATCCATACAAAAGTGAAGTTCTCAATCAACTATGGAGATTAATACCTGGGCTCCTCACTTGGTGTATCTGGAAGGAAAGGAACAAGCGCATATTCAAAGACCAAACAACCCCCATAGAGATCATCTGGAGCAACTTCTGTTTGAACCTCAAGGAGACATTAGCGCTCCGCACATGGATGCCAGATGATTTTCCCACTCTGGCAAATGAGAAGGCCATTTGGGCAAATTGGAATTTGCCACTCCAACAGGGAAAACCATCTCAAGCCCACTCAGAAAGCAGCAAAGAAAAGATGGATACCTGGACTCCACCTCCAAAGCACACTCTCAAGCTCAACTTTGATGGAGCATCAAAGGGCAACCCCGGAAATGCTGGATATGGGGGAATATTCAGAAATCATGAAGGCTCGCCCCTCCTTATTTACTATGGCAACATAGGATGGGACACCAATAATTCAACAGAACTGGAGGGACTGTGGCAAGGACTTCTCCTTTCCAGACTCCACAACTTTCACCCCCTGGAAATTGAAGGTGACTCCCTCGTCCTCATCAACATGGCCAAGCAAATTCTCAATGGGACTCATGCTAGGAAAATTGCCAAAAGCTGGAGACTTGAAGCTAGATTGGAGGCCTTAGAACAATGGCTTCACAATAATCGAGCCATCATCTTCACTCATGTTAAACGGGAAGGAAACAAGGTTGCGGACCTCCTAGCCAACCTGGGGGTGGATTCTAATCACACTCTTATCACAGGGACGCTCGACATAATCCAAAACCATGATCATGCATAGGAATGCAAACTTCTGGTTCAAAAGGAAGCTGCTCCCCTGGATGCGGGTGATTGCAATGCGATATAAGTTGACGGGACAGGGGCTGGGCAGGGCAGGATGCCACTTGCCCGACCAGTACAAGAACCGTGGAGTGGTTATGGCACTTGGCGCACGGCACAATCGCTTGAACGGTTATCAGGATACGCAAGGCCATCGGCTCAGCTGGAACACCAGGTCTGCAGTGAAGGAGTTAAGCCTCGCACGCACTAGCATGCAGCAGAGAGCACGAGCCATCAAGGGAGCAGTTATGGGAGGAGACTCCCGAGACAAGGTAGGGAACGTTAAAGCCAGAGAAAGGCCTGGTGGGATGGACATTTCGTTGGCTCTATCGCTCTGCCAGCATACCTTCGATCCTGCAAAAAACTTCAGGGAGCATGAGGGGAATTGGATCCCGACGCTGGTGGTCTTGGCCTTCCCTGCGAGGCTGGTTATTCTCCTCCCTCGGTATCGCTCAGGTATTACAAACTGGCCCTCCCATTCACATTTCTTGGCAACTGATTTCTTTGTTTGGTCTTGGGTCTCGCACACGCGCAGGGATTCGGCACACCATAAGGAAGGGTCCAAGCTCGGTAAAGGAGGTTCAACAAGTAGGCAACGCCGCAGCCAAGATATTGCTCTACAGCTACAATCCCGGACCTGGGCCATCGTCAATTGTAGGATGCCTCGACTGAGACCAAGAATGGGTAGCCGTAGGGGGCAGCCGAGAAGGGCCCCAACTGAATCGTCCTCTAGCGACTTGTCAGGGAGGCGCGGGCTTTCTTCTCGTAGCAGAAGAGGAAGATCTCATGCCTCTAGCTCTCGGCCTGGACCTATCCCTACCTCTGGCTCTGCCATATTTACCTTTGACAGCGCTCTAAATAGGCCAAGGATCACAGCCTATTTTACAGTGGTTTTTCAGGAAGAAAGTCAAGCTGATGATCTAAGAACTCAGGCAGGAAATTCGAGGGCAATCCCGGATCCCTCTTCATCATTTCAGTTGGCTGCAGAAAATTCCCCTCAGCAGGAAACAAATGAACAAGGGGGTAGAGCACAGGAGGCGATGATGGTAGATCCGGGTCCTGAAGCTCAGAATGCGACTCAGACAAAGGAATTACCTGATATGGGCTGGTGTCGAATCATAGAAGAGCCCATTGATGAATAGCAAATCCACCCATGCTTCTTTTTCTGGTAGGATGCCCCTCACCACTGGGCAAGGTTGTAAGGCGACTTGGTTCTAGGATCTCTGGTATCCCTCAGTTTATTTTCAGTTTTTGAATTGTGTTATGTTTCAGAGATCGTTCCCCTGCGTGGGAAACAAAATTAGACAATTTTCAAATGTGCTTGTTTTGGACAGATCTGCCTCCTGCAGGAGCAGAAAGGTTGACTTCGGTCATGATGTAAATTCACTATCTCCCTGTTGTTGGCATTATGATTCAGGTGTTGTCCTTGATGGCAAACCCTTTCAGGTGATAAATCAAGAAGGACGCAGGAAATATGATCAGCAAGTGCGTCCCCGCAGGTATACCATACAGAACCCGCGTCCAGGGACGCCGGCCAGCCGTTCAGGAGGTGCGTCCGCCCAGTGCACACATTTCAAGGCAGAGAAAAGCACGTGGGGGTTTCTTGCGTGGTATCTAGCCGACGGTTTTGTGTTTCTATGGTGTCGGCTCGTGGTTTTGTTCCATGTTTTGGGGAGAAGCTTGCCTATATAAAGCAAAGGAGTTCATTTGGATTAGGTATCATCTTGGTTGAATATCTTTTGGTGAGATCTAGTCCAGATCTATGAAGGCGAATCTTCTAATGGACTGTGATCTCTATGGCGCATGATCAGATCTGTGGATCTGAGTGTTTGGGTTGGTTCTGAAGTCCTCATATCTTTTATATCTGAAGGGACGCAGGTTCAGTGAAGGGAAAGTGCGCCGGGACGCAGTACAGTAAAGGCTCAGGTGCGTCTCTGAGGCAAAGGACGCGGTGCGACTGTGTTATCAGGTGCGTCTCTGAGGCAAAGGACGCGGCGCGACTGTGTTATTGGGTGCGTCTCTGAAGCAAAAGACGCGGCGCGATAGTGTTTCTGAGTGTGCCGGTCGCAGCAAAGCATAGAGGAACAGTGCGTCGGCACGCAGAACAGTGGAAGGTAGACTGCGTCCAGTCGCAGGTCACAGAAAGAAAATATGCGTCCCTGTCTTAAGATGATCTGTTGACTGTATATTTCTGTTCATAAGGTGTTCTGGGTTATTTCTGTAATTACTGATCTGATATCTGTAGTGGACTGTATCTGTTATATACTTGTTGATCATTTGATTCTTCATGAAAAGAAGTAGGGGGTTGTAGCTCCCTTCCAGGAGAAACTGGAAAACGAGAGAGAGTTGTAGCTCTCTGCAGGTTGCAGCCTGCGTGCTGGTAAAGGACTGCACCAGTACAAAATCATTGTAAAAAGAATTTCTTGAAAGAAGATAGAGACATATTGCAGCAGGTGGTTTTCTCCCGCATTGGGTTTCCACCTTACATCTTGTGTTCTTTGGTGTGACTGTCTATTTTCTTTATTCATGCTCATTGTTTTATGGTACTGATATGCAAGAATAATTCAAAAGATCAAATAAGGACGATTTGGTAAATTGCTTGATAATACTGATTCACCCCCCCTCTCAGTATTATTTCCAACAATTGGTATCAGAGCAGGTCCTTCAGAAAAGCTTGATCGCTTGAAGGTAGATCGCTCATCATGAGCAACTACGAGAGAGAAGCATCAATCAGGCCACCAGTTTTTGATGGGACAAACTTCAATTATTGGAAGGTAAGAGTTACTGCATATCTTCAATCTCTTGGTACTGAAGTTTGGGACATTGTAGAAACAGGCTATGCTTTTCCTTCAGCTACTCCTACAGATCCAGCTGAGAAAAAGAAGTATGAAACAAATGCAAAAGCAGTCAGTACTCTATTAGGAAGTATATCCCAAACAGAATTCATGAAGGTAATGCACTTCAAATCAGCAAAAGAAATATGGGACAAAATGATCACAAGCTATGAAGGAGATGAACAGGTAAAACAAGCCAAACTTCAAACTCTCAGAATTCAATATGAGACTCTCAAGATGTATAATGATGAAAGTGTGGCTAATTATTTTCTTCGGGTAGATGAGATTGTAAATTGTATGAAAAATTTGGGTGAAGAAGTAAAGGAGTCTCTAGTAGTTCAAAAGATTCTAAGATCATTATCCCCCAAGTTTGAATCCAAAGTATCTGCAATAGAAGAAAAAGAAAATCTCCGTGTTCTTACTATGTCTCAGCTACATGGAATTCTAACTGCTTATGAAATGAGAAAGGGAGGACCATCAGACAGAAGGGAGGCTGCTTTTAAAGCATCAGGCAAAGAAGATTACTATGAAGCAAGCCATGATCCAGAAGAAGAATCAAATTTTGTCAGAAATCTTCAAAGAGGTTCTGGAAGGTTCAGAGGTAAGCTACCTTTCAAATGCTTTGCTTGTGGAAGAGTAGGTCATTATGCTGCAAAATGCTCTTATAAGGATAAAGGAAAGGAACCAGTTAGATGGAACAAGAAACAAAGCAAGAAAAGCTACTACACCCATGAAGATAGTGATGGCTTATCAAACAGTGATGAAGATGAACAAGGTAATAAATATAGGTTGTTAATGGCATTTGAAGATGATGATTATGAGGATGCTGTAGATGTGGATAACCTTTATGATGAAATTACTAGACTCAAGAGATGCATAGAAGAAAAGAACATGATTATTGATACTCTACAATTCCAAATTGATGAAAAGGAAAAACATCTTGAAAAACTAGAAGGTGAGATTGTTGGTCTTAGAAAAGAAATTGAGAAAACAAAAACTATTAATCTCAAGTTTGTCAAAGGATCTGAAACTTTGGATGAGATTATCAGTGTGCAGCGGTCTCCACTAAATAAGACAGGTTTGGGCTATAATGGAGAAACTTCTCAAGCATCCACTTCAAAAAGTTATCTTGATGCAGCAAGAAGAAATGAGCAAGAGCATAAGGAAGATCATCAGGTGAAGCAGGGACAAATGTCAAGCAGAAACTATCAGGGGCAATCCAGCTTAAGGATGAACAAAAGCCACAACCAGCCACAGGTAAAATCTTCTCAATTTGGTTCAAGAATAGATGAAAATAGAAATTACAATCAGTTGGCTGGTAGATCCAATAATCGCAGAAGCTTCTTCAATGGACAATGCTTTTCTTGCCATAACTTTGGTCACAAAGCAGCTCAATGTGTTGCGTATAAAACAATCATGACTAGGGAAGCTCAAAAACAAAGAAGTATGACAGGGATTACAAAAAGGACCTATAACAACTTTTCAGCTCTTGAAAATGAAGTTGAATGTTCTATTTGCAATAATTTTGGACATAAAGACTTTGAATGCAGAAGCAGGTTTCCGGAAAGAAAGGTACAAGAGCAGAAAAAGGAACAAGCCTCAGGCGCCAAAACATGGAGAATAAAGGAACCTCAAACAGAAAGATGTGGGATAGCATTTTATGCAGAAGGACAAGAAAATCTATGGTACATTGACAGTGGATGTTCGAAGCATATGACAGGTGATAAAGAAAAACTTGAGTCTTATTCTAATTTAGAAAAGGGAAAGAAAGTCTCTTTTGGAAATGATACTCCTGCAACTATAAAAGGAAAAGGTATTGCTCCTTTAAAAGAAGATGTTAAGGCTGGAAATGTTTTGTTTGTTGATGGATTGAAGCATAATCTACTAAGTGTCAGCCAGATGTGTGATCAAAGAACCGAGGTTATATTCAGATCAAATGGATGCCTTGTTCGTGATCTTGATACAGGTAAAACAGTTCTCAAAGGAAAGAGAACTCCAAATAATCTATACATATTTGATGAAGGACAACAACAATGCTATCTAAGCAAGAATGAAGAGCACTGGTTATGGCATCGAAGGTTGGGACATCTAAGCTTCTCACAAATAAGGAAAGCTTGCAAATATCAGGCAGTTCGCGATCTTCCAGATATCAAAATTCCTGACAACACCATATGCAGATCATGTCAGTTTGGAAAACAAACCAGAACTAACTTTCCAGAGAAAGAAGGATCAGCCAGCATGCCTCTTGAGCTAGTACATACAGATGTATGTGGACCATTCAGAAAAAGAACACCTAGAGGAGAGGAATACTTGATATTATTTATTGACGATTTCTCCAGGTTTGTTTGGTTAGGTCTTATGAAGCACAAAGATGAAGCATTCGAAAAATTCAAAACCTTCAAAGCCTTGGCTGAAAATGAATCAGGTCACAAAATTAAGTGCCTCAGATCTGACAGAGGTGGGGAATTTACTTCAAATGAATTTTTCGATTTCTGTGATGAACATGGGATAAGGAGAGAATTCTCTACAGCTAGAACGCCTCAGCAAAATGGAGTTGTTGAAAGAATGAACAGAACAATCCAACAAATGGCTCGTGCTATGCTTGATGAATCAGGAACCCCCGCAACCTTCTGGGGTGAGGCTGCACATACTGCGGTTATTATTCTCAACAAGACAAATGTCCGGGTAAACAGCACTCAAACCCCTCATGAGCTCTGGAGTGGTAAAACTCCTTCGGTAAAGCACTTCAAAATATTTGGGAGCAAATGCTATATCAAGAATACTGAGGAGCAGCTTGGCAAACTTGATCCTAGAGCAGATGAAGGCATTCTTCTTGGCTATTCTCCACACAGCAAAGCATACAAATGCTACAATAAAAGACTTGGCAGAATTGTTGACAGCATTGATGTAGTGGTTGATGAAAAGGGATATATTCCTAGGCAAATACATCGTGAAGACATCGAAGAAGATGAGAGCTACCCTCAAAGACAGAATGATGAAGAAGAAGAACCTCAAGAAGAATCTCAAGAAGAACCTCACGAAGAAGCAGAAGAACGGACAAGAATAGAAGAAAAGACTCCATCCAGATATGTTCAGAAGAACCATCCAGAATCTCAGATCATGGGACAAAAAGAAGCAGGTATACAAACTAGAAGAACAGTTGCAGAAGCTTCAAGCTATTTGGCATTACTTTCCTCCACCGAACCACAAAATGTGAAAGAGGCATGCAAAGATGAATGTTGGGTGAAAGCAATGGATGAAGAACTTGAGCAAATCGAAAAGAACAACACTTGGGAGCTGGTTCCTAGACCAAAAGATAAGAATGTTATTGGAACAAAATGGGTCTTCAAAAATAAATTGAATGAAAATGGAGAAGTAATTAGAAACAAAGCCAGACTCGTCTGTAAAGGGTATGCGCAGCAAGAAGGAATAAACTTTGAAGAAACTTTTGCTCCTGTTGCAAGACTTGAGGCCATCCGAATGTTCCTTGCTCTCTCAAGTTTTCAGAACTTCAAAGTATTTCAAATGGATGTGAAATCAGCCTTTTTGAATGGAGACCTGGAAGAAGAAGTATACATTGAACAGCCAGATGGGTTCATTCTTGGAAATGATCCAAATCTTGTATGCCGATTGAAAAAGGCTCTCTATGGTCTCAAACAAGCTCCAAGGGCTTGGTACTACCGGTTGGACAAATATCTTCATCAACAAGGTTTCTTAAAAGGTTCAGCAGATAGCAATCTGTATATAAAAGTTGAAAATGACAAATTGCTAATACTTGTTGTGTATGTAGATGACATTATTTTTGGCAGCAATGAAGAAGCTATGAGTCAAAGCTTTGCCTCAGTCATGCAGAAAGAATTTGAAATGTCCTTGCTAGGAGAACTGACATATTTCCTTGGTTTGCAAATCCAACAGAAGGAAGGAGGAATCTTTTTATCTCAAACCAAGTATCTCAAGCAGATTTTGAAGAAATATGGCATGGAAGATGCAAAACCAGTATGTACACCCATGGTCACAGGATGTAGTCTCAGTGCAAATGATGAATCTGCAGCAGTACATCAACCAACCTACAGATCTATGATTGGAAGTTTACTATATTTGACAGGTACCCGACCAGACATCATGCATGCAGTTGGAATAGTTGGAAGATTTCAGGCAAATCCGAAGGAGACTCATCTTCAAGCAGTGAAGAGAATTTTCAAATATCTTCAAGGAACTCAAAATTATGGCTTATGGTATCCTAGAGATACAGATCTTACTCTTCATGCCTATACAGATGCAGATTGGGCCGGAAGCATGGATGACAGGAAAAGCACAAGTGGTGGTGCGTTCTTTATGGGTCCCAGACTGGTCTCTTGGTTCAGCAAGAAACAGAGTTCAATTGCCTTGTCTACAGCTGAAGCAGAATATGTTGCTGCTGCATCTTGTTGCACCCAACTCCTTTGGATGATGCAGAATTTGCAGGATTATCAAATCACTTGTACTCCTCCAATCTCTATCTTATGTGACAACACAAGTGCAATCAGCATCTCAAAGAATCCGGTTATGCATTCAAAAACCAAGCACATACCAATCAAGTACCATTTTCTCCGGGAACAAGTACTTGAACAGAAGGTCAAGTTGGAGTATGTTCCTTCTAAGGAACAAGTTGCTGATATTTTCACCAAACCGTTGCCCAGGGACACTTTTGAATACCTCAGGCAAAAGCTGGGGGTTGTTGATGCATCATCTTACTGTTGATCATCTTCCTATTGGTGGTATAGGCTCAGGGGGAGCACATAATGCATTGTTGGCATTATGGAGAAGGAGATCTTGGAAATAGCTGCAATATGTTTCTATCTACTTCATGATGGATTTCTGGTTACAGATCTGGAGATGCATGAGCATAGGGGGAGCATACCCTTTGCCCTTGATGTCAAAGGGGGAGAATGAAGCTGAAGATTATGTGGTTGCCATCAAGTCCAAAGGGGGAGATTGTTGGCATTATGATTCAGGTGTTGTCCTTGATGGCAAACCCTTTCAGGTGATAAATCAAGAAGGACGCAGGAAATATGATCAGCAAGTGCGTCCCCGCAGGTATACCATACAGAACCCGCGTCCAGGGACGCCGGCCAGCCGTTCAGGAGGTGCGTCCGCCCAGTGCACACATTTCAAGGCAGAGAAAAGCACGTGGGGGTTTCTTGCGTGGTATCTAGCCGACGGTTTTGTGTTTCTATGGTGTCGGCTCGTGGTTTTGTTCCATGTTTTGGGGAGAAGCTTGCCTATATAAAGCAAAGGAGTTCATTTGGATTAGGTATCATCTTGGTTGAATATCTTTTGGTGAGATCTAGTCCAGATCTATGAAGGCGAATCTTCTAATGGACTGTGATCTCTATGGCGCATGATCAGATCTGTGGATCTGAGTGTTTGGGTTGGTTCTGAAGTCCTCATATCTTTTATATCTGAAGGGACGCAGGTTCAGTGAAGGGAAAGTGCGCCGGGACGCAGTACAGTAAAGGCTCAGGTGCGTCTCTGAGGCAAAGGACGCGGCGCGACTGTGTTATCAGGTGCGTCTCTGAGGCAAAGGACGCGGCGCGACTGTGTTATTGGGTGCGTCTCTGAAGCAAAAGACGCGGCGCGATAGTGTTTCTGAGTGCGCCGGTCGCAGCAAAGCATAGAGGAACAGTGCGTCGGCACGCAGAACAGTGGAAGGTAGACTGCGTCCAGTCGCAGGTCACAGAAAGAAAATATGCGTCCCTGTCTTAAGATGATCTGTTGACTGTATATTTCTGTTCATAAGGTGTTCTGGGTTATTTCTGTAATTACTGATCTGATATCTGTAGTGGACTGTATCTGTTATATACTTGTTGATCATTTGATTCTTCATGAAAAGAAGTAGGGGGTTGTAGCTCCCTTCCAGGAGAAACTGGAAAACGAGAGAGAGTTGTAGCTCTCTGCAGGTTGCAGCCTGCGTGCTGGTAAAGGACTGCACCAGTACAAAATCATTGTAAAAAGAATTTCTTGAAAGAAGATAGAGACATATTGCAGCAGGTGGTTTTCTCCCGCATTGGGTTTCCACCTTACATCTTGTGTTCTTTGGTGTGACTGTCTATTTTCTTTATTCATGCTCATTGTTTTATGGTACTGATATGCAAGAATAATTCAAAAGATCAAATAAGGACGATTTGGTAAATTGCTTGATAATACTGATTCACCCCCCCTCTCAGTATTATTTCCAACACCTGTTAATAGAATAGATATAGTTTTACGTAGAAAAAAAAAACAATCCCTAGGGTTTATTGATCCCTTGGGTTTATAATATTGATAGCCATGTGGGTTTATCAATCCTTTGGGTGGAAAATATTAATTCCTAGGCTTTATTAATCCCTTTTCTTTTTAATATTGATCCCTTAGTTTTATAATATTTTTCTCTTGGGTTTATAATATTAAACGTTTGAGTTTATTTTTTCCTTAAGTTCATTATATTAATAATTCCTTTGATTTATTATTTTATTCCCTTGAGTCTAAAATATTAATTCCTAGGGTGTATTAATCCCTTGGGTTTATTAAACCCCAATATTAAGGGTTAGATATTAGTACTAGGGTTTAATATTAATCCCTTGAGTTTTTAATATTAATAATTAGTTGGGTTTATTAGACCCTAATATTAAGGGTTAAATATTAGTCTTAGGGTTTAATATTAAACTATTAGGTTTATAATATGTATCCCTTCAGTTATTAGTTGGATTTATAATATTAACAATCCCTAAGGTTTATTGATTGCTTGGGTTTATAATATTAATAATCATGTGATTTTATCAATCCTTTGGGTTTAAAATATTAATTCCTAGGCTTTATTAATCTCTTATGTTTTTAATATTGATCCCTTGGGCTTGTTGATCCCTTAGGTTTTTAATATTTATCCCTTGGGTTCACTAATTCCTTGGGTTTATAATATTAAACCCTTGGGTTTATAATATTAATAATCCCTTGGGTTTATTAATCCCTTGAGTTTAAAATATTAATTCTTAGGGTTTATTAATCGCTTGGGTTTTTAATATTAGTTTGTTGGGTTTATTGATTCCTTGGGTTTATTAATCATTTGTATTTATAATATTAATATGTTGGGTTTATAATATTAATAATCCCTTGGGTTTATTGATCCTTTGTGTTTATAATATTAATAATTCCCTAGGTTTGTTGATCCATTGGGTTTATAACATTAATCCTTTGAGTTTTTTAATTATTTGAGTTATTCATGTTAATCCCTTGGGTTTATAATATTAATAAATCCTTGGGTTTATTAAATCCCAATATTAAGGGTTAAATATTAGTCCTACATTTTAATATTAATCCCTTAGGTTTATAATGTCTATCCCTTCAGTTTATTAACTTGTTAGGTTTATAATATTAACAATCCCTGGGGTTTATTGATTCCTTGGGTTTATAATATTGATAGTTATGTGGATTTATCAATCCTCTCAGTTTAAAATATTAATTCCTAAGCTTTATTAATCGATTATGTTTTTAATATTAATCCCTTGTGTTTTTTGATCCCTTAGGTTTATAATATTTTCCCCTTCGGTTTACTAATTCCTTGGGTTTATAATATTAAACGTTTGGGTTTACTTCTTCCTTAAGTTTATAATATTAATAATTCCTTGAGTTTATCATTTAATCCCTTGGGTTTATTAATCCCTTGAGTTTAAAATATTAATTCCTAAGGTTTATTAGTCACTTGAGTTTCTAATATTAATTTTTTGGGTTTATTGATTCCTTGGGTTTATTAATCATTTCTATTTATAATATTAATGCCTTCAGTTTATAATATTAACAATCCATTGGGTTTATTATTGATCCCTTTTATTTATAATATTAATAATCCCTTAGGTTTGTTGATCCATTGGGTTTATAACATTATTCCCTTGAGTTTTCTAATTATTTGGGTTGGTAATATTAATCCCATGGGTTTATAATATCAATAATCCCTTGGGTTTATTAAGATCCAATATTAAGGGTTAAATATTAATCATAGGGTTTAATATTTATCCCTTAGGTTTATAATGTTTATCTCTTCAGTTTATTAATACGTTGGGTTTATAATATTAACAATCCCTAGGGTTTATTGATCCCTTGGGTTTAAAATATTAATATTTATCTGGGTTTCTCAATCCTTTGGGTTAAAAATATATATTCTTGGGATTTATTAATTCCTTGTGTTTTTAATATTGATCCTTTTGGTTTGTTGATCCCTTAGGTTTATGATACTTATCCAGTTGGTTTATAATATTAAAACCTTTGGTTTATTAGTCCCTCGGGTTTATAATTGAATTCTCTAGGGTTTATTTATCCCTTGAGTTAGAAATATTAATTCATAGGGCTTATTAATCCCTTCTATTTTTTATATTGATCCTTAGGTTTCTTGATTCCTTACGTTTATAATATTTATCCCTTTGGTTTACTAATTTGTTGGGTTTATAATATAAATAATCTCTTGTGTTTAAAATGATAATTCCTAGGGTTTATTAATCCCTTGCGTTTAGTTGATATTTTTAATTTACTTTAATTAAATATATGAAATATATCAACAGTTGTATTAATAAATATATAAAAATAAGAGATATTAATGATATTGGTAAGAGATATATACTTACTATAAATAATAATAAAATTCTATTATTATGTTATTTTTTAATCATATTATAGTTTCAGTTATAACTATTAATATATTAACAAAATTTAATAATATATTATTATTACATATTTTATTATTAAATAATATATTATTATATAGTTTAATAATATATATATATATATATATATATATATATATATATATATATATAGATATCGAAGTATTAGTATAACATGTTTTAGTTTAATATATAGTATAGATATAGTTAATATTATTAATATACTCCAAGTAAATATATAAAATATATTGACAATTATATTCATAAATATATAATAATTATTAACCATAACATAACGATGAGAATAAATCCATATTATTAATAAGAACTAAATGTTATTATTATGATATATGTGGATTATATTAAAACTTTAAATATGACTTCCTCGATGGGGTGAACATATGAAGGTACAAGTGTCCCAAGTGAGGCCATTGGGGCCTGCGCCTTCACCACGCACATAATTACTTGACATTTATGTACCATACTTTCCATCAAATCTCAGGCGTGAAGATTAATTACCTGCAGTCGATTGTTATATATGTTGTTTAGAGAGTGTTTCGATCGAGTTTGCTAGCTTGGGTGATGTGTTGGGTTTGTGAGGAGGTTGGAGGTGTTTGGATCTTGTTCCATGGCAGATCTTTGAGGCTTCTTCCCAAGATAAGAGTGATGTGGAAAAATCCCTCTTGTGGACAAGAGTGATCTCCCTATACTTCAAATAACCCTAGCAGAAAACACATAGTAAATGCTACCTTTCTCTAAGTTATGATTGTTTGAAAGAAAATAGAATGAAAGAGGCCTCTTACTGATTTAAAAAATCGATTGATGAAGTCCCTCAAAGCCTTTGATCGCTCACTTTTTGATGCTCTAATTGTCCTCTCTTCGCTCTCAACAACTTCTTTACAATGTCCTGAAAGAGATCTACAAAGACAGAGACAAACAAGAGATCAAAGCATACGAAATATAATCAAAGAGATAAATGAATCAATTAACCAATTAGACATGTTAACTGATTAATTATACAACCAAAACTCATGTAGGTGATCAAGGAATCCTACAAATTAAATCAATGAAGATGTAATTGAGAAAGAACAATTGTTTATATTCATAAAACTAGAGAAAAACCTTACAACCATGTAGCCTTGATGTAGCAAGCTTCTTCTGCAATCTCTAACCCTCTCCCTTGCAAGAAAATCCTTCTAACCTAATCTCAACAACATAAACCTACTTCCAAAAATCCTCCTGCAATTCTCAGATCTGTAGTGGCTTTATATGCCAAGAATGGGAAGTTATGGATCCATTCTACAAGGGATGAGATCCACTATTAGTGGGATAGAGATACCGTGACAAAGGAAGTGGAGTTACTCCATGATGGGAGGGATCAACACTGAATAATCACTCATTTGAAGCTTGTTGGTTGGGATAGATGTTATAAAAATGCTTCCATTACTTTTTATTTTTACATACTTCAAGTCATGTTCGCAAGTCATAGTGGAAGATAATGTGTACTTATGGTATATAATAATTTTATTCCCAGCGTATGCACAAGAATCAGCTAGGAGACTGCAAACATAGCCAAAATCAGGGTTCTGTACCATAGGATCTCGAAATTCCACTTTCTTTGGGATAATTTAGTTTCAAACTCTGCAAGGTAATTCTCCAGAACACATGTGTGGATAGAAAGAGATCCAAACTGATGGTTATTTTTCTAATGCAATAGAATGACATGTAACGGATTGTTAACACAAAGTTAGAAGAAATATTTTGATGACTGAATTGCTTTATCATATCAATGATTGGATCAGAGATCATGGTTGGAAACCTGCAACAATCAATCAAGGATTACAATGCAATATAATAATCATCACTGAGGTAGGCATTCCCATACTCAGAACATAAATGTCTCAAAGTACAGTATGGAAATACATCTAAATATTCATGTCAATAGACGACATAGTATGGATGCAGCCATCAATGGATCTATGTTTACAATCATGAATATTTAATAACTCCACACAACCTGGATGGATGAAACTAGATCCAGGGTCTTGATCTCCATTTCTTGATCCATAGTATGAATCTAGCCATGTGAGTGAATGTCTCATAGTCGAACATGGTAGAAACCACTTGATTACTGGTCAATGATATGAACTGTTAACAAGTGCAAGAGAAACCACCAATAATGATAATGACTCTTAACGTACTTCCAGTAAAATCTATGAAGTGTGAATAAATATGCTGATGTCAAACACTCATAGAATTGTTTGATCGAAGTTCAATGATGAGAACCTGTCGTCGAAGGTGAGAAACTTGCCATTAAGACATGCAGGCCTCAAAGTACTAAAGGTTTCTAGATCAACTTCCTTGATAATGAGTTGAAGTCGATAGGAAGCGATCCGTTGTAGGAGGGCCTACGACCCGAAACTTATGTCAAGTTTTGAAGAATGGTAGTTTAGAGTAATCCAAGACTGACTCAAGGATGGTCGATGCAACTGAAGGCTATGATTGACAAAGGAATTTGATTGAGGTTGAACTTCTCTTGAACATATCAGAGACATGACATGATGACTTGGCATAATTTGAATCAAAAGTAAAACCCAAACCAACTGAACACTCTCAATGAGGTATGGTAAACTGAGAAGCAAATGGATTTCCCAATCTGAACATGAAAGTGGCCGAGTGTCATGTTCAAGAGTGACATACTACCTTTTACAAATACAAAACAAAGATTCTTTCTCACTTTTCCCCCACCATTACTGGCAAGTACCTCTTTATTTTTTTACAAGCTTGAGGAGGATAACATATGCCTGTCTTGTAGTCTCATCCTTTGGACAAGTCCTCTTTAGTATTCTTAACAAACCCTAAGAAGGAGTGTTTCGGTCTCGTCATGCTTAATGAATCTTGCACTGTTTAGATTTTATGAGTCTAGTAAAGGGGTAACTTGATGTCATTTTCATATTTAAGTTGTTTGAAAAGACACAAAAAGAAAACTCATGCAGTTCTTTCAACATAAATTTTAACAAGCCCGGAGAAAGTAAAGCTTGGTGTTTTTCAGTTTTAGGGAGTCAAGAGAAAACATAAGTAAACTCCACAGTGTCATTTTTCGTAAATTGAGTCCCTCAAGCTTGAAAGGGGGTAAAACAATGCAGGAGATAACTCTATTGACCATGATTATTCAAGGTATACTTTTTTCCTAAATAGTCTAGTTCAATTTGTAAAAGGGGTAAACTTATACTGAATAGATGATTGCTAATTTACTTTACGAGTTTGAACAATCAAGTACTCATAAATATTTTCATGTTTAATGAGTATGAAAAGGATGTAAAGAGAACTCCTTGTTTCGTCGTTTCGTAAGTTTTTAACAAGTTCAAAAAAGTTATAAAAATATACTCAGATCGCTAACTTTCAATTTAATTAATGAGTATGAAAATACGGAAAGAACTCAACATTTTCATGTACATTTTACAAGCATGAAAAAATGGAAAAATATGCTCAAGATTTTCATGAGTTTAATGAGTCTTAGAAATAATAACCAAAATGGACTCGAAATAGGTTTAATTTTTACACAAGCTTGAAACAAGGCAAAATTGTGCTTTGGGTTTGGTGTTATGGTGGCTCTATGGGGCTTCTACCCAAGCTAAGGAGCGACAAGTGTGAATTTGATTCTATGGCTTAGGCTAGTCTTTTCTTACTGGTCTTCCCCTAGGACCCTGGTACCTAAGTGGGCAGTGTCTAGTTCTGCCTCCTTGTCATTGCGCATCTCCAGTTGTCTGTGAATTTATGGAAAGTCTGGGTTCCTCCATCTGGTGCTTGGGGTAAGGTCCCTGTGTCTTCTAGTTCCTCTATTTTTCTATGTGGTTTCAAGATTTAGTCTTTATGGGTTGGCGAACGTTCTGTTGTGGTCTTAGTGCCTGACGTTCCTCCCAGTCTATTCTGGAATGACATTGATATCTTGTTCTTTGGAAAATTCAGAAAGTGGTCTAAGTCTTTGTGTTGGGTTGAAGTCAGAAAATTTTATCCTCTCAACCAGGGCAATGTTTTCTGCTCTCGTAATTCCCTTGGGTTACAAGGAGGGTATCTCTCATCTAGTTCTCCGATTTGGGTTGCCTCAAGTTTGTTTCATTCAAGTACTTCCTGTGTCAGTCTTCATGTTTCCTCTTAGTGGTGGTAGTGGTGTCGTGGTCTTTGGTTTTTCATCTCCCCTTGCAGGTATCATGACAGTCTCTTCTTGGTCTTCTCCTGCAGTAGGTTTTCAATCAGTGATAAGCATGATATGCCCTGCCAACGGGGATGTCCTAGTCAAGGGAGGGGCCAACATGCTCAAGTTAGTCGTCCTGATATTGAACGCAGTTCATCATCCACCAATACGGCAAGCCAAGAGATAGAGGGTGAATAAGCCATTTCTCCAGCTTGCTCTCGAGGCCACATTAAGGCCCTGACTTCTTTGGACGCCCTTGCTGAATAGTTGCGGCACATCCAAATTGATTTGGACGTCCTAAGGGACCATAGGTATGATGACATAAATGAGATAGTGGCTTACCTTACCGATATTCAATATCAACAAAATGAAATACTGGCTCAAATAGACAGTCTCCAGCACAGTCACCATCGCACTAATGATCACCTTCATATCTTGGAAGTTAGAGTGGAACATATTGATTTCCACATTAATGATCATGTTTGTTACTTTGTTTCTCACCTTGTGCTTCCCCCCCAACCCCCTCCTTGATTTGATGATGTCATTTCTAGTCTCATTTTTAGTTATTACTAGTATGACATGGCTTCTATGCCTCAAAAAAATAATGTATGCTAAGTGTTCCTTTTGGTATCCTCCAATCCCAAACCTCAAAAAGTCTAATCGAAATGAGAGTGTGGGGATTGTTGAGACAAATTTTGTATGTTATGCCATTTTGAAAATATAATGAAAGTATTTTGATCGACCAAAAAGAGTGTTAAATATAATTATTAATATATTATAAATTTTTTATATAACAACTAATATTATGTTAGATCTAAGACTTTAGTGATCCATATTGTAGATAAATGTCTTTCGGATTAATCACATCATTAGGATTTCGTCGATGTTTCGAACCAACTAATGTGGGTCATCCTTAGGACAAGGTGAGAAAGTCAGTTAATGTTCAAGAATAAATAGCATGGATGCATCATTGCCAAGAGTTAGTCGTTGGTGATTAGTTACTCAGGAAAAATTCTAAAATGGAAGTAAGGAATTATTTATTAAAATATCAAAATTTAGTTATAAAATAGTTGTTAGGAAGCATAATTATATATATTAATAATGAATAATAATACTATATGGGTCAAGAACTAGTTACAAAGAAATATTTATATATAAAGAAGTTGTAAAGAATAGGTCATAAATTAATGAGGGGTATAGAATGAGTTATAACTATTAAAAATAGTTGTTATGGGTTTGTATAACCCAATTAATTAAAATATTAAATAATAATAGGGTTAAGAGTTAGTTCCAAAATATTATATATTTATAAAGGATAAGGTTAAGAGTGGTTAAGAATAGGATTCAAAATATTATATATTAAAAGTAATTAGTAGCTTAATTATTATAATTACGTTAAATAAATATTTTCAAACTATTATAAATTAATAAAGGGGCCTAAATATTTATTTCAATTATCTTTAAAAAAGAGTGATAATACAAGCTACAAAATATCATATATGATATATTTATAAAGAAAAGGATAGGAGTGAACTTATTCTATTAATGATAAACAAATAAACTAGAATATGGTGGATTAAAAAAAGTGGGGGAGGGGGGAGACAGGGGGTGTGGAATCAAGAAGAGAGGGCCAGAACCCAGCTCTTACTCAATTTCCAACCATCATCCCTGTTTAGATTTGTAGCATGCCTCTTAATCTCAATAGCCTCCCTAAGCTTCCTATGGTGGAAATGATCAACCCTAGTAATGACTCTAGAGTCCTCAAAGAATACATGGTGTTTGGATTTCTCCGCATGTTTAGCTAGAGCTGATGAGTGGGACTGATTGTGCCTAATGTCAGCAACATGCTCATGGATCATCTAGTTAATTGACAAACTTGTTTCCCCAATATATGGAATACCATAGGAATATATGGTTATATTTTTTTTTCTTTTTATTAAAAAACCAAGTTTCTATGGGTATATGTTATATTAATCCTTGTGATCTCTTTTGGATTGTGAATTCAAGGAATTTGAGTGGAAATAAAATGACTAGTTTTCTCCCAACATAATCTAGAAACCTGAGAGGCATCGAGGATATGTAAGTCCTTTGTACTTGATTTGTGTAGCCTGAAAATGTCTGCCATAGTTATGCTTTCTTCCACATCACTAATTAATGTACCCATTGCCACTTTAACAAAACAATAACATAGAGTAATATCTCTTCAATTCAAAGACCTTTCTGCTAACTGATTATTAGGTCTCATTCCTCAAGAAATTGAGTAGCTACATAATTTAGTCTGACTATAAGTTCCTTGAAATGGATTATAAAATACAATTCATTTAACACGTTCATAATTATTCAGAAAATAACTCTGGAGTTATATCATATACAAGATATTGAATAACAATAGTTTATCAGGGGAGGTGTCATATCAGTTGACCAATTGTTTCTACCTTACAACACTGTAAGAATTCATTTGAATCCCATCCCCTATTCTAAGTTCATTTTGTTGTGAAATTAAAAAGGAAATAATATTCATATTTCTAGTTTGTGTACTAATTTATACTAGAAATGATTTCAATTGTTTCATAGAAATTTCTCCTACAACAATGTGTCTGGTAATATTCCTATCATAAATAACTTTACAAGATTTACCCCAGAAAGCTGTAGATATAATGTAAACATTTATTTTTGGGTTAAATTTGGTAGTATTTCTAGATATTAGTTGATTTGTGCATTTCATCTGACAATATTGATTATTGCATCAACTTTCTAGGAAATCCAAGTCACTGTGGAAATTGGATTAGATCGCTTTATGAGATAAACTCCAAACAATCAAAAGGTGAAACATTAAATAAATTTTAGATTCCATAGATTAGTTATGTTTTGTGATAAAAGTTTCAATGAAATTATATTTATAAGAGTATTAAGTTGATTTTGAAAATGGACAGCTTAAGTCTCAACACCAGCTATTGTTTGCATTTAGGTTGGGCTCAATTTTATCAGTATGTATGATCATTATAATTCTCTACCGTTCAAATCATCTTAAACCTTTTACCAAAGGGCTAGAAAAAAAAATGGGTCAACATATTATTTCTCTGGGACTTAATAATTATATCAACATCAATATGTGTCCCTTGTTTAAAAAATTCTTTAATATCTTGACTAGGTTCTCCGAGGCTAGTAATATTGCACATGGACATGGCCCTCCACATGTATGATGACATAATGCAAATCATAGAAAATTTGAATGAGAAATATGTAATTGGTTATTGTGCTACAAGCACAATTTATAAATGTGTTCTCGAGAATTGGAAGCCAGTTGCTGTTAAAAGACTATACACACATTATCCACAAAGTTTGCGCGAATTCGAAACTGAGTTTGAGACTGTTGGAAGAATCAAGCATCAGAATATTGTGGGTTTGCATGGTTATTATCTTTCTCCACATGGAAATTTGTTGTTCTATGACTACATGGTGAATGGAAGTCTATGGGACATCTTACATGCTCAGTGAAACGGAGGGTAAAACCCATCTAGAAATTTACACATATAATTGTCATATAGCCTTTAGCAGAAGATTCTAACCAGCGTTTCATATATAGTGAATGATTTCTAATGGCCTACTTGGATAATCCAAGCAATGAGTTTTGTATTTAGTATCTTCAAAGACAATAAAGATAGACTAGAACACGCGTCTAAGGATTTCTTTGGGAGCTACACAAGGTCTAGCATATCTCCATCATGACTGTAACCCATGTATTATTTACAAAGATGTAAAAACTTCCACCGTTGTCTTAGATAACAATTTTAAGCGCATTTTCAAAATTTTGGCATTGCCAATTGTATCCCTTTTGCAAAAACCCACACCTCTACCTATGTTATGGGTATTATTGGTTATATTGACCCTGAATATGCAAGGACATCTAGGCTTAATGAGAAGTATGATGTGCACAACTATGACATTGTTCTTTTAGAGCTAATAATAGGGAGGAAACATGTGGATAATGACTCTATTTTTCTTCAGTTGGTAAGATGATAATGCCTCTAAATTTGCTTCAGTTTGGATTGTCCTTTTGTCAATTATGAAGCCAATTTGTTTTGGGATACTGCATGGATGAAGAAATAACCTTGATTTATTTAAAATGGGCATTTGAATACAAATTTTATCAAAATTAGATAATGATATAGTAAGGGAAACTATAGACGAAGAAGTAGCAACAACTTGCACAGATCTTGGGGTTGTAAGAAAGATCTTCCAGCTTGCACTACTTTGCACAAAGAGACAACCTTCTGACCGTCCCACCATGCATGAGGTTACCATAGTTTTGTAGTCTTTAGTACCAGCTTCTAAACAAGCTCCAGGTATCCAAGTAAACCAACCATCCCCCAGCAACAACTACAGGAGATATTTGGATGAGTATGTGGAAGGCAATCACAAAGAAGTTCTAAGGAGCTCAGATGGACATTTTTTATGAGATTTGGCAAGGTTATTTCACATAACATTGTTTGAATATTATGAAGGCTTGAAGAAGGCTCAGATGGAGCTCACAATCAAAAGTGTATCCAATTGTCAATTCTTCCATGTTGTTGCTAGCAGAAAATAAAGTTAGTCTCTTACATCCAAAGCTCAAATTTGGCAATTTTGTTTATGGAACAGAGTCTACTAGAAAATTCAGAGCTTGGTAGTAGAGAAAATGAGATTTCTTAGTGTTATGAGCCGATGCTTTGTGCATGGTTTTGCAGAGTGTCGAGTTAGAATATCTATAACATTTTTGTTGCTCAAGTGGTTGCCTAATTGAAGTTTAGAAACCTATATATGACATCCAATAGGAAATTGTGTAATACCCAAACATGAACTTGAATATTGTTGCTTTAAGGTGTGAAACATTGTCGAAAGAAGATATAGATCATGTTACAAGACAATAATGAGCATCTTTTGTCAACCCTCATCCCTCAAATACAAAGGCTTGATCTAGTCTAGAATGGAGTCATCTTTCCTTCGTAGCATGGCAACAATGTATACACTTAAAATTGTTAATGGGGGATATATGTGTACATGAAGAATATTGTATGTTTCTTTATTAAATATCAGACCTTGAATGTAGCTTTTCTTGCGAGAAGTGAGTATTATTTTCATGGACATTTTTTTATGAGATTTGGCAAGGTTATTTGACATAGCATTGTTTGTATATTACGAAGGCTTTAAGAAGGCTTAGATGGAGCTCACAATCAAAAGTGTATCCAATTGTCCATTCTTCCATATTGTTGCTAGTGGAAAATAAAGTTAGTCTCTTACATCCAAAGCTCAAATTTGGCAATTTTGTTTATGGAATAGAGTCTACTAGAAAAGTCAGAGCTTGTTAGTTAGAGAAAATGAGAGTTCTCAGTGTTATGAGTCGATGCTTTGTGCGTGGTTTGGTAGAGTGGCCAATTAGAATATCTGTAACACTTTTGTTACTCGAGTAGTTGCCTAATTGAAGTTTAGCAACCTATATATGACATCCAATAGGAAACTGTGTAGTACCCAAACATGAACTTGAATATTGTTGCTTTAAGGTGTGAAACATTGTCGAAAGAAGATATAGATCATGTTACAAGACAATAATGAGCATCTTTTGTCAACCCTCATCCCTCAAATACAAAGGCTTGATCTAGTCTAGAATGGAGTCATCTTTCCTTCATAGCATGACAACAATGTATACACTTAAAATTATTAATAGCAGATATATGTGTACATGAAGAATATTGTATGTTTCTTTATTAAATATCAGACCTTGAATGTAGCTTTTCTTGAGAGAAGTGAGTATTGTTTTCATATTTCTTGTTTTCTCTATTTGTTTGATGATTTTTCCCCTGCCAAGCTTTGGGGTTGAAATAATCTCCATAGGAAAACCATGTTCTCAAGTTAGGTTTCAATAGTCGTTAGGAAACTATGCATTCTAGGTGCGTTTTCACCTCCTATTTAGGAGAGAATTTATGCATATTCTGCCTTGTTAGATTAAATTTCCAACAAGATAGAAAGGAAAATCCTCTCTATTTTTTTTTTTTTGAAATTTTGAGATGAATTGTATACTAAGTGAAATTTAAATATGGCAATAATAGGTATCATATGTGTGCTTATTAGGTGTTTTGCTTCAACTATTTATGTGTGAGGGATGGGGTCGATTAGATTGACATCGATAACAGATGGTAGACTAGCACATGTTATTTCTTCAACCAAATAGGTGTTGTCATGTGAAAAATGAATAGGTTACCCACCTGATAGGATGCAAATTCTCTTTTATCTTTGTTATCAAACATATGGCAGCTGATTTAGTGAGGAAACTTACACTTCTTTATGAAAATCAATTAATTATATGATGAATCAATACTTGGGATTTACATACATTACAAATAATAATACCAAGCAAGGGATTTTGTAAAACATTCATTGCACAAGGTACAATAATGTTGCCAAAGTTACTTTGGAACCATCAGAGAGACTTGTGGCTTAGTGTTGGGTGCAAAATCCGTTACTCATTCAAGGTTGTTGTGTTCATTGTAGCAGTTAGTATGTACTCTTGTGAAATTAATTGAAGCGAACATATACTGTGGGTCATGGAATAATTGTATTGCTTGCTCCCTATGCTAAGAACCTTCAACGGGGTTGAGGTTAGGTGCAAATTAGGTTCCATAAGTACTCACATAACTCTTTAAAGGGTGTTAGCTCAATGGAAGAGCACTTGCCTTGTAAGAAGGAGGTTCATTGTGTCTTAACACGAATTAATTAATGATATTGTAGCTTGTTTTTAATTAAATACTTTTTATATTGATTTATTTCATTAATGAGATATTTTTCTGTGTTCATTGTTTTATATTCTCGAAAGAGACAAAAGTGATGTTGTATTGTCTTTAAATATATTTTTTATTATCTTTAGGGAGACAATAGCTAGGATTAAAGACATTGTCTCTATAAAGACAATATGTCTTTAATCCCAACCATTGTCTCTAAGAGACGAAAATGACAATGTCTCCTAAGAGACAATAATGCTTGTGCTATATATTGTCTTGATAGAGACAATTTTTCAAAACAATAATTTGAGACACTCGGTTAAAGACAATATTTAAGACAATGCACAAGTTTTTGTTGTCTCAAGTTAAGATAATTTACCCAAAAAATGTTTCAAATATTGTCTTAAACCCCCTACATGTAGTTGTGATGGTATTTTGAAGTTAAGACAAAATGTGTTATTATCTTTAGTCATTCCTTAATCTCATATTTAATTCAATTAATTTTCTGATAATTTATATATTTTATTAGCATGGATCCAATTATAATAAAAAATAAGTGTTATTATCTTTAGCCATTCCCTAATCTTATTTTTAATTCAATTAATTTTTTGAAAATTTACCTATTTTATTAACATAAATCCAATTATAAATCAAATAAATATTTTAGAAAATAATAAAAAATGATATTCCAAAGACATCTATTAGAAAACAAGAAGATTCCTCATTATATTCTATATTATAGAACTACAAGATTCCTCATTATATGCAACTACTTTTAATAGAAGTTTAATCTCTATTAGTGAAGCAAATTCAACAACTCCCATGTGCAGCGAGAAAGAACTGCTACACATGAAATATGAAAAGAAACTTCATCAATCGGGGATAACCATGAGCATCTGTTTCAGAGATTCCATCTTATGGTGAGGGAGTTTTTTTAGAGAGAAAAAACCATCATAATTTATATTAAAAGAATATAATGATCTGAATATATAGATATGTTGGAAACAGATTTTCCAAATATACTGAAGAGTATCGGATATTCCAAATAACTAATTACCAGATACCAAAATATAATATCATATCAGTCCAAAAACTTTCAGAATTGTCTTAGACGGATGAGCACATATTAACAGGTCAAAACTGAAAATATTTACAAGATTGAAACGCTTTCAAAAACAAAACATATCAACAATCCCTGATAAGAGACACATAATTGAGAATCAAGGTCCAAAATCAGCCATTTAGGTCGTGACTTGCCAAAATTAGCAACATAATAGAGTTCAGAGACGCCCTTCAATCTTGAAAAATATTAGCATTCCTCCATTTCCACAAGAACCAGCAGACAAGGATAAACAAAGTTCGTCAGGATAAACTCTGCTAGCTCCACCATTTAAAGCCATCCTTAACAGAGGAAAAGACCAAGTAAGGAAAACCAAAAGACAAAAAAAGTTCATACCAGATATGGAGAGATGAAGCACATTGGAAGAACATATGAAAATTTGTCTCAGCATTCTGGCTCATGGCGCATCTGCCCGAAAAGAATATTGTTGTGTCCACCAAACTCCCTCACCACCTGGTATTGCCTGATGATGAAAAAGTTTGGCGGACACAGCAATACTCTTTCCTCCTTCTCTTCCGGGGAACATCATCATCTGTCCAATTCCTTTCAAGGAAGGAGCCTGCACACTCACTGGCCTCCCACGGACACTGGCCTCCCCCATCCGTGGTCGACGGACACTGGCCCCCCCCATCCGTGGTCGATCTCGTAAACAGGAAATTTGGGAGACATCGATGTCATTACAATGTAATCGCTACATAAATTTCCAAGAGTTGGGTCAATGTTGCCGCTGCCAAGATGAGATTCAACGTAGTCTACAAAATTATTGATGTGCACATATGAGGCACAGCAAGAGATGATTTCTTGGATGAGAACCGCAGCAAACACGATATCCTTCTCCAATAACTGTTTGGCCGTTGTCAGGGCAATACCGCTGCATACACAGTTCCCAAAATACGTTGGAGGCAATGGCGGTTTTATCCGCCCTCTGAAGTCAATAGGCACTCTAAAATAAGCAGGCTTGTTTTCTGGAACTTGTCTAGCTTTCATTACGCATCTCCAAAATTGCGCCGAAACTGCTACAAATGAAGTTGAAGCGCCAGATCGTTCCTTCAAAGCTTGAATTACTTTTTCGCTGAAATGAAAAGTTGAAATTTCCAGATTTGTTTCTTCTTCGACAGATTTCTGGATAATAGTGTACTTATCAATGTTTTCCACTGAGCCATCAAGAGTGCTTGCATTGATTTCCGAATATTTTATTGCCACTGAATTATCTCGAACAAACCTGAAAATTTGCGCTTCCTTAATAAAATCGGTGACAACTTCTTCAGCCCTCAAATGAAGGTTGGGTATTGCGCGATCTCCATTGTCGCGCTGAAAGACTGTTCTCATGTGGTAAGGACTCTTGGAAATTGGAAGTTCTCTGCTACACTCTGCCCAACTGCTCATGAAATAAGAAGAGGAATTCCCGTCTGCAATAACGTGATGAAAATTGGTTCCCATGCAAAATCCGCCTCCCTGGAAAGCAGTGACCTGCAGTAGCCATCGTTACTTTTGAAACATTATCCGTAGGAAAATGGAAAGCGAGTGAATTTTTCGTACCTGTATTGAGAAAAGTGAATCGTCATCCTTTCCATGGCGGATCTGGACAAGTTCCGTGAAGAAGTTTTTGTGCTGAAAATTATCAATTTCCACATCCTCAAATGCCATGTCGATGGTTGCTTCAACGAACTCCACTCCCTCATCGTTGCAATCGATTTGGGGCCGACCTGATTCTGCTCCCTTCCTATCCAACCGACCTGCAAATGGATAGAAATCCACCAGAACTAACGATAGGCTTGTCTTCAGCTTCTCCACCATGGTAGGAAAATCCTTGGCAGCAGTAATGTCTGGTATTTTATAGAAAAGAAGTATTCCCACGTTGTTAGAGGGTATGTTACTAATGTCTATGGCAGATAGGAACATGCTATGCTTAGCAGTAGGCATGGCTGGCGCAACAGTGGAAATCCTCGATACCTTTACTTTCATTTGGACTCCTGCCATGGCCGCACGATACAAACCACCAAAATTTAAGATATACCGAAAAGTAAGTTCGTGAAATTATTGATTGAAGATCTCTTATAGATTGGGCCTGATTCAACTCTTTACAATAGTTATACTTTAATATATGAATAAATGTGATATTTTATAATTAGTGATATTTAAAAATAGATATAATTTATTATGTGATTAAACATTTAAAAATAGTTAATTTTAATATATAAAGAGATGTGATATTTCATAAATGATATCTTGTCGTGGGATTTTACGCTGGAAGATAGCTCGTCCTACCTCTTTAGCTCTTCACATATCCAAAGAGAAAACGTCCTTTCAACTATTTAAATAGCTCAACATACTTTCGTTTCTCAGGAAACTAAGTGGAATGAAAGGATAATTATATAAACTATTTAAATAGCCCAACATACTTTCGTTTCTCAATAAACTTAAACTAAGTAGAATGAAAGGTTAATTATTCTGTTACAAGGTAATAGCTCTAGAGGATTGGGAAATTGTTTTAATGTTTTTTGTTTTCTCATGAGTTTTAGAATGGTATGGGAAAGTGGGGTAGAGCCGAGGGGGTTGATGGAAAAAGTATGGGTTGAAGAATTGGTAGGTTACATTATAAATATTAAGAAAGATAAGCTTATAGGTAGCTGGGCTAAGGGGCCCAGGGAAAGTATAGGTCGAATGGCAGATTAAAATATAGAGATTTACAAAAAAGAGAGAATCCAACAAGGTTAGGAGGTGGGTGGTTGGAAGGTCGGGTGTCATTTTTTTTTTTCTTCTCATGAACGTCGATACTACGTATTGAATGGCACCCCACATGCCTTGATTGGGCCAATCCAGCATCATTAAGTAGGATGGGGCCCCTCCTTGACCTTCATCAATCTTCCTTAATCCAGCATCATTAAGTAGGATGGGGCCCCTCCTTGACCTTCATCAACCTTCCTTGAGCCTTGAGCCTTCGGCCTTGATGGGGCCCCACCTTGAGGGGGTCTCCTGAAACGGGTCCCCCTTCACCCCACCTTCCAACCACCCACCTCCCAACCTTGTTGGGTTCTCTCTTTTTTGTAAATCTCTATATTTTAATCTGCCATTCGGCCTATACTTTCCCTCGGCCCCTTGGCCCGGCTGCCCATAGGCTTATATTTTTTTATCTTTATAATTTAATCTACCAGTTCTTCAACCCATACTTTTTTCCATCAATCCCCTCGGCCCTTCAGCCCTCCTCGTCCCCATCCCACCCAAGGGGGTATCATTTTGTTTTCTTCTGGTGAACGTGGATATTGCGTATTGACTTTTTTTTCCTTTTTCTGCAATGGGAAGGAGCTTGGGAAAGTTTCGAGAGCTTTGAACACTATTTTTTGGGTAGAACTTCCCACAAAACATGAGCCTAAGTTGAAAAGGTCAAAGACATCCTTAACAAGGATATCATTAATTGAGAAAATGGGGCAATCTCTTGATAGGTTAAGGAAGGGTGTGGCGCCTCGATGTAAGGGCGATATCTAGGATGTCATGATGATGAGTATTTCTTTTGTTGTTTATGTATATATATTGCATAAGATTGTGTGTGCATATTGTATGTGGGAGTCAATGCTTAATCATTAGAGTTGCTTTACTTTTTGTATTAAGAATGACTAGAGAAACATATGTAAAATTGTTCCTTTGTATTTTTAATCCAAATTGTTTCAAAGACTCATCATGTGTCATAATATATAAAGGGAAAGACTCACAGAGAAAAACACCCAGATTATACAAGAGAAATTATATATTTATTATTTATATATTTAAATTGATTTTAATATTTAAATATTTTGATTCAATATTAATTTTGATTATTATATAAATTATATAATTAATTTTTTTTTTATTTTTTTATTATATAATATTACGACTCTATTAACCATTTTTTATAAATTTTAGAAACTTCTAATCATTCCCCATACTACCCAAATTCCCAACATTCGTTAATTCCAGAAACTCATACAACATAAAATTATGTTAATATACTACCCAAATTCCCAACATTAGTTAATTCCAAAAACTCATACAACATAA
This sequence comes from Pinus tabuliformis, assembly GCA_031772625.1. Classification (NCBI taxonomy): domain Eukaryota; kingdom Viridiplantae; phylum Streptophyta; class Pinopsida; order Pinales; family Pinaceae; genus Pinus; species Pinus tabuliformis. The sequence continues at coordinate 112,620,087 of CM062820.1, read as the reverse complement.
AATTATGTTAATATTTGCACCACATCATGCAAAGAAACGCTCACCAAGCAAATTAACCGAGTCATTCCAGCACATCGAACCCTTACTATTTCACATGGATCCCAATAATAATATTGATCGTCAGATTTGTCGATCCCGTTACTCAGCGCCTCTCTAGGCCAGAAGAGCACAGAAATCGACCGAAAACAAATAAAATAAATTATTTATAAAAAATAATTTAGAGCCAAATAAAATAAATTATTTATGAAAATTAATTTAGTATTTATTATTAAACTGATATGACGTGCAAATTCTGTCAAAATTCAAATCGAAAAAAATGTATGGCCACGTCGGATTCCGCAGGAAACGTGTCGGGACGCGGATTACATGAAATCGATAGGAGAATTATCATGTTTTTAACTGGTTTTTGAGGTCCGCCTGTTGCGGGAAGCGATGGAGCCGTCGCTGTCGGTTGTGTGTCAGGATTAGGTTGACGTTACAGAACGACAAAATCGTAGGAAACACGTGATGAGAGATAAAACGTGGTTGACAGATGGCTATTAGCACTATTGTAACGGTCATTTTCATAAAACATTCAACGTTTTATCAATAACGACGAAGCTGAAAATCTCACCATGTAATTTAATTAAATAATTATCACTATAATGAAAGGCTATATATAAGAAATGATATTAAAATAAATAATTTAATAAATAGAAAAAATATTTTAATTATATTAATTTTAATTAATATTTATATGTTTCTCTATTTTAGAAGAAGGTACATTGAATGAAGCAATTTCCGTTTTCTAAACCTTTTTTCGTCTGTTGAATGTGGATTACTACATCACTGCTTACCTCAACGCATGATACATTATTTCGTCAAATAAAATCGAGTGAAAGTCAGTCCGTGGAAGGTGCTGTTTTTTTGTGTAAATATTATTTTCGTAATAATATAAATATTTATTATTAAAACAATATAAATATTTATTATAATAATAAGGATCGAATTGGTCATCACATTTTCCTAATTAATTTACTTTATTTTTTAAATGAATGCATGATTCTTTCATTTCTGGAATTAATTTTATATATGAATGACGTAGGAATTACATCATCAAAATTTTGTTTTCTTTATTAGTTAATTGTTTATAAAATTATAATTATGTTCATAAAATTATAATTATAATTATTTAAATATAGATAAATATTACATTTGTTTTAGAGTGAGATTTATATGGATGTTCTACAAATGTTACAATAGTTTTTCACGAGGGATATTGGAACCTAGTTAAAATTACGATTTTCCATAGAAAGACAAAACTGAAAATTCATCCCGAGAGAATTATATAATCCAAAAATAAGGCCATTGAGCAAAAACAAGTTAGAATCCATAGCAACGAGCCTAAATTAGATCTCTAATATTTCTGGTGGTGTTGCAAGCTAGTGGAGGAATGCCCAAATAGCATTCAATGTGATTCATATGTTGATCGATGTTTTTGAGATGACCACGGAGGTGTGTTAGAAAATTATATATTACGGAGCAATGGAACACATAAAATATTGCAAAAATATAAACACAGAAAACGCACAAAACAAGAGAGACACAGATATACGTGGTTCACCCAGTTTGGGCTACGTCCACCTCGAACAGCCAGTCCTTCCTTTCTATTATCCAGCAAAATGAAGAGACACAACCTACAGCAAATCCGCTGTAATATCCTCTGTTTTCTCTCACAGTCTCACCTCTCTGTTTCTCGCTCACAGAATACTCATCTATCACACAGCCCCAAATACAATACCCTCATACAAAGAGAGGGGTTGCCTTCTAGGGAAAAAAAACCTAAACTAAACATAAGTTCTACCGTCAGATCATCCGCCTAATGAACGGCCCAGATTGACTAGAAATTACTATACTTTTACAAGGCAATTTTACAGCTGTTTTTAGCTTCGGGGGCGCCCCCGAAGCCCCCCGCCAAGGGGGGGCTCCCAAAGGTCGCAACCGCCCCCCCCTGGACCCCCCCTGCAGCGAACATTTTATGGGCGGCGTTGCCGCCCCCATTTCGAACTGGGGTCCTATGTGGCGATACCTTTGAATATAGAAGATAATCAGGCTCCACACCCAACAAGGTGGTCCAGGGAGTGTAAGATGTTAGTCTTGTGCTCAAAATCATCTAACAAAATTCTACTTAAAGGATATTTAAGATGTAAATTCAAATCAATGGTATACATGTATTAATTAAGACAGCCATGGGTATGTCCGACATCTAGCACCAAGTCAATTAGATGTACTAAGACTTCCATATCTAAAAGTTGTTGTTGATTGGAGACCCCTTCACACTCCATGTGAGAAAGTTCCTCCTAGATGGGACCTAGGATAAGGTCTCAAAACCGAGCAGCAAATTGCTAAAGCTTGTGATACATATATGTATCTCCCGAAGAGGCTCACTCCTAATAATAGGTAGCTCTTCAGTGGATGCATTCACCCATCAAGGCATGAACCGAAACCAAACCATACATAAATGTTGAGAAGGATAGAAGATAAGGCAAACTGGTGAGCAAGGACCTTGAGAAAAGAAGTCACGTAAGGGAGGGGTGGGGGTATGAAAGCAAGAAGGAAGAGCAAGATTCAAGAGGGTGGAGTGAAAATTTGCTAGCCAATTGCAAGGTAACAGAGAGAGAAAGCAGACAAAAACAAGAATGAGTGTCGGCAAGGTAGGCTGGAAGCAAGAGGTGAGTCATTAGAGAAATTTTGAGGTCTAAAATGGGGTTCCTAAAAAATATTATAAAATAATAGTAAAAATAATAAAATAATATTAGATTACCTCATCAAGTTTTGGAGGAAAAAAAAAACTTATTTTTTCAACAAGTATTTTCAACCTATCCCCATACGATTTTACTTAATTTTGAGCAAGAGCACTCGTTGGATGTATAATTTAATTTTTCGTCCAAGGAGTACCCATGTTTCGATCTAACTACACAAAAAATGTAAACTACATGAAAAATATGATTGCAATCACGTATTTCCATGTATTTCACATTATCGAAAGTATGCAACATGGGTACTCCTTGGATGCAAAATTAAATTCTACATCCAACGAGTGTTACCATTCAAACTTTGAGTAAAATCGTAGAAAGATAAGTTGAAAATACGAGTTGAAAAATATTTCTTTATTTTTTGTATTTTTACCTTTTTACTCCAAAAATGGTCAATCATCTGTCATGTTTGACATAGTCATATTGAATCCTATGAATTCTCATAAATTTGCTTTTTGTTGTAATTTTTCTAAATCCAATTTTTTACCTCAAAATTTATATAATAACCCACTAGCCAAATAGATAAACTCTAGCCAAAGAGGCAAAGAGAGTTCAGAAAAAAAGAATTTCAAAAACACGAAGCAATAGAGAAAGAATGGGCCATTAATAAAAAAATTCAATTCAGAAAGTCATAACAAAAATTGGATAAGAAAACATACCTAGTTTGACAATCTTTGAACCACGAAACATTGCAAGACTCTAGCTTCCATAAAGGGTGGTGTAAAATGAGTTATTGTCACCTATGTGTGACTCGATGCTCTGACTTGCATGCAACTTATATAAGCCAAGGAGTGGAAACTGTGAACCTTGACCTACAAACTAGGAGGATGAGGAGAAAGTTCCACAGTGATGCTCAGGGTGTTGAAGAATTCGACTAAGACTCCAACTACTAAGAACGATAATGGAAATTATAAAAGGGCCTAACAAGTTTTCACTGGATTGAACTGCCAGAGACCCATAGAGAAATATCTAAGTTGAGGATATAACAATTAAACCTACAAAGGGTTGTCCAGTATCAAAATTTAGGTAGGCTCACACTACGAGGAGAGTCGGATTTATAAAGATAGAAGTGCCACTCATCGAGGACAAGGCTATGATATGGCCACTGTGGTACACGGTCTTAGGATTAAGGATCCAACATACCTCTTATCTCAAGTGAGGTATTAATAACTTGATTGTCATTCAATATACTTGTGAGGGTGGGCTGCCACATCCCCATAGTGGAAACCTATCCCTACCCATTTACTTTAAAAATGCCCATGTAGGATTATTTTTGTTTATAATTAAATTAAATATAGTATTGTATTATTTATTGTGATTAAAAATATATTTTTATACATTTCTAAGGTTGACATATGTATTTCAAGTATCAATCATTTATTTTAATGATATCTATTAAATATATATTCTTATATATAAATATATTTTTGTTTGTTTATATTTATATTTAACTAAGATATGGTATTATATTATTTTTTTATAAGTATTAATTGTTTTTACTTGATTTATCATTATATTGGTATACATATATTTTAATTTGGGATTTATTTAAGTTCTAAAAGAGATCAAATCTCTTATCATGAAAATATTTTATTGAGTTTAAAATTTGAAAAAAGGTTTAACCCTGATTTGGTTCCTCTCAAAGTGTTGTATATTTGAGATAGGATGGAACTATGGTGATTTTTAATAATATTATTTTTGTTTATATAAATTTCACATATCTATATTTAGAAATATTATTATTTTTATTTTATTAAAAGTACATACATATATACAGGTTTTATAAATTTCTTGATTTGATTTTTTTAATATGATATGTATAGCATTGATTGATTATATATATATATATATATATATATATATATATATATATATATATATTTGAATTCTTAAAATATATCAAATCGATTTTAATTTATAGTTATTATTTGTACTTTATATATTTTTTACATTTTTATATTTAAAAATGTTTTTAGTTTTAATTAAATGGTTATTGATTAAATGTATTAAATTTTTACATATTTATTAATTATATGTTCTAAAATTTGATGGTTATGAATATGAATTATTATTATTTAAATTAATATTAATGTGACATGTATTAATGATTTTTCCCTATAATTTTTTTTATTTTTTTTTAATAAAAAAATTTACAATATCACAAACTTAATTGTATCAATTTATTATCTTTATTAATTTTTGACACTACAACATCTATTAAGTTAGACATTTAAATGTTCACACTTATTTACCATATTAATATATTAAGTTCGACATTTAAATGTTCACACTTATTTATTGACATTACAACATCTCTCACATTCACATATTGGGCTGACACTATAACATTTCTCTTATATTAGGTTATAGAGTGGCTCTCAACAAGAAAAAAACATTATAACATAACAAATTTGAATTGAAAAAGTTTATTATTTTTTTAATTGATCCAACATTATGTTTTATTATTATTATTATTATTTTGATATTACAACATCTCTCCCATATTGCCCTATAAAATGCTTCTTCCTAGAGAGAAAAAAAAATAAAAAAATAAATTTTTTTTTTTTATTGTTATTTTTATTTCTATTAAAACCCCCATAATACATATATCTACCAATATTATGTTTTTATTATTATTATTTTTTGATATTACAACATTTCTCTCATATTGAACCGACATTTAAATGTTTGCACTCATTTACAGACATTAAAACATCTCCCCCAGACTAAATTATAGAGTGTCTCTATGCAATTATTTCTTGTTATAAGTATTATATAATTTTGAAATTTAACATCTAATTGCGAGTATATAAAATATAGTTTTCAAAAAAGTAATGTTACAAAATAATAAAATAAACACTTACACCACACAAATTATGCTATTAAGGCATAACAATGTGTAAGGGAAATACACATGGGCAAAAGTATGGTATTTTTAGGTAATTTGGCACATGTACATTCATTACATGAATTTCCACCCATCATAGAAACTACCATATATTTACTTGAACAAAATGTTGGTTTATACAATGTAGTTATCTTTTAATCGTTGTCATAAATTTTAATAATTCCCACCTTGATGATACTATAATTGATACTTTGTTAGGGTCATTTTATCACTTCTTTTATAATCCAAGAGATGTTAAACACAATCACAACTTCTTTAATAATATTTGATTTGTAAATATGTTTGCGTAATTTTCTTGAATGTGGATTGTTTTTAAATCTACCATTGAAGAATGAAGGTATGTATCGCTTCCTTCCTTCCTTGCTCCAACTTGGCCCTCTTCATGTCACCCCAATTTTTTGGAAGAGTAGCTTATTCTTACTTCATTGATAAAAGTATTTTGCCTTCTACATAACTTCGTGGAAGTATTTGGATCTTCAAATTTTATCTTTTCCACCACAGAATGACTACAACCCTTTTACAAATCATTGTAATTTTTTTCATCTTTAATTAAACAAACATTTTTCAGTAATTCGATGAATTTTCTTCCATATTCCTCCATTTTCATACCCCCCATCTTAAATGGAAAGAACTCTTGAATTTTTCCTTCATATTAATGTTCCAATAAATACTCATTTTTCAAGTACGTTTTAAACTTCCTCCATGAGATTTTCCTCACATTCAAGTTTTTTATTTCATTGAGTTGATTCCACCACATATTTTATTTTCATTTCAAGTGGTAAATTACAATTCAAGCCTCTATGTTGGATTAGTAATTGTACTACTAGAGCTACATTCTTATATTTAGCAATGAAGATTTAATTTCCTCTCCTTACTTATCCTCACCATCAAATGTAGGAGCCTTAATCTTCCTAAGATTTCCTTGCAAGCTATCCAAGTCATGTTTCCTTCTTTGTTGTTTAAATAGTGATATACGTAGATTACTCCCATATTACGAGGAAACATAAGCTCACTTAGTTAAATGTTTTCATGAGTGATTTCGATGGCTACCAACATTCCTATAAATCCTTAAATGTTCAACATCCTCTCTCCTAACTTTTGAATTGTGTTCCTATACCTGCCTTGAAGCAAATATCTTATCCATTCACCTTTGTAAACTATTTAAGCTCTATAGAAACCAAGTATTATTTTGATGTTGTTCCTTCATTAACCTTTCATTGTTATTCTTAGAATTGAGCTCCTCCATTCTAGGAATCCTCATGGTCTCCTCTAAGTTTCTATTCTCTGACCTAACCATTCCATGTCCTTTTGACTTTGTGTCAACATTACCCATGCTAAAATTCATACCTCTAGCCTCTTCTTCATGACTATCAGTCACCTACGCATTTATCATACGTCTAATCCTCATCAATATTCTACTCCTATAGGCCACCAATAGACCTTATTTGAAATAAAAAAATTTGGGTTGAAAGATGTATTCTCCTTCTTGGTATCTCTCTATTAGCTATTTGTTTGCTCAATAATAATTTTATGGTTGATATGTATGGCATGTAAATTTTTGGCCAAAATTTCATAATTTTTCTTATTCTATTACAACATCTTTTTGTTTCCTTGAAACATTATATGTCCAAATTTCAATTCTTTCTCCATGGTTGTGCTTTGTTCTTAAAGAGATTTCTATTGGAGTTATTTTGTGTCACAATCTAAGCTATAGTTGAAGAGTTACACATTTTGGAAGTAAATTGATCCCTAATTTTCCCCTTATATTGTTTTAGTCATAACTTACTCTCACTAACTCACTTTCACAGTTGTAATATATCGTGAGAAATCTCTTTCCGAGCTATTTTAGTTAAACTATAAACACTTTTTGTATCGATGGTACACATCTTTCATGGATTTTCACTAGCCAAAAATGTCATTTAGTGCCCTGAATTCCTTCAAAGTTGATAATGAAAAAATCAATGAAAATTTTAAAAAGTTATGGCCTTTTTCACTATCTTAGTACTTTAAATCAACTAAAAGTACATGCAACTCTTTTCTTCAACTATCATACAATTATATGAGTAGTATTTGTGCTCTCTCTTTGATTGCTAAGTACATGTGTGTGTGTATTTCTTAGTTTTCATACACACACACTTACAAAGGATTAAGATCATGTGTTTCCTCTTAAGAGGACATAGGTCATAAATTAGAGAGGGTAAAATATGTCTTCCTTTTTATACATTAGGAGTCAAATCGTTGCAAACAATTGGGTCCCTTATCCTTTAAACAATAAAACTTCACACATCAATTTTATCTTTTGCTTAATCATGACATTAAAATTAAATATTTTATCTTTCGCTTAATCGTGACCTTAAAATTAAATATTTTATCTTTCGCTTAATCTTGACCTTAAAATTAGATAATTATATATATGTTTAGTCCTCCGTTATCATTGAAAATGCAGTGAGTTTGCACATCTTCCCTTAAATGCTTAGTACACATGCAAGTACTTTTTCTTCCTTTGGGTTCTACCTTTGCTCCATGGTTCACATGTAAACTGACCAAACTCCAAAAAAGATGAGAGATTCTCCCTTCAACTTCACTTTTCCCCGTGGAATTTCTTTAGTGGTTGCGAAAACACGCAGAGTCCATTCCCCACGTCCTCCCACAACATGCGACTTGCACACTTGCATATCTGATGGTTGATATTGGTGTAGATAAACAACCCAAAATTCATAATGTATCATAATATACATGAATGTTTGTGGAATGTTTCACTTTTGATGGATTCAATAGCCATAGTTAACCTAATTCAACTCTGCAAGGCACATATCGGTTATAACATATGCAACAGTTTAGGCAGAGTTGCATTTTAATGGATCCAATTTCCATAATTAACTCAATCCAGTATCCCAACATGTGTGCAAGTTAAAAAGTTACATTTTCTATGTATCTAATGGCCCAAATCTATGTTAGATACCAACATGTGCATGTTAATACCAAGTTACACTTTCGATAAAATATACAAAAGAATAAGCGATAGCTTTTAAGTGTTTCAAGATTATTTATTTATATTCGAATTTAAAATAATTTAATATTAGTGTAATAATGAGATTAATTTTTTTTACATGGTAAACTAAAATAATATAATATTATTTTAATAAAAAAATTATTTTATATATTATTTTAATAAAAAGATAATTGATGATGAAATAGGAATTTTAAAATATTAATTTAATTATCAATAATTATTAAGTTAATAGTAAAGATTTAAATTCTATAAAATATTATTAATAGTAATCATGGATAAGGAGTTGGGATTTATTTCAAAAGTAGTTATGTTTTTTTCATTTTTAGTTTAATTTTAAAAAATGTCATATCAACTAATTTCAAATTTAGTGTAGTTTTTGCTTATGACATTGAACTCTTATTGCATATTGTTGTTTTACTATGTTGTTCTTATTATATCTCTATCAAATATTATTAGTAGTAATTATGGATACAAGGTTGAAATTTATTTCAAAGATAGTTACGTTTTTTTCTTTTGAATTTAATTATAAAAAATATTAAGTTTAGTTTTTATTTATGACATTGAAATTTTATTGCTTATTATTGTTGTTTTAGTATGTTGTTCTTGTTATAAAAATATATCTATATATATATATATATATATATATATATATAAACTCATTTTTGTATGTGGAGTGCTACATTCACATAATATTTGTACTAGGAAAATCCAAATGAAGGGATCGCTTCTTGTAGGCTTAACCATGAAGCCTAACAGTGAGAGTGTGAAGAGAATTGAACTAATAACTTCTCAATAATAATAAGTATTTTAACGACAGAGATCGAATTAAACTAACCCTTAGAACTTATATATGCTTAAATCATATATTAATCTTATTTAAAATTAATTGATAATAATAAATTCAAATAAAATAACAATATAGCTAGTTGTTATAATTTTTTAAAAATATTTATAATATAAAATGTATTATAAAACAAATATTTTTATATTTATTAAAATTGACTTTTATACATGTTCATCATTTAATTTATATATATTCATTAATAATAATCAAAATATATATACTCATATTTAAAAATAAAAATAAAAAATAAAACATATTTTTGATCATTTGTTTTTAGTCAATTATATAATTAAATAAAATATGTACACAAGGAGAATATATATAAGTTGGAAAAATATTGATAGAAGCCATTTCTTATTTTTAATTTTTTTATTTATTTGTGGGTGTTGTTGTTCTTTTCCCTAATAATGTTTTCATTAGAATGTAAAAATTGTCTAGAGTTATAAATAGTAGTAGACTAAAATTCCACTATGGTTATGGTAATATGGATGGAATTTGGATTTAATGATATTTTTTCAAATTCTTTTATTGTAAAGGTGGATATAGAAAACATCACATATTTTAAATTTAATTATTTTTTTATTTTGAAATTGATTCTAATTTTGTTGAGTAATATTCATTATAATATTTTTTGTGTAAATATCTTTATAATATTTTTATTATGTGTAAATTGGTTATATTTTTCTTTTATTCTTCAAGGGAAGAGTGAGGAGAAATATAAGTTATTACATTAATATTTCTCACCATCAATAATTAAACTTAGGTGGGGGAGATAACAACCATTCTTCCTATTCATGGCACCTATCTAGTGTTTATCTTTGCTTGCTTCAAAAAGGGTCTCTGGTTCAATCATGGACAACATGGCAAACTAAACTTGATCTATTGTCTCAACAAGTTTCCTTTTTGTTTTAACCCTTGCATTCTTATCACCAATAATTTGATTTTAGGATGGTACTTTTGTACATACCTTGAGGGTTCTTTCGAATGGGTCTTTGTTTCCTCCACATCTTCAACATGTTCTTCCTCTCTTCATTGTTTTGTTGATATAGGGTATTGATAAAGCATGTCTTCTTTTTCTTGATAGGTAGTTCCTCATCAACCTTCACATCTATATAATAAAAAGCCTTATGAAGCCTTTTATTGTAGCACATGTACCCTTTTCGTTTTGGTTAATACCTTAGGAAGATTTCTTCATCTAACCTAGCATTAAATGTTCCCAATTTCTCGTCATTGTTTTTAATATGATACTTACTATTTGACAGTTTGAAATGTTTCATTGATGTTGGTTTTCTATGCCATAATTCATTGGGTTCTTATCACAGTTGGGTCTAAGATGTACCTTATTTAGTATGTGAATTGTTGTGTAAATAACTTCTTCCCAATAGGTTTGAGGAATATTCCTTTCCTACATCATCTCTCTAGCCATTTGTTGTACTAAATTGTTTCTCCTTTCATCAACTCCATTATACTAGGGTGTGGTCGCAATGGTATACTTCCTATTTATTCCATTTTCATCATATAAGTCTACAAAATTGATTTGTCGTAAACTTTCCTCCTTTGTCTAAGTGTATGCACTTTATCTTGTAGCTTGTTTGGTTCTTTATGGGCACCTTAAAGACTTTAAATTTCTAAAATGCTTCTGATTTATTTCTCAAGAAGGATACACATGTTAGTTAGGAATAATCATCAATAATTGGCATGAATTAACACTCACCTTCAAGTGCTTATGTTCTAAAAGGCCCACACAAATACAAGTGTATTAGTTGCAATGGCTTGCTAGTTGATAGTTGATTCTTGGTCTTGAACAGAACACAAGCTTGTTTCCCATTTGGCATGACTTGAAAATAGGATTTTGGGGCTTCATTATCTTAGGAAAATATCTTACAACTCTCATTTTACTAAATCTGATGATATGGTTGAAGTTTAGTTTTCCTAGTCTCCTATGCCACAACCAACACTCATCTTGTTTGCCCAAATAACATTCTTCATTGTCTTCCTTCAAAACATATACATTGTTTTATGTTCGAATTCCTCTCGTAAATATGTTTCCTTTTGTAGATGACCTTATCTCAAAATATTGAGCTCTATAGATGACACCATAACCTCTATTGCACATCTAACTTACACTCAAAATTTTTAGCACATCTAAGAACAATACATCATGTGCCTTTCCTTTGCCTTTATTCCAGCTAATTGTACCCTTTCCTTTTACTTTTTTGTTGCATCATTTCCAAAGGTGACATTTCCATATTTATTTTCATCTAAAGACATGAACTTACTTTTGTCCCCAGTCATATGCCTAGAGCAACCACAGTCCACATACCATTGATTGTTTTGGTTCTAAGCATAACAAACTAAGCCACACTTACTCCTTTTCTACTCTTCCTTTTTCTTTTTCCACTACATGGGTTCCTATGTCCTATGATTTCCATTAGGTTGTGATACAAATTTTTTGAGTTGACATTCATAAGATGTTGGGTGCGGGATCCCCCAAGGGAAGTTTTGGGGCTTAAAGCCTAGATTTTGGTCAAAACATGTAAATTCGATGTAAAGATTCCCCATTTTGTGGGCGCAGAGCGTGAAGTTTGTACACGAGTCATAAGGTTGTCCGCCCTTAATTTTGTAATGTAATGTAGACTTTAGAGATCTACCCATGGTTCGCGGCCCATGGGATTGTATGAATAGAGCGAGGCTCTAAGTTGTAAAAGAAGTAGAGAATGAAGGATGAAGAATTGAGTCTTGTCTGAAGTGTAGAGTCGAGTCTTTGGGTTGTAGAGTAGGAGAAGGCTCTGCAGCTGAGTGCGTAGAGGCCTAGTAGTCCACAACTGAGTGCGCAGACCCCTGCAGCTAAGTGCGCAGGGTGAGTCGAGTCTATAACCATTGAAGCATTAATAAAGAGAAGTCTCGCATTAATTCTATGTATCTATTTACTGTTTTTATTCTTTGTGTATATTGGGTATGAATTGCATTTTCACTCTTTGTATAGTGCGCAAACTTATATGATTGTGTTGATTAAGTAAATGTGAGATAAGTATCTGTTTACACAAAGATAACTAACAATTGCAAGAAGATAAGAAAGATCCACAGTGTAACTTAGGGAAATAACTTAGATTGCTGCCATAAGCAATGCGAAAGCACCTCAGCCCCTGGTGAGGGATGCGCGAAGGCGGTTAAAATAGGTCGCGAAGGTATCGCAGGTCAAGATAGTGCGCGAAGTGACCTGTGTGAAGGTATTCACAGTTGGACTAAATCTACCCCTCAGACATCTCGAGGGTGCGGAAACTTGGTTCCAGCATCCCCCCATACTGCTTCGAGTAAGACTTTAGTCCACGCTTCGTGGGCTGATGCTGAAAGGGCCAGTAGTGTAGGGATTTGTTTGGCTAATTAAATTTGAACCTGGGTTAGGACCCCTCAAGCCCACAAATGGTTTCATTGCTGGGACCGGAATCTTCATAGAGATGTCTAATGTCGTATCATTGGAATCCAGCTAAGAATGAAATTGAAGGTTGGTTGGACATTAGAATTCGCGAGTTCATGACGCAGGAGAACAAGAATCCGCAACTGACAAAAGAAGAGTGGTTAGACTGCTACCTATACATAGATATCCATGAAATCGTCTTCGTATCTTTGCTACTAAGTTGTACAAGTGGATTGCGAAGCTAGCAGATAGCCAAGGAAGGTGGAAACTCGATGGTCCTATTTTGTGGACCCCAGAGTTGGTGTGCAGATTGGAAGCATCGAAGGATAAGATCGCACGCACTGTTGATCACTAGCTCAATTGGATTATAGGATGATTCATTACTGAGTTCGCGGTAGACACTTCAGTCAACTATATCGCGGTAGAGCAATGCTTCCTCAAAGGACCACAAGGTAAGTACATAAAGTCTCTGAATACTTGGATTAAAATGCTATTGTGTGAAAAGAAGGTTATGTAATTAGTTTGATGTTTGAAGCTACGTGAAGTGGAAAAACCTACAGAAACGAAGGAAGTAAGGGACTAGATAATAGCCCTTTGATTTCACCTCTGCAAGGGGATGAGGAAGAGCTCGCGAAGGTCTCTCCTCGAAGTGAAATCCATCTGATAAGGCAAAGAATTCCGCGAATACCACCCCCACCCACACCACCACCAGCTTCACTGCCTTCACCTCCATCTTCACCCGTACCACGTCCACCACAACCACAAGTCAATATGGCAAGCACGATAAAGTTGCATGTGTTCAAGGGAGTGGGAAATGAGGATCTAGACCAATTTTGGTTTGTCATAAGAGTCGTATGGGAAGCGCAGGGAGTTACAGATGATAATATAAAGAAAGCGACACTAGTCAGCACTCTACAAGATTACACACTGGCCTGGTATATTAAGCATTCTATTGATAACCCAAATGCGGGAATCGCGGATATCCAAGAAGTGCTAAACAGAGAATTTAGTAGGCCGAATTTTGAAGCACAGTCAATCATTGGATTCAAATAAATCACGATGCTACCAGGTGAGATTCCTTGGCAGTTGGATCAAAGGTTGAAGTGTATGATTCGTGAAGCTAATATGAATCTGACAGATGGACAACATCGTGAATGGTTTGTAGCATCGCTAACGCCACATTTAAGGAGCGCGTTATCGCAGTAGAAGTTAACGACTCAAGAAGAGGCCTTAGAGATTACGATGAGGCTGCATGAGACCCTAATGCAGGATCCCAACTTGGGAGTTCAATAGATCCACACGCAGTTGAAAAACGTATGCCTTGAGATGCAGAGTCTGAAACAGGACAAGACAACTTGACCAGAAGTATGCGAAGAGGTGTGGTCTGTAAAATGAAAGGGTTAGGGTCATGATAAGGACCACTGCCCAGTGTTCACGAGTTACCTCGCAGGAGGAGAACCGATGTCGTTAAGGCCAAAAGCATACGCAGGACCTAGTGCAGCGCCTGCTTTATGGTGCGCAATTTGTGAAATAGGTGGAAAGCATGATACGGACAATGCAAAACTCACAACAGTTGTTATGTAACTTTTGTAGGCTGGTGGGACACGATGAGTGCACTTGTAGGAGTTATGAGTTGATGATGGATAGAACTCCCACCTACAGAGTTCAGGCCAAATGACGGCCCCTAGACCCGAATGCAGGAGTGGCGCGAATAGGATTTCAGTAGCGTGGATGAGGTCGAGGTGGAGGAGGACCTGGAAGAGGTCGCGGACAGCTGATATGCTACAATTGCGGAGGGCTGAGACATTATGCCCGCGATTGTATGAACCCAATGCATCTATCATGTCTATATTGTAATTTTTTTTATCATGAGACAGAACATTGTCCTATGCTGATAGCTAGGATACATGACAAAGGAGCATTACCGCCTCCCCCAACTCAGAACCTGTAGATGATGAGGTCTGAGCTGCACCAGGAAGATCCAAATGTGAACATTATGCTCCAAAGTGGAATCACGATGGGAGATGACAAAGATAAACAACCTGAAGATAGTACTTGGGTTCGCAAAGCTCCAGCAAAAGAAGAAGAGTTTGATTTGGAGCGCACTCAAGAAACCTTCATGGAAGCTAAGAAGAGCTTCACTTATGCCTCCATTTCAGGAAGCAAGGATAAACCCATCTATGATCATGAAGTTCCTGTAAACATGCATGAAGTTAATGCACGATAGTAAACCTGTAAAGGGATTATAGGAACTCATTAACAAATGTGCTGGGACCGCGCCAGGAGAACCATGCGTAGTCCGGAAGATTGGAAAGCATAAGATGAGAACGGGGAGAGAAATGAGGTTAACCACACAAATTGGAGAATATGAGATGGACCAAGTAATTCTGGATTTAGGATCGGATGCGAACGTGATACCAAAGCAGACATGGGAGCGCATGGGGAGACCGATGCTACAATTGTCTCCTATTCAACTGCGAATGGCGAACCAGCAGAAGGTAATACCCATGGGGCGATTGCAGGGACTCACAATGGATATTGAGGGAGCGAGCGCACTAGAAGACTTTGAAGTGATAGAGATTGTTGATGACAACAATCCTTATCCCGCACTCTTAGGAATTGATTGGGCCACTGACATGAACGGGATGATTAATCTGAAGAAGCGCAAGATTATTTTTGAAAAGAAGTCACTACACGTAGTTATACCTCTCGACCGTGCTGAAGGATTGCGCTATACAGAGCAGTGCGTGACTATGAAAGTGACGATGATTTGGACTGCATCTACAAAATAACCGCGTGAGAGCAAGATTGGGTAAATCCCACCGCGGATGGACGGATCTCATGGGAGCGTGAAATCTCCTGTACATCAGATTCTGATGAGGAGATAGAGCGATGGAAGAACCAGTTACAAGAGGTAACCACGCTGAACTGTAATATGATGAGAAGATCGTTGCGCTGCGTATTGACGAAAGTGAGGGATCTGCCTACTTATGATGGATTAAGTGAGGTAGATACTTGATCTGATACTGAGATCTAAGACATTTATTAAGGTATTACAGACTTATGTGCATGGATATTCCTATGTTACTTTATGCAATGGATTGATAAGATTGCGAAATACATAGACAATGAAGCAGTAAAAGACAATAATAGACAAACACATATAAACATAGCAAGTTTAATATGGAGTTCACCCAACACTCCTGGCTACATCTTCTAGTCCAGCCTTTAGTGGTAGCCTCTCTATTATGTCTTTAGAACAAAGTTTTACAATAGTGTGATCTCAACTTGAGTCTCAACACACAATAGATACAACAGTAAGAGTTTGCTTGAACCTCTCAAGCTTCTCTGAGTACACAGACTCTCTCAATCACTCTCTATCTCTGTCTTGCTTTATGTCTTGGCACTGCCTCCAATACTACTTATCCTTGTTTTCTCTCTGTCTGTGGCTTTAAAGCCAGTTTTTGCTGCCTGTTCGTTTCTCCTTCTCGGCTTTCTATCTCATGGCCTATGTCCACTCGAATCCCTCTTCTAGCGTTAAATAATCATTGTCTAATGCCTGCAAGGGAGGTGGCCACCTGTTCTGCAGTGGATGAGTGCACTGGGCATTGGAAATCCCTGAACCAGCCACTCTCTATTAACATAGAGAAATGTATTCGAAACTGAGAAAATCCACCAAAAAATACTGTGTATCGGACTTCAAAAGTCTTCAAATCCAATCTATACTCCTATCGGGTCTGCCTATGAGTCGCTATCATATGTCGCAATGGCATGTCCCTTTGTATTTTATAAATACATTAAAATTGTGAAAATAATGTAAAAATGGCTCCCTCCGAACTTCAAATATTATGTATTTTCATTCCCAACCCCTTCAGGTCCGAGTTTTATCACATCAGCGTTGTTTCTTTGTATTTCGAAATACACAAAATTACATTAAAAATGCCAATCTATGGATCCAAAACTTTATTGCATCTCCTTTGTAATTCTATCGGGTCCAGCTGTCGCGTATATATACATATGTGCCTGCCCTTCTGTATGGCTCCGATGCGACTTTGCAATGCGACTTGTCGCAGTCGCAAGTCGCATGAGCCCCGGGTCGTGGTAAGTGCCTCTATTGAAATCCGACAATGCGATATGACGATGCAATGTGGGTCATCGATTTGCGTTCTTGATCGACGGTCCTCGTTGACCCCGCTGATCGCTATCGCAACATACATATGATCTCCGCCGATATCTGCAGATTGCCACTACCGATTGTGATTCGCTTATCAGATCTAGACCATTGATCGACTAGATCTAATGGTTGTCGTGCATTCACTGTTAGGCCTCTGTTTTCATTGTTTTCTTGTGGTTTTTGCCTCCCGATAGTGCTTTTCTGCATTTTTGAAAGGTTTTCTCATGTGATTTTTTTGGTCTTTTAACGATTTTAAGTAGATTTCAAAGACTTTAGAGAGTGTTTTGGATCCATTTTGGATCACGCCTTCCCACTGAAAAAGGCTTTTGGACCACCAAAAGTTGTTTTCAAGCATCGATCAAGTTAGGATATAGCTCCCTCACTTGCCCAATCTCTATCCATTTTGCACTACTGGGTTTTGAACCTCTGCATCCAATTTTTAGGTACTCAACATCCCCTCTGCGCGTGGTTCTCACCTTCCTATCCGGAACTATATCTTCCTGCAATTCATTGAGATATTCAGGCAACAAATCATCAATAGAAGGCAATTGACTTTGCTCTTCGGGATCTTCAATTAATGAAGGTTCAAACAGTCTTAATTTTTTTTCATTTACCATTGAATATATATGCATGTAAGCTAGCAAATCAAGGCAGAAATAATTCTTACAAATTTTCTCAAGTATCTTGAAAGGCCCATACCTTATTTTCTTCAGCTTCTTTCCTCCAACTTGCATTCTCTCTTTGCTAATATACAGCCAGACTTGATCACCAACATGGAAGCTATGCTCCATCTGATGCTTATCATGCCTTGCCTTGTACTTGGCTTGGCTCTTTTCCAGCTATTCCTACACTGCCTGGTGAATTTCTTGGATATGTTCAATGAACCTCATTGCTTTGTCCACATCGTTGTGTCCATCAACCGCTATTTCTTTTTCAAAGACAAAATCCAAGGAAGACCTTGGTATAAAACCAAAACAAGTCTCAAAAGGAGATCTTTGTGTAGAAGAATGTTTAGCACGGTTGTAAGAATGTTGCACATAACATAAATGTTCATCCGAAAGCTTGGGATGCTTGCTGCAATAACCCTTGAGCAACTGGATCATTGTCCTGTTGACCACCTCTGTCTGGCCATCTATTTGTGGATGAAAGGTTGTGCTCTTCTTCAGTTTGGTGTCCATCAATTCCCATAGACTTGACCAAAACTTCCCAACAAATCATGAATCTCGATCAGATACTATGGAGCTAGGTAACCCAAAATGCATCTAGACATGTTGAAAGAACAATTTTGTTGTTTTTTCAGCTGTAATCTGTTTGTTACAAGGTATTAAAATACACATTTTGCTGAACCTGTCCACAATAACATACAAATAGTCATGACCTTTTCTAGATTTTAGCAATCCCCCAACAAAATCCATGGAAACACTTTCCCAAGGACGAGAAGGAACTGGAAGTGGAGTGTACAAGCCTAGCTTTCTATTGCTGGGCTTGCTTTTAGCACACATGGTACACCCTTTAATATATCTAGAAATTGTTTCATGCATTTTCGGCCAATAGCAGAATCTTTGTAGCTATGCAACTATTTTACTTACCCCAAAATGACCTGATATCAGAGAAGTATGTGCTTCCCTAATTACGTCAACTCTTTCAGTTTATGGAATGCCTAGCTTTCCCAAATGATACAAGAGTTGGTCCTTAACATAATAGTCCAATTCTTCTACTTTTTTGCCATGACATAAAGTTGCATATACATCTTTAAAATATATATCTTGAGCATACTGTTCAATGTAGCTTTCATGCATTACTGAGTTATGCTTAAGTATAGTTGATGCATTTATAATTGGTCTAGACAACATATCTGCAACTTTATTGTGTATGCCCTTTTTATATATGATGACTGGATGAAATTGCTGTAGGAAACCCATCCACCTATAGTGTCTTGATTGCTACAATTTACTTTGTGAGTGAAAATACTGAAGTGGCTTATGATCAGTATATATAACTGTTTCTTTGCCCATTAAGTAATGTTTCCACTTTTTTACACTCTGTACTAATGCATACAATTCTTTATCATATGTTGGATAATTAACTATTGCAGAATTAAATGTCTCAAAATGGTAGCATATAGGTTTACCATGTTGCATCAACAATGCTCCTATGGCATAGTCACTCGCATCTATTTCAATCTCAAATGGTCTTCGAAGATCTGGCAATGCTAGTACTAGTGTTGTACTAATTTTTTCTTTCAAGGTGTTGAAGGCTTTCTGCTGTTTGCCTCCCCACTAAAACACCTTGTTCAATCCTGTCAAAGCATGTAAGGGAGCTGCAATTAAGGAAAAGTTAGCAATAAACTTTCTTCAATATTGTGTTGCTCCTAAGCAGCTTCTAACTTCTGTAGCAAATTTGGGTTTAGTCCAATTTACAATGACTTCAACTGTAGAGGGATCTACCTTCAATTCACCACCCCCTACAATTGACCCAAATAATTTAAAGATGTTTTGCCAAATTCACACTATGATAATTTAACATAGAGATTTTCTTTTTTCAAAACATCTACAATCTGCTTTACATGTTTCAAATGTTCTTCCCATGTTTTACTAAAAACAAGAATGTCATCGAAATATACAATTACAGAATCATCAATAAAAGGTTGGAGTACATCATTCATAACCCTCATGAAAGTGGTAGGAGCATTAGTTAAGCCAAAAGGCATAACTAGCCATTCATACAGCCCTTGCTTTGTTTTGAAAGTAGTCTTCCATGCATCTTGCTCTGCTACTCTCACCTGATGGTAGCCACTACACAAGTCCAACTTGGAAAAGTAAACAACTTCTTTCAACTGATCCAATAGATCATCAATGCGAGGAAGGGGATAATGATTCTTGATCATTATTTTATTCAGTGCTCGATAATCAATGCACATCCTCCATGAACCATCTTTCTTCCTCACCAACACGATTGGAGATACGCATGGTGATGTGCTTGGTCTTATGAACCCTTTCTCGAGCAGCTCCTGTACCTGCTTCTTGATCTCTGCATTCTCTGAAGCAGATAACTTGTACATTCCGATGTTAGGCAATGGAGCATCCTGCTACAAATGAATGTAATGTACAATTTCCCTTTTGGGTGGTGCACCTTTAGGTTCTTGAAATAAGATATCATATTCTGAAACAAATTTTTCTAAATCAGCTTTCTGTTTAGCATCACAGACCTCAAATACATTGGTTTTATGAGGTTTCTTTTCCTTTACAACCATCAGTAAAAATTTCTTGCATTAATTTACAATTCTTTTCATCTGCCCCGAGTTTATGAAAGTATAATTATTCTTGAGTTTATGAGCTCTTACAATATATTCTATTCCATCTTTAACAAGCTGATACTTATTTTCAGCTCTATATAAAATGGCTTTTCTATCATACAAGTACGGACTTCCTAAAACAATTCCACATATATCCAAGGGAACTATATCTAACTCAACCTCATCTACAAATGCTAACCTAAAAGAAAACCTAAGTTTACATTGTCTAGTCACTTGTAGCTTTGCTTTATCACATACCCAACCTAAGGGATATGGCTTCTTGTGAGGTGTGGTTAGTAGCCCCAATTTCTTTACAATTGCTTCAGAAATCAAGTTTACTTGTGAGCCACTATCAAATAAAGTATCAATCTTTTGATGCTTGGAAATAACTATAATATGAAAAATCTCATGTCTTTTCCTCTCATTTTCTTCACTATCAACAGTTTATGCATAATTACTAGTAGATGCTTCAAAAATTTTACCTTTTATACCTGTAGTTGTGATTGTTGTTTCATCACCTGAGTCTGACCCCAAATATTTCTGTATAACAGCAGCAATCTTCTTCTTGTTGTCATCAAACTTGTTGGGTTTCAGCTCCGGATGCAAAAACCAATAATGTTCAGCATCATGTCCATCCTTCTTGCAGTGAGTGCATGAAGGTTTGTCTTTCTATAGAACATTTGCCTTCCTCTCTTTCCATTTCTGCTTCCTCTTTTCCTTGTTCTTGCTTGCAGTGGGTTTTGATGATCCCCCCATCTTTGGGTTCACATTCTTCCCTCTAGCCTCTACATGTGTAGCTTGAACGGATACCTCATCTATGCTAGTAGTGTTAAACATGAGAATGGTGTGCCTCAAATAACTATGCAAACCACCTATATACTTTAGCAAAGTTTCAGGTGAGTCTAAAGAAATGCCTAGAATCAAAGCTCTTTTTCTAAATTCCTGGGTATAGCTTTGTACACTTTTCCCTTTTAATTGGCAAAGATTTTGCCAACTCATCATAGCTTGCTGCATATAAGCTAGTGGATAGAATTGTTTTTTAATGGCAGAAACAAATTCACTCCAAACAGAAAGAATTTCGCCATGCTTCTTCAAGTCAGATTGTGTCTTGCCTTCCCACCATACCAAGGCAGTTCCTCCAAGGTGTAGGCTGGCCAACTGAATTTTACTCCTGTCTGAATCAATGTTCTACACCCTGCAATACACATCAATCTGTCTAATCCAGTTATCTAGCTTTTTTGCATTTAATTCTCCATCATATATTTGCAAATCAAATTTAACATCTAATTTAATCAAAGATATTTTCTTCTTTTTATTTTTAGGGCTATCATGAGGTGCGGATAGAGGAGCCTCTTTTCCTTTCCCTTTGCCTTCAAAATGGCCATCTAGAAGAGATTCTTCTGTTCCCTTGTCTTGTTTGGAGGTTGAAGAATCTTCACCTCTACCTTTCTTAAATTATCGATACATCTCTTCTACCATGGCTCTCATAGTCATGAAACTGTCCATGAACTGAGAGTCTTATTCCAAGGGATTTTCTTCTGCCATTTTCCTCCTTGGACATACTCTTCCTATTTCTGCGTTACCTTCAACCAATTCTCCTTCTCCTAATTTGAGCTTTGACCTAGTTATCATTCACCAATCCAGCACAAGCTTGTCTAACCTTAGCAACCTAAAGCTCTGATACCACTTGATCTGATAATGAGATCTAAGACATTTATTAAGGTATTATAGACTTATGTGCATGGATATGCCTATGTTAATTTATGCAATGGATCGATAATATTGCAAAATACATAGACAATGAAGCAATAAAATATCATAATGGACAAACACATATAAACACAACAAGTTTAATATGGAGTTCACCCAACACTCCTGGGCTACATCTGCTAGTCCAACCTTCAGTGGTCGCCTCTCTATTATGTCTTTAGAATTGACTTTTACAACAGTATGATCTCAACTTGAGTCTCAACACACAACAGATACAACAACAAGAGTTTGCTTGAACCTCTCGAGCTTCTCTGAGTACACATACTCTCTCAATCACTCTCTGTCTCTGTCTTGCTCTCTCTCTTAGCACTACCTCCAATACTGCTTATCCATGTTTGCTCTCTATCTGTGGCTTTAAAGCCAATCTGCGTTGCCTATTTGTTTTTCCTTCTCAGGTTTCTATCTCCCGGCCTCTGTCCACTCGAATCCCTCTTCTAGTGTTAAATAATCATTGTCTAATGCCTACAAGGGAGGTGGGCACCTGTTCTGCAATGGATGAGTGCATTGGGCATTCAAAATCCTTGAACTAGCTGCTCTCTGTTAACACAAAGAAATTTATTCGAAACTGAGAAAATCCGCCAAAAATAATGTGTATCCGACTTCAAAAGTCCTCAAATCTAGTCTATACTCCTATTGGATCCACCTATAAGTCACTATTGCATGTCGCAATGGCCTGTCCATTTGTATTTTAGAAATACATTAAACTTGTGAAAAAAACATAAAAATGGCTCCCTCTAGACTTCAAATATTATGTATTTTCATTCCCAACCCCTTCGGGTCTGGGTTTTATCGCATCAGCGTTGTTTCTTTTTATTTCGAAATACACAGAATTACATTAAAAATTCCAATCTAATCCAAAACTTTATCGTATCTCCTTTGTAATTCTATCGGGTCCAACTGTCGCGCATATATACATATGTGCCAGCCCTTATGAATGGCTCCGATGCGACTTGTCGGAGTCGCAAGTCACACGAGCCCCGAGTCGTGGTAAGGGCCTCTATTGAAATCCGTCGATGTGATATGGCGGTGCAACGTGGGAGGTCGATCAGCGTGCTTGATCGACGGTCCTCGTTGACCCAGCCGATCGCTATGGCAACATACATATGATCTCCGCCGATATCCGCCGATTGCCACTGCCGATTGTGATTCGCCAATCAGATCTGGAGCATTGATCGGCCAGATCTGACAGTTGCTGTGCATTCACTGTTAGGCCTCTGTTTTCACTGTTTTCTTGTGGATTTCTCCTCCTAATAGTGTTTTTCCGCCTTTTTGAAAGGTTTTCTCATGCATTTTTTTTGGTCTTTTAACAATTTTAAGTAGATTTTGAAGACTTTAGAGAGTGTTTTGGATCCATTCTGGATCAATACTTTCTTAGATAAGTTTGAAAGGGAGTTGCCATAAAAGCAATGTTTCCAGGCCTTGAATTTGGTACTACGCGCTACACTCGCGAGGTGGTGGGGTACGCATAAAGGGATTTTTGATGACTGGCGCGAATGTAGAAGGATGATGTGCATGTATTTTTGGAAGCCTAATATGCGACTAACAAACAAGTATGATGGACGGGATGATCTGCGCGCATACCTGGCCAAGTGGACGAAGGTCTATGGAGAAAAGCCACAACCTGAGTGGGTGCACCTGTTCTGTCATACTCTAGATGTTATACCCATGAATTGGTATATATAGACAGAGCTCCACCATGGGATAGGTGAATGGGATATCCTACGCGAAGGGTTCATGCTGACCTTCAGTTTTGAGGATGGATTGGGGGACAGTATTGATGAAGCATTACAATAGATAAAAGTATCCAACTTTAGGATACCGCAGGAGCCTTTAGCCCTGAGTTAGCTTGAATGGGCTACTCAGCTGAGTTGCGTGCTAGAATGTTATAATGTAACTGCTGAAGAGGAGGATGAGGATCCGAGGAATCTTAACATTCCAGAGACAGAAGGTCATTGCAAGGTTCAAGGACCACAGATTGATAACCCTGACGTAACCGCGCTGATAAAAACGAAGCAGGTGAACATTGGTACGGAGGCCGAACTTAAGTTTGCAAAGCTTGGTGACTACTGGGATGACGCGATGGTGGATAAGGTCGCTGAGTTACTCCGCGAGTACCAGGACTTGTTCCTGACCAAGTTTACAGAGT
The DNA here is from genome assembly GCA_031772625.1 of Pinus tabuliformis. Taxonomy (NCBI): domain Eukaryota; kingdom Viridiplantae; phylum Streptophyta; class Pinopsida; order Pinales; family Pinaceae; genus Pinus; species Pinus tabuliformis. The sequence goes on along the minus strand of CM062820.1, from coordinate 112,595,724 downwards.
TAAAGGGAATCATTAGGGATTTAGGAATGATGAGGATCATGTTAAAGCCTTACACGAAGCCAATTAAGCAGAGGCCTTACTGCTTAAATCTGAAATACAAGGAGAAGGTTTGTGTATGATTTGGAATTTATCCAAGATAAAGAATGAAAGGTATTACAGACTCATGTGCATGGATGTGCCTATGTTACATTATGCAATGGATCGATAAGATTGTGAAATACATAGACACTGAGGAAATCAGAGAAAACATAATAGTCAAACATGTAAACAAAACAATTTTAATAAGGAGTTCACCCAATGCTCCTAGGCTACATCTCTTGGTCCAGCCTTTCAGTGGTGGCCTCTATATTATGTTTTCAAGTAGAGTTTTACAACAGTGAACCAGATTCGAGTCTCACTAACAGAATGGAGTCAGTTGTTAGGGCTTAGATTTACCTCAGGTTGAAAAGGTAGGATCCAGGGCCAACATCAAACCACGCTCAGCCTGGTAGCTAGCCCTACCAGGTCAGGAGAGGGCTCTCTCTGGGTCAATCTCAGCAAATGATGATCTATAGGGCTTGAGATGACTAAAATATCTTCTGATTTTAGGCTAGGTATGAAGTGCAAGGATTTGATTTGATTTTTTGGGGGTTTGTTGGAATCGAGGGAAAGGAAAATTTGGGTCCGAGGATGAAGGCTAGTTTTGCAGAGTTCTGATTGGGGCAAGAAAGGCAATCGTTTTGATGCTTTGATTTGTAAAGATGAAGGGTTTAGACTGGTGAGAAGCTGAAGAGGGAAAGAGGGTATCAAGAATCCTCTTCAAACTGAAGAAAACATTGAAAATTAAACAAGACTAAAAGGTAGAGCACATCAAGCTAATGAATTCTACCTTTGTCACTCATTTGTTTAATTTCAGAAGTAAAAGAGAAAGGAAATGGTGCACATAAATATCAGTGAACTTACAAATTACATAGAGAAGAACACCATCAAAACATAGAGCCACAAGGATCCCAAAAAGTGTTGCAAACCCTGGTCTTTCCTTTGCCAAAAATGCAGAAATCAAATGTACAATGGAGTGCCAAGCAATCCCAAGTGTCCAACCCTGAAAATGATTGAGAAATTACATGATATAGACAAGCCTAACTCCTTCCCATGCCTCTAGGGGTCGAGCTCATCATTCTAGGAGCTGTTTCAACCATATCTAAACAAGGAACTGAAAAATAGGCAATGAAACAACTTGCCTCTATATAAAAGGAAACTGATTCATTCAGTTTCAAACAACCTTTAAACTGATGAATCTACCTCTACAAGTGAAAATCTAACATATTTACATCATGATCCATCAATATACATCAAATTACATCACAAATTTTCCATTAGGAAAGTGAAAAAGTCAAACTAGGCAAAACTAGGCGAAATTCTGAGCTGCTGAGTGAAAAATAGGCCAAATTTCCCTATGCGTCGCGCCTGAAATCTGTATGCATAGCACAACTTTGAGGCTGATTTTGAGGCCCTTCCTGAAGTCCAAATTGAGCTCATGATAGCTCGTTGGAAAGCTTTGCCTGTCTACTTTCCAGCCCAAGTGGAATTTCTGGATTTGGTGTCCATTTGCCCCTCCAAAATCCAATCTCCCAACACTGCTTCCTGTGGGTGCCAAAGGTGGCAGAAAGGTGATTTTTAGGGTGTTTTTGACCCTTTAGGCAACCCAGAACTTGATGAAATCCTTAGGTAATTCATAAGCATGCATAAATTTTCATAAAAAATCTAGAAATATAAAGTTTTCCTCCAGAATATCTCCCAATTATAAGTGCGCGCCAAGTGGCGCTACGCGCTGGGCAGGGAAATCTGTTTTGAAGCCAAAAAATTCAAAATTGACAAAATTTTCTCCAAATTTGCTGAAATTTGGAATGAAGGTCCATCATCAAGTATCATGCTCATCCAAAGAAGCTTCAGCCAAGATTTGGAGCTTATCATGCCTTTTGCGACGTTTCAGTGTCCTCTTGGTGCATGCAGTTTCAGTTGTAGAGTCATTGTCTCAGTCATATGATGTGTCGGTGTCCATCTCCATGGTGTTTCAAAGTCTGTGTTGGCTTCAATGAGATGGAGAATGAGAATTTGGTGCTTTTGTTTCAATTTCCAAATGTGGGAGGGACTATGGGAAATAGGGAATTGTGGACAGTGGGGTCTTGTCAAGTGATAATTTTCCCTTTGGAATTTTGACAAATGTAGGAACAATGGACAGTTACTTGACTGTTTGGGTAACTTGAGGTTTTAGGAATTTTACAAATGAAATGACTGATAAGGAATGCAATGACTTTAGGGATAGCGATAGTGGGACTTAGGAATGAGTAACTTAGGATATGAGGGAATAGGGGATTGACAAATGATAATATGACAGTGAAGGGGAAAGGAACCATAGGAAAGGAATGAGATTGAAATACTTGGCACCAACGTCAAATTTTAACAATCAAATTCAAACAATTTTTATCAAAATGATAGGGTTTATGTTTTCAACTTTTAAACTTTCATATTCTTCCCTCCAAACAACACCAAACACAAGCTAATAGCAATTCACAACCCTACAAACTTACTTGGCATGAGGAAAACTGAGTTGGTTTGAAATTTTTGGAAGCAGTGATGAAATTTTTGCTTGTCGACCCTGTGCACCGCGCGCACAACCTAGTGCGCCGCGCAGGCTATATGCACCGTGCACGTTCAATTTAACACTGTGAACGGTGGCTCTATGTGCCGCGACCTCCCAGTGCACCGCAACTACCTCCCAATGTGCCGCACAGGCTGGCTTCACCACAGTTTCAGCTTTTCACACTAACTTTTGCTTCCTACATGATTTTTCTTTGTTTCACTGATCTCTTTGGCATGTAATTGGATTATTGAAACATAAACATATCTCTTATGGGATGAACTTTGATTTTTGATTTGAAAAAAACCCATTGTTTGAAAACTTTGGCACTTTTACAAAAGAATTCTGTTTTTGTTTCCTTGTGATTTTTTGAACTGATGATGAATCTCTTTGTCTGTTCTGCAGGGATGGATGTCATTGGATTTGGCAAAGGCGACCAGGGCTATGCCTGAAGGACTTTACAACTGAAACAACTTTGAAAATCACATGGTATTTATTACAAAAGACGAAATTTGACGATTTTTCTTCAAAACAGAGTTTTGAAGAAAAGTCATGATCGAGCATTATTACGATGAAATTTTGCAATGAAAACTTATTTCGAACCTCCCTCATGTGCCTGCTGGCATTATTAGCCATTTTTAAGACTAAACTTGCAAAACCCTAGACCTAATGACTAAAACGACTCTTTGCTGACCACGAGACCAAACAAGACTGTACATAACTTTAAAATTGACTTTGATGAGAAGACACGGACCAACAGGTACATGACACGAGGGGTATGAGTGAAAAGACCCTTCCGTCAAAAGATCGATGATCCTAATGGAATGCAAATGACTGAACAAGAATGAGACCCCTAAAATGAAATGCAACAAAAGAGATTTTGATCTCTGACGGAGGGCTGAAGAGACCGACTCTAACATCAGTAAGAATGGAGTGCACAGAATCTCCTTACTAAAAATCGACCTCTGAGGGTCATAGTAGTATGACAGGCCTATACCGAGGAGCTTTATTGAACCTCCCAAGCCTTCAATGGGGTACACAGACTCTTTGACTCTCTTTGGCTCTGTCTGACTTGATGCTGCCTTCAGGTCATCTCGACTTCTACTCTCTATTCTCTGCTATTAGCTTTCTGTGTCTCTGTGTGTTGCCCCTCTATATGCTGCCTCCTTCTCTACTTCTACCAGTTCATGGCTTTAAAGCTAGTCTTCACTTTGACTGCTCGTTTCCGCTTCCTAGCCTTTTGGTTTCCTTTCCTCTGTCCGTTTGAATTCCTCTGCTCTACATCATCATCACTGGGTAACGCCTTGCAGGGATGTGGCCACTTGTTTGCTAACGAACTAGGTGTTAGATTCCCGGAATCATATTCGAATGGCCATTAAATTTGTTTGCTTCAAGATCGCCCACGAACACGAATCGTTTGCCAAATCATCATCCACATCGGACGTCAAATCCCTATCATCTTACATTTTGACATGTCAAATCCGGTCAGTCATTGGCCCACATCTCCACCGTTGATCTGGACCCCCCAAATCCTATGGTCGTCCTTCATATCGGGTGGACAAGTCACACGATGTTTACCTATCTGATGTGGGTGGTTTTCTCTCTCTTCCGCTGGACACGTGTCGCTCGATGTGTCGCATCGGGTGGGACTCAGCCAAAACTGCTTACCACCTCGAAGCCTTTCGATATCCTGTCAGTTTTGGTGAATCCCATGCTACGGAACCAAAACAGTTATTTTTCCGAGTTTTATAGCGGTTTCAGGTCCGAGCGTTTCGGGGCTTTCCTTCACCGAGGGGGACGCCCTGTCATAATCCACCTCTGTTTCCCGAATTAGCCTCCGGTTTTGCCAGTTTTGTGCCTTTCCACTTTACCATGGGCCAATGGTCTACGCGCTTGACCAAGGGTCCTCATTGCTCTGCTCTGGCCACAACTGTAATTGTTATGAGGATTCCTTCTGATAGCTTCGATCTTTTCTAGGACTTGAATCTTTTAGCATAATTTGAAACAATCATGAAAACTTAAAGAGTTTTAGGATCCAATTCGGATCACGGCCTTCCCACTGAAAAAATATTTTGGACCACTAAAAGTTAGTTTTCTTTCAAGCAACAATCAAGTGAGGGTATTGCTTCCTCGCTTGCTCAATTTCTATCTATTTCACACTACTTGGTTTTGAACCTTTGAGTCTGATCCTAAGGTACTCGACATCCCCTCTATGTGTAGTTCTTACCTTCCTATCTAGAACTGCATCTTCCTGCAACTCATTAAGATATTTCGGTAATAGATCATCAATAGAAGGCAATTGACTCTACTCTTCGTGATCTTCAATAAATGAAGGTTGAAATAGTCTCAAGCTGTCTGCATTAACAACTGAGTAGATGTGCATGTAAGCTGGTAGATCAAGGCGAAAAGCATTCTCACCAATTTTCTCAAGTATCTTGAAAGGTCCATACGTTATTGGCTTCAGCTTCTTAGCTTCACCTTGCATCCTGTCTTTGCTAATATACAGCCAGACTTGGTCACCAACTTGGAAACTATGCTCCATCTAATGCTTGTCATGCCTTGCCTTGTACTTGGCTTGGCTCTTTTCCAGTTGTTCCTGTACTGCCTGGTGAATCTCTTGGATTTGTTCAATGAACTTGGTTGCTTTGTCCACATCACTGTGTCCATCAACTGCTATGTCTTTACTAAAGACAAAATCCAAGGGAGACCTTGGTGTGAAACCAAAACAGGTCTCAAAAGGAGATCTCTGTGTAGAAGAATGTTTAGCTCGGTTGTAAGCATGCTGCACAAAGAATAAATGTTCATCCCAAAGTTTGGGATGCTTGCTGCAATAGCCTGTAAGCAACTAGATCATTGTCCTGTTGACCACTTCTATTTTACCATCTGTTTGCGGATGAAAATCTGTGCTTTTCTTTAGCCTGGTGTCCATCAATTCCCACAAGCTTGACCAAAATTTCCCAACAAATCGGGTATCTCGATCAGATATTATGGAAGTGGGTAATCCAAAATGAACCCATACATGCTGAATGAACAACTTTGCAGTTTGTTCAACTATTATTTGTTTGTTACAAGGTATTAAAATACACATTTTGCTGAATCTATCCACAACAACATATAAATAGTCATGACCTTTCCTAGATTTAGGCAGTCCTCCAACAAAGTCCATGGAGACACTTTCCCAAGGATGAGAAGGAACTGGTAGTGGAGTGTACAAGCCTAGTTTTCTATTGCTGGGCTTTCTTTTAGCACACATGGTGCACCCTCTTACATATCTAGAAACTGTCTCGTTCATTTTCGCCCAATAACAAAATCTGTGCAGCTGTTCAACCGTTTTACTTACACCAAAGTGACCTGATATTAGAAAAGTGTGTGCTTCTCGAATTATCTTTACTCTTTCAGTTTGTGGAATGCATAGCTTCCCACAATGATACAAGAGTTGGTCCTTAATATGATAATCCAATTCTTCTACTCATTTGCCTTGACTCAAATTTGCATATACATCTTTAAAATCTATATCTTGAGCATATCGTTCAATGTAGCTTTCATGCAATACTGAATTATGCTTAAGTATAGTAGATGCATTTATAATTGGTCTAGATAACATATCTACAACTTTATTGTGTATGCCCTTTTTATATCTAATGACTAAATGAAACTGTTGTAGAAAACCCATCCATCTATAGTGTCGTGATTGTTGTAACTTAGTTCGGGAGTGTAGATATTGAAGTGGTTGATGATCAGTATGTATAACTGTCTCTTTTCCCATTAAGTAATGTTTCCACTTATTCACACTCTGTACTAATGCATACAATTCTTTATCATATGTGGGATAGTTAACTACTGCAGAATTAAACGTCTCAGAATGATAACATATGGGTTTACCGTGCTGCATCAACATTGCTCCCATGGCATAGTCACTGGCATCTATTTCAATCTCAAATGGTCTTTGAAGATTGGGCAGTGCTAGTACTGGTGCTGTACTAATCTTTTATTTCAATGTGTCAAAGGCTTTCTGCTATTTTCCTCCCCACTGAAACACCTTGTTCAATCATGTTAAAGCATGTAAGGGAGCTGCAATCAAGGAAAAGTTAGAAATAAACTTTCTCCAATATTGTGCTGCTCCTAAGAAGCTTCTAACCTCTCTAGAAAATTTGGGCTTAGGCCAGTTTACAATGGCTGCAACCTTAGAGGGATCTATCTTCAATTCACCACCCCCTACTATATGTCCCAAATAATTCAAAGATGTTTTGCCAAATTCACATTTTGAGAGTTTAACATAAAGTTTTTCTCTTTTAAAAACATCCAATGTTTGCTTAACATGCTTGAAATTTTCTTCCCACGTTTTGCTAAATATAAGAATGTCATCCAAATATACAATAACAAAATCATCAAGAAAAGGTCTAAGTACATCATCCATTACTCTCATGAAAGTAGCAGGAGCATTAGTTAAGCCAAAAGGCATAACCAACCACTCATACAATCCCTACTTTGTTTTGAAAGCAATCTTCCATGCATCTTGTTCTACAACTCTGACCTGATGATAGCCACTATGCAAGTCTAACTTGGGAAAAATAAACAGCTTCTTTCAACTGTTCCAATAGATCATCTATGCGAGGAAGGGGATAACAATTTTTTATCGTTATCTTATTCAGTGCTCAGTAATCAATGCACATTCTCCACGAGCCATCTTCCTTTTTCACCAAAATGATTGGAGACCCACATGGTGATGTGCTATGTCTGATGAACCCCTTCTCAAGTAACTCTTGTACATGCTTCATGATTTATGCATTCTCTAAAGTGGACAACCTGTACATTCCGATGTTAGGCAATGGAGCATCTTGCTGCAAATTAATATCATGCACTATTTCCTTTTTGGGTGGCATACCTTTAGGTTCTTGAAACAATACATCTTATTCTAAAACAACTTTTTCTAAATCAGCTTGTTGTTTAGCATCACAACCCTCAAATACATTGGTTTTATCCGGTTTCTTTTCCTTTACAACCATCAGTAAAAATTGTTTACATGAATTTACAATTCGTTTCATTTGCCCTGAGTTTATGAGAGTATAATTATTCTTGAGCTTATGAGCTCTTACAATATATTCGATTCCATCTTTAATGAGTAGATACTTGTTCTCAGCTCTATAGAAAATAGCTTTTCTATCATACAAGTAAGGACTTCCTAAAACAATTCCACATAAATCCAAAGAAACTATATCTAACTCAACCCCATCTACAAATGCTGACCCAAAAGGAATCTTAAGTTTACGTTGTTTAGTCACTTGTAGCTTTGCTTTATCACTTAGCCAACCTAATGGATATGGTTTCTTGTGAGGTGTGGTTAGTAATCCCAACTTCTTTACAATTGCTTCAGAAATTAAATTTACTTGTGAACCACTATCAAACAAAGTATCAATCTTTTGATGATTGGAAATAACTCGAATATGAAAAAGCTCACGTCTTTTTCTCTCATTTTCTTCATTATCAGTAGATAGTGTAGAATTACTAGTAGATGCTTCAGAATTTTTACCTTTTATACGTGTGGCTGCGATTGTTGCTTCATCTCCTGAGTCTGACCCCAAATCTTTTTGAATAGCTGCAGTAGTATTATTCTTCTTGCCCTCGAACTTCTTAGGTTTCAGCTCCGGATGCAGAATCCAGCAGTGTTCATCATCATGCCCATCCTTCTTACAGTGAGTGCATGAGAACTTGTTTTTCTGTACAGTGTTTCTCTTCCTCTCTTTCTGTTTCTATTTTCTATTTTCCTTATTTTTTCTTGCAGTGGGTTGGGATGATCCCCCAACGTTTGGGTTCCATTCTTACCTCTATCTTCGAGATGCGTAGCCTGAACGGATACTTCATCTATACTAGTGGGATTAAACATGAGGATAGTGTGCCTCATGTAGCTGTGTAGACCACCTATATACTTCAACAGAGTCTCAAGTGAGTCTAAAGAAATTCCTAGAATCAAAGCTCTTTTCCTAAATTCTTGGGTGTGACCTTGTACACTTTGCCCTTTTAGTTGTCAAAGAGTTTGCCAACTCATCATGGCTTGCTGCATATAGGCTAGTGGATATAATTCCTTTTTAATTACAGAAACAAATTCACTCCAGAAAGAAAGAATCTTACCATGTTTCTTCATGTCAGCTTGTGTCCTGCCTTCCCACCATACCAAGGCAGTGCCTTTAAGGCGTAGGCTGGCCAGTTGAATCTTACTCTTGTCTGAGTCAATGCTCTGCACTCTACAATAAACATCAATCTTTTTGATCCAATTATCCAACTTCTTTGCATTCAACTCTCCATCATATATTGGTAAATCAAATTTAACATTTAATTTAATCAAAGATGTCTTATTTTTATTTTTAAGGCTATTAGGAGGCGTGAGAAATTTTTCTTCTTTCCCTTTGCCTTTGGAGTGATCATGGAGGAGAGATTCTTCTACTCCTTTGTCTTGTTTGGAGCTTGATGAATCTTCATCTCTATGTTTCTTATAGTCCCTATACATTTCCTCCACCATGGATTTCAGGGTCATAAAACTATCCATGAACTGGGGGTCTGATTCCAAGGGATTTTCTCCTGACATTTTCCTCTTAGAATAGACTCTTCCAATTTCCAGGTTAGTTTCAGCCAATTCTCCTTCTCCCAATTTAAGCTTTGATCTAGTTAGCATTCAACATCAAAGTCCAGCACAAGCTTGTCTAACCTTAATAAACTTGAGCTCCGATACCACTTGATCTAGAATTTATCTAGGATAAAGAATGAAAGGTATTACAGACTCATGTACATGGATGTGCCTATGTTACTTTATGCAATGGATCGATAAGATTGCGAAATACATAGACACTAAGGCAATCAGAGCAAACATAACAGTCAAACATGTAAACAAAACAAGTTTAATAAAGAGTTCACCCAATGCTCCTAGGATACGTCCCCTGGTCCAGCCTTTCAGTGGTGGCCTCTCTATTATGTTTTCAAGCAGAGTTTTACAATAGTGAACTAGATTCGAGTCTCACTAATAGAATGGAGTCAGTAGGAATGGAGTGCATAGTCTCTCCTTACTGAAACTCGACCTCTGAGGGTCACAGTAGTATGACAAGCCTATACCGAGGAGCTTGCTTGAACCTCCCAAGCCTTCAATGGAGTACACAAACTCTCTGTCTCTCTCTGGCTCTGTTTGGCTCAATGCTGCCTTCAAGTCAGCTCGGATTCTACTCTTTATTCTCTGCTATTAGCTTTCTGCGTCTCTGTGTGTTGCCCCTCTGTATGCTACCTCCTTCTCTGCTTCTGTCAGTTCATGGCTTTAAAGGCAGTCTGCTCTTTGATTGGTCGTTTCCGCTTCCCGGCCTTCTGGTTTCCTTTCCTCTGTCCGTTCGAATTTCTCTGCTCTGTGTCATCATCACTAGGTAACGCCTTGCAGGGAGGTAGCCACCTATTTGCTAACAAACTGGGTGTCAGATTCCTTGAATCATATTCTAATGGTCGTTAAATCTATTTGCTTCAAGATCGCTCGCGAACACGAATTGTTTCCAAACTCATCATCCACGTTAGACATCAAATCCCTGTCATCTTGCTTTTTGACCTGTCAAATCTGGTCAGTCATTGGGCCGCATCTCCACCGTCGATCTGGACCCCCCAGATCATATGGTCGTCCTTCATATTGGGCAGACAAGTCACACAATGTTTACCCATCTGATGTGGGCAGTTTTCTCTCTCTTCCACCGGATGCGTGTTGCTTGATGTGTGGCATCGGGTGGGACTCAGTCAAAACTGATTACTACCTTGAAGCCTTCTGATATCTTGTCAGTTTTGTGGAATCCCGTTCTACGGAACCAAAACAATTACTTTTCTGAGTTTTATAGCAGTTTCGGGTCCAAGTGTTTCGGGCTTTCCTTCTCTGAGGTGGATGCCCTGTGATACATGATTAGTGCTTAGCACTAATCACGTATCAGAATCCACCTCTCTTTCCCGAATTAGCCTCTGGTTTTGCCAGTTTTGTGCCTTTGTGCTTTACCATGGGCCAACGGTCTACGTGCTTGACCGAGGGTCCTCGTTGCTTTGCTCTGGCCACAACTGCAATTGTTATGAGGATTCCTTCTGATAGCTTCGATCTTTTCTAAGACTTGAATCTTTTAGCATAATTTGAAACAGTCATGAAAACTTAGAGAGTTTTAGTATCCAATTCGGATCAGCGTAGAACTAGACAAAATGTTCACAACAAGAATCATTGAGCCGGTGGAAGAATCCGATTGGGTAATTCCAATGGTGGTGTAGGAAAAGAACCAGAAGGATGAGATAAGAATATGTGTGGATCTCAGAAAATTGAATGATTCTTGTGTGCATGATCCATTCCCAACTCCGTTCACAGATGAGGTGTTGGACAATGTCGATGGGCAGGAAGCATATTCTTTCACTGATGGGTTCTTAGGGTACCACTAGATCAAAATCGCAACCGGAGGATAGGAGCAAGATAACCTTCACGACTGAGTGGGGTTGTGTTCAATACACTGTCATGCCGTTTGGGTTGAAGAACGCACTGGCCATATTTTCACGCGTGGTTGTTACAACATTCAAGGAATATATTCATAAGTCCTTGGAGGTTTATTTTGATGATTGGACTGTATTTGCACTGGTTAAGTGCCATGTAGTGAGCTTACGCTTGATGTTGGATACCTACCGAAGATACCAAATCATGCTTAGCCTCAAGAAGTGTGTGTTTCTTGTTCCTTTTGGAAACCTATTAGGACATGTGGTTTGCAAACAGGGACTCATGGTAGATCTTGTGAAGATTGTGGTGATTCTGAATTTGGAAGCGCCGCGAAGTGTGAAACAGCTGCCCGCTACACTGGGACATACAAGGTACTACAGAAAGTTTATCAAAATTTATGCCCAAATCACTGCGCCGATGGAGAAACTGTTGAAGAAGGATGTTATATTCTGCTGGAACAATGACTACAAGAAAAGGCTAGATATATTGAAGGAAAATATGGTCACTACACCGATTCTTGTCTTCCCAAACTGGGACAAAGAGTTTCATGCCCATTTTGATGCATCGTGTATAGCGTTGGGAGTGATACTAACACAGGATGGTGGAGAGCACTTGGATCAGCCTATCGTGTTTGAGAGTCATAGATTGTCTAAAGCAGAAAAGGTCTATTCCACCACTAAACGCGAGGGACTGGCTATGGTGTATGTGCTCCAGAGGTATCAACACTACTTGTTGGGAGGTCACTTTAAGATGTATACAGATCATTCCACACTGAAGTACTTGGTCAATAAGCCTGTGTTAGGGGGCCGCATATGCAAATGGATTCTATTGTTCCAAGAATATGACTTTGAAGTTGTTTTGAAACCTGGACGATTGAACACGGGACCAAATCACCTGTCGCGCATTGAGATAGGAGAGGAACCTACTAGTCTAGAAGAAGGATTACCCGACGCGCAACTCTCTGCTATGCACATAGCGGATGGACATTTTGAAGATATAATTCACTTTCTCATGACTGGAACTGTGCCGAAAGGATACTATGTCCAAAAGAAGAAGGAACTAGAGGTGCGTGCGATAGATTTCCTTGTCATTGCAGGGCACCGATATAAGATGGGGAAAGATGAGATATTGAGAAGGTATGTACCTAAATTTGAATGAAGCAATATCCTCACAGACGCTCATGGGGGCACTATGGGAGGACATTATGCAGGAAGAGCGACCAGGTAGAAGATTCTTTGCATAAGGTTGTGGTGGCTGATCCTTCATTAGGATTTAAAAGCACATTGCAAGGCTTGTGATGTATGTCAAAGAACAGGTAAACCATCACAGGGGGCCGAGATGCCTCTGAATCCGCAAATGATGTTACATCCCTTTGAAAAGTGGGTGATTGACTTTGTAGGACCTATCAAACCTCAAGGAAAAACGAGTGCAAGATATATTATCACTGCGACAGAGTACCGACTCGTTGGGCAAAAGCGTAGCCGGTAAAATATTGCATGGCCGTGACAGCTGTGAACTTTCTGTTTCAACATGTATTTACACGATTTGGATGTCTAAATATCTCGATGAATGATCGCGGTACACATTTCCTGAACGAGACGATAAGCGCACTAATAGAAGAATTTTAGGTGTATCATCATAAGAACACACCGTATCACCCACAAGCTAACAGGACAATAGAAAGGTTTAACAAAGTACTGGAGACTGTGCTAACCAAGGTATGCAATGCACAATGAAGTGATTGGGACTTGTGTGTACCCGCAATATTATGGGCTTATAAGAGGACATGCAAGAAACTTACGGAACAGACACCTTTCCGGCTGGTCTATGTGGTGGAATTTGTACTGCCGATGGAATACATCATCCCTAGTCTGCGCATAACAGTGCTCACAATTATGATGTCCCGCGGAGCCCTAGAGGAGAGGCTTGCATAGTTGGAGGAACTCGAGGAAGAACAATTGTTGGCTGGCTTTCACCAACAGGTACAAAAGCAACGCGAAAAGGCCTGACACGATCGACATATTAAGTTGCGCACCTTCAAGGTGAACAATTTGGTGTTACTGTATGATAGTAAGTTTGATAAATTCCCGAGAAAACCCAAAATGCATTGGATGGGATTGTTTTTTATTAAGGAGGTCACAGACGAAGGCGCGGTGCAGTTGGTAAAGTTAAATGGAGAACCTTTCCCAGGAAAAGTGAATGGCATACAATTGAAGCCATACACGAGTGGCCTAACTATCTGACTAGCTGACAGAAGGATAGTCTTAGCGGTCCAGGAAGCTAAAAGGAGGCACGGGACTATAAATAGGTTCAGGGAAGTAGTTCAGCTACAACAGTCTCTGAACAGTGTGTCTAGGAAGTACAGTAGGCAGCTGCTTAGTGTGTTGCCGATCTTGCAGTAGTCTAGGCAGAGTTGGGTGGTCTTCACGCAAAGATCTCCGCACCGATAGAGTGACTCGAGGGCAAGTCACGATGTTTGTGTTGGGTGCCTGTTGAGTGCAGGATCCCCCAAGGGAATTTTTGGGTCTTAAAGCACATATTTTGGTCAAAAGATGTAAATCCGATGTAAAGACTCCGCATTCTGTGGGCGCGAATTGTGAAGTTTGTACATGAGTCATAGGGTTGTCCGCCCTTAATTTTGTAATGTAATGTCGGCTTTAGAGATCTACCCATGGTCCACGGACCATGGGATTGTATAAATAGAGCGAGGCTCTAAGTTGTAAAAGAAGTAGAGAATGAAGGATGAAGAACTGAGTGTTGTCTAAAGTGTAGATTCGAGTCTTTGGGTCGTAGAGTAGGAGAAGGCTCTGCAACTGAGTGCACAAAGGCCTAGCAATCCGCAGCTAAATGAACGAACCCCTGCCGCTGAGTGCGCAAGGTGAGTCGACTGTGTAACCATTTAAGCATTAATAAAGAGAAGTTTCACATTAATTCTTTGTATCTATTTCTAGTTTTTATGCTTTGAGTATATTGGGTATGAATTGCATTTTCATTGTTTATATGATGCGCAAACTTATATGGTTGTGTTGATTAAGTAAATGTGAGATAAGTATCTGTTTACACAAATATAACTAACAATTGCAAGAAGATAAGCAAGATCCGTAGTGTAGCTCGGGGAAATAGCTTACATTTATGCCATAAGCAGCGCAAAAGCACCTCAGTCCTTGGTGAGGGCTGCGCGAAGGCAGTTACAACAGATCACGAAGGTATCGCAGGTCAGGATAGCGCGCGAAGTGTCTTACGTTAAGGTATTCATGGTTGGACTAAAACGGCCCCTCAGACATCTCGAGGGTGTAGAAACTTGGTTTCGGCATCCCCCCATACTGCTTCGGGTGAGACTTCAGTTCGCACTTCGCGGGCTGATGCCAAAAGGGCTAGTAGTGTAGGGATTTCTTTGCCTAATTAACTTTGAACCTAGGTCAGGCCCCCTCAAGCCAACATAAGACTTATGTCCAAAATTGTGACAATAGTAAGATTTAGTGACATAAAAAAGTGAAGAAAATGGATGAATGTTCTAGGTTATTTTTTTTCTTTCATTTACAGATCTATTGCTCACTTCACTTCTTCTTATACTTATTTTTCCATTCCTTTTGACATATGATCTACATTTTATAGCCTTGTGGCCAATTTTTTTTTCATAAATAACAATATCCATAGAAAATATTTTCATACCTAAGAATGGATGGTACTTGTGAATAAGATCTCCTTGGCATCTCATGATTTTGTCTTTTAAAGAAGTAAGGTTTATGGTAACTCATTTCTTATTTGTTCAATCTTCTTGTTTGTTGTGGTTGAATAGGATTAGTGGTTTTCTACTACTAAGGTGCATTGTTGCCTTGTTATTGTTGAGGTGTGTTGTTGACATCCTTATTCTTTGGTTATTGTTGGTTGTGATTGTCTCCTATGACAACTTTGACAAAGTTGATGGTATTGTTATCTTCTATCTTATTCTCATTGGTTTCATCTTCATAGCCCAAAATAACTTTCATAACCGAAGATCTCTGAGAATTCAATATCATTTCCAACTTTTTAGACCCCTTTATGTGTTTATGGTTCATGTTCGGTTTAGTTTGTGCCTTCTCTAGCTTCTTTCTTAGGGTAACTACTTCTTTATCTAGATTCTCACACTTTTTTATTTTTTCTTTTAATTGTTATAGCATAATATCTTCAACCATTTTTGCCTCTTATAATTCAAATTTTAATTACATATTCTCTTTAGACATAGGCTTTTCTTTAACATATTTTAACAAAATTTCTTTTGTTTCTTATTCTTCTGCTTGAATCTGTTAGTTTCTTCAAGTGCACTAATTAGCTCCCCCTCAACATATAATTCACCTTCTTATTCTTTTTCAAAATCATTATTCTCTTCAGACTGGTTTTCTACAGCCATAAGCATAAATTCACTAATTCCCTCTTCATCAAAATATTCACTTGTGTCTTCAAAGGAGTTGTTATCTCCTTGTATATAAAATCTTTTCTTTCAAAATATTTTCTCTTTCTTCTCTCTATTAAATTTGTTCTTTTCATTCTCTTTAAACTTTTTTTCTTCCTTCTTATATGGAAATTTTGAGGCATAATCCCTACTCTTCCACAATTAAAGCACTTAAAAGGAAGTTTTACTTTGTAGTTACATATCCTTCTCTTCAATCTTCTTACAAATTTTGCTTCTTCTTCCTCTGAGTATGAGCATGAACATTCCTAATCTTCTATATATTTCTTATCTACCTTGAATGATGCATCATGTGTGGTTGATTTTCCTTTTCTAATCCTCATTTCATATGTTTTTAGGGAGCCAAGAAGTTGATCCATTGTTAGTTTTGCAATGTTAGAAATTTCATCGATTGTGATACCTTGGGATTAAACTTAGCAGGTAGTGGTATCAACACTTTTTGAACTATTGTAGACTCCTTAATATTTTCACCTAATCTCTTCATAACATTAAAAATTTCATCCACTGTAAGAAAAAACTTAGTTATGTCTTCATCATCATTCATTATTAAGGACTTAACTTGCATTCTAAAAACTTGTAATTTAGCTAATTTTACTTTACCATTTTCTTCATGAATGTTTTTCAGTTTATCCCACATTTATTTAGTAGTCTTATAATGCATTAATTTTATAAATTCTAGTTTAGATAGCCCACTAAGGATTCCATTCATGGATTTTTCATTGAATGTACAATCAAGCTTGTCTTATTTGTCACCTATTACATGTGGCTCTTTGTAGAATTCTCGACTGTGGCCTAGACATCTTCACCAAGGGAAATTAGATATGTCTTCATTCTTATTTTCTTAAAGATATAATTAGTACCTGTTACAGGTTTATTTGGGCACATAACTCTCGATGATCAGATCAGTGCAAACGAGGTCTATCAAACCCTAATTCAGTTGCTACATGCCCTATACATGCCACCTCATTGAGTGGTTTCATCCATGAGAGTTTCCTCACTTCAAACCTGCTGAAGTGCTTCCTTGGGTCACCAGCGCACCCTTGGTCAGCGGTAAGTGCTCTACAGAACAAGTGGCCCCATTCAAGGCTGTGTTGCAGAGTACCTAAGCCCAATCAAGCTTGCGCTAGGCGAGAATGTTGGCTTCAGGGGTCCTGACCCAGGTTCAGCATTAGTTAGCCAAATAAATCCCTACACTACTGGCCCTTTCGGCATTGGCCTGTGCAGCGTGGACCGAAGTCTCACCCGAAGTAATATGGGGGGATGCTGGAACCAAGTTTCTGCACCCTGAGATGATCGTGATGTCAGTTTATTCCTTCTATTCCTGCTTCCACGCAGGTCACTAAGTTCTAGGTCTCTATCTTCCTAACCCCTTATTCCTCCCTTCGATACCTTCGCAAAAGGGTATGATTGGCCTTCACGCAGCCCTAACCTTCGATCCAGATACTTTTGCACTGCTAAGGCAGCATATTGCACAGATTGTCAAGTTATCTTAATAATCTTACTTATCTTATTAAACAAGTATAGTTAGCACTGCGTAAACAAATGTTCTTACTTGCATTCTCTTAACCAACGAAATTACATACATTCACACATCATATAAGCATTATAAATGAAATTCATACATAACATGTCAAGATGCATTAATAGGAACAAAGACACAAATTTGCAGAATACTTCTCTTTATTGATATCTTCCAAGTGATTGCTAAATCTATCCACCCTGCGCACACAGTTACAGGGGTCCGCACACTCATCTGCCTACCTACACGATGACCCCAAAATTAGACTTCTTACTTCAGAGTTATGACTCTCTTAGACTTCCTTGTACTCCTTAGAGCTTACTTATTTCTTTTTCTACAATCCCATGGTCCGCGGACCATGTGTAGATCTTTTACCGTTGACATTGCTCTACAAAATGAAGGGTGCACAACCCTTTATGACTCATGACACATTCACACTTTGCGACCACAAAATGTGAAGACTTTACTATTTTATTACAAAATTTGACTCAAGACATGTTCTTTTAGCCCCAAAACTGTCCTTGGGGGATCTTGTTCCCAACAGGCCCCCAACACAAACATCGTGACTTGCCCTCAAGTCACTCAGTAGGTGTGGAGATATTTGTATGAAGCCCTTCCAATTTGACTCGGATGACCACAACCTCAGTTGTGCACTGTGCAGCCACCTGCTTCATGTCTTTAACCATCTGCGTAGTCACTACTCCTGAGTTATCAGCCTGAAGCTTTTGTTGCGTCACTTGTAGAGTTGCAAGCTTGCCTTCAATAGATCCTGTGACCATGTAAGCCTCATCCAGGCAGGGTTTTAGTCTTGCCTTCAGAACTGCTTCCTTGTGCAATGATGCATCCACCTGCTCCTTCAGCTGCTTGGCATCCTGCAACTTTTCTAGCCTTTGTGTCAGCGCAACAGTTCACGTTGTACCCTTAACCTCATCATAGCATTGTTGTAGCTCGTGTGCTTCCATCCCTAGTCGTTGTACATTGGGTTCCTCCTCCAAGCTTGTCAGGACCTCAAACGACTACTAAAAAATGTGGAATGTGCAAATGATATGACTCCAACATACAATCTGATGATCACCCACCGGTTCAAATCTACCACCCACTAGCTATTGGAACATCCATGAGAGATGATTTAACATCTGACACATCAATTAGAGTAACTTCTCTACTTATCGAACACTTTAGATTTGTAAGATTCCGAATGAAAAGTGACAAAAAAAATTTAATCGTGGCCAAGTTTAAGAGAAATTCAAGGTCATTTGATCTAAATGGAAAAGAGAAAAAGATGAAAATAAAGCTATAAATTTCAAAACTAAAACTTGTTAAAGAAAATTGGAAAAGCAGAACCACCATAAAAGAGAAAACCCTTACACAAGTCATCTAACTATATCACCCAACACACTACAATTACCAGGTTTTGTCTCTTCTATTGAAAAACCCTACTTTAGGCAAAATGGAAGAAAGTCGGCTTTCGTCCTTTCACAGAATTGCAGTAAGAGAATAAATCGTACTACACCTTTCCATATTAAATCCTTAGATTCATTAACTTCAAAACTTTGAAACAAAATTCAGAATAATTTTTTTTTTTGTATCTTAGTGTGCGGTAGTCTAATATGTATCCTGGATATCCTCTAATTTTTTGTGTCCTCACAAGGAACAATATATTTTTCAAAAAGTATATTCTAGCATAATCTACATAAGCTGAAGATCTATATGCATCTGCAGTCTCCAATTTTGTAGCAGACATGTATAATAAATGTGTCTTGATGACTAACACAAGGAGAGACATGGTTTTGAGGAAGCCGTTGTCTTGGGTAACACAAAGACAGGCACATCTATCATTAGGTGTACTTCCCCCAACGCCCCCAGTCAACAGAAAAGGCCTTTCAAATCCTTTACTGAAACGAAGTATTCACCCCTAATGACTAGAACAAGGTATTTACCCTCTTAGCTACATTCAACAAGTAGACCAGGCATTTCAAACCCAGAAAAAAAAATTCACCTAACTCTCCATCAGCTAAGGGTTGATAAGAGAGATGGAGAGTCCACTTCACTTGTTTCTGTACATCAATTCCACACAAGTTCGAATTTTAAAAGAAAAAAGGAAAATTTTATTAAAAAAGGACAAATTCGAGCATCTTGTCATATGTCGTTTTGCAAATTCACAAGATTTACAAGGAAGCAATGGAAGAAAAGTTCATTCAAAATGTTCTAGATAAAGCTCACTACCCAAATTAGATGCTTATGCAATTCAAACCATGCAACATCACAACAGGCCTCCTTGTTTTTTTTTAAACATAATAGAAGGTCTACAAAGTTTACCATCCAAACCACTCTCCATATCTAATGGTTGTCATATCATGAATGAATTGGGTGATGAAACAATGGTCAACCAAATTCATAACTATGGAAACCCCACTTGATTTTTAATTTTAAGTGTGTGTTGCAATTTATTGAAGGATATGGCAATTCAAGTGTGAATTGCCACACATGAAAATTTCTCCTGTTTTCTTATCAGTGTGCTTTGCTTTAACAAAGCTAAGAGGGAGATCTTAGAGATTTTATGGCTCTTCTGCATAATATAACAATGTTTATGACACTGCACACAGTATAAGATGGGATAAAAAATGGTTGAAGAGTTCAAAGATGATCTGCACCAAAAATTCCAGATTTGGCAATACTTCATCCTCCACTCTGGATTTATAGACAAGATTTGGTTAGAAGGTTGATGTACTCAATTGAGATGCAATTGGGATTGTGTCATGAAGGGTACAACACACCCTTCAGCACATGACAGGAAGCTCGAATATGGCAGGGTGGTACACTACACTACAGGTGAAGGAAGCTTGAATATGTACAAGGTGATGAATAAATTCAATGGGTATTTAAACCAGGGACAAATCCACAAAGCCACATAAAATATAGAGAGACTTGAATCCATTTTATCAAAATGAAATTTCTCATTCAATCATAGAAGGCCTACAAAGTTTACCATCCAAACCACTCTCCATATCTAATGGTTGTCATATCATGAATGAATTGGGTGATGAAACAATGGTCATGATCTGACTGTTATTATTGTAAGAGTCGTGATGCACTTCAACCAAATTCATAACTATGGAAACCCCACTTGATTTTTAATTTTCCAGAAGAAAGGAGACTAACGAGAACAAATAAGGTTGCCCACAACTTCTCATGGGGTGATGTAAAGTATACAACTGTTACATCACATACAATCTTCATTTCCACATATACTTTGGGTAAACGAAGAAACAACAATTTTCTCAAATGACCACACTATTTACATTACAAACTATAACTCAAGGGGAAAATGAGCAGAATATGACATCCAGTCCAATCATAAAAAGGGTAGTGTAGTGCTAACCTGCTGCACTGCTGGCAAAACCTTTGCTCAATACCATTCACTGTAACCTTTGTAGTCTTTGAGTGAACTTCGCAAACCTTATGTCTACGGTGGTAGTCCTTTGCACAAGTGAGCTCCTTGTTACAGCCATATACTTGAAAACATGGAGTCTGAGAGGCCTGGTCCAGAGCATGAGGCTTCTTCGATTGAACATGCGAACTAGAGAAGACAGACACTTGGCTTGTGGCCTTTATTGCCCCTCCAACATTTTCATCTTTAGAATAATAAGTCCTCTTCCCCAGCTTCAGACCAACATGGAAATCTTCTCCTAAATCATCCACTATACTATTCTGTTTTGAGTCCTTGCTCTTCTCTACATTCGCATTCCCTCCTCCTGTTTTAGATCTAGAACCCAAGAAGGGGGATCTCTGTGGAATCAATACAGCATGTTTTAAATGGTGCTCTATTCGATTTCCCATAGCCTTGCTACTACTGCTGTTGTTGCCCTGTGCATTACCTAAGCTGCCCTCTTGAGAATCCACTTGGTTTCTCAGGCCCAGGAACCTTGATAGCATGATAGGGTTTGTCTTAAATGGTTCATTTCTTCTTCCCATTCTACATCCTCATTTTCATGAGCATGCATGCATTATTAACATGAGCGTGCATTATTAACTCTTTATGCTAATAGAAAAATAAAGATGCTCTCTTTATGCCCAAAGTCTTATCACTGATATTTGATTTTGTGTTATTTTTCAAGGATGTGCATTCAAACTTGAGGTAGAATAAAAATAATCAATTTCAATTGGGATATTTTATCATATTTCATATTCTAACATGAATCTATTTTGTTTTTGTCACTATGCAGTGCTTCTAAGCTCACAGAATGGTGGAAAAGTGGACATTGTGCATTGAAGTATCATGCCGCCCAAATCTGGGTCGAACATCTTTAAAATTTGTCCTTCATAATGGGGCAAAAAATCATGTGGTTTATAGAATATGGGAAGTGCAGGGAAAGACAACCGATAACGAAGCATACTACTTTACACTTGTTGCAGGGTTAAAAGAGGCAAAAAAAAATGGGGTCAATTACATAATAGTATTGACAAACTCAAATTTAATCTATAATCACATGGAAGGCATCTATAATGTTCGCGCAGACAATTTGAAGCCCCTCTACAGAGAGGCAAAAATCTGGAGTGCTTGATTTAATTATTTTACGATAAAACACCTTGCGGAGATCCATAAAATGTCTACTGATCTAATGGTTGGAGAAATCTCAAGTGTCGATGTAGGTGCCAAAGATGATTTAGCATCACCATTCATTCCATTGGCAAACATTGATTAGCATCAGTATAGGTCTCAACTATGTGTATACACTATGGATGTCATTTTACTTGGGACTATCATAGCGTGGTTGTTTCACTAAAGAACCCATTAATGTAATTTTTTTCCCGTTTTGTAATATCATTCACCTTAAATGTCTACTCATGTTATAATTGAATTCATGTGTTCAGTTATATAAATTATATTTGAGGTGAACTAATTATTCTTAACCTACCAGTGGTTCGAGAAAGATTATTGTAGCTTCGTTTGAATTTCATTTTAATTTCAAGTTTTAGATGCTACCTCTTTAATACCATCTTCAATTCCACCTCGATGGATGCCATGGGAATAAATGAAAGTAACAAAATAGGGTTATTTACATCTGGTTTGTTGGTTTTCACAACATTTAAGAAGTATAAGTCATTTCTGATGCAAACCCTAGCTATATCCATATCTATATGATGACAAGCCAGAAATAGTTGATGCATGATCTAATGTGAGATGAAGAAGCTCATACCATGAAACCCTCCTAGGCACATTGATGCATAATAATGACAAAATCTAACCTAGTATGAAGTGAATTTTCTTAGGTACATGGTTTTCCCTAGAATGATGCAATGTACGCATATATCAATGAAGCCCTAGATGCCCATGATGCCTTTGAAGATGCCCTAATCCTAATAAATAAAGAACACAAGTGAAGAAATGCTCATCTTTCAAAATTGCCTAAAAGATTAAAAATATGGAAGCCCTAAACATTGTCGAAAACATAATGATAAAATCCTAAAGTCTGCCACAGATAAAATAATGATTACAATTCACAAAATATAATTTTACTGATGGAATACCGATCTTAGTTAAGGATGAAAATGACACCATCTTGTAGAGGACACTTTCCCCTTTCGAATGAACTATTACTCTCTTTCTAACTCCTCTTAGATTAAGATAAATTGAATTTATAAATTAGAAAAAGTATTATTAGTAAAATGAATTATGTAGGCTCATGTTCCTTGGCCAAGTGACATGTCATTTCATTAAAGGTGAAAAAATAGTATAAATATAAGCTGGAACTGGTCATTCCTCCCATCAACCTCAGTGAAGAACATCACAAGAAGACAAATAAGAGGGATACAAGCATGACATAAGTCGAGGAGATAAAATCGAATTTTTTTTTGGGAAAATACTATTATGCTCCTTTCAAACTAGGACTTGTTCTTAGAAGCTCGGATATAGAATTGCAATAATATATGTGAGGCTCAAAACTTGAGAGAAATCAGTTTTATAGGCTTGAATCTCAAGATCAAAATCCATGAGAAGCCTAGATTGGCAAGAGAAATAGAAGCTCTGATAAGCCACTGTGATACCCTCAGATAGTCCTAATCAAGCTTGGACTGTGGAATTGTAGAAATGTGACATATCTCAGACAGTGGAAAGTATATAAGCTCAGATTTTAACCTCAATTCATGTCATCAGTTTCCTATTGAAGAGCTTAGATTTGTTGTGAAGACTAGAGACTCGTTGAAAGTCAGACCTGCTATAGCCTTGGGCAATTCCTGTGGTCAATGTTTTATGAAGGATCATAACATTCAGATTGAAAAAACTATGAATAACTCGGACCAGTGGTATTACACATTGGAAAATGGACAATTAACTAATTGGCAGCTCGGACCAACTAAAGAGTTGATACTTCGAATATGAACCTTGTATAGAGCTTGAACATAACCTTCTTCTTATTGAAATTGAATACCTTGAAAATGAAGAGATTGACTGAATCATGGACATTTGTGCCATGTTCCTACATGTTTCCCATTGTTTCCAGGGCAGATTTGTATAAGATAGGGCATTGCAGTAAAAGTATGTTGCTGTGGGTTATGTTTAGAAGTTTGAGTGTTCTTTTGAGGAGATATATCAGGATATGGGGCACTCCTTTGAAGCCCAAAAACAGTGTCTACAACAAGAAATTGGGCGTGTTTGTGATGGGAGTTATAACCAGCAGCATGGATAACTTAACAACAGAGGAAAGGTGCTGATTTGATGCTACTTTTGGGCCTGTCCACATTCATTTATGACAGAGGAGGAAGGAACAGTACTTGAGATGGTTATTTTGATTGTTTTTGGATCTGCAGTCCTGCTGGTATAAATAGTTACAACCATTAACCTTAAACAAAAGCAAAAGCAATTAAAGAATACTAAATTTGATTTTTAAAATTACTTTTATTTGGATTTTTGAATTTTTTAGGAAAGTCATTATTTACTTGAGTTATGCCAGCTAGGAGGGCAGACTCCTTCGCTGTCACTTTAGATCTGATAGCATTTAACTATGAGAAATATTTTAATTGAGTGACAAAATCATTTCTCAACTAGTTGTAAAAGAGGAACTTAAATGCATACTTAATAAAGCTTATGACAATATAGTTTTGTGCCAGTGTCATAAAGGAGTTTTTGTGATATGGGAAACAACTTCAGTTGTTGTAGCTTGGAAAACAACTATCGCAAGTTTTATCACTATTTAATGATCACCAGAAAGTCCCCCAAGGCATGCTTAGTATTTGTATTGATGGAATTAAAATATAAAACTCTTTTAATATGAAAGTTCGATTTACTATTTGAGAAAGGCATGGAGAATTTGTTTTTGTGTATTTACATGGGTCTAGAATGTGCATGGCAATAATCTTGGATATTTGATGAGGAGCTCTACTGATCTGTGGGTGTTGTAGTTCTACATATTGTAAGAGGTGTTTTTTTGTGGCCTCATGAGATTATTGAACGTTAGTTTAATGGTCATATCATGTTTTTATTTTTTTTCTAGAAAATTGTTGGGCATTGGGGTTTGCCTAATAAATATAATTTTTCCATTCACTACCCTATAAGCGAGAATGGGAATGCTTATACCTTGCCACTACCACATAAACAGTAGCTTGGCCACATGTACATATTTTACCCCTATTTGGAATTGAACATATGACCTTTGTGGAGAGAATCACATGTTCTTAACTGTTATGACCACTCAAGTTGTATCTATCATGTTTTTATTACATGGCAATATTAAATAATAAAGTAACTTTAGGCATAATGTAATAAAGTAACATGTTATATGAATCTGCAAGGTTAAGAGATGTTAATTAGCTGCTAGTTTTGTCTTAACATTAAGCTAGTTGGTTGTATGATCATTTTTCTCTCATTAGAGATAGGAGCTTTGAATGTCTCTTTCTGATATGGAGTAAGAATATCATACTCTTGCTCTTTTCTCTTTGCAACTTTTACGTGCAGTTGTTATTGCAAACTTTATAAATATGTAGAAATATGAGCCCCATTTGTCTTAGAAGTGGTTAAACAAGTATCTAGATTAAATGTTCTTGTTTTGAAGAAAATAAATCTCTAATGAATCGAGTTAGGCATAGAAGATCCTCTTTTTGAAAGAAGATGATAAGAGACATGCCTTAATTCTTGAAGAAGCACCACATATGTCTCATATTAAACTAGACTAGACACATATGTTGCATTCTTAGTGATCTGATTCATTGTGTCAATGTAGAGCTGCATAATGCACAATAGGATTGTAGCATTCTTCGTGATCTAATTGGTTGTGTCAATCTAGAGCTGCATCGTGCATAGTATGAAGCTCACAAATTGTAACAGCAATTAGGGTCCATTTTATAGCCCCCTTGATATGGCCACAAAATGGGACTTTTCATACTAAATTATGCCAGATTAAAAATCTGGTGTGAAAGATGAAATTTCTCAAAAATGGAAACAACGGGCTCACCCCATGGGTAGTATATCTCAAAAAACTAGTTTCTGGAATGAAAACCAAGAAAATATACATTTGCAAAAATAGGTTGTGGATTCCAACTCTATACCAATCCATAATCTCTAACATCAAAACTTTGAAAGAATGGATGAGAACACAATAGGCCTTGTTTAAAGAGGAAACAGAAAGATAGCAACACATCCTTGCTTATTGGGTTCAACTGATCTGGAAAATCTGAATTGTTTCCCCTGCTTGTCGAGGTTTAAGGAATGTTACAAGCCAAGTTAAATGAGGAACACCTTCAATGGTACCAAGAATTTAGCCTTAGAGTGCATGAGTTGTCCCCTCCATCAGCCCTATGGGATTCGCTATATACAGGTCCATCCTTCCTTCGTGAGTCATGACACATGGGACTTGAAGGATATAGCATTGAGTATGCATAGATGGGTTCCAACTCCACAATTTTCGATCATCTCTAGACACCGAAGGACTGACTTTGAGCATGTCAATAATTTTCACCAATTTTCACAAAAGACCAATTTATCCTTAAATTTATATTTCACTGAAATTCATTTTGTATTAAAACAGCATGCCAAAATCACATCTATAGTAATTACTAATGAGACAAAGTGATCTATAAGAGTTCCAATTCTGCCTTTATATACAATACACTATACTGTTATCCAAAAAGGATGTATCAAGCTTATAGTAGCAAAAAGGAAAATAACCATTTTCTGGATTTTATGAGAGTTCAACCAACATTTACACTGAGATTTTATATGCTTTGAGTTCAACAAAAAGATTTCAATAGATCAATACAATAACCGTACAAAATTGAAATTACATAATGTTGTACATATTCATAGACATGTTCAACCCGTCATGCACACAAGATGTTCTTGGATCAGGAGAGCCCTTTATAGGGTTATGCCCATATTTTCTCCATGAATACTCATCAACTCGAATATTTTTCATCTTGCCATTGATTGCTAGCACTTTGATTGTTCTTTCACCCGCTATTTCCTGTAAAACAAATTGAGAAAAATGTTGTTAAATGCTTTTGGTTAATCCATTAAAAAACAAATTACCAATATCGGTTCACTTAAAATATAAATAGAGATTTTGTTTCATACAAAATTTCATTCATGAAAGTTATAACATTTTCATCAACCAACTTTTTTTACCATAAAGTTCGAAAACATGTGAGTAGATTGTCCTTCCTCTGTAGATGGAGCAACTATAGGTAAATTGTTGATTGGAAATGTGTAATATTTTTGTAGTTCCGGGGCAATGGATTGAGGCATGTTGGATGGCATAAATGAACAAGGTATAGAGTGTGAGCAGCGATACAATTCGACTGGTTGTATAATAGGGGGCATCACCCTAGGGTGTGGAACCAAAATGTTAAGGGTTGAGGTAGGGTGCCCAATGAATGAATTTGGTGCAAATGGTGGAAACAACCAGGGGGTTCAATGATCAAACGGGAGAGGTGGACATGGTGATTCAAATGGAAAAGAAATCAATGAACTCCCCATATTTGGATCCACATTATTCTCATCAAATAATCGAACTTGACAACTTGAAGTATTATGAGATGTGGAATCTTCAGTTGTAACAAAAAAAAACACATTGTTATGCAATTGCATGGAAGGCAATGAAGATAATGATATTTCGAATTTCACATAAAATGATACATCAATTGAAATTTCCATACCAGTATTTCGTAAAATAGAATGTTATACCCTTCTAGATGTGTGGTCCAGATTGATTTCTTTTGTAGAATAGATCTCTAATTGTTCATTCATGCTTCTTTTCCTTCCACGACACCGTCCAACCTTTAGAAACTGTGGTTCATCTTTTCTTGATTTCAACATACAAACACTTTGCACCCTTTTTTGTATTGGGCTCAAGAAACTATGTCGCCTCTTGGTAGTGACCTTTGATGGAGTTACAACATCAAATTTCTTATTATTGTACTCTTGGCTTACATTTTTTACCAATAGATTTAGTGCATATGCCTGTGCCAAAGTTGTTGGTGTTATTTGTAATAA
This sequence comes from Pinus tabuliformis, assembly GCA_031772625.1. Taxonomy (NCBI): domain Eukaryota; kingdom Viridiplantae; phylum Streptophyta; class Pinopsida; order Pinales; family Pinaceae; genus Pinus; species Pinus tabuliformis. The sequence continues at coordinate 112,568,164 of CM062820.1, read as the reverse complement.
ACCCCTCAATTTCTTATGAGTTGATGAAATCACAAGTTTAATTTCCTCATCGCTAGTTAGGGCACTATCCGGCCTTACAATGGTTGAATCAGTGGAAGGAGAAGGTGGAAGGTTCATTTCAATTTCTGGGGTCATTACAAATGTTTCATTTAAATCAAGTAAATATCTCGATATTTCTGTAATAGACCTAGAGACATTAGGCAATTCATTACTCCCCGAAACATTGCTAGTCACTAGCATCTCAACTTTTAAAATATGCTTACAAATATTGCCATTTAGGGCCCATTTGCAATTACAAAAGTTTAGGTTCAGCCTTTTATAGATGACATGATACCATGTATCACGAGTCTCCACAGTTTGGCTACGAACCAAAGACTCAGATTCATTTTTTCCATCAGCCACACAACCTTCATCTGGGATATTCTTTGCTTTGCACTTACTTAAATTTATTTGTTGCTCAGTTTTTGAAGCTCAGACAAAACCAGCTTTTTTTAGACGTTGGATATGAATGTAATACAACTCAACCTTTTTCAATAACAAATGCAACAACTAATCCACCCGTCTATGGGACACATTGTTCTTCTCACAAAGGTACCTTTGCTTTAGATATCGGTGATAAGATTCGATAGCATTATTAGTATCCTGGTTGGAATGTGGGAAGTCCCTATATGCTTTTTCCCACATATCTGGAAAAAAAACATATATTAGATGCGAAGAAACAATAGAAAATGGTCCATTACAAAATAAACTAATAAAATGCAGCTTTAAGAAACTTACATAATTTGATGTTGCCTAACCAGTTGGTTGCAAAATAATCCAAAAACACATTTTCTTCTTTGAATTCATCAAAGAAACTTTGAATTTCATGTTGTACAGATTCATCATCTTTACACGAATGCATGATTTCTCCTAAAGCATGGAAGATATAGACTTTATTTTCCTTTCCCCTGACTTTAGTTCCAACATTTTTCAACCACGCTCTACAGACATGCCATACACACAATAATATTATAGAGTTTGTGAAAGTCCTGAAATAATATAACATTAAAAGAGAATATCCTTGAACATTATTGCTTTTTATCTCTTCTAAAAATAAAAAACTGGTTCACCTTAATGCCTCAATTTCCGCTGCCACATCATCTGTGATGACAACTTGGACATGCCAATCTGGGTTTTCCTTTTTCCCATTTGCAAATAATTGTGACATCCATTTACAAATATCAGGAGTACCATTCCGTGATGATATTAATGATGCCACTGGAATCCCATTGTGATGATCATAAAAAACCATTATGGTGTACAGTTGATACTGCATTACAATAAGAAAACAATATTATAAGCATATAAGAGGACGACATTGAAATGAAGTTGAATAAATGAAGTTTTGGTAAATATGTTTACACCATATTTATTAGTGTTGAATGTGGAGTCCATTGATAACATGTTGTTGTGTGAGTGTTTCACCATCATTGAAAGCATCCACTTAGTTTGTATGCCTATAATGAAAGGGATGTTTTTAACAACATCTTGTTGTTGGTAGAAGAAAAAGTTCTTTGGGCACTCAGTAACCCAACAATCCACACTCATTTGATCACTTTCATGCCTCACATACTCTAGCCTTTTGATATTATTGTACATGTTTGACACATCCTTTCTTGTCATAAAAGAAACTCGAGGTGCCCCTGTGAAGAACTCACTAGATCCATACCTTACATCAAAGATAAATTTGTCCCAGATCATCGTATCATTAAACCCATCATGAATCAAATCTTCAACAATGGTTCGTATATTCTCTGTTAAATGCGGTGCATAATTGAAGTTCTTGGGCATGTCATTTGCCTCATTTCCATGACAAACCACATTTTGCTCATTAATATGTCTGCATGATGTATATATTAGAACAACATCATTTGGTCTAAGAGCAAGTCGTCGCATAATAAAGTGACACTGATAGCCAACTTTAATGCTGTGATGTGGAAGACGTTTTTTAGTTGTAGATCTAGGTTCAGCTACATTATTGTCTTGCACATGATTTGGACCATAGGCACACCAATATCTGGGGATCAAGAATTTACCAAAAAATTAAATAAAATATTTATGCGTGTTTGAAATAGTGAACTTAAAATCAAAATTATATATATATATATATATATAGAGAGAGAGAGAGAGAGAGAGAGAGAGAGACTCACACAACATATTCTAGATATGTTGTGTTAGAGCCTAGATTTACCTCAGGCTGAAAAGGTAGGATCTAGGGCCAACATCAAACCACGCTCAGCCTCGTAGCTAGCCCTACGATGATAGGAGAGGGCTCTCTCCGGGTCAATCTCAGCAAAAGATGATCTATGAGGCTCGAGATGACTGAAATACAATCTAATTTTAGGCTAGGTATGAAGTGAAAGGATTTGATTTGATTTTTAGGGGTTTTTGTTGGAAAAAAGGGAAAGGTAAATTTGGGTCTGAGGATGAGGCCAAATTTTTGCAGAGTTCCGGTTGGGGCAAGGTAGGCAGTAGTTTTGATGCTTTAGATAAATGTATGGATGGAAAAGACCGCTAAGGAGCTGAAGAGGGAAAGAGGCTGTAAGAATCCTCACCAAATAGATGAAAACATATAAAACTAAACAAATTTTAAGGCAGAGCACAACAAGCCAAATGAATTCTACCTTTGTCACTCAATTTGTTTAATTTCAGAAGCAAAGAGAAGGGAAATGGCATACACAAAGAATCAATGAACTTACACTTGCATGAAGAAAAACACCATCAAAACACAGAGCCACGAGGATCCCAACAAGTGCTGCAAAACCCTGGTCTTTCCTTTGCCAAAAATGCAGAAATCAAATGTACAATGGAGTGCCAAGCAATCCAAAGTGTCCAACCCTGAAAATGACTCAGAAAATACATGATATAGACTACTTCAACCCATTCCCATGGCTCTAGGGGTCGAGCTCATCATTCTAGGAGCTGTTTCAACCAATTCTAAACAAAGCACTGAAATCTAGGCAATCAAACAACTTGCCTCTATATGGTAGGAAACTGATTCATTCATTTAATTTTGACTTTTTAGTGAATGAATCCTCTAGAACAAGTAAATATGTACCAAAATTACATCATGGTTATGAAATTACATCATGGTGGATCAAGAGTTACATGAAAAAGTGAAACTAGTCAAAACTGGGCGAATTTCTGAGCTGTACAGTGAAAAATAGGCAAAAATCCTCTACGCGTCGCGCCACTTTGAATCTGAATTTGGGGAACTTCCCGAAGTCCAAATTAAGCCCACGATAGCTTGTTGGAAAGAACTACGTGTCTACTTTCCAACCCAAGTAGAATTTATGGATTTGGATGTCATTTTCCCCTCCAAAACCTCAATCTCCCAAGACTGCTTCCTATGTGTCAAAATAGGGGCAGTGAGGTCATTTTTTGAGTGTTTTTTGACCTTTTGAGTGCTCAAAACCTACCCAAATTTCTTAGCCATAGGTAGACAAGTGTAAGTTTTCATGAAAAATCTAGAAATTCAAATTTTTTTGGATTTGGAACCCTCTAGCAAAAATGAGCGCCACGTGGCGCGGCGCCTAGGGAGGCAAAACCTGTTTTTTAGTGAAAAAAATTTCAAAATGCAAAAATTGCTCCAAATTTCTTGAAATCTGGGTTGGACCTTCTCTATCAAGTGTCATGCTGGGCTAAAGAGGCTTTGGCCAATATCTGAAGACAATCATGCTCCTTTTGCCTCTTTTGCTTCCTTATTGCCTTCTTTAATTTTTCCTTTAGATTCCTTATTCGTGCCTTGCAAACCTTATTCTGTGCCATGGAGTGGAAAGCCATGTGTCTCAGCAATGCTTTGTCCCTATCGGCATTGTCCAGTAGTCTCTCTAAGTGTATGTTGACTCTTTCAAGCCAAGACTCCTGATCATCATTAATCTCTTGCTCCAATGAAGCGAATTCAATCCTCCTCCTTTGGGCAGGTTGATGATTCTCCTTGATGTTTTGTAATTCCATAATCACCTGTTGATCTTCAAGCTGCTTATTCCTTTGCTCCAAGTATTTTATATTCCACTTAGCCCTCTCCAAGTTGAGGTACAAGGCTTTGATCTCTGTCTGCAGCTCTTGGAGGATATCTCTAAGGTTGGCACTTTGCGGGCCCATGTTTGTATCGTCATCCTGAATGAGAATGAAGTTGGTCTCTCTTTCACCTGAAGGCCCCTCATCCTGCATTGGCCTCTTGCCTTTGTCCTGTACCTATGGTGCTGATTTCGGAAGCGAGGCCCCTTCCACCCTAGGTGAAGATAACACTCGCTTTGCTGCCGCAAACAACTGCCTGGTAACCTTCTGATAAGTAATGAAAACCAGTATAGTAGCAGTGTGTGGATCATGGCCTTCATGTTGATGAGAAGGTCCACCTATCTTATGCCCAACCTCTGAAGGTCCCTGTGAAGCTCTGAAAAAGTCACGAGAGATAAAATCATCCCATGTGATGCCCTGTAACCCAAGCTGATGGACCACCACAATCTTGATGAGAGCAAAATGATAAACATTGTTAAGTTGTTGTTGAGGGGTCTTGTGCTGCACAAGGGTGGTCATCCTTTCTATATTTCGGCATATGAAATAAGGAATGTTCATCATCCGTACCCGAGTGAAATGCATCAGCAGCCTGATGTGATAAGCATACAAGCAGGAGAACCATCCCTCACAGCTGAAATACTTCATGATTAATTTCATTAGTGGAGCATATTCATCTTTAAGATATCGGAATGGAAACACTCTCTTGAGCTGCCTCAAGAAACCGGGTTTAATATATGGCTCATAATGTTGCCGGTCAATCTTCTGCCTCTTGTTCCATGGTTCTCCAATGTTTGGTATGCCGGTTGCTAATGAAATGGAATCTGGTGTTAGTGTGAAAGTGACACCAGCTAAAGTGGCCTGATCACCATGTAAATGCAGTACAAATAGACGAGCCAACTCATGATGAAATTGAACATTAGCAACCTTCTCACAAAACTCATAACATGACTGATGCTGAAAACAAGAGATGGCAAGAGGGCAGGCCTGTAATTCAATAAGGGTGGTTGGTTCTTCTCTGATATGTCTGCCACCTCTATGAGGCCTCCGGGGTGCATGTTCCTCCATGGGTGAGTCACTTTGGGTTTCCACTTCATAATCAGATGAATGCTCAGATGCCATAACTGCTGATAGACAAAATGCCTTGGAGAAAACTAATTGCTGATGTATGAAAACTGTGTTGGATTTCCTTTTGTGTTGGACTTGACCTCTATCACCAAGAGGAAAACAGTGAAACAAGGGACTATTAGGAGAGGGGAAAACTAGTGGGAAATTTTGGGACTGTTGGGATAGAAGTAATTAGGGAAATATGGGATGGTTTGGGATTTTATGTATAGGATTAGGGTTTAGGGTTTTACATTAGGAAATTTGGGAAAGGGAACTTGAGATAGGGGTTTAATGATTTTAGGGGGTAGGGAACAATGAAATCAGGGAAAAAATGGGATAAGGGAAATAAGGGAATGATGGAAAGAGGATAAACTTGGTGGCAAATAGTTGTTAAAACCCTAGGCAGCAACCTTTATGTGAGGACTTTGAAATGGTAGGGTTTGATCATTTGTTTAACCATTTCCACTCATCAATCATCATACCATAGCACAAACTTGGATAAATCACAGAGATGAAGGCTCTACCTGTCAAATCCGTGCAAGTTCTTGGCGATTTGGAGCAAAGGTTAGCAGTTTCGGGCCTTTTAACTGTATGCACCGTGCAGCATACCCAATGTGCCACGCCTCCCCAGTGCGCCACGCCCATGTAAAATAACACTGCGTGTTTTCTCCCAGTGCGCCGCGCCTCCCGCTCAGTGCGCCGTGCCAACAATTTATAGCGATTTTTGCCCAATATTCTCACTTGTTCACAAAAATCGATTGGTGTTGCTTCCTCTTTGCTCTTGGCATGCAAATGAGCTTTCAAAACTTGGAGACATGTTTTATACATTGGCTTTTCAAATTAATTTTTCCAAAGACCCACTTTCATAATGTTTTGGATTTGCTTTATCTTTCAACTCTGTTTTTGGACTTTTTCACTGCTTTTTCACTTTGCAATGAGCGAAATGACCTGAGCTTGGCTTATCTTTGCAGGTGATGGAGCTTCTGGGCTAAGGAAAGAAACCAAGGTGCAGATGAAGAAATTTGCAATGAAGAAAACACAATTTACATGATTTTAGTACAATAAAAGCTGAATACTCTATTTTTTCCTCAAAACAGAGTTTTGAGGAAAAACACATTTTTGAACACTTGTTGATGAAATTTATTGATGTTGAAACATCCTCATGGCCTGCTGGAAATTATTGAACACTCTGACACATTTTTTTGACAAAACCCTAATACAACCCTAGACCTAAGTGACCATGAAACCCTAAAGACAACTTATGCAGTTTTCAAGATAAAAAGACTGTATATGTTTTTTTTTTTAAATGATGAGCCAACAGGTAGATAACATGAGGGGAATGAGTGACAAGGCCCTTCCGTTAGAAGATCGATGCTCCTAATGGAATGCAGATGATCGAGTTGAATGAGACACCTAAAATGAAATGCAACAAAAGAGGTTTTGATTTCTGAGAGAGGGCTGAACAGACCGACTCTAACATGTTGAAGCATTTGTCTTCTTGATATCCTTCACATCTTTAATTCATCGAGTTTTAGCAACAAATTGAGTAGGTGTACTTTCCCTCAATTTCTCTCCACTTATAAAATCCTCAAGTCGACAATATGGAATAATCGCGACTTGGTCTCCTGCTACTTCCGTCCATGTCAAATCTTCCACTGAAAACTTTGTCATTCCTTCTGGGTCCTCAACCTCCAACTCATTGATCAAGTCCCACTTCTTCATTCTTCAAATCCCTATACAAATGAGGGAACACGAATATTGACTAAACATATGAGCAACAGTTCATGTTATAAATATTGAACACCACTTGAAATGCAATTTTCTGTAGTGTGTACAATTTACACTCAAGACCCCACCAGATATAACCACATTTAGAGCATAATTCCCTATCTCCCCTTCATCTTTTCCTACCCATGCACAAAATAGTATTATAGACTTTCAAATGCTTCATCTTGGTATAATCAATACATTGCTGAAAGAAACATAACAACATGCAAAATCTGCTGCAAAGAAAATCCAACAACTCCTTGATAAATATGGATCATGACATGGGTTTATATTCCGAAGACCCAACACTATTACTGAAACCTCTGTCTATGTATCTCAATTTTCAATAGAACCCTCAATCTCTTAGCTCCAAGTCATCTGCAAAGATTCCCCACCTCATTGCTCTTTATCCAAATCCATGAAACAAGAAACTCTTGCACAGGCTTCAAGTAGTTTCAGAAATTGCTTTGGTTCACTAATCCTATTTTGTAATTTCACATGAAAAAAAATAAATAAATGTGAAAGTCTTATGCTTTGAATTCAAGTAATGTTAGGAATCTAAATGAAATGTTCTATAAGTTCCAGAACATTAGTGACTTATATTAGGACTTAAACTTAGCCATACATCTCAAGATTGAGATAGGTGGCAGCTAAGATTGAGGAGAATAGTTATCTTCTCTCAAAGCAACAAAAGAACAAGACATGAGAGGTCGATCACACCTGAGAAAGGAGCAAGAGAACAATAGAAAGGAAGAATGCATTCAAGAAGAAGAGTGGATCGCTGCAATGACTAGCAAGCACAACAAACTGTCTATTGTTGTAGCATTCTTTTCCATGTACTGGCCATACTCCTTCTGATTTGCAGGCCATACTTCATCTTTTGTGATTTCTCAAGTGTATTCATTGTTCAGTGATCAAACAAGAGGAAGAGCAAACTGCTCTTCAGAACAGGAATAAAAGAGTAGCCTAGACTGTTCTACCATACTATGTAGTAGACTGAACTATGAATGTCTAGACATCTTGCATGATTTTATGATATATGTGACTGTTGTTGCATATATCTCTAGGTTGTTAGTTTTTATCAACCATGGTTTTCTTTTTAAAAAATATAGAAAATATTACTATGGGTATGAAAAAAATTTACATGCTTTTATGAAGTTTGAAGCTTATGATTCTATGCAATTAATGTTAGATATTCTCATGCTAGAACAGTAGACTAACCCTTCTCAGTACAAGGCCCAATTATTGATTATCCTAACAGATTATTTCTTCTTCCCATGGTGCAGTTAGGCTATCAATTAGCACTATTGGGCTAGTTTGTATTTCATGCCAATCCCATAACAACTTTCAGATTATCTGTATAAACAACATATAACTGATCTGAGCATTCCCACTTTTGGAATGGCAGATGTCATTAATGATGAAGAGCAGTTTAGTACATTATAAATAAGTAAATAAGCTAGCACACCAGGTTAAGACGTGGTTGGTGAAAGCCATTAGGCATCTGCATTAGCTAACCTTTCATAAGAGCAGAGTGGAGAGGAGCAGAATTAGGCATTCCACTTTTCACTAATCTAATATGGTTATTGGAGTCTGCAATAACTAAGCTTTCATAAGATTGGAGTGAAGAGGAGAAGAGTTGGGCATTCCACTTTTCAATAAAAACAGAGTGGAGAGGAGAAGAGTTAGGCATTAGAGTTTATACTAATTTTATTATAGACTATCAATTTGTAATATTTTAAATTTTTTATCAAATTATAATAGCGCTTATTGGGCTATTATGTAAAAAAGGCCAATGGCCATATTCTCCCTCCTTACTAACTAAAACAACTGTTTCTGTGAACAATTTCATGGAAACTCTTCGATTTAATATATACCTGCCAGGGTTTGAACTCGGGTCATTTGGCAAGTACCATTCACAACTCACTACTAGGTCACTCTCCTGTGGGTAGATGATTATGTCTTGAAGTAACTAGTGGAACTTAAAAATTAAAGGGCAATGAAATCTCCTAGTACTTCGTTCTCTGTTGGAATATTTGATTTTTCCAAGAGGGGAATGTGCATCGAATGCATTCCATGTTCCTCATGCCAAAACATGTCTCCCTTTTCTGTTTTCCCTTACCTGGGTTTCCACTTCTTTGTCCATCTCAATGTTTTCCACATTCTTCTCTTGCAGGGTTTATGGTAAGATATTACAATCATCTGGATCAATGACACAAGATCTTGGTACAATAGGCACCTTATTGGGTTCTGGAGATTTTTTCAAACTAGTGTGAATGGGAATAGACAATGTCTATTTCCAAAATAATGGTGTTCATGATCCTTAAACTGGTTTTGGTATCCCATTTCTGTTCTCACTTCTGTTCTCTTTCTTCAAGCACCTTCTACCATGATTACTTTACAGTTCTGCATCTTATCCCTCTTTTTGGGGACCGTCTATTTGTGGCTGTTTTCTTGCTATGCATTTTTAATCTCTCAGTGTCAAGTAACAAATCTTCATCCTACAATATGCATTTTGTGACTTTGTCTATGAAGGTCACATAAGTCATAGCTATTAGTCCTAAATTTTAATAGAGAAGGATACGTGGAGTTTGACCATATTTTGCGTTGCGATCCCTAAATGTAGTTCATATGTCACAGCAAAGGACTAAAGCTTTCCCAATCTGGAAGCAAATTCTGTGCTGGGAGTCCTTGGGTAATGTCATAGCATCCCTTCCACCTAATGTTTTTGGATGTTGAGTGGATGGCTTGTGAAGAGTTTCACTATGGTGGTATTTTCTTCTTTGTATAGACTACGGAGTTACTTTTGTTGATCCTTGATAGAAGCTACTTAGTAGATGTTGCACAAGAACTTTACTGAGTTTGAGTTTTACCAACATAACTATTTGAACCCAAGGAGTAGCTGGCTGCATTCGCTAAAGTCCTATGAAAATGGGAAATGTTTTTGTTCCCAAACCCATATCTGCTACCTTTTGAAGTGTATTGCTTATGAAGGTGTCAAAATTGTCCTAACTTTGCAATATTAGTGCTGCTATAAGATGATGTTATAATGTCTGATTTCATAGTGGTTTTGACTGCTTGCCATTTATCCCACAGTTCCTGGAGTGCCATAATAGAGGGAAAAATAATTGGCTCCTGCACCATCTCCAGTTGTGGCTATACTGAAAGGTATCCCTAGCTTGTGTTCAGAAATTATTGTTCCAAAAATGCCATTTTAAAATATACTTCTAGGTAGACATGACAAGGTTTTCTAGACTGAAATATTACTGTAATGATGCATCTTTTATTATATGTTGTGTTAGTAGAGATGATGGGATTTGTTTAGGTGTTGGTGGGTGGTAGAAACAAAATAATTGTCTTGAATTCATTTCATGCACACATCAGAAAATTAAGTCCACAACAGCAGAAATTTTAAACTAGCAATAGAGAGTGAACCACTAGGATCCATGTGTATTCCGAAAGATAGGCAAGCCAGTTACATAGCCTCAATGAGAGTGACTACTATGGTGATATTTGACAAGCTATTCTTCATTCTGACCTTTTATGGTGATATTTGACAAGCTATTCATAAATTGGGGAATGCAAAATTTATATGGGTGAGATGAAATATAAGGGGAATTATATAAAGTATTAAGCATGAAGGTGATAGATTACACGACCTATATTAAGCACCTAGATTACATGACCTATATAAAGCATTAAGTATTAAGCACAGAGTATGTATAAAATCTAATCATGGTATGCATTTTGTTAATGCACATTGTCAAGGTTTTGTTTTGAAGGGTTCAACAGTTCAAGTCTCATAAGCCAACGGTTTCTTTTGTTTGATGCATAAATTCATAAATTCAAACGAATTTAATTTAAGCACAGAGTATAATCTACCTTACGCCTATGGGCGCACAGCCTGCTGGGATTCAGCACCGTGAGAGGACCTGCGAGGTGAGCCATCACCGTGAGCGAGAGCAGTGTATGCTCGAGAGGGTTGCAGAGGACCTGTGATGGGAGCGCAAATGGAGCAGATGAGTGTTTGGTGTGAGCGTTCGTTTGAAAATGCACCAGCATAACGAGTGCCACCTCGAAGGTGGTGGGTCACCCACTCCCGGAAAAAGTTTGATGTGATGGGCCCTCGAGCTCCCAGAGAAACGATGGATGCGGGATGGAAAGGCATGGGCATGCATGGTAAAGGGGGCCTCCATACGGGCATTTAATGCCCTATGGCAGGCTGGTTAGCTCTTGCCATGTAATCGCTACATAAATTTCCAAGAGCTGGGTCAATGTTGCCGCTGCCAAGATGAGATTCAAAGAAGTCTACAAAATTATTGATGTGCACATCTGAGGCAGAGCAAGAGATGATTTCTGGGATGAGAGCCACAGCAAACATGATATCCTCCACCAATAACTATTTGGCTGTTGTCCGGGCAATACCGCTGCATACACAGTTACCAACATACGTTGGAGGTAATGGCGGTTTTACCTACCCTCTGAAGTCAATAGGCACTCTAAAATAAACAGGCTTGTTTTTTGGAACTTCTTTAGCTTTCATTACGCTTCTCCAAAACTGCGCAGAAACGGCTACAAATGAAGTTGAAGCGTTGGATCGTTCCTTCAAAGCTTGAATTAATTTTTCGCTGAAATGAAAAGTTGAGATTTCCATATTTGTTTCTAATTCTATGACAGATTTCTGGATAATACTATTGTTAGTGTTTTCCACTGAGCCATCACTAGTGCTTGCGTTGATTTCTGAATATTTTATTGGCACTGAATTATCTCGAACAAACCTGAAAATTTGCGCTTCCCCAATAAAATCAGTCACAACTTCTTCTGCCATCAAATAAAGGTTGGGAATTGCGCAATCTCCATTGTCCCGCTGAAAAACTGTTCTCATGTGGTGAATGTTGGCTCCTCGTTAATGGCAGTGTAGAAGGTCAACGCTCCCCATGTGTTTCGTGGCATGTGCTTAAATCTAGCGATGTGTCTATTTATTAACACCTGCGGGTTTTGGTGTAATGGCAATCATGACTTCAACAAGATCAGAGCTAGAGATCTCGAGTTCGAAACACACCGGGCTTGCGTTGGGGGGGGATATTGTTGGCTCCCCGTTAATGGTGGTGTAGAAGGTCAATGCTCCCCGTGTGTTTCATGGCATGTGCTTAAATCTAGCGATGTGTCTATTTACTAACAGCTGTGAGTTTTGGTGCAACGTTCATCGTGACTCCAACAGTGAGGACTCTTGGAAATTGGAAGTTCTCTGCTACACTCTGCCCAACTGCTCATGAAATGAAAAAAGGAATTTCTGTCTGCAATAATGTGATGAAAATTGGCTCCCATGCAAAATCTGCCTCGCTCGAAAGCAGTGACCTACAGTAGCCATCGTTACTTTTGAAACATTATCCATAGGAAAATGGAAAGCGAGTTAATTTTTCATACCTGTATTGAGAGAAGTGAATCATCATCCTTTCCATGGCGGATCTGGACAAGTTCCATGAAGAATTTTTTGTATTGAAAATTATCAATTTCCACATCCTCAAATGCCATGTTGACGGTTGCTTCAACGAACTCCACTCCCTCATCATTGCAATCAATTTGGGGTCGACCTATTTCTCCTCCCTTCATGTCCAAACAACCTGCAAATGGATAGAAATCCACCAAAACTAACAACAAGCTTGTCTTCAGCTTCTCCACCATGGTAGGAAAATCCTTGGCAGCGGTAATGTCTTGTATTTTATAGAAAATAAATATTCCCACGTTGTTAGAGGGCATGTTACTAATGTCTATTCCTGATAGGAACATGGTATGCTTAGCAATAGGCATGGCTGGTGCAACAGTGGAAATCCTCGATACATTTACTTTCATTTGGACTCATCCTGAGTTTGAACACATTTCATCATCCACCAATATGGCAAGCCAGGAGACAGAGGGTGCAAAAGCCATTTCTCCAGCTTGCTCTCTAGGCCACATTAAGGCCCTGACTTCTTTTCACTCCCTTCTTGAGTAGTTGTGGCACATCCAAATTGATTCAGACATCCCAAGGGACCATAGGTATGACGACATAGATGAGATAGTGGCTTAACTTACCAATATTCAGTATAGTCAAAATGAAATACTGGCTCAACTGGACAGTCTCTAGCACAGTCACCATCACACTAATGATCACCTTCACAACTTGGAAGTGAGAGTGGAACATATTGATTTCCACATTCATGATTGTGTTGGTTACTTTGTTTCTCACCCTATACTCCCCCCCCCCCCCCCCCCCACCCCCCTCCTTGATTTGATGATGTTAGTTCTAGTCTCTTTTTTAGTTATTACTAGTATGACATGGCTTCTGTGCCTCAAACAAATAACGTATGCTAAGTGTCCTTTTTGGTATCCTCTAGTCCCCAACCTCAAAAAGTCTAATCGGAATGAGAGTGTGGGGATTATTGAGACAAATTTTGTATGTTATGCCATTTTGAAAATCTAATGAAAGTAGTTTGATCGAAAAAATTGAATATAATTAGTAATATATTATAATTTTTTTATATAACAACTAATATTATGTTAGATCTAAGACCTTTGTGATCCATATTGTAGATAAATGTCTTTTGGATTAATCACATCATTAGGATTTGGTCAACGTTTCAAACCAACTAATGTGGATCATCCTTATGACAAGGTGAGAAAATCAGTTAATCTTCAAGAATAAATAGCATGGATGCATCATTGCCAAGAGTTAGCCGTTGGTGATTAGTTAATCAAGAAAAATTCTAAAATGGCAGTAAGGAAATATTTATTAAAATATCAAAATTTAGTTATAAAATAGTTGTTAGGAAGCATAATTATATATATTGATAATGAATAATAATACTATATGGGATAAAAATTAGTTACAAAGTAATATTTATGTATAAAGAAGTTGTAAAGAATAGGTCATAAATTAATTAGGGGTTAAGAATGAGCTATAACAATTAAAAATAGTTGTTAGGGGTTTACATAACCCAATTAATTAAAATATTAAATACTAATAGGGTTAAGAGTGGTTAAGAATAGGATTCAAAATATTATATATTAAAAGTAATTAGTAGCTTAATTATTATAATTATGTTAAATAAATATTGTCAAACTATTATAAATTAATAAAGGGGCCTAAATATTTGTTTCAATTATCTTTAAAAAAGAGCGATAATACAGGCTACAAAATATTATATATGATATATCTATAAAGAAAAGGATAGGAGTGAACTTATTCTAATAATGATAAACAAATAAACTAGAATATGGTGGATTAAAAAAAAGGCAGGGAGGGGGGAGACATTGGGTGTGGAATCACGAAGAGAGGGACAAAACCCAGCTCTTACTCAATTTCCAACTATCATCCCTGTTTAGATTTCTAACATGCCTCTTAATCTCAATAGCCTCCCTAAGCTTCATATGGTGGAAATGATCAACCCTCGTAATGACTCTAGAGTCCTCAATGAATACATGGTGTTTGTATTTCTCTGCATGTTCATCTAGAGCCGATGAGTGGGACAGATTGTGCCTAATGTCAACAACATGCTCATGGATCATCTAGTTAATTGACAAACTTGTTTCTCCAATATATGGAATACCACAGGAATATATGGTTATATTTTTTTTTCTTTTTATAAAAAAACCAAGTTTCTATGGGTATATTTTATATTAATCCTTGTGATCTCTTTTGGATTGTGAATTCAAGGAATTTGAGTGGAAATAAAATCATTGGTTTTCTCCCAGCATAATCTAGAAACGTGAGAGGCATCGAGGATACGTAAGTCCTTTGTACTTGATTTGTGTAGTAAGTATCTGTACTTGATTTGTGTAGCCTACAAATGTGTGCCATAGTAATGTTTTCTTCCACATCACTAATTAATGTACCCATTGCCACTTTAACAAAATAATAACATAGTGTGATATCTCTTCAATTCAGAGACCTTTCTACTAACTAATTATCGGGTCTCATTCTTCAAGAACTTGAGTAGCTACATAGCTTAGTCTGACTATAAGTTCCTTGAAATGGATTATAAAATATGACTCATTTAATACATTCATAGTTATTTGGAAAATAACTCTGGAATTATATCATATACAGGATATTGAACAACAACATTTTATCAGGGGAGGTGTCATATTAGTTGAACAATTGTTTCAGCCTTACAACACTGTAAGAATTCATTTGAATCCCATCCCCTATTCTAAGTTCATTTTGTTCTGAAATAAAAAAGGAAATAATATTCATATTTCTAGTTCGTGTACTAATTTATACTAGAAATGATTTCAATTGTTTCATAGAAATTTCTCCTACAACAATGTGTCTCGTAATATTCCTATCATAAATAACTTTACAAGATTTACCCTAGAAAGGTGTAGATATAATGTAAACATTTACTTTTGGGTTAAATTTAGTATTATTTCCAGATATTAGTTGATTTGTGCATTTCATCTGACAATATTGATTATTGCATCAACTTTCTAGGAAATCCAGGTCTCTGTGGCAATTGGATTGGATCACTTTGTGAGATAAACTCCAAACAATCAAAAGGTGAAACATTAAATAAATTTTAGATTCCATAGATTAGTTATGTTTTGTGATAAAAGTTTTAGTGAAATTATATTTATAAGAGTATTAAGTTGATTTTGAAAATGGACAGCTTAAGTCTCACCGGCTATTGTTTGCATTTAGGTTGGGCTCAATTTTATCAATATGTATGATCTTTATAATTCTCTACTGTTCAAATCATCCTAAACCTTTTACCAAAGGGTCAAAAAACAAAATGGGTCAACGTATTATTTCTATGGGACTTAATAATTATATCAACATCAATATGTGTCCCTTGTTTAAAAAATTCTTTCATATCTTGACTAGGTTCTCCGAGGCTAGTAATATTGCACATGGACATGGCCCTCCACATGTATGATGACATAATTAAAAACATGGAAATTTTGAATGAGAAATATGTAATTGGTTATTATGCTACAAGCACAATTTATAAATGTGTTCTTGAGAATTGGAAGGCAGTTGTTGTTAAAAGAATATACACATATTATCCACAAGGTTTGCACCAATTCGAAACTAAGATTGAGATTGTTGGAAGAATCAAGCATCATAATGTTATGGGTTTGCATGGCTATTATCTTTCTCCACATGGAAATTTGTTGTTCTATGACTACATGGTGAATGGAAGTCTATGGGACATCTTACATGCTCAGTGAAATGGATGGTAAAACCCGTCTAGAAATTTACACGTATAATGGTCATATAGCCTTTAGCAGAAGATTCTAACCAGCCTTTCATATATAGTGAATGTTTTCTAATGGCCTACTTGGAGAATCCAAGCAATGCATCTTGTATGTAGGATCTTCAAAGAAGATTAAGATAGACTGGAACACGCGTCTAAGGATTTCTTTGGGAGCTGCACAAGGTCTAGCATATCTCCATCATGACTGTAACCCACGTATTATTCACAGAGATGTAAAAACTTCCAACATTCTCTTAGATGACAATTTTGAAGCACATTTGTCAGACTTTGGCATTGCCAAGTGTATCCCTTTTGCAAAAACCCACACCTCTACCTATGTTATGGGTACTATTGGTTATATTGACCCTGAATATGCAAGGACGTCTAGGCTTAATGAGAAGTATGATGTGTACAACTATGAAAATTTTCTTTTAGAGCTAATAATAGGGAGGAAAGATGTGGATAATGACTCTAATTTTCTTCAGTTGGTAAGATGATAATGACTCTGAATTTGCTTCAGTTGGGATTGTCCTTTTGTTAATTATGAAGCTAGTTTGTTTTGGGATATTGCATGGACGAATAAACTAAAGAAATAACCTTGGTTTATTTAACATGGGCATTTGAATACAGATTTTATCAAAGTAGATAATGATATAGTAAGGGAAACTATAGATGAAGAAGTAGCAACAACTTGCACAGGTTTTGGGATTGTAAGAAAGGTCTTCCATCTTGCATTTCTTTGCACAAAGAGACAACCTTTTTACCATCCCACCATGCATGAGGTTACCATAGTTTTGTATTCATTAGTACCTGCTTCTAACCAAGCTTTAGGTATCTGATTAAACCAACCATCCCCCAACAACAACTACATGATATATTTGGATGAGTACGTGGAAGGCAATCACAAAGAAGTTCTCAGGAACACAAGCAACACTTCTAATGGACATTTTTTTATGAGATTTGGCAAGGTTATTTCACATAACATTGTTTGTATATTACGAAGGCTTGAAGAAGGCTTAGATGGAGCTCACAATCAAAATTGTATCCAATTGTGCATTCTTCCATATTGTTGCGAGTGGAAAATAAAGTTAGTCTCTTACATCCAAAGCTCAAATTTGGCAATTTTGTTTATGGAACATAGTCTACTAGAAAAGTCAGAGCTTGGTAGTTAGATAAAATGAGAGTTCTTAGTGTTATGAGCCGATGCTTTGTGTGTGGTTTTGCAGAGTGGCCAGTTAGAATATTTGTAACATTTATGTTGCTCGAGTGGTTGCCTAATTGAAGTTTAGCAACCTATATATGACATCCAATAGGAAATTGTGTAGTACCCAAACCTGAACTTGAATATTGTTGCTTTAATATGTGAAACATTGTCGAAAGAAGATATAGATCATCTTACAAGACAATAATGAGCATCTTTTGTCAACCCTCATCCCTCAAATACAAAGGCTTGATCTGGTCTAGAATGGAGTCATCTTTCCTTCGTTGCATGACAACAATGTATACGCTTAAAATTGTTAATGGAGGATATATGTGTACATGAAGAATATTGTATGTTTCTTTATTAAATATCAGACCTTGAATGTAGCTTTTCTTGCGAGAAGTGAGTATTGTTTTCATCTTTCTTCTTTTCCCTATTTGTTTGATGATTTTTCCCCTACCAAGCTTTGGGGTCGAAAAAATCTCCATAGGAAAACCATGTTCTCAAGTAGGGTTTCAATAGTCGTTAGGAAACTATGCACTCTAGGTTGGTTTGCACCTCCTATTTAGGAGAGAATTTATGCATATTCTGCCTTGTTGGATTAAATTTCCAACAAGATAGAATGGAAAATCCTCTGTATTTTGTGTTTTGAAATTTTGAGGTGAATTGTAGACTGTGTGAAATTTAAACATGGAAATAATGGGTATCATGTGTGTGCTTATTAGGTGTTTTGCTTCAACTATTTATGTGTGAGGGATGGGGTGGATTAGATTGACATCGATAACAGATGGCAGACTGGCACATGTTATTTCTTCAACCAAATAGGTGTTGTCATATGAAAAATGAATAGGTTATCCACCTAATATGATTCAAATTCTCTTTTATCTTTGTTATCAAACATATGGTGGCTGATTTAGTGAGGAAACTGACACTTCTTTATGAAAATCACCTAATTATATGATGAATCAATACTTGGGATTTACATACATTACAAATAATAATATCAAACAAGGGATTTTTTAAAACATTCATTGCACAAGGTACAATAATGTTGCCAAATTCATTATGGAACCATCAGAGATACTTGTGGTCTTAGTGTTGGGTGCAAAATCCGTTACTCATTCAAGGTTGTTGTGTTCATTGTAGCAGTTAGTATGTACTCTTGTGAAATTAATTGAAGCAAACATATACTTTGGGTCATGGAATAATTGTATTGCTTGCTCCCTGTCCTAAGAACCTTCAATGGGGATGAGGTTAGGTGCAAATTAGGTTCCATAAGTACTCGCATAACTCTTTAAAGGGTGTTAGCTAAATGGAAGAGCACTTGCCTTGTAAGAAGGAGGTTCATTGTGTCTTAACACAAATTAATTAATGATATTGTAGCTTTTTTTTAATTAAATACTTTTTATATTGATTTATTTCATTGATGAGGTATTTTCCTGTGTTCATTGTTTTATATTCTCGAAAGAGACAAAAGTGATGTTGTATTGTCTTTAAATATATTTTTTATTGTCTTTAGGGAGACAATAGCTAGGATTAAAGACATTGTCTCTATAAAGACAATATGTCTTTAATCCCAACTACTGTCTCTAAGAGACGAAAATGGCATTGTCTCCTAAGAGACAATAATGCTTGTGTTATGCATTGTCTTTATAAAGACAATTTTTCAAAACAATAATTTGAGACACTCGATTAAAGACAATATTTAAGACAATACACAAATTTTTGTTGTGTCAAGTTAAGATAATTTACCCAAAAAAATGTTTCAAATATTGTCTTAAACCCCTATATGTAGTAGCGATGGTATTTTGAAGTTAAGACAAAATGTGTTATTATCTTTAGCCATTCCTTAATCTGATATTTAATTCAGTTAATTTTCTGATAATTTATATATTTTATTAGCATGGATCTGAGTGATATTATCTTTAGCCATTCCCTAGTCTTATTTTTAATTCAGTTAATTTTCTGAAAATTTATATATTTTATTAACATAAATACAATTATAAATCAAATAAATATTTTAGAAAATAATCAAAATGGTATTCCAAAGACATCTATTAGAAAACAAGAAGATTCCTCATTATATTCTATATTATAGAACTACAAGATTCCTCATTATATGCAACTACTTTTAATAGAAGTTTAATCTCTAATAGTGAATCAAATTCAACAACTCCCATGTGCAGCAAGAAAGAAGGGCTACACACGAAATAAGAAAAGAAACATCATCAATCGGGCATAACCATGAGCATCTGTTTCAGAGATTCCATCTGATGGTGAGGGAGTTTGGTGGACACTGCAATACTCTTTCCTCCTCCTCTTCCGGGGAACAACATCATCTGTCCAATTCCTTTCAAGGAAGGAGCCTGCACACTCACTGGCCTCCCCCATCCGTGGTCGATCTCGTAAACAGGAAATTTGGGAGACATCGATGTCATTACAATGTAATCGCTACATAAATTTCCAAGAGTTGGGTCTATGTTGCCATTGCCAAGATGATATTCAACGAAGTCTACAAAATTATTGATGTGCACATGTGAGGAACAACAAGAGAGGATTTCTTGGATGAGAGCCGCAGCAAACACGATATCCTCCTCCAATAACTGTTTGGCCGTTGTCCAGGCAATACCGTTGCATACACAGTTCCCAAAATACGTTGGAGGCAATGGTGGTTTTACCCGCCCTCAGAAGTCAATAGGCACTCTAAAATAAACAGGTTTGTTTTCTGGAACTTGTCTAGCTTTCATTAGACATCTCCAAAACTTCGCCGAAACTGCTACAAATGAAGTTGGAGGACAGAATAGAGTATTATTCCGACGATCCATTGTGCAAAACACGTTCGTCGACGAGCTTCAACATCCATAAAGAACAAGTGTTCAACTGGCGGGACTACCTTGTTAGAGATTCTACAATTTCAGCAATGATTCTTCATGCGGAATAAACTCAAAGAATCATTAAATCTTAATGCCCAGGGATACGAGTTACCTCCAGCCATTGGTGATGTTTTGATGAAGGCCATAGTCCACTTACTTGCTTCTTCTTCAGCACTCCAGCCACAATCCAAGCAAAAGAAAAAGAACACAATAATTCTGAAGGCACTTCCAAGCTCTGCTATCTCAGCTAGATGGTGTAAAACTGAAGGGGGTTGAGATATGAGCTTGGGGACCAAACAGATGAACATATAGCTAAGCTTCCATCAAGCTTCTAAAAGCTATGTGTTAGATGTCCACAAATCAAGGCAGAGAAGTCGAATCAAAGTGATGGACCACTATAGTAGCTCCTAATAATAAATTTAGTAATTGCAGTTGCCTTTTCTTAACTTAAGGAAACTACTGCAGTTGGTTTCCATAAGTTAAGGAAAGACTGCAACTCCATAATTGTAGGCAGCAATTGTGTAAAACTTAATGGAGCTAACATTCTCCCACTTGGTCCATACTTCCAAACTTAATGTCTCAACTTAAAAACCATTGATAATCTGTATTAAGTAATAGATACATGAATCATGGCGATAAGTCCTCTAATGACGAGTATTATCTTCCATGTATTACTATGTATTTATTCTTATTATAATTTATGTGGCAACAATTTCTTAATGAATAAACCTTATGTTTATTCTTGGTCCTTCTTAAATGAATTTTCTCAAATCAACTTAAGGTGCACATAAATATGAGAAAAAACATCACAATATTTAAGAATTTCATAACATTGTCCATACAATGAAAAACTGCATAATGGAACCAAGTCCCATATTCAATACATGATCCTTGAATTTAAACGGTGGCATGCCCTTAGTCAAAGGATCAACGATCATTAACTCAGTGCTAACATGCTCAATGACCACTTTCTTTTCTTTAACACGTTCCCTTATAGCTAAATACTTAATGTCGATGTGTTTATTTCGACTCCCACTTTTTTAGCCATAAAAACAGCAGCTGAATTATCACAATATATTCTCAATGGCTTAGATATAGAATCCATAATTCTAAGCCCAGAAATGAAATTCCTAAGCCATACACCATGTAAAGTAGCCTCAAAACAGGAGACGAACTCGGCTTCCATAGTGGAAGTGGCAGTCAAGGTCTGCTTGGCACTCCTCCATGATACAACTCCATCGGCCATCATAAAAATGTATCCTGATGTTGATTTGCGTGAATCAACACATCCAGTGAAGTCAGAATCTAAGTAGCCAATCACTTCCAAGTTGTCCGTCCGTCTATACATAAGCATGTAGTCTTTGGTTCCTTGAAGGTACCTCATAACTTTCTTTGCAGCTCTCCAGTGGTCTAAACCTGGATCACTCTGATATCGTCCCAACATTCCTACACAAATGCAATCTCAGGTCTTGTGCAGACTTGAGCATACATTAGGCTTCCGACAACAGAAGCATATGGAATGTTCTTCATTTGTTCCCTTTCAAGGTTGTTCTTCGGGCATTGGTTCAAATTGAACCTATCACCCTTCACAATGGGAGCTACACTTGGTGAACAATCCTTCATCCGAAATCTCTCTAAAATTTTATTAATATAGGTTTCTTGGGACAGACCCAAGATGCCTCGAAATCTGTCTCTATGGATCTTAATGCCAATGACATAAGATGCCTCACCCATATCCTTCATATCAAAAATTTTAGAGAGGAATTGTTTCACTTCATGTAGCAAACCCTTATCATTGGTCGCTAGCAAAAGGTCATCCACATATAAAACAAGAAAACAAATTTTACTCCCACTAACCTTCAGGTATATACATTGATCCATAATGTTTTCTACAAAACCAAAAGAAGAAATTACATTATGGAATTTCAAATACCATTGGCGGGATGCTTGTTTTAAACCATATAATGACTTCTTGAGCTTGCAAACCAATTTCTCACCATTACTAGAGGGGAATCAATGAAGATGTGTTATTAATGAAGAAGTGTTATCAATCATTAATGAAGAAGTGTTAATAACCATCATCTTTTAGTGCCAGTGTGAACATGCATTGAATCATATGTGACATTGTTTTGTAAATTAATGCAGTAAAGAACATTAGACAAAATACCATTCCCAACATAATCAGATTTATAGAATAGACTGAAATATTTTTCTGAAAAGTTTAAGGAATATCCAAAAAAGGTACAAGCCTTGAAACTGAGATCAAGTTTCTAGAAAAACTTGAAACATAAAAGGTCTTTTCTAACTCTAAAACAAAACCACTACTTAAAGTTAAATAACATGTTCTTATAGCTTCCACATGCGAGCCCATCTTGTTTCCTAATAAGATGCTTTGCTCACTTCCCACTGGCTTCCTTAGGTTTTGCAAACCCTTTGTCTACAAGCCATTTCTGAAATTTGGCGCATTCCTTCTTCACGTGTCCCTTCTTCCTACAGAAAAAACACTTGGAAACCTTCTGGATATCGGCTTGGGGAGGTACTTTACCTTTCCCTTTCCGATTGGCTTGAGATTTTCCTTTTCCACGAGTTGCCAGCATTGCACTCTCTCCCAGTTCCATTACCAGTCTCTCTTCCTCTTGAACACACATGGTCATGAGTTCATTAATTGACCATTTATCCTTATGTGTGTTGTATGAGATTTTGAAAGGTCCATATTGGTGCGGAAGGGTGTTCAGGATGTAGTGCACTAGGAAAGACTCCGATATTTCAACCTCGAGTTTCTTCAATTGAGCCACAGTGTCCCTCATCTGCATGATGTGCTCGCGCACACCTTTCACACTGGTGAGCCTCAGGGATGAGAACTTCATGATTAGGATGCTTGCTAATGCCTTGTCTGAAGAGACGAATTGTTCATCAATTGCCTTCAACAAGTCTCAGACCTTTTCATGCTGATCAACGGAACCTCGAATACCAGCTGAAATTTTGGTCTTAATGAACATCATGCTTAGACGATTGGATCGCTCCCATCGTTCATAAAGCGTGATGTCCGCTGCAGTGCTGGTATTAGTGAGTGCCGATGGTTCATCTTTCCTGATAGCATAATCTATGTCCATCCACCCTAGATGAAGGAGAATCCTCTCCTTCCAAATCTTGTAGATATCTCCCTTAAGTTCGGGAATGTCACAACGAATTTCAGAGAAATTTGCAGGTTGTACTACTGCATCAAAATAAAGAATCACATGCTTATGTTAAAATTGAGGCTTAATAAACTTTCATGTTTTACCAATGTAAATCATGCTAAAAAGAATTGAATCAAATGACATAAAAATTGCCTGTGGGCTAAATTTTTAATTCAAACAAATTCAATAAAACTTTATGATAAAACTTATTAATTCATAACTCCTGTGGGTAGGTTATGAAATTTTATCCTAATTAATTACATAAATATAGTAAAGATTCCTGTGGGATAAAATTTATTATATTCAGTGTAAATCATGCTAAAAAGAATTGAATCAAATGACATAAAAATTGCCTATGGGCTAAATTTTTAATTCAAACAGATTCAATAAAACTTTATGATAAAACTTATTAATTCATAACTCTTGTGGGTAGGTTATGAAATTTTATCCTAATTAATTACATAAATATAATAAAGATTCCTGTGGGATAAAATTTATTATATTCAGTGTAATTAATTACAATTTAATGTCTAAATAAACTTTATGTGATCTTATCAAACAAAATATATAATTTTATTTAATTAAAGATGCTGTGGCTATTCTCTAATTAATTAAAATTATATGGATCACTAGACATTATTTTGCTGTTTTACCAAAACTTAACCAGAGAGAAAAATAATGTTTACTGAAAGGAGTAAGTCAAAATGACATTTTAATAAACTCCATATAACTGTAATAATTTTCCAGCAAAATCAAAATCAAGGTTAAAGCAGTCAGCATTACCGAAAATGACTACAAATTTGATTGTTCAATTTATAAACTCAACCCGGAGATTGACTGAAGCAGCGTTGATCTACTTTGCACTTGCATAGCAAATGCAGTTCGAAGGCTAGCTGGCTTGACTTCAGGCTCCGTCCTTAAGTTTATAAAACAACAAAAATTGACCAGCAAACAAGCTATTTTGCTCACAAGATAAATAAAATTAAAATCAAATTTACATTCCTTAGTCTAACTGTCCCATAATTTATTTAAGACTAATTCTTAAATTAATTACAAAATGGGCTCTAAACAATTTGCAAACAAAACTGCAAATTTGAAATATTCAAAACAAAAGACTAAACCATTTCAAATACCAAAATATTGAAATATTTAAGAATGCATAAACCATTTCCTTTAACATGACTCATATCAAAAGGGATAGACTTCACAAAACATTTCATGTTCATACCCGAGACTTTGGTGAGAGCCTTCATGTCATGTGTATGTTCTTGGATGAATCAGGTAATATATTGACCTTGCCATTTACTTTAAATATACATTTATAAAATCATCTAAAGTTATATAACCAAAGTTATAACCAAAATATATATAACCAAAGTTATAACCGAAATATATCTAAGTTTATAAAGTTATATAAATAAAAAATATATATAACCAAAGTTATAACCAAAGTTATAACCAAAATATATATCACCAAAATTATAACCGAAATATATCTAAGTTTATAAAATTATATAAAAAATATATATAACCAAAAGTTAATCAAAATATATACCAAACGAAACAAACCATACAATATGGTATATCACGAACTTTAATATATATATAAACGGTTATGGTATATAATCAAAAGTAATGCCATGTGTTATAAAACCAAATCCTTTCTATGGCTACGGTAAAAAGGCTAGGATAAACAAAACATAAGTAGTTCAGTCAAGTACAGTTATCAGAAATAATACTACATTACGTTATGGTCAGCACAGTCAATATGGTCGTCTTTCTTATAAGTTAATGAGATTTGAAACACCACGATTAGGTTACATTAACCACTGTATTCAGAGTTGCAAACATCATACCGATGACACACGGGCTGACAAATGCGGAAATATATCCACTTCGGCAACATCTAGCATTTCTTCCTAAATCAAACACGTAGCTGTTTTATATGACTGGATGTCGAATTCCAGTTGTATTTAATTAAGAAGGCTTCAAATGGCGAGTCAAAATTGGTCATGAGAATGCATTCAAAACCGAAAAATATCAAGATTCTAATCTTGATAGGGATTCGGTAGACAGATATGAAATAATTTAGAAGATCGGCAATGGAATGAACTCTGCTTCTGAGCCAAATTATCAGTTCATGATCTCGACTTTCTTCCTGTTTGTTAAAGGAAGGAGGAGCAATTTATTCTTTAGAGGTAACTTGAAAGAATTTGATGATAAAAAATACCATTGTGATAATGAAATTTTGTAAATTTAAGAAACGATTCTGACACTGACACTAAATGGATTTCTAGCATCTTATTCATTAAATAGCTTTATATTGCAATTTCAGTAATTAAAATCTATATTTTGGAAAATCCTCCGAAATTTAATAAGGAAATTTCAAGAACCGATCTGTATGTTACCACATTACCAGAAAACAAAGCAAGATTTGAAGTTCACGATTTGAAGTTCTCCAAATTACCAGAAAACAAAGCAAGATTTGAAGTTCTCTGAAATTTAATAAGGAAATTTCAAGAACCAATCTGTATGTTACCACATTACCAGAAAACAAAGCAAGATTTGAAGTTCACGATTTGAAGTTCTCCAAATTACCAGAAAACAAAGCAAGATTTGAAGTTCTCTGAAATTTAATAAGGAAATTTCAAGAACCGATCTGTATGTTACCACATTACCAGAAAACAAAGCAAGATTTGAAGTTCACGAGAGCAATTTCCTATGTCAGATGCAAAAGCATTTAAAGAAACACGTTTGAAAATAATAGCGTTAAAAAATGAAATTAATTCGTGCTTATCCCAAAGCGATTTGAATTTTGAACATTCATGTATCAAACGATTTTAGCAACCATTATTTCGATGGTCAATGATTTTAAGAATCAGATGGCAGTAGTGAGGTTAAAAAATTGCCATCACTCGTGATTCTGAAATATTATAGAAATGAAACATCTCTTTACGCATTGGCTTCCCCATAAAAATCTCTTTACGCATTGGTAAAATCACAGTAAGCTTTATTTTCCTCCAGTGATCAAATGCATGCATATAAACACAATCAAATGCGTATGTCAGAACTAAGGTGCTATGGCCAACTACAGCAAGGCAGAGGTAAAGGGGCTCTGATACCAAATGTTAGAGATTCTACAATTTCAACAACGATTCTTCATGCGGAATAAACTCAAAGAATCATTAAATCTTAATGCCCAGGGATACGAGTTACCTCCAGCCATTGGTGATGTTTTGATGAAGGCCACAGTCCACTTACTTGCTTCTTCTTCAGCACTCCAGCCACAATCCAAGCAAAAGAAAAAGAACACAATAATTCTGAAGGCACTTCCAAGCTCTGCTATCTTAGCTAGATGGTGTAAAACTGAAGGGGGTTGAGATATGAGCTTGGGGACCAAACAAATGAACATATAGCTAAGCTTCCATCAAGCTTCTAAAAGCTATGTGTTAGATGTCCACAAATCAAGGCAGAGAAGTCGAATCAAAGTGATGGACCACTATAGTAGCTCCTAATAATAAATTTAGTAATTGCAGTTGCCTTTTCTTAACTTAAGGAAATTACTGCAGTTGGTTTCCATAAGTTAAGGAAAGACTGCAACTCCATAATTGTAAGCAGCAATGGTGTAAAACTTAATGGAGCTAGCATACCTGAGACACCATTGTTATCCGTTAGAAGAGCATGTTCACACTTCGCCTTCTTGAATTACCTCATCGCGTTATGCTCTTTAGTGGCCGCTTGAATTGCCTCATTGCGTTATGCTCTTTATATGGTATCCTGGTTATGTAAAGAGCATAGTTTACTCCATTCGGAATAGTTTACTCCATTCGAAATTAATGGTATTGACTTCTCCTCCCTCTCATTGCGATGGATTATGTGATCAGTTTGAGTGGAGGAGGCTTTCTCCGTCTCAACGTTGACGATCTCCATCTCGTCGGTCAAAGATGCCAAACTCTACGTTAATTTCTTGATATGGTTAGAGGCATTTATAAATATTATTTTGTCGATCCCACGCGCTCTCCCTAAGGAATACGAGCGACGGAGGGTCTTTGACATCTATAGAGAAAATTTTTGGGGTATGTATAGCGAGATATTTTTGTGACGGAGTCCAATGCGTGTAGAAAATGTGCAGGATACCAGGTACAACTGGCAATGTCTGTTGAATGTGGATTATTACATCACTGCTTACATCAACGCATAATACATTATTTCGTCAAATAAAATTGAGTGAAAGTCAGTCCGTGGAAGGTGCTATTTTTTTTAAATATTATTTTCGTAATAATATAAATATTTATTATAATAATAAGTATCGAATTGGTCATCACATTTTCCTAATTAATTTATTTTATTTTTTAAATGAATGCATGATTCTTTCATTTCTGGAATTAATTTTATATACATGAATGACGAAGGAATTACATCATCAAAATTTTGTTTTCTTTATTAGTTAATTGTTTATAAAATTATAATTATAATTATTTAAATATAAATAAATATTACATTTATTTTAAAGTGAGATTTATATTGATGTTCTACAAATGTTACAATAGTTTTTCACGGGGGACATTGGAACCTAGCTAAAATTACGTTTTTTATAGAGAGACAAAACTGAAAATTCATCTTGAGAGAATTATATAATCCAGAAAAAGGCCATTGAGCAAATACAAGTTAGAATCCATAGCAACGAGCCTAAATTAGATCTCTAATATTTCTGGTGGTGTTGCGAGTCTCTAATATTTCTAGTGGTGTTGTAAGCTAGTGGAGGAATGCCCAAATAGTATTCAATGTGATTCATACGTTGATCGATGTTTTTTGAGATGACCACGGAGGCGCTCTAGGGAGGGTAAGATGTTAGTCTTGTGTTAAAAATGATCTAACAAAATTTTACTTAGAGGATATTTAAGATGTAAATTCAAATCAATGGTATACATGTATTAATTAACACAGCCATGGGTATGTCCAACATCTAGCACTGAGTCAATTAGATCTACTAGGATTTCCATATCTAAAAGTTGTTGATTAGAGACCCCTTCACACTCCATGTGAGAAAGTTCCTCCTAGATGGGACCTGGGATGAGGTCTCAAAACTGAGCAGCAAATTGTTAAAGCTTGTGATTCATATATGTATCTCCCCAAGAGGCTCACTCCTAATAATAGGTAGCTCTTCAGTAGATGCATTCACCCATCAAGGCATGTACCCAAACCAAACCATACATAAATGTTGAGAAGGATAGAAGATAAGGCAAGCCGGTGAGCAAGGACCTTGAGAAAAGGAGTCACGTAAGGGAGGGGTGGGGGTATGAAAGCAAGAAGGAAGAGCAAGGTTCAAGAGGGTGGAGTGAAAATTTTCTAGTCAATTGCAAGGTAACAGAGAGAGAAAGCAGATGGAAACAAGAATGAGTGTCGGCAAGGGAGGCTGGAAGCAAGAGGTGAGTCATTAGAGAAATTTTGAGGTCTAAAATGGGGTTCCTACAAAATATTATAAAATAATAGTAAAAATAATAAAATAATATTAGATTACCTCATCAAGTATTGGAGGAAAAAAAAAAAACTATTTTTTCAACTAGTATTTTGAACCTATCCCCATACGATTTTACTTAATTTTTGAGCAAGAGCACTCGTTGGATGTATAATTTAATTTTTCGTCCAAGGAGTACCATGTTTCATAATTTCGATGGATCTAACTACACAAAAAATGTACATGTACTTCACATTATCGAAAGTATGCAACATGGGTACTCCTTGTATGCAAACTTAAATTTTGCATCCAATGAGTGTTCACGTTCAAACTTTGAGTAAAATTGTAGGGAGATAAGTTAAAAATACGAGTAGAAAAATATTTTTTTTTTATTTTTTTTTATTTTTACCTTTTTACTCCAAAAATGATGAATCATCCCTCATGTTTGACATAGTCATATTGAATCCTATTAATTCTGATAAATTTGCTTTTTGTTGTACATTTGTTTAAGGCCGATTTTTTACCTCAAAATTTCTACAATGACCCACTAGCCAAAGAGGCAAAGAGAGTTCAGATGTTCAGAGAAAAGAATTTCAAAAACATGGAGCAATAGAGAAAGAATGGGCCAATAATAAAAAAAATTAATTCAAAAAGTCAGAACAAAAATTGGATAAGAAAACATACATAGTCTAACAATCTTTGAACCACGAAACATTGCAGGACTCTAGCTTCCATAAAGGGTGGTGTAAAATGAGCTATAGTCACCTACGTGTGCTCGATGCTCTGACTTGCATGCAACTTATATAAGCCCAGGAGTGGAAATTGTGAACCTTGACCTACAAAGTAGGAGGATAAGGAGAAAGTTCCCTAGTAATGCTCAGGGTGTTGAAGAATTTGACTAAGACTCCAACTACTAAGAACGATAATGGAAATTATAAAAGGGCCTAACAAGTTTTCACTGGATTGAACTGCCAGAGACCCCATAGAGAAATATCTAAGTTGAGGATATAACAATTAAACATACAAAGGGTTGTCCAGTGTCACAATTTAGGTAGGCTCACACTACGAGGGGAGTCGGATTTATAAAGATAAAAGTGCCACTCATCTCCCACCTTAGGACAAGGCTTTCTTGGTAGAATGACATGGCGACTGTGGTACACGGTCTTAGGATTAAGGATCCAACATACCTCTTATCTCAAGTGAGGTATTAACAACTTGATTGTCATTCAATATACTTGTAAGGGTGGGCTGCCACATCCCCATAGTGGAAACCTATCCCTACCCATTTTACTTTAAAAATGCCCCATCTAGGATTACTTTTTGTTTATAATTAAATTAAATACAGTATTGTATTATTTATTATGATTAAAAATATATTTTTATACATTTCTAAGGTTGACATATGTATTTCAAGTATGATTCATTTATTTTAACTATATATATTAAATATATTTCTTTCTTATATATAAATATATATTTGTTTATTTATATTTATATTTAACTAAGATATAGTATTATATTATTTTTTTATAACTATTAATTTTTTTACTTGATTTATCATTATATCGCGTAGTCTAACGAGGCGGAGGAGTTGCTCAGAAAGTTATGGAAATTCAGGTCATATTTAAAGAAAATCCGGGAAGGATTTTTGTAAATCCAAGTTATAGTTGTTAAACTTCAAAATTTTAGCTGTCCTAAACGGTTTTTATGGTGTTGAATCTATTTCTACCATCAAAAACACGATTCAAACACTGCCTCTACAAGATTTTTTTAATATTTTTGCCCGGATTTCGGCCACTTTTGGCCGTCTGGGCAATTCCTCCACCTCTTAGACAACTCCTCATTATATTAGTATACACATATTTTAACTCCGGATCTACCTAAGTTTTAAAAGAGATCAAATTTCTTATCATGAAAATATTTTATTGAGTGTAAAATTTGAAAAAAGGTTTAAACATGATTTGATTCCTCTCAAAGTGTGGTATATTTGAGATAAGATGGGACTATGCTAGTTTTTAGTAATATTATTTTTTTTATATAAATTTCACATATCTATATTTAGAAATATTATTACTTTTTATTTTATTAAAAATACATACATATGTACAAGTTTGATAAATTTTTTGATTTGATTTATTTAATATGATATGTATAGCATTGATTATATATATATAATTTATTTTACATATTGAATTCTTAAAATATATCAAAACGATTTTAATTTATATTTATTATTTGTATTTTATATATTTTTCACATTTCTATATTTAAAAATGTTTTTAGTTTTAATTAAATGGCTATTAATTAAATGTATTAAATTTTTACATATTTATTAATTATATGTTCTAAAATTTGATAGTTACAAATATGAATTATTATTATTTAAATTAATATTAATGTGACATGTATTAATGATTTTTCCCTATAAATTTTTTAAATTTTATTAATAAAAGAATTTACAATATCACAAATTTAATTGTATCAATTTATTATCTTTATGTTTTATTATTATTAATTTTTGACACTATAACATATGTGATATGTTAATATATTAAGCTAGACATTTAAATGTTCACACTTATTTACCGGCATTACAACATCTCTCACATTCACATATTGGGCTGACACTATAACATTTCTCCTATATTAGGTTATAGAGTGGCTCTCAACAGAAAAAAAACATTATAACATAACAAATTTGAATTGAAAAGGTTTATTATTTTTTTAATTCATCCAACATTATGTTTTATTATTATTATTATTATTTTGACATTACAACATCTCTCCCATATTGGGCTATAAAGTGCTTCTTCCCAGAGAGAAAAAAAAATAAAAAATAAAAAAACATTCTTATTTGTATTTCTATTAAAACCCTCATAATACATATATCTACCAATATTATGTTTTTTTATTATTATTTTTTGATATTACAACATTTCTCTCATATTGAACCAACATTTAAATGTTTGCACTCATTTATAGACATTAAAACATCTCCCCCATACTAAATTATAAAGTGTATGCAATTATTTCTTATTATAAGTATTATATAATTTTTAAATTTAACATCTAATTGCGAGTATATAAAATGTAGTTTTCAAAAAAGTAATGTTACAAAATAATAAAAGAAACACTTACACCACACAAATTATACTATTAAGGCATAACAATGTGTAAAGGAAATACACATGGGCAAAAGTATGGTATTTTTAGGTAATTTGGCACATGTACATTCATTACATGTATTTCCACCCATCATAGAAACTACCACATATTTACTTGAACAAAATGATGGTTTATACAATGTAGTTTTCTTTTAATCATTGTCATAAATTTTAATAATTCCCACCTTGATGATACAATAATTGATACTTTGTTAGGGTCATTTTATCACTTCTTTTATAATCCAAGAGATGTTAAACACAATCACTAACTTCTTTAATAATATTTGTTTTGTAAATATGTTTGCATAATTTTCTTGAATGTGGCTTGTTTTTAAATCTACCATTGAAGAATGAAGGTATGTATCCCTTCCTTCCTTGCTCCAACTTGGCCCTCTTCATGTCACCCCAATTTTTTGGAAGAGTAGCTTATTCTTACTTCGTTGATAAAAGTATTTTGCCTTCTACATAACTTCGTGGAAGTATTTGTATCTTCAAATTTATCTTTTTCACCACAGAATGACGACAACCCTTTTACAAATCATTGTATTTTTTTTCGTCTTTAATTAAACAAACATTTTTCAATAATTCGGTGATTTTTCTTCCATATTCCTCCATTTTCATACTCCCCATCTTAAATGGAAAGAACTCTTGAATTTTTCCTTCATATTAGTGTTCCAATAAATATTCATTTTTCAAGTACCTTTTAAACTTCCTCCATGAGATTTTCCTCACATTCAAGTTTTTGATTTCATTGAGTTGATTCCACCACATATTTTATTTTCATTTCAAGTGGTAAATTACAATTCAAGCCTCTATGTTGGATTAGTAATTGTACAACTAGAGCTACATTCTTATATTTAGCAAGGAAGATTTAATTTCCTCTCCTTACTTATCCTCACCATCAAATGTAGGAGCCTTAATCTTCCTAAGATTTCCTTGCAAGCTATCCAAGTCATGTTTCCTTCTTTGTTGCTTAAATAGTGATATACGTGGATTACTCCCATATTACGAGGAAACATAAGCTCACTTAGTTATATGTCTTCATGAGTGATGTCGATGGCTACCAATATTCCTATAAATCATTAAATGTTCAACATCCTCTCTCCTAACTTTTGAATTGTGTTCCTATACCTGCCTTGAAGCAAATATCTTATCCATTCACCTTTGTAAACTATTTAAGATCTATAGAAACCAAGTATTATTTTGATGTTGTTCCTTCATTAACCTTTCATTGTTATTCTTATAATTGAGCTCCTCCATTCTGGGAATCCTCATGGTCTCCTCTAAGTTTCTATTCTCTGACCTACCCATTCCATGTCCTTTTTACTTTGTGTCAACATTACCCATGCTAAAATTCATACCTCTAGCCTCTTCTTCATGACTATCAGTCACCTGGGCATTTATCATACGTCCAATCCTCATCATAATTATACTCCTATAGGCCACCAATAGACCTTATTTGAAATAAAAAAAATTGGGTTGAAAGATGTATTCTCCTTCTTGGTATCTCTCTATTAGCTATTTGTTTGCTCAATAATAATTTTATGGTTGATCCCCGGATGCGGGTGACACAAACAAATTAATTGATAATTCATGACAGATTGTAAGACCAGGTACTGCCAGCTGTAGGGCAGCGTGGCTTCCCAGGTTTTCACCTTGCGCAAGAGGGATAGCATTATTAAGGATGGATATTGCAGGATTTTGGCATTAATGGAGTGCATTGTTCAAAGCAAAACTGTGGTTGTTATAATCATGTCGATCCTGTTTGTTCTCTTCACGCCTCGCGCTCAGTCTTATTGTTCTGGGCCTTGGTTTGATGTGGTTTTTGGTGATAGGCAGAACCTTGCAAACAGAGGCAAGCTCCAAACCGGCTCTCTGCTTTCCTGGAAGAGGTACTATCATGCTAAGGTTCCCCATGGCAAGATTAACACGACTTTAAGGGGTAAGCTTTCTAAAGCTCTTGAATTCATATTTGGATGAGTTTCTTCTCTGTCTCGGGCATTCTCTGTGCATTTGATTCGGTCTCTATGTCAATCATTTTATCCCCCGGTTGTTGTCTCTGGTTTCTCTGTGCCTTCCCCTTCGCTCTTCATAATGGTTCGCCAGGGTGGTAGGATTCGTTCCGGGGGGCGACGTGGAAGTGGCAAACGTCTAACCGCTAGTCATTCTGTGGACCCTGAATAGTCGCCTATCAATCTTCCCTCCTCTCATGTGGATGTGCCTCCTCCGAGCCCTGTGTGTAAGCCAATTCCAAATAGTTCTTTCCAAACCACGAATTTCAAATTCCAAAGCAATCTGAATAGGCCTCTGATTACTGCTCATATCACTATAATCCTTTCGGAAGAAGAAAATCAAATCTCTCCTCTGTCATGCATGGCTCCTGATCCTTCTCAAAGCAGTGAGCATTTAATGGATGAGGGAAGCCAGGAGAATCGGACGAATGATAAGTTTGGTCAGGATGAAATTCCCAGAATCATTCCGCCTCTTGAAGACACAAATCCAGTGGCCGGGGAAGGGACTCCTGGAGCTATAAGTCATTCCTTGGTGAACCCAACAAGCGAGACGTATGGCAATGAAAATTTGTGGATTGGCAGCGCGTGTCTGGTAGCGGAGAAAACTCCTAGTGCGGATATGGAAGTTTAACGCCACCTGGGTCTGTTTTTTCTCCCTTTTTGGTTTTGATATCGCTCAGTTGACTACTTCCAGGCAACTCTGTTCACAGTCAAGGTTCAGCATCTTCAACCTATTGTTTTTGTTTCCCTTCAGGGCAGTGGCTGTTTTGCCAAGTACTTAGGCTTTTTTGCTGTCATGTTTCTACCTACGTTCTACGGGTCTATCTCTGGGTTCTATATCTGTCTTCTAGCTCTTTGTAACTGGTCTCCCCAGGTTCCTTCTGTACTGGGGCAGTTCTACTGTGTTGAGTGCTCTCGGGTTCTGTTCTCTGAGGCCTCAACTCCTTGTAAAATTATTCCTCTTTCAGTTAATAGATTTTAGTCTTTGCAGAGAAAAAAAAAATAATAATAATAATTTTATGGTTGATATGTATGGCATGTAAATTTTTGGCCAAAATTTCAGAATTTTTCTTATTCTATTACAACATCTTTTTGTTTCCTTGAAACATTATATGTCCAAATTTCAATTCTTTCTCCATGGTCGTGCTTTGTTCTTAAAGAGATTTCTATTGGAGTTATTTTGTGTCACAATCTAAGCTATAGTTGAAGAGTTACACATTTTGGAAGTAAATTGATCCCTAATTTTCCCCTTATATTGTTTTAGTCATAACTTACTCTCACTAACTCACTTTCACAGTTGTAATATATCATGAGAAATCTCTTTCCGAGCTATTTTAGTTAAACTATAAACACTTTTTGTATCGATGGTACACATATTTCATGGATTTTCACTAGCCAAAAATGTCATTTAGTGCCCTAAATTCCTTCCAAGTTGATAACAAAAAAATCAATGAAAATTTTAAAAAGTTATGGCCTTTTTCACTATCTTAGTACTTTAAATCAACTAAAAGTACATGTAACTCTTCTCTACAACTCTCATACAATTATATCAGTAGTATTTGTGCTCTCTCTTTGATTGCTAAGTACATGTGTGTGTGTGTATTTCTTAGTTCTCATACACACACACTTACAAAGGATTATGATCATGTGTTTCCTCTTAAGAGGACATAGGTCATAAATTGGAGAGGGTAAAATATGTCTTCCTTCTTATACATTAGGAGTCAAATCGTTGCAAACAATTGGGTCCCTTATCCTTTAAACAATAAAACTTCACACATCAATTTTATCTTTTGCTTAATCATGACATTAAAATTAAATATTTTATCTTTCACTTAATCGTGACCTTAAAATTAAATATTTTATCTTTCGCTTAATCTTGACCTTAAAATTAGATAATTATATATATGTTTAGTCCTCCGTTATCATTGAAAATGCAGTGAGTTTGCACATCTTCCCTTAAACGCTTAGTACACATGCAAGTACTTTTTCTTCCTTTGGGTTCTACCTTTGCTCCATGGTTCACATGTAAACTTACCAAACTCCAAAAAAGATGAGAGATTCTCCCTTCAACTTCATTTTTCCCTGTGGAATTTCTTTAGTGGTTGCGAAAACATGCAGGGTCCATTCCCCATGTCCTCCCACAACATGCGACTTACACACTTGCATATCTGATGGTTGATATTGGTGTAGATAAACAACCCAAAATTCATAATGTATTATAATATACATGAATGTTTGTGGAATGTTTCACTTTTGATGGATTCAATAGCCATAGTTAACCTAATTCAACTCTCCAAGGCACAGTTTAGGCAGAGTTGCATTTTAATAGATCCAATTTCCATGATTAACTACATCAAATTCCAACATGTGTGCAAGTTAAAAAGTTACATTTTCTATGTATCTAAGAGTTACATTTTCCATGTATCTAATGGCCCAAATCTATATTAGATAGCAACATGTGCATGTTAATACCAAGTTACACTTTCGATAAAATATACAAAATAATAAGCTATAGCTTTTAAGTGTTTGAAGATTATTTATTTATATTCGAATTTAAAATAATTTAATATTAGTGTAATAATGAGATTAATTTTTTTTACATGGTAAACTAAAATATATAATATTATTTTAATAAAAAAAAAATATTTTATATATTATTTTAATAAAAAGATAATTTATGATGAAATAGGAATTTTAAAATATTAATTTAATTATCAATAATTATTAAGTTAATAATAAAGATTTAAATTCTATAAAATATTATTAATAGTAATCATGGATAAAGAGTTGGGATTTATTTCAAAAGTAGTTATGTTTTTTTCTTTTGAATTTAGTTATAAAAAATATTAAGTTTAGTTTTTATTTATGACATTGAAATTTTATTGCTTATTATTGTTGTTTTAGTATGTTGTTCTTGTTATAAAATATATATATATATATATATATATATATATATATATATATATATATATATATATATATATATAAACTCATTTTTGTATGTGGAGTGCTACATTCACATAATATTTTACTAGGAAAATCCAGATGAAGGGATCGCTTCTTGTAGGCTTAACCATGAAGCCTAACAGTGAGTGTGTGAAGATAATTGAACTAATAACCTCTCAATAATAATAAGTATAGGCTTAACCATGAAACCTAACAGTGAGCATGTGAAGATAATTGAACTAATAACCTCTCAATAATAATAAGTATTTTAACGACAGAGATCCAATTAAACTAACCCTTAGAACTTATATATGCTTAAATCATATATTAATCTTATTTAAAATTAATTGATAATAATAAATTCAAATAAAATAACAATATAACTAGTTGTTATAATTTTTTAAAAATATTTATAATATAAAATGTATTATAAAACAAATATTTCTATATTTATTAAAATTGACTTTTATACATGTTCGTCATTTAATTTATATATATTCATTAATAATAATCAAAATATATATACTCATATTTAAAAATAAAAATAAAAAAATAAAACATATTTTTGATCGTTTATTTTTAATCAATTATATAATTAAATAAAATATGTACATAAGGAGAATATTTATAAGCTGGCAAAATATTGATAGAAGCAAATTCTTATTTTTAATTTTTTTATTTATTTGTGGGTGTTGTTGTTCTTTTCCCTAATAATGTTTTCATTAGAATGTAAAAATGGTCTATAGTTATAAATAGTAGACTAAAATTCCACTATGGTTATGGTAATATGGATGGAATTTGGATTTAATGATATTTTTTCAAATTCTATTATTGTAAAGGTGGATATAGAAAACATCACATATTTTAAATTTAATTATTTTTTTATTTTGAAATTGATTCTAATTTTGTTGAGTAATATTCATTATAATATTTTTTGTGTAAATATCTTTATAATATTTTTATTATGTGTAAATTGGTTATATTTTTCTTTTATTCTTCAAGGGAAGAGTGAGGAGAAATATAAGTTATTACATTAATATTTCTCACCATCAATAATTAAACTTAGGTGGGGGAGATAACAACCATTCTTCCTATTCATGGCACCTATCTGGTGTTTATCTTTGCTTGCTTCAAAAAAGGTCTCTGGTTCAATCATGGACAACATGGCAAACTAAACTTGATCTATTGTCTCAACAAGTTTCCTTTTTGTTTTAACCCTTGCATTCTTATCACCAATAATTTGATTTTAGGATGGTACTTTTGTACATACCTTGAGGGTTCTTTCAAATGGGTCTTTGTTTCCTCCACATCTTCAACATGTTCTTCCTCTCTTCATTGTTTTGTTGATATAGGGTATTGATAAAGCATGTCTTCTTTTTCTTGATAGGTAGTTCCTCATCAACCTTCACATATATATAATAAAAAGTCTTATGAAGCCTTTTATTGTAGCACATGTACGCTTTTCGTTTTGGTTAATACCTTAGGAAGATTTCTTCATCTAACCTAGCATTAAATGTTCCCAATTTCTCGTTGTTGTTTTTAATATAATACTTACGATTAGATAGTTTGAAATGTTTCATTGATGTTGGTTTTCTATGCCATAATTCATTAGGTTTCTTATCACAGTTGGGTCTAAGATGTACCTTATTCAGTATGTGGATTGTTGTGTAAATAACTTCTTCCCAATAGGTTTGAGGAATATTCCTTTCCTACATCATCTCTCTAGCCATTTGTTCTACTAAATTGTTTCTCCTTTCAACAACTCCATTCTACTAGGGTGTGGTCGCAATGGTATACTTCCTATTTATTCCATTTTCATCATATAATTCTACAAATTGATTTGTCGTAAACTCTCCTCCTTTGTCGAAGTGTATGCACTTTATCTTGTAGCTTGTTTGGTTCTTTATGGGCACCTTAAAGACTTTAAATTTCTCAAATGCTTCTGATTTATTTCTCAAGAAGGATACACATGTTAGTTAGGAACAATCATCAATCATTGACATGAATTAACACTCACCTTCAAGTGCTTATGTTCTAGAAGGCCCACACAAATACAAGTGTATTAGTTGCAATGGCTTGCTAGTTGATAGTTGATTCTTGGTCTTGAACAGAACACAAGCTTGTTTCCCCATTTGGCATGACTTGCAAATAGGATTCTGGGGCTTCATTATCTTAGGAAAATATCTTACAACTCTCGTTTTACTAAGTCTGATGACATGGTTGAAGTTTAGATTTCCTAGTCTCCTATGCCACAACCAACACTCATCTTGTTTGCCCAAATAACATTCTTCATTGTCTTCCTTCAAAACATATACATTGTTTTCTATTCAGATTCCTCTCGTAAATATGTTTCCTTTTGTAGATGACCTTATCTCACAATATTGAGCTCTATAGATGACACCATAACCTCTATTGCACATCTGACTTACACTCAACAATTTATGTATCAGTACATCTAAGAACAATATATCATGTGCCTTGCCTTTGCCTTTATTCCAGCTAATTGTACCCTTTCCTTTTACCTTTTTGTTGCATCATTTCCGAAGGTGACATTTCCATATTTATTTTCATCTAAAGACATGAACTTACTTTTGTCCCCAGTCATATGCCTAGAGCAACCACAGTCCACATACCATTGATTGTTTTGGTTCTAAGCATAACGAACTAAGCCACACTTACTCCTTTTCTACTCTTCCTTTTTCTTTTTCCACTACATGGGTTCCTATGTCCTGTGATTTCCATGAGTTTGTGATACAAATTTTTTGAGTTGACATTCATAAGATTTTCGGTGCGGGATCCCCCAAGGGAATTTTTGGGGCTTAAAGCCCAGATTTTGGTCAAAATATGTAAATTCGATGTAAAGACTCCTCATTTTGTGGGCGCAGAGCGTGAAGTTTGTACACGAGTCATAAGGTTGTCTGCCCTTAAATTTGTAATGTAATGTTGACTTTAGAGATCTACCCATGGTTCGTGGCCCATGGGATTGTATAAATAGAGCGAGGCTCTAAGTTGTAAAAGAAGTAGAGAATGGAGGATAAAGAATTGAGTCTTGTTTGAAGTGTATAGTCAAGTCTTTGGGTTGTAGAGTAGGAGAAGGCTCTGCAGCTAAGTGCGCAGAGGCCTAGTAGTCCGCAGCTGAGTGCGCGGACCCCTACAGCTAAGCGCACAGGGTGAGTCGAGTCTGTAACCATTGAAGCATTAACAAAGAGAAGTCTCACATTAATTTTGTGTATCTAATTCCTGTTTTTATTCTTTGTGTATATTGGGTATGAATTGCATTTTCACTCTTTGTATAGTGCGCAAACTTATATGATTGTGTTGATTAAGTAAATGTGAGATAAGTATCTGTTTACGCAAAGATAACTAACAATTGCAAGAAGATAAGCAAGATCCACAGTGTAACTTAGGGAAATAACTTAGATTGCTGCCATAAGCAGTGTAAGAGCACCTCAGCCCCTGGTGAGGGCTGCGTGAAGGCAGTTAAAATAGGTCGCGAAGGTATCGCAGGTTAGGATAGTGCGCGAAGTGACCTTTGCGAAGGTATTCACAGTTGGACTAAATTGACCCCTCAGACATCTCGAGGGTGCGGAAACTTGGTTCCAGCATCCCCCCATACTGTTTTGAGTAAGACTTTAGTCCACGCTCTATGGGCTGATGCTGAAAGGGCCAGTAGTGTAGGGATTTGTTTGGCTAATTAAATCCAAACCTGGGTCAGGACCCCTCAAGCCCAC
Source organism: Pinus tabuliformis (assembly GCA_031772625.1). Classification (NCBI taxonomy): domain Eukaryota; kingdom Viridiplantae; phylum Streptophyta; class Pinopsida; order Pinales; family Pinaceae; genus Pinus; species Pinus tabuliformis. Next base: position 112,527,434 of record CM062820.1, on the reverse strand, counting down.
AAATGGTTTCATTACCGGGACCGGAATCTGCATAGAGATGTCTAATGTCGTATCATTGGAATCCAGCTAAGAAGAAAATTGAGGTTGGTTGGACATTAGAATTCACGAGTTCATGACGCAGGAGAACAAGAATCCGCAACTGACAAAAGAAGAGTGGTTAGACTACTACCTATACATAGATATCCATGAAATCATCTTCGTATCTTTGCTACTAAGTTGTACGAGTGGATTGCGAAACTAGCAGATAGCCAAGGAAGGTGGAAACTCGACGGTCCTATTTTGTGGACCCTAGAGTTGGTGTGCAGATTGGAAGCATCAGAGGATAAGATCATGTGTTTTGTTGATCACTAGCTCGATTGGATTATAGGATGATTCATTACTAAGTTCGCAGTAGACACTTCAGTCAACTATATCGAGGTAGAGCAATGCTTCCTCAAAGGACCACAAGGTAAGTACATAAAGTCTCTGAATACTTGGATTAAAATGCTATTGTGTGAAAAGAGGGTTATGCAATTAGTTTGATGTTCGAAGCTACGCAAAGCGGAAAAACCTACAGAAACGAAAGAAGTAAGGGACCAGAGAATAGCCCTTTTATTTCACCTCTGCGAGGGGACGAGGAAGAGCTCGTGAAGGTCTCTCCGCGAAGTGCGATCCATCTGATAAGGAAAAGAATTCTGTGAATACCACCCCCACCCACACCACCACCAGCTTCACTGCCTTCACCTCCATCTTCACCCGTACCACGTCCACCACCACCACGAGTCAATATGGCAAGCACGATAAAGTTGCATGTGTTCAAGGGAGTGGGAAATGAGGATCTAGACCAATTTTGGTTCACCATAAGAGTCGTATGGGAAGTGCAGGGAGTTACAGATGATAATATAAAGAAAGCGACGCTGGTCAGCACTCTGCAGGATTGCACACTGACCTGGTATATTAAGCATTCTATTGATAACCCAAATGTGGGAATCGCGGATATCCAGGAGTGCTAAACATAGAATTTAGTAGGTTGAAGTTTGAAGCACAGTCGATCATTGGATTCAAATAAATCACGATGCTACCAGGTGAGATTCCTTGGGAGTTGGATCAAAGGTTGAAGTGTACAATTTGCGAAGATAATATGAATCTGACAGACGGACAACATCGCGAATGGTTTGTTGCATCGCTAACGCCTCATTTAAGGAGCGCGTTATCACAGCAGAAATTAACGACTCAGGAAGAGGCCTTAGAGATTGCGATGAGGCTGCATGAGACCCCGATGCAGGATCCCAACTTGGGAGTTCAATAGATCCACACACAGTTGAAAAACTTATGCCTTAAGATGCAGAGTCTGAAATAGGACAAGACAGCTCGACCAGAAGTACGCGAAGAGGTGTGGTGCGTAAAATGAAAGGGTTAGGGTCATGATAAGGACCACTGCTCAGTGTTCACAAATTACCTCGCAGGAGGAGGACCGATGCCGTTAAGGCTGAAAGCATAGGTAGGACCTAGTGTGGCACCTGCTTTGTGGTGCGCGAGTTGTGAAATAGGTGGAAAGCATGATACAGACAATGAAAAACTCACAATAGTTGTTATGTAACTTTTGTAGGTTGGTGGGACATGATGAGCGCACTTGTAGGAGTTATGAGTTGATGATGAATAGAACTCCCACCTACAGAGTTCAGGCTGAATGACGGCCCCTAGACCTGAATGCAGGAGTGGCGCGAATAGGATTTCAGTGGCGTGGACGGGGTCGAGGTGGAGGAGGACCTAGAAGAGGTCGCGGATAGCTGATATGCTACAATTACGGAGGGTCGAGACATTATGCCCGTGATTGTATGAACCCAACACGTCTATCATGTCTATATTGTAATTTTTTTATCATGAGACAAAACACTGTCCTACGCTGATAGCTAGGATACATGACAAAGGATCATTACTGCCTCCCCCAACTCAGAACCTGTAGATGATGAGGTCTGAGCTACGCGAGGAAGATCCAAATGTGAACATTATGCTCCAAAGTGGAATCACGATGGGAGATGACAAAGGTAAACAACCTGAAGATAGTACTTGGGTTCGCAAAGCTCTGACAAAAGAAGCAAAGTTTGATTTGGAGCGCACTCAGGAAACCTTCATGGAAGCTAAGAAGAGCTTCACTTATGCCTCCACTTCAGGAAGCAAGGATAAACCGGAGTCGGAGATGGACCCATCTATGATCACGACGTTCCTGTAAACATGCATGAAGTTACTACACGACAGTAACGCTGTAAAGGGATTATAGGAACTCATTAACAAATGTGTTGGGACCGTGCCAAGAGAACCATGTGTAGTCCGGAAGATTGGAAAGCATAAGATGAGAACGGGGAGAGAAATGAGGTTAACCACACAAATTGGAGAATATGAGATGGACCAAGTAATTCTGAATTTAGGATCGGATGCGAACATGCTGCTGAAGCAAACATGGGAGCGCATGGGGAGACCGATGCTACAATTGTCTCCTATTCAGCTGCAAATGGCGAACCAAAAGAAGGTAATACCCATGGGGCGATTGCAGGGACTCACAATGGATATTGAAGGAGCGAGCGCACTAGCAGACTTTGAAGTGATAGAGATTGTTGATGACAACAATCCTTATCCCATACTCTTAGGAATTGATTTGGCCACTGACATGAACGGGATGATTAATCTGAAGAAGCCATAGAAAATTTTAGGGGTGAATTCTCGCCCTTTGGCGGAATTAAGGGGTTTTAAATTTTTAGTGGGCGAATATTTTGTATCATAGTACATTTTTACAAATCACCTCAAATAGCCCACCTTATTTTAAGGGAGAGGGTAAAAAAGGTAAATTTAGCCCTTGAAATTAGGAGTTACAACCTTCCATTCCCCATTTTCAAGAATAGGTTTTATTTAAGTGAATCCTATGGGCCAAAGGCCCGAATACCATATTTATAAAAGAGGTATGGTAAATTAATAAAAATATAAATAAATGAGAGGTATGGTAAATAAATAAAACATTTTTTATATTTACTCCATAAGTCACCTTATATACATGCAAGGGTGTAAAAAAATAAAAATATAAGTAAAGTGGAGGTATGGTAAATAAATAAAACATATTTTTATACTTACTCAGAAGGTATGGTAAATAAATAAAACCTCTTTTTATATTTAGTTCATAACCCTCGTTCTATTTATGAAGGCTCAAGAAAGAGGTTTTATTTAAGTGAATCCTGTGGGCCAAATACCATATTTGTAAAAGAGGTATGGTAAATTAATAAAAATATAAATAAACGAGAGGTATGGTAAACAAATAAAACGTTTTTTTTATATTTACTCCATAAGTCACCTTATATTTACGAACACTCAAAAAATGCGTTATATTTAGGTGAAACCTATGGGCAAAATACTATGGGACAAATACCATGGACTAGATTGTTATTAATACCATGCAAAAAAACATTATTAACCCTAATATTAGTATTAATAAATATTTAAATGCCACATGGTATTGACCCATGGTATTCACCAAAATGGCACATGGTATTGACCCATGGTATTCACCTGGAATGTAACCTATTTAAATGGGGGAATTAAACCAGCATAGATCCATCTTTACTCTGGATCTACTAACCCCCGAGAGGTATCAAATATCGTGATATGCAAACTAGCATAGAGTGAAAAAATATTTGATCCGATCAAGAGTAAAAATGGATGTTGTAATTTAATGTATGTTAAACATTTTAGCTTGGTTAAAATAAAAAATAAAATAAAAATCAACTATTAATTTTATTAATTTTAATAAATTACTAATAGTAATTTTTAAGCTCCAGGTTTATGATAACCCATGGTATTGACCCATGGTAATACCATGGTATTCATGTGAGCATAGACCATTTAAAGGGGAAATTCTATCATCTTAGATCCATCTTAATTCTGGGTCTACCAAGTGCTCAAAGGGATAAATAGATTTCATCCCCCTAAGAGTGGTATATGTGGAGTTAAGATGGATATAGGTTGGTTTTTATGATAATGAAGATATTAAATAGACTTAGGAAATTATATTGTAAAAACATCTTAAGGTGAATGCTTAAAGCATAGACATTGGACAAGTATATTTGTATACTTCAGTTTTAAGCTGAAACAAATCCAGGGCTAAAAGGAATGGATTGATTGCACTAGTCATCCTTCTATAACTTTCCAACATATGCTGGAGTAAACAGATTGTAATTTGGGTAATTTTTCTAATTGCAAATATGAACATACTTGTGTATTGGCAGGGTGGTTACGAGGTCCCTAGAAGTGATGAATTTGAATTTTTCTTGGTTTTATATATAGTATTAGGTTTTTTCTCATGCTTTCTGTGAATGGCACAGGTGACTTTTATCCTACACCCACTAGGTTATCGATTTGTAATTTCGGTAATTTTGATTTCAAAAGATATTTTAAAGAAATGCAATGATTTCATTTGTGTATTCAATAAACACAATATTTTATAATTGAGTAAAATATTCGTCATGCCTGGTGAGAGATTCGCCAAAAAATTATATATACATATCATATTATTGATAAAATCACCTTCCATTTTTCCTATATACCATGGAGATTCACCCATTTATTATACATGTAAATTTACGGGGCGCTCTTAAAATTTTCCCTTGAAGAAGTGCAAGATGATTTTTGAAAAGAAGTCACTACACGTAGTTATACCTCTGGACCCTGCTGAAGGACTGCGCTATACAGAGCCGGTGCGTGACTATGAAAGTGACAATGATTTAGACTGCATCTACAAAATAACCGCGCGAGAGCAACATTGGGTAAATCCCACCACGGACGGACGGATGTCATGGGAGCGTGAAATATCCTGTACATCAGATTCTGATGAGGAGATAGAGCAATGGCAGGACCAATTACAAAAGGTAACCACACTGAACTGTAATATGATGAGAAGATCGTTGCACTGCGTATTGATGAAAGTGAGGGATCTTCCTACTTATGATGGATTACGTGAGGTAGATACTTGATCTGATAATGAGATCTAAGACATTTATTAAGGTATTTTAGACTTATGTGCATGGATATGCCTATGTTACTTTATGCAATGGATCGATAAGATTGTGAAATACATAGACAATGAAGCAGTAAAAGACAATAATAAACAAACACATATAAACATAGCAAGTTTAATATGGATTTCACCCAACACTCCTGGGCTACATCTCCTAGTCTAGCCTTTAGTGGTGGCCTCTCTATTATGTCTTGAGAACAGAGTTTTACAACAGTGTGAGCTCATCTTGAGTCTCAACACACAATAGATACAACAGCAAGATTTTGCTTGAACCTCTCAAGCTTCTCTGAGCACACAGACTCCCTCAATCACTCTCTATCTCTGTCTTACTTTATGTCTTGGCACTACCTCCAATACTACTTATCCCTGTTTTCTCTCTGTCTGTGGCTTTAAAGCCAATTTGCGCTACCTGTTCGTTTCTCCTTCTCGGCTTTCTGTCTCCTTGCCTCTGTCTGCTCGAATCCCTCTTCTAGCGTTAAATAATCATTGTCTAATGCCTGCAAGGGAGGTGGCCACTTGTTCTGCAATGGATGAGTGCATCGGGCATTCGAAATCCCTGAACCAGCCACTCTTTGTTAACATAGAGAAATGTATTCGAAATTGAGAAAATCCACCAAAAAATACTATGTATCAGACTTCAAAAGTGCTCAAATCCAATATATACTCCTATCGGGTCCGCCTATGAGTCGCTATCGTATGTCGCAATGGCATGTCCCTTTGTATTTTATAAATACATTAAAATTGTGAAAATAATGTAAAAATGGCTCCCTCCGGACTTCAAATATTATGTATTTTCATTCCCAACCCCTTCAGGTCCGAGTTTTATCACATCAGCGCTGTTTATTTGTATTTCGAAATACACAGAATTACATTAAAAATGCCAATCTATGGATCCAAAACTTTATTGCATCTCCTTTGTAATTCTATCGGGTCCAGTTGTCGTGTATATATACATATGTGCTCGCCCTTCTGTATGGCTCTGATGTGACTTTGCGATGCGACTTGTCGCAGTCGCAAGTCGCATGAACCTCGGGTCGTGGTAAGTACTTCTATTGAAATCCGGCGATGCAATATGGCGATGCAACGTGGGTCGACGATTTGTGTGCTTGATTGACAGTCCTCGTTGACCCTGTCAATCGCTATCGCAACATACATATGATCTCCACCGATATTTGCCGATTGCCACTACCGATTGTGATTCGCTAATCAGATCTGGACCATTGATCGACCAGATCTAACGGTTGTAGTGCATTCACTGTTAGGCCTCTGTTTTCACTGTTTTCTTGTGGTTTTCGCCTCCCGATAGTGTTTTTCTGCCTTTTTGAAAGGTTTTCTCATGCGATTTTTTTTGTCTTTTAACGATTTTAAGTAGATTTTGAAGACTTTAGAGAGTGTTTTGGATCCATTTTAGATCACACCTTCCCACTGAAAAAGGCTTTTGGATCACCAAAAATTGTTTTCAAGCATCGATCAAGTTAGGATACAGCTCCCTCACTTGCCCAATCTCTATCCATTTTGCACTGCTGGGTTTTGAACCTCTAAGTCCAATTTTTAGGTACTCAACATCCCCTCTGTGCATGGTTCTCACCTTCCTATCCAGAACTATATCTTCCTGCAATTCATTGAGATATTCAGGCAACAAATCATCAATAGAAGGCAATTGACTTTGCTCTTCGGGATCTTCAATTAATGAAGGTTCAAACAGTCTTAAATTTTCTGCATTTACCATTGAATAGATGTGGATGTAAGCTGGCAAATCAAGGCAGAAATAAATCTTACCAATTTTCTCAAGCATCTTGAAAGGCCCATACCTTATTGTCGTCAGCTTCTTTCCTTCACCTTGCATTCTCTCTTTGCTGATATACAGCCAGAATTGATCACCAACTTGGAAGCTATGCTCCATCTTATGCTTATCATGCCTTGCCTTGTACTTGGCTTGGTTCTTTTCCAGCTATTCCTGCACTTCCTGGTGAATTTCTTGGATATGTTCAATGAACCTCATTGCTTTGTCCACATCATTATGTCCATCAACCGCTATTTCGTTTTCAAAGACAAAATCCAAGGAAGACCTTAGTATAAAACCAAAACAAGTCTCAAAAGGATATCTCTGTGTAGAAGAATTTTTAGCATGGTTGTAAGAATGTTGGACATAACATAAATGTTCATCCCAAAGCTTGGGATGCTTGCTACAATAACCCTTGAGCAACTGGATCACTGTCCTATTGACCACCTCTGTTTGGCCATATGTTTGTGGATGAAAGGTTGTGCTCTTCTTCAGTTTGGTGTCCATCAATTCCCATAGACTTGACCAAAACTTCCCAACAAATCGAGAATCTCGATCAGATACTATGGAGCTAGGTAACCCAAAATGCATCCAGACATGTTGAAAGAACAATTTTGTTTTTTGTTTAGCTATAATTTGTTTGTTACAAGGTATTAAAATACACATTTTGATGAACCTGTCCACAATAACATACAAATAGTCATGACCTTTTCTAGATTTTAGCAATCCCCCAACAAAATCCATGGAAACACTTTCCCAAGGACGAGAAGGAACTGGAAGTGGAGTGTACAAGTCTAGCTTTCTATTGCTAGGCTTGCTTTTAGCACACATGGTACACCCTTTAATATATCTAGAAATTGTTTCATGCATTTTTTTCCAATAGCAGAATCTTTGCAGCTATGCAACTATTTTACTTACCCCAAAATGACCTGATATCAGAGAAGTATGTGCTTCCCTAATTACGTTAACTCTTTCAGTTTATGGAATGCATAGCTTTCCCAAATGATACAAGAGTTGGTCCTTAACATAATAGTCCAATTCTTCTACTTTTTTGCCATGACATAAAGTTGCATATACATCTTTAAAATATATATCTTGAGCATACAGTTCAATGTAGCTTTCATGCATCATTGATTTATGCTTAAGTATAGTTGATGCATTTATAATTGGTCTAGACAACATATCTGCAACTTTATTGTGTATGCCCTTTTTATATCTGATGACTAGATGAAATTGCTGTAGGAAACCCATCCACCTATGGTGTCTTGATTTCTGCAATTTAGTTTGTGAGTGAAAATACTAAAGTGGCTGATGATCAGTATATATAACTGTTTCTTTGCCCATTAAGTAATGTTTCCACTTTTTTACACTCTGTACTAATGCATACAATTCTTTATCATATGTGGGATAATTAATATGTGGGATAATTAACTGCTGCAGAATTAAATGTCTCAGAATGGTAGCATAGAGGTTTACCATGTTGCATCAACATTGCTCCCATGGCATAGTCACTCACATCTATTTCCATCTCAAATGGTCTTTGAAGATCTGGCAATGATAGTACTGGTGTTGTACTAATTTTTTCTTTCAAGGTGTCGAAGGCTTTCTGCTGTTTGCCTCCCCACTGAAAAACCTTGTTCAATCCTGTCAAAGCATGTAAGGGAGCTGCAATTAAGAAAAAGTTAGCAATAAACTTTCTCCAATATTGTGTTGCTCCTAGGAAGCTTCTAATTTCTATAGCAGATTTGGGTTTAGGCCAGTTTACAGAGACTTCAACCGTAGAAGGATCGATATTCAATTCACCACCCCCTACAATTGACCCAAATAATTTAAAGATGTTTTGCCAAATTCACACTTTGATAATTTAACATAGAGATTTTCTTTTTCCAAAACATCTACAGTCTGCTTTACATGCTTCAAATGTTCTTCCCATGTTTTACTAAAATCAAGAATGTCATCCAAATATACAATTACAAATCATCAATAAAAGGTCGGAGTACATCATTCATAACTCTCATGAAAGTGGCAGGAGCATTAGTTAAGCCAAAAGGCATAACTAGCCATTCATACAGCGCTTGCTTTGTTTTGAAAGCAGTCTTCCATGCATCTTGCTCTGCTACTTTGACCTGATGGTAGCCACTATGCAAGTCCAACTTGGAAAAGTAAACAACTTCTTTCAGCTGATCTAATAGATCACCAATGCGAGGAAGGGGATAATGATTCTTGATCATTATTTTATTCAGTGCTCAGTAATCAATGCACATCCTCCACAAACCATCTTTCTTCCTCACCAACACAATTGGAGATACGCATGGTGGTGTGCTTGGTTTTATGAACCCTTTCTCGAGCAGCTCCTATACCTGCTTCTTGATCTCTGCATTCTCTAAAGCGGATAACCTATACATTCCTATGTTAGGCAATGGAGCATCCTGCTACAAATGAATGTCATGTACAATTTCCCTTTTGGGTGGCAGACCTTCAGGTTCTTGAAATAAGATACCATATTCTGAAACAAATTTTTCTAAATCAGCTTTCTGTTTAGCATCACAGACCTCAAATACATTGGTTTTATGAGGTTTCTTTTCCTTTACAACCATCAGTAAAAATTTCTTTCACTAATTTACAATTCTTTTCATCTGCCCTGAGTTTATGAAAGTATAATTATTCTTGAGTTTATGAGCTCTTACAATATATTCTATTCCATCTTTAACAAGCTGATACTTATTTTCAGCTCTATAGAAAATGAATTTTCTATCATACAAGTAAGGACTTCCTCAAACAATTCCACATATATCCAAGGGAACTATATCTAACTCAACCTCATCTACAAATGCTGACCCAAAAGAAAACCTAAGTTTACATTGTCTAGTCACTTGTAGCTTTGCTTTATTACATACCCAACCTAAGGGATATGGCTTCTTGTGAGGTGTGGTTAGTAGCCCCAATTTCTTTACAATTTCTTCAGAAATCAAGTTTACTTGTGAGCCACTATCAAATAAAGTATCAATCTTTTGATGCTTGGAAATAACTCTAATATGAAAAATCTCATGTCTTTTCCTCTCATTTTCTTCACTATCAATAGTTTGTGCAGAATTACTAGTAGATGCTTCAGAATTTTTACCTTTTATACCTATAGTTGTGATTGTTGTTTCATCACCTCAGTCTAACCCCAAATCTTTCTGTATAACAGTAGCAGTCTTCTTCTTCTTGCCATCGAACTTGTTGGGTTTCAGCTCCGGATGCAAAAACCAACAATGTTCATCATCATGTCCATCCTTCTTGCAGTGAGTGCATGAAGGTTTGTCTTTCTATACAACATTTGCCTTCCTCTCTTTCCATTTCTACTTCCTCTTTTCCTTGTTCTTGCTTGCAGTGGGTTTTGATGATTCCCCCCATCTTTGGGTTCACATTCTTTCCTCTAGCCTCTAGATGTGTAGCTTGAATAGATACCTCATCTATGCTAGTAGGGTTAAACATGAGAATGGTGTGCCTCAAATAACTATGCAAACCACCTATATACTTTAGCAAAGTTTCAGGTGAGTCTAAAGAAATGCCTAGAATCAAAGCTCTTTTTCTAAATTCCTGGGTATAGCTTTGTACACTTTTCCCTTTTAATTGGCAAAGAGTTTGCCAACTCATCATAGCTTGCTGCATATAAGCTAGTGGATAGAATTGTTTTTTAATGGTAGAAACAAATTCACTTCGGATAGAAAGAATTTCACCATGCTTTTTCAAGTCAGATTGTGTCCTACCTTCCCACCATACCAAGGAAGTTCCTCCAAGGTGTAGCTGTCCAGCTGAATTTTACTGCTATCTGAATCAATGTTCTACACCCTGCAATACATATCGATCTGTCTAATCCAGTTATCTAGCTTTTCTGCATTTAATTCTCCATCATATATTGGCAAATCAAATTTAACATCTCATTTAATCAAAGATGTTTTCTTCTTTTTATTTTCAGGGCTATCAGGAGGTTTGGATAGAGGAGCCTCTTTTCCTTTCCCTTTTCCTTCAAAATGGCCATCTAGAAGAGATTCTTCTGTTCCCTTGTCTTGTTTGGAGGTTGAAGAATCTTCACCTCTACCTTTCTTAAATTATCGATACATCTCTTCTACCATGGCTCTCATAGTCATGAAACTGTCCATGAACTGAGAGTCTGATTCCAAGGGATTTTCTTCTGCCATTTTCCTCCTAGGATAGACTCTTCCTATTTCTGCATTAGCTTCAACTAGTTCTCCTTCTCCTAATTTGAGCTTTCACCTAGTTATCATTCACCAATCCAGCACAAGCTTGTATAACCTTAGCAACCTAAAGCTGTTATACCACTTGATCTGATAATGAGATCTAAGACATTTATTAAGGTATTACAGACATATGTGCATGGATATGTCTATGTTACTTTATGCAATGGATCGATAATATTGTGAAATACATAGACAATGAAGCAATAAAAGATCATAATAGACAAACACATATAAACACAACAAGTTTAATATGGAGTTCACCCAACACTCCTAAGCTACATCTCCTAGTCGAGCCTTCAGTGGTCACCTCTCTATTATGTCTTCATAACTGAGTTTTACAACAGCATGGTCTCAACCTGAGTCTCAACACACAATAGATACAATAGCAAGAGTTTGCTTGAACCTCTCAAGCTTCTCTGAGTACACAGACTCTCTCAATCACTCTTTGTCTTAGCACTACCTCCAGTACTGCTTATCCCTGTTTGCTCTCTGTCTATGGCTTTAAATCCAATCTGTGTTGCCTATTTGTTTCTCCTTCTCAGCTTTCTGTCTCCCGGCCTCTGTCCACTCGAATCCCTCTTCTAGTGTTAAATAATCATTGTTTAATGCCTGCAAGGGAGGTGGGCACCTGTTCTGCAATCGATGAGTGCATCGGGCATTCAAAATCCTTGAACTAGCCGCTCTCTGTTAACACAGAGAAATTTATTCGAAACTGAGAAAATCCGCCAAAAATACTGTGTATCGGACTTCAAAAGTCCTCAAATCTAGTCTACACTCCTATCGGATCCACCTATGAGTTGTTATCGCATTTCGCAATGGCCTGTCCATTTGTATTTTAGAAATACATTAAACTTGTGAAAAAAACATAAAAATGGCTCCCTCTAGACTTCAAATATTATGTATTTTCATTCCCAGCCCCTTCGGGTCTGAGTTTTATCGCATCGACGCTGTTTCTTTTTATTTCAAAATACACGGAATTACATTAAAAATTCCAATCTACGGATCCGAAACTTTATCGCATCTCCTTTGTAATTCTATCAGGTCTGGCTGTTGCGTATATATACGTATGTGCCCGCCCTTATGTATGGCTCCGATGCGACTTTGCGATGTGACTTGTCGTAGTCGCAAGTTGCACAAGCCCTGAGTCATGGTAAGTGCCTCTATTGAAATCCGCCAATTTGATATGGCGGTGCAACATGGGAGGTCGATCAGCGCGCTTGATCAATGGTCCTTGTTGACCCCGTTGATCGCTATGGCAACATACATATGATCTCCGCTGATTGCCACTGCCGATTGTGATTCGCCGATCAGATCTAGAGCGTTGATCGGCCAGATCTGACGGCTACTATGCATTCACTGTTAGGCCTCTGTTTTCACTGTTTTCTTGTGGTTTTCGCCTCCTAATAGTGTTTTTCCGCCTTTTTGAAAGGTTTTCTCATGCAATTTTTTTGGTCTTTTAACAATTTTAAGTAGATTTCGAAGACTTTAGAGAGTGTTTTGGATCCATTCTAGATCAATACTTTCTTATATAAGTTTGAAAGGGAGTTGCCAGAAAAGCAATGTTTCCAGGCCTTGAATTGGGTACTACACGCTACACTCGCGAGGTGGTGGGGTACACATAAAGGGATCTTTGATGACTGGGACGAATGTAGAAGGATGATGTGCATGCATTTTTGGAAGCCTAATATGAAACTAACAAACAAGTATGATGGATGGGATGATCTGCGCGCACACCTGGCCAAGTGGACGAAGGTCTATGGAGAAAAGCCACAACCTGAGTGGGTGCACCTGTTCTGTCATACTCTAGATGTTATACCCATGAATTGGTATATATAGATAGAGCTCCACCATGGGATAGGTGAATGGGATATCCTACATGAAGGGTTCATGCTGACCTTCAGTTTTGAGGATGGATGGGGGGAGAGTATTGATGAAGCATTACAATAGATAAAAGTAGCCATCTTTAGGATACCACAGGAGCCTTTAACCCTAAGTTAGCTTGAATGGGCTACTCAGCTGAGTTGCGTGCTAGAATGTTATAATGTAACTGCTAAAGAGGAGGATGAGGATCCAAGGAATCTTAACATTCCAGAAACAGAAGGTCATTGCAAGGTTCAAGGACCACAAATTGAGAACCTTGACGTAACCGCGCCAGTAAAAACGAAGCAGGTGAACATTGGCACGGAGGCCAAACCTAAGCTTGCAAAGCTTGGTGACTATTGGGATGACGGGATCGTGGATAAGGTCACTGAGTTACTCCGCGAGTACTAGGACTTGTTCCCAACCAAGTTTACGGAGTTAAATGGAATCATTAGAGATTTAGGAATGATGAGGATCATGTTAAAGCCTTATGCGAAGCCAGTTAAGCAGAGGCCTTACCGCTTAAATCCGAAATACAAGGAGAAGGTTTGCGTATGATCTGGAATTTATCCAAGATAAAGAATGAAAGGTATGATAGACTCATGTGCATGGATGTGCCTATGTTACATTATGCAATGGATCGATAAGATTGCGAAATACATAGACACTGACGAAATCAGAGAAAACATAATAGTCAAACATGTAAACAAAACAAGTTTAATAAGGAGTTCACCCAATGCTCCTGGGCTACATCTCTTGGTCCAGCCTTTCAGTGGTGGCCTCTCTATTATGTTTTCAAGCAAAGTTTTACAACAGTGAGATAGATTCAAGTCTCACTAACAGAATGGAGTCAGTAAGAATGGAGTGCACAGACTCTCCTTACTGAAACTCGACCTCTAAGGGTCACAGTAGTATGACAGGCCTATACTGAGGAGCTTTCTTGAACCTCCCAAGCCTTGAATGGAGTAGACAGACTCTCTAACTCTCTCTGGCTCTGTCTGACTTGATGTTGCCTTCAGGTCAGCTCGGCTTCTACTCTCTATTCTCTGTTATTAGCTTTCCGCGTCTCTGTGTTGCCCATCTATATGCTGCCTCCTTCTCTACTTCTATCAGTTCATGGCTTTAAAGCCAGTCTTCACTTTGACTACTCATTTCCACTTGCCGGCCTTTTGGTTTCCTTTCCTCTGTCCGTTTGAATTCCTCTGCTCTACGTCGTCATCACTGGGTAACGCCTTGCAGGGATGTGGCCACCTGTTTGCTAACGAACTGGGTGTAAGATTCCCTGAATCATATTCGAATGGCCGTTAAATTTGTTTGCTTCAAGATTTCCCACGAACACGAATCGTTTTCCAAATCATCATCCACATCAGACGTCAAATCCCTATCATCTTACTTTTTGACATGTCAAATCCGATCGCTTATCAGGCCACATCTCCACCGTTGACCTGGACCCCCCAAATCCTACGGTCGTCCTTCATATCGGGTGGACAAGTCGCACGATGTTTACCCGTCCGATGTGGGCGATTTTCTCTCTCCTCCGTTGGACGCATGTCGCTCGATGTGTGGCATCGGGCGGGACTCAGCTAAAACTACTTATCGCCTCGAAGCCTTCCGATATCCTATTGGTTTTGGGGAATCCCAAGCTACAGAACCGAAACAGTTACCTTTCTGAGTTTTATAGCGGTTTCGGGTCCGAGCGTTTCGGGGCTTTCCTTCACTGAGGGGGACACCCTGTCAGAATCCACCTCTGTTTCCGGAATTAGCCTCTGGTTTTGCCAGTTTTGTGCCTTTCCACTTTACCAGGGGCCAATGGTCTACGTGCTTGACCAAGGGTCCTCATTGCTCCTCTCTGGCCACAACTACAATTGTTATGAGGATTCCTTCTGATAGCTTTGATCTTTTCTAGGACTTGAATCTTCTAGCATAATTTGAAACAATCATGAAAACTTAGAGAGTTTTAGGATCCAATTTGGATCATGGCCTTCCCACTGAAAAAAGCTTTTGGACCACCAAAAGTTAGTTTTCTTTTAAGCAACAATCAAGTGAGGGTATTGATTCCTCGCTTGCTCAATTTCTATCCATTTCACACTGCTTGGTTTTGAACCTTTGAGTCTGATCCTAAGGTACTCAACATCCCCTCTATGTGTAGTTCTTACCTTCCTGTCCAGAACTGTATCTTCCTGCAACTCATTAAGATATTTAGGTAACAGATCATCAATAGAAGGAAATTGACTCTACTCTTCGGGATCTTCAATTAATGAAGGTTCAAATAGTCTCAAGCTGTCTGCATTAACAACTGAGTAGATGTGCATGTAAGCTGGTAGATCAAGGTGAAAAGCATTCTCACCAATTTTCTCAAGTATCTTGAAAGGTCCATACCTTATTGGCTTCAGCTTCTTACCTTCACCTTGCATCCTGTCTTTGCTGATATACAGCCAGACTTGGTCACCAACTTGGAAACTATGCTCCATCTGATGCTTGTCATGCCTTGCCTTGTACTTGGCTTGGCTCTTTTCCAGTTGTTCCTGTACTGCTTGGTGAATCTCTTGGATTTGTTCAATGAACTTGGTTGCTTTGTCCACATCACTGTGTCCATCAACTGCTATGTCTTTACTAAAGACAAAATCCAAGGGAGACCTTGATGTGAAACCAAAACAGGTCTCAAAAGGAGATTTCTGTATAGAAGAATGTTTAGCTCGGTTGTAAGCATGCTGCACAAAGAATACATTTTCATCCCAAAGTTTGGGATGCTTGCTGCAATAGCCTCTGAGCAACTAGATCACTGTCTTGTTGACCACTTCTATTTCACCATCTATTTGCGGATGAAAATCTGTGCTTTTCTTTACCTTGGTGTCCATCAATTCCCACAAGCTTGACAAAAATTTCCCAACAAATTGGGTATCTCGATAAGATATTATGGAAGTGGGTAATCCAAAATGAACCCATACGTGCTGAAAGAACAACTTTGCAGTTTGTTCAGCTATTATTTGTTTGTTACAAGGTATTAAAATACACATTTTGCTGAATATATCCACAACATATAAATAGTCATGACCTTTCCTAGATTTAGGCAGTCCTCCAACAAAGTCCATGGAAACACTTTCCCAAGGATGAGAAGGAACTAGTAGTGGAGTGTACAAGCCTATTTCTCTATTGCTGGGCTTGATTTTAGCACACATGATGCACCCTCTTACATATCTAGAAACTATCACATTCATTTTCGCCCAATAACAAAATCTTTGTAGTTGTGCAACCGTTTTACTTACACCAAAGTGACCTGATATTAGAGAAGTGTGTGCTTCTTGAATTATCTTTACTCTTTCAGTTTGTGGAATGCATAGCTTCCCACAATGATACAAGAGCTGGTCCTTAATATGATAATCCAATTCTTCTACTCATTTGCCTTGACTCAAATTTGCATATACATCTTTAAAATCTATATCTTGAGCATATAGTTCAATGTAGCTTTCATGCAATACTGAATTATGCTTAAGTATAGTAGATGCATTTATAATTGGTCTAGATAACATATCTGCAACTTTATTGTGTATGCCCTTTTTATATCTGATGACTAAATGAAACTGTTGTAGAAAACCCATCCATCTATAGTGTCTTGATTGTTGCAACTTAGTTTGGGAGTGTAGATATTGAAGTGGTTGATGATCAGTATGTATACCTGTCTCTTTGCCCATTAATTAATGTTTCCACTTTTTCACACTCTGTACTAATGCATACAATTGTTTATCATATGTGGGATAGTTAACTACTGTAGAATTAAACGTCTTAGAATGATAACATATGGGTTTACCGTGCTGCATCAACATTTCTCCCATGGCATAGTCGCTGGCATTTGTTCAATCTCAAATGGTCTTTGAAGATTGGGCAGTGCTAGTATTGGTGCTATACTAATCTTTTCTTTCAAGGTGTCGAAGGCTTTCTGTTGTTTGCCTCCCCACTAAAACACCTTGTTCAACCCTGTTAAAGCATGTAAGGGAGCTGCAATCAAGGAAAAGTTAGAAATAAACTTTCTCCAATATTGTGCTGCTCCTAAGAAGCTTCTAACCTCTGTAGCAGATTTGGGCTTAGGCTAGTTTACAATGACTGCAACCTTAGAGGGATCTATCTTCAATTCACCAACCCCCACTATATGTCCCAAATAATTCAAAGATGTTTTGCCAAATTCACATTTTGAGAGTTTAACATAAAGTTTTTCTCTTTTTAAAACATCTAGTGTCTGCTTAACATGCTTTAAATGTTCTTCCCACGTTTTGATAAATATAAGAACGTCATCCAAATATACAATAACAAAATCATTAAGAAAAGGTCTGAGTACATCATTCATTACTCTCATGAAAGTAGCAGGATCATTAGTTAAGCCAAAAGGCATAACCAACCACTCATACAATCCCTGCTTTGTTTTGAAAGAAATCTTCCATGCATCTTGTTCTACAACTCTGACCTGATGATAGCCATTATGCAAGTCTAACTTGGGAAAAATAAACAGCTTCTTTCAAATATTCTAATAGATCATCTATGCGAGGAAGGGGATAACGATTTTTTATCGTTATCTTATTCAGTTCTCAGTAATCAATGCACATTCTCCACGAGCCATATTCCTTTTTCACCAAAAAGATTGGAGACCCACATGGTGATGTGCTAGGTCTGATGAACCCCTTCTCAAGTAACTCCTGTACCTGCTTCTTGATTTATGCATTCTCTAAAGTGGACAACCCGTACATTCCGATGTTAGGCAATGGAGCATCTTGCAGCAAATTAATATAATGCACTATTTCCTTTTTGGGTGGCAGACCTTTAGGTTCTTGAAACAATACATCATATTTTGAAACAACTTTTTCTAAATCAGCTTGCTATTTAGCATCACAGCCCTCAAATACATTGGTTTTATCAGGTTTCTTTTCCTTTACAACCATCATTAAAAATTGTTTGCATGAATTTACAATTCATTTCATTTGCCCTGAGTTTATGAGAGTATAATTATTCTTGAGCTTATGAGCTCTTACAATATATTCGATTCCATCTTTAACGAGTAGATACTTGTTCTTAGCTCTATAGAAAATAGCTTTTCTATCATACAAGTAAGGACTTCCTAAAAAAATTCCACATAAATCCAAAGGAAAAATATCTAACTCAACCCCATCTACAAATGTTGACCCAAAAGAAATCTTAAGTTTACATTGTCTAGTCACTTGTAGCTTTGCTTTATCACATAGCCAACCTAATGGATATGGCTTCTTATAAGGTGTGGTTAGTAATCCCAACTTCTTTACAATTGCTTCAGAAATTAAATTTACTTGTGAACCACTATCAAACAAAGTATCAATCTTTTGATGATTGGAAATAACTCGACTATGAAAAATCTCACGTCTTTTTCTCTCATTTTCTTCATTTTAAGTAGATTGTGCAGAATTACTAGTAGATGCTTCAGAATTTTTACCTTTTATAACTGTGGCTGCGATTGTTGCTTCATCTCCTGAGTTTGACCGCAAATCTTTTTGAATAGCTGCAGCAGTATTCTTCTTCTTGCTGTCGAACTTCTTAGGTTCAGCTCCGGATGCAGAATCCAGCAATGTTCATCATCATGCCCATCCTTCTTATAGTGAGTGCATGAGAACTTGTTTTTCTATATAGTGTTTCTCTTCCTCTCTTTCTTTTTCTATTTTCTTTTCTCCTTATTTTTTCTTGCAATGGGTTGGGATGATCCCCCAACTTCTCTAGCTTCAAGATGCGTAGCCTGAACGGATACTTCATCTATACTAGTGGGATTAAACATGAGGATAGTGTGCCTCATGTAGCTATGTAGACCACCTATATACTTCAATAAAGTCTCAAGTGAGTCTAAAGAAATTCCTAGAATTAAAGCTCTTTTCCTAAATTCTTGGGTGTAACCTTGTACACTTTTCCCTTTTAGTTATCAAAGAGTTTTCCAGCTCATCATGGCTTGCTGCATGTAGGCTAATGGATATAATTTCTTTTTAATTGCAGAAACAAATTCACTCCAAAAAGAAAGAATCTTACCATGTTTCTTCATGTCAGCTTGTGTCCTGCCTTCCCACCATACCAAGGCAATGCCTCTAAGGCGTAGGCTGGCCAGCTAAATCTTACTCTTGTCTGGGTCAATGCTCTGCACTCTGCAATAAACATCAATCTATTTGATCCAATTATCCAGCTTCTTTGCATTCAACTCTCCATCATATATTGGTAAATCAAATTTAACATCTAATTTAATCAAAGATGTCTTCTTTTTATTTTTAGGGCTATTAGGAGGCGTGAGAAATTTTTCTTCTTTCCCTTTGCCTTTGGAGTGATCATGGAGGAGAGATTCCTCTACTCCTTCGTCTTGTTTGGAGCTTGATGAATCTTCATCCCTATGTTTCTGATAGTCCCTATACATTTCCTCCACCATGGATTTCAAGGTCATAAAACTATCCATGAACTGGGGGTCTGATTCCAAGGGATTTTCTCGTGACATTTTCCTCTTAGATTAGACTATTCCAATTTCCAGGTTAGTTTCAGCCAATTCTCCTTCTGCCAATTTAAGCTTTGATCTAGTTAGCATTCAACATCAAAATCCAGCACAAGCTTTTCTAACCTTAATAAACTTGAGCTCCGATACCACTTGATCTATAATTTATCCAGGATAAAGAATGAAAGGTATTACAGACTCATGTGCATGGATGTGCCTATGTTACTTCATGCAATGGATCGATAAGATTGTGAAATACATAGACACTAAGGCAATCAGAGCAAACATAACAGTCAAACATGTAAACAAAACAAGTTTAATAAAGAGTTCACCCAATGCTCCTAGGATACGTCCCCTGGTCCAACCTTTCAGTGGTGGCCTCTCTATTATGTTTTCAAGCAGAGTTTTACAACAGTGAGCTAGATTCGAGTCTCACTAATAGAATGGAGTCAGTAGGAATGGAGTGAACAGATTCTCCTTACTGAAACTCAACCTCTGAGGGTCACAGTAGTATGGCAAGCCTACACCGAGGAGCTTGCTTGAACCTCCCAAGCCTTCAATGGAGTACATAGACTCTCTGTTTCTCTCTGGCTTTGTTTAGCTCAATGCTGCCTTCAGGTCAGCTCGGCTTCTGCTCTCTATTCTCTGCTATTAGCTTTCTGTGTCTTTGTGTGTTGCCCCTCTGTATGCTACCTCCTTCTCTGCTTCTGTCAGTTCATGGCTTTAAAAACCAGTCTGCTCTTTCACTGCTCGTTTCCACTTCCCGACCTTCTGGTTTCCTTTCCTCTATCCTTTCAAATTCTTCTGCTCTGCGTCATCATCACTGGGTAACGCCTTGCAGGGAGGTGGCCACCTGTTTGCTAACGAACTGGGTGTTAGATTCCCCGAATCATATTCGAATGGCTGTTAAATCTGTTTGCTACAAGATCACCCGCGAACAAGAATCGTTTCCCAACTCATCATCCACGTCGGACATCAAATCCCTGTCATCTTGCTTTTTGACCTGTCAAATCTGGTCGGTCATTGCGCCGCACCTCCACCGTCGATCTGGACCCCCCAGATCCTATGGTCGTCCTTCATATTGGGCAGACAAGTCACACGATGTTTACTCGTCCGATGTGGGCAGTTTTCTCTCTCTTCCATGCGGCGCATGTTGCTCGATGTGTGGCATCGAGCGGGACTTAGTCAAAACTGCTTACCGCCTTGAAGCCTTCTGATATCTTGTCGGTTTTGGGGAATCCCGTTCTACGGAACCAAAACAGTTACTTTTCTGAGTTTTATAGCGGTTTTGGGTCCGAGCGTTTTGGGGCTTTCCTTCTCTGAGGGGGACGCCCTACGATACGTAATTAGTGCTTAGCACTAATCTTGTATCAGAATCCACCTCTCTTTCCCGAATTAGCCTCCGGTTTTGCCAGTTTTGTGCCTTTGTGCTTTACCATGGGCCAACGGTCTGCACGCTTGACCGAGGGTCCTCGTTGCTCCACTCTAGCCACAACTACAATTTTTATGAGGATTCTTCTGATAGCTTCGATCTTTTCTAGGACTTGAATATTTTAGCATAATTTGAAACAATCATGAAAAATTAGAGAGTTTTAGTATCCAATTCGGATCAGCGTAGAACTAGACAAAATGTTCACAGCAAGAATCATTGAGCCGATGGAAGAATCTGATTGGGTAAGTCCAATGGTGGTGTAGGAAAAGAACCAGAAGGATGAGATAAGAATATGTGTGGATCTCAGAAAATTGAATGATGCTTGTGTGCATGATCCATTCCCAACTCCGTTCATAGATGAGGTGTTGGACAATGTCAGTGGGTAGGAATCATATTCTTTCACTGATGGGTTCTCAAGGCACCACTAGATCAAAATTGCACCGGAGGATAGGAGCAAGATAACCTTCGTGACTGAGTGGGGTTGTGTTCAATACACTGTCATGCCATTTGGGCTGAAGAACACGCTGGCCATATTTTTGCGCGTGGTTGTTACAACATTCAAGGAACATATTCATAAGTCCTTGGAGGTTTATTTTGATGATTGGACTGTATTTACATTGGTTAAGTGCCATGTAGCGAGCTTACGCTTGATGTTGGATACCTACCGAAGATACCAAATCACGCTTAGCCTCTAGAAGTGTGTGTTTCTTGTTCCTTTTGGAAACCTATTGGGACAAGTGGTTTGCAAACAGGGACTCATGGTAGATCCCGTGAAGATTGTGGTGATTCTGAATTTGGAAGCGCCGCGAAGTGTGAAACCGCTGCCCGCTATGCTGGGACATACAGGGTACTACAGAAAGTTTATCATAATTTATGCCCAAATCACTGCAGCGATGGAGAAACTGTTGAAGAAGGATGTTATATTATGCTGGAACGATGACTACAAGAAAAGGCTCGATATATTGAAGGAAAAAATGGTCACTGCACCGATTCTTGTCTTCCCAAACTGGGACAAAGAGTTTCATGTCCATTTTGATGCATCGTGTATAGCGCTGGAAGTGGTACTAACACAGGATGGTGGAAAGCGCTTGGATCACCCTATCGTGTTCAAGAGTCGTAGATTGTCTAAAGCAGAAAAGTTCTATTCCACCACTAAACGCGAGGGACTAGCTATGGTGTATGCGCTCCAGAAGTATCAACACTACTTGTTGGGAGGTCACTTTAAGATGTATACAGATCATTCCACACTGAAGTACTTGGTCAATAAGCCTGTGTTAGGGGGGCGCATATGCAGATGGATTTTATTGTTCCAAGAATATGACTTTGAAGTTGTTGTGAAACCTGGATGATTGAATGCGGGACCAGATCACCTGTCGCGCATTGAGACAGGAGAGGAACCTACTAGTCTAGAAGAAGGATTACCCGATGCACAACTCTTTGCTATGCACATAGCAGATGGAAATTTTGAAGATATAATTCACTTTCTCATGACTGGAACTGTGTCGAAAGGATACTCTGTCCAACAGAAGAAGGAACTAGAGGTGCGCGCGACAGATTTCCTTGTCATTACAGGGCACCGATATAAGATGGAGAATGATGAGATACTGCAAAGGTATGTACCTAAATTTGAATGAAGCAATATCCTCACAAATGCTCATGGGGGCGCTGTGGGAGGACATTATGCAGGAAGAGCGACCGGGTAGAAGATTCTCTGCACAAGGTTGTGGTGGCTGACCCTTCATTAGGATTCAAAAGCACATTGCAAGGCTTGTGATGTATTTCAAAGAATAAGTAAACCATCATAGGGGGGCGATATGCCTCTGAATCCACAAATGATGTTGCATCTATTTGAAAAGTGGGTGATCGACTTCGTAGGACCTACCAACCTCAAGGAAAAATGGGCGCAAGATATATTATCACTGTGACAGAGTACCTGACTCGTTGGGCAGAAGCATAGCCAGTAAAAGATTGCACGACCATGACAGCTGTGAACTTTCCGTTTCAACATGTATTGACATGATTTGGATGTCTGAAGATCTTGATGAATGATCACGGTACTCATTTCCTGAAAGAGATGATCAGCATGCTAACAGAAGAATTTTAGGTGTATCATCATAAGAACACACCGTATCACCCACAAGCTAACAGGATAGTAGAAACGTTTAACAAAGTACTGGAGACTATGATAGCCAAGGTATGCAATGCGCAACGAAGTGATTGGGACCTGCACGAACCCTCAATATTATGGGCTTATAGGAGGACATGCAAGAAACTTACGGGACAGACACCTTTCTGGTTGGTCTATGGAGTGGAAGTTGTACTACCGATGGAATACATCGTCCCTAGTCTATGCATACAGTGCTCACAAGTATGACGGACCTCAAATCCCTAGAGGAGAGGCTTGCGTAGCTAGAGGAACTCGAGGAAGAACGATTTTTGGTTGGCTTTCACCAACAGGTACAAAAGCAGCGCGAAAAGGCCTGACACGATCGACATATTAAGTTGCGCACCTTCAAGGTGAACAATTTGGTGTTACTGTATGATAGTAAGTTTGATAAATTCTCGGAAAAACTCAGAATGCATTGGCTGGGACTGTATGTTATTAAGGAGGTCACAGACGGAGGCACGGTGTAGTTGGTAAAGTTAAATGGAGAACCTTTCCCAGGAAAAGTGAATGGCAGTCAGTTGAAGCCATACACGAGTGGCCCGACTATTTGACTAGCTAACAGAAGCATAGCCTTAGTGCTCCAGGAAGCTAAAAGGAGGCGTGGGACTATAAACAAGTTCAGGGAAGTAGTTCAGCTACAATAGTCTCTGAACAGTGTGTCTAGGAAGTACAGTAGGCAACTGCTTAGTGTGTTGCCAATCTTGCAGCAGTCTAGGCAGAGTTGGGTGGTCTTCATGTAGAGTTCTCCGCACCGACAGAGTGACTTGAGGGCAAGTCACGATGTTTGTGTTGGGGGCCTGTTGGGTGCAGGATCCCCCAAGGGAATTTTTGGGTCTTAAAGCCCAGATTTTGGTCAAAAGATGTAAATCCGATGTAAAGACTCTGCATTCTATGGGCGCAAAGTGTGAAGTTTGTACATGAGTCATAGGGTTGTTCGCCCTTAATTTTGTAATGTAATGTCAGCTTTAGATATCTACCCATGGTCCATGGACCATGGGATTGTATAAATAGAGCAAGGCTCTAAGTTGTAAAAGAAGTAGAGAATGAAAAATGAAGAACTGAGTCTTGTCTAAAGTGTAGAGTCGAGTCTTTGGGTCGTAGAGTAGGAGAAGGCTCTGCAACTAAGTGCACAAAGGCCTAGCAATCCACAGCTGAGTGCACGAACCCCTGCAGCTGACTGCGCAAGGTGAGTCGAGTCTGTAACCATTTAAGAATTAATAAAGAGAAGTTTCACATTAATTATGTGTATCTATTCCCTGTTTTTATGCTTTGAGTATATTGGGTATGAATTGCATTTTCATTGTTTATATGGTGCGCAAACTTATATGGTTGTGTTGATTAAGTAAATGTGAGATAAGTATCTGTTGACGCAAAGATATCTAACAATTGCAAGAAGATAAGCAAGATCCGCATTGTACCTTGGGGAAATAGCTTACATTGATGCCATAAGCAGCGCGAAAGCACCTCAGCCCCTGGTGAGGGCTGCGCGAAGGCAGTTACAACAGATCGCGAAGGTATTGCAAGTTAGAATAGCGCGCAAAGTGGCTTGCACGAAGGTATTCACGATTGGACTAAATCGGCCCCTCAGACATCTCGAGGGTGCAGAAACTTGGTTCCGGCATCCCCCAATATTGCTTCAGGTGAGACTTCAATTCGCACTCCGCGGGCTGATGCCAAAAGGGCCAGTAGTGTAGCGATTTCTTTGCCTAATTAACTTGGAACCTAGGTCAGGCCCCCTCAAACCAACATAAGACTTATGTCCAAAATTGTGACAATAGTAAGATTTAGTGACATAAAAAAGTGAAGAAAATGGATTAATGTTCTAGGTTATTTTTTTTCTTTCATTTACAGATCTATTTCTCACTTCACTTCTTCTTATACTTAATTTTTCATTCCTTTTGACATATGATCTACAGTTTATAGCCTCGTGGCCAATTATTTTTGCATAAATAACAATATCCATAGAAAATATTTTCATACCTAGGAATGGATGGTACTTGTGAATAAGATCTCCTTGGCATCTCATGATTTTGTCTTTTAAAGAAGTAAGGTTTATGGTAACTCATTTCTTATTTGTTCAATCTTCTTGTTTGTTGTGCTTGAATAGGATTAGTGGTTTTCTACTACTAAGGTGCATTTTTGCCTTGTTATTGTTGAGATGTGTTGTTGACATCCTTATTCTTTGGTTATTGTTGGTTGTGATTGTCTCCTATGACAACTTTGACAAAGTTGATGGTATCTTTATCTTTTATCTTATTCTCATTGGTTTCATCTTCATAGCCCAAAATAACTTTCATAACCAAAGATCTCTGAGAATTCAATATCATTTCCAACTTTTTAGACCCCTTTATGTGTTTATGGTTCATGTTCAATTTAGTTTGTGCCTTCTCTAGCTTCTTTCTTAGGGTAACTACTTCTTTATCTAGATTCTCAAACTCTTTTCTTTTTTCTTTTAATTGTTATAGCATAACGTCTTCAACCATTTTTGCCTCTTATAATTCAAATTTTAACTACATATTCTCTTTGGACATAGGCTTTTCTTTAACATATTTTAACAAAATTTCTTTTGTTTCTTATTCTTCTGCTTGAATTTGTCAGTTTCTTCAAGTGCACTAATTAGCTCCCCCTCAACACATACTTCACCTTCTTATTCTCCTTCAAAATCATTATTCTCTTCAAACTAGTTTTCTACGGCCATAAGCATAAATTCACTAATTTCCTCTTCATCAAAATATGCACTTGTGTCTTCAAAGGAGTTGTTATCTCCTTGTATATAAAATCTTTTCTTTCAAAATCTTTTCTTTTTCTTCTCTCTATTAAATTTGTTCTTTTCATTCTCTTTAAACTTTTTTTCTTCCTTATATGGACATTTTGAGGCATAATCCCTACTCTTCCACAATTAAAGCACTTAAAAGGAAGTTTTTCTTTGTAGTTACATATCCTTCTCTTCAATCTTCTTACAAATTTTTCTTCTTCTTCATCTGAGTATGAGCATGAACATTCCTAATCTTCTATATATTTCTTGTCTACCTTGAATGATGCATCATGTGTGGTTGATTTTCCTTTTGTAATCCTCATTTCATATGTTTTTAGGGAGCAAAGAAGTTGATCCATTGTTAGTTTTGCAATGTTAGAGATTTCATTGATTGTGATACCTTGTGATTAAACTCAACAGGTAGTGGTATCAACACTTTTTGGACTATTGTAGACTCCTTAATATTTTCACCTAATCTCTTCATAACATTAAAAATTTCATCCACTGTAAGAAAAAACTTAGTTATATCTTCATCATCATTCATTATTAAGGACTTAATTTGCATTTTAAAAACTTGTAATTTAGCTAATTTTACTTTACCAATTTCTTCATGAATTTTTTTCAGTTTATCCCACATTTATTTAGTAGTCTTATAATGCATTAATTTTATAAATTCTAGTTTAGATAGCCCACTAAGGATACCATTCATGGATTTGTCATTGAATGTACAATCAAGCTTGTCTTATTTGTTACCTATTACATGTGGCTCTTTGTAGAATTCTCGACTGTGGCCTAGACATCTTCACCAAGGGAAATTATATATGTCTTCATTCTTATTTTCTTAAAGATATAATTAGTACCTGTTACAGGTTTGTTTGGGCACATAACTCTCGATGATCAGATCAGTGTAAACAAGGTCTATCAAACCCTAATTCAGTTGCTACATGCCCTAGACATGCCACCTCATTGAGTGGTTTGATCCATGAGAGTTTCCTCACTTCAAACCTGCTGAAGTGCTTCCTTCGGTCACCAGTGTAGCCCTGGTCAGGGGTAAGTGCTCTACAGGGCCGGTAGCCCCATTCAAGGCTGCATTGCAGAGCACCTAAGCCCACTCAAGCCTACACTAGGCAATAATGTTGGCTTTAGGGGGCCTAACCCAGGTTCAACGTT
Source organism: Pinus tabuliformis (assembly GCA_031772625.1). Lineage (NCBI taxonomy): Eukaryota > Viridiplantae > Streptophyta > Pinopsida > Pinales > Pinaceae > Pinus > Pinus tabuliformis. The sequence goes on along the minus strand of CM062820.1, from coordinate 112,500,498 downwards.
AGTTAGCCAAACAAATCCCTACACTACTGGCCCTTTCGGCATCAGCCCGCGGAGCATGGACTGAAGTCTCACCTGAAGCAATATGGGGGGATGCTGGAACCAAGTTTCTGCACCCTGAGATGATCATGATGTCAGTTTATTCCTTCTATTCCTACTTCCACACAGGTCACTAAGTTCTAGGTCTCTATCTTCCTAACCTCTTATTCCTCCCTTTGATACCTCTGCAAAAGGGTACGATTGGCCTTCACGTAGCCCTAACCTTCTATCCAGATACTTTCGCTTTGCTAAGGCAGCATATTGCACAGATTGTCAAGTTATCTTAAGAATCTTACTTATCTTATTAAACTAGTATAGTTAGCACTGCGTAAACAAATGTTCTTACTTGCATTCTCTTAACCAACGAAATTACATACATTCGCACATAATATAAGCATTATAAATGAAATTCATACATAACATGTCAGGATGCATTAATAGGACCAAAGACACAGAATTTGCAGAATACTTCTCTTTATTGAAATCTTCCAAGTGATTACTAAATCTATCCACCCTGTGCACACAGCTACAGGTGTCCACGCACTCAGCTGCAGACCCTCTACCTACACGATGACCCAAAAATTAGACTTCTTACTTCAGAGCTATGACTCTCTTAGACTTCCTTGTACTCCTTAGAGCTTACTTAGTTCTTCTTCTACAATCCCATGGTCCGCGGACCATGTGTAGATCTTTTACAGCTGACATTTCTCTACAAAAGTAAGGGTGGACAACCCTTTATGACTCATGACACCTTCACACTCTGCGACCACAAAATGAAAAGACCTTACTAGTTTATTACAAAATTTGACTCAAAACATGGGCTTTTAGCCCCAAAACTATCCTTGGGGGATCCTGTTCCCAAAAGGCCCCCAACACAAGCATCGTGACTTGCCCTCAAGTCACTCGATAGGTGTGGAGATATTTGCGTGAAGTCCTTCCAATTTGACTAGGATGACCACAACCTCAGTTGTGCATTGTGCAGACACCTTCTTCGTATCTTCAACCATTTGCGTAGTCACTGCTCCTGAGTTGTCGGCCTAAAGCTTTTGTTGTGCAACTTGTAGAGTTGCAAGCTTGCCTTCAATAGATCTTGTGACCATGTAAGCCTCATCCAGCCAGGGCTTTGGTCTTGCCTTCAAAACTGCTTCCTTGTGCAATGCAGCATCCACCTACTCCTTCAGCTGCTTGGCATCCTGCAACTTTTCTAGCCTTTGTGTCAGCACGACGGTTCATGTTGTACCCTTAACCACATCATAGCATTGTTGTAGCTCATGCGCTTCCATCTCTAGTCGTTGTACATTGGGTTCCCCCTCCAAGCTTGTCAGGACCTCAAACGACTACTCAAAAATGTGGAATGTGCAAATGATATGACTCCAACATACAATCTGATGATCACCCACTGGTTCAAATCTACCACCCACTAGCTATTGGAACATCCATGAGAGATGATTTAACATCTGACACATCAATTAGAGTAACTGCTCTACTTATCGAACACTTTAGATTTGTAATATTCCGAATGAAAAGTGACAAAAAAAATTTAATCGTGGCAAAGTTTAAGAGAAATTCAAGGCCATTTGATCTAAATGGAAAAGAGAAAAAGATGAAAATAAAGCTATAAATTTCAAAACTAAAACTTGTTAAAGAAAATTGGAAAATCAGACCCACCATAAAAGAGAAAACCCTTACACGAGTCGTCTAACTATATCACCCAACACACTACACTTACCAGGTTCTATCTCTTCTATTGAAAAACCCTACTTTAAGCAAATTGGGAGAAATTCGGTTTTCATCCTTTCACAGAATTGCAGTAAGAGAATAAATCATACTACACCTTTCCATATTAAATCCTCAGATTCATTAACTTCAAAACTCTGAAACAAAATTCAGAATATTTTTTTTTGTATCTTGGTGTGCAGTGGTCTAATATGTATCCTAGATATCCTCTAATTTTTGGTGTCCTCACAAGGAACAATATATTTTTCAAAAAGTATATTCTAGCATAATCTACATAAGCTGAAGATCTATATGCATTTGCAGTCTCCAATTTTGTAGCAGACATGTATAATAAATGTGTCTTGATGACTGACAAAAGGAGAGACATGGTTTTGAGGAAGCCATTGTCTTGGGTAACACAAAGACAGGCACATCTATCATCAGGTGTACTTCCCCCAACGCCCCTAGTCAACAAAAAAGGCCTTTCAAATCCTTTACTGAAATGAAGTATTCACCCCTAATGACTAGAACAAGGTATTTACCCTCTTAGCTACATTCAACAAGCAGACGAGGCATTTCAAATCCAGAAAAAAAAACTTCACCTAACTCTCCATTAGCTAAGGGTTGATAAGAGAGATAGAGAGTCCACTTCACTTATTTCTATACATCAATTCCACACAAGTTCGAATTTTAAAAGAAAAAAGGAAAATTTTATAAAAAAAGGACAAATTCAAGCATCTTGTCATATGTCGTTTTGCAAATTCACAAGATTTACAAGGAAGCAATGCAAGGAAAGTTCATTAGAGAATTTCTGGATAAAGCTCACTACCCAACTTAGATGCTTATGCAATTCAAACTATGCAGCATCACAGCAGGCCTCCGTGTTTTTTTTTTAAACATCATAGAAGGTCTACAAAGTTTACCATCTAAACCACTCTCCATATCTAATGGTTGTCATATCATAAATGAATTGGGTGATGAAACAATGGTCATGATCTGATTGTTGTTATAGTAAGAGTCATGATGCACTTCAACCAAATTCATAACTATAGAAAACCCACTTGACTTTTAATTTTAAGTGTGTGTTGCAATTTATTGAAGGATATGGCAATTCAAGTGTGAATTGCCACACATGACAATTTCTCCTGTTTTCTTGTCAGTGTGCTTTGCTTTGACAAAGCTAAGAGGGAGATCTCAGAGCTTTTATGGCTCTTGTGCATAATATAACAACGTTTATGACATTGCACACAGTATAAGATGGGATAAAAAATGGTTGAAGAGTTCAAAGATGATTTTCACCAGAAATTCCAAATTTGACAATACTTCATCCTCCACTCTGGATTTATAGGCAGGATTTGGTTAGAAGATTGATGTACTCAACTGAGATGCAGTTAGGATTGTGTCATGAAGGGTACAGCACACCCTTCAGCACATGATAGGAAGCTCGAATATGGCAGGGTGGTACACTACACTACAGGTGAAGGAAGCTTGAATATGTACAAGGTGATGAATAAATTCAATGGGTATTTAAACTAGGGCCAAATCAACAAAGCCACATAAAATATAGAGAGACTTGAATCCATTTTATCAAAATGAAATTTCTCATTCAATCATAGAAGGCCTACAAAGTTTACCATTCAAACCACTTTCCATATCTAATGGTTGTCATATCATGAATGAATTGGGCGATGAAACAATGGTCATGATTTGACTGTTATTACAGTAAGAGTAGTGATGCACTTCAACCAAATTCATAACTATGGAAACCCCACTTCATTTTTAATTTTCTAGAAGAAAAAAGACTAACGAGAACAATTAACGTTGCCCACAACTTCTCATGGAGTGATGTAAAGTATACAACTATTACATCACATACAATCTTCATTTCCACATATACTTTGGGTAAATGAAGAAACAACAATTTTCTCAAATGAACACACTATTTACATTACAAACTGTAACTCAAGGGTAAAATGAGCAGAATATGACATCCAGTCCAATCATAAAAAGGGTAGTGTAGTGCTAACCTACTACACTGCTGGCAAAACCTTTGCTCAATACCATTCACTGTAACCTTCATAGTCTTTGAGTGAACTTCGCAAACCTTATGTCTACGGTGGTAGTCCTTTGCACAAGTGAGCTCCTTGTTACAACCCTATACTTGACAACGTGGAGTCTGAGAGGCCTGGGCCAGAGCATGAGACTTCTTCGATTGAACAAGCGAACTATATAAGACAGACACTTGGCTTGTGGCCTTTATTGCCCCTCCAACATTTGCATCTTCAGAATAATAAGTACTATTCCCAAGCTTCAGACCAACATGGCAATCTTCTCCTGAACCATCCACAATACTATTCTGTTTTGAGTCCTTGCTCTTCTCTACATTCGCATTCCCTCCTCCTATTTTAGATCTAGAACCAAAGAAGGGGGATCTCTTTGGAGTCAATACATCATGTTTTAAATGGCGCTCTGTTCGGTTTCCCATAGCCTTGCTACTACTGCTGCTATTTCCCTGTGCATTACCTAAGCTGCCCTCTTGAGAATCCACTTGGTTTCTCAGGCCCAGGAACTTTGATAGCATGACAGGGTTTGTCTTAAATGGTTCATTTCTTCTTCTCATTCTACATCCTCATTTTCATGAGCATGCATGCATTATTAACATGAGCGTGCATTATTAACTCTTTATGCCTAAAGTCTTATCACTGATATTTGATTTTGTGTTATTTTTCAAGGATGTGCATTCAAACTTAAGGTAGAATAAAAATAATCAATTTCAATCAGGATATTTTATCATATTTCATATTCTAACATGAATCTATTTTGTTGTTGTCACTATGCAATGCTTCTAAGCTCACAGAATGGTTGAAAAGTGGACATTGTGCATTGAAGTATCATGCCGCCCAAATCCAGGTCGAACATCTATAAAAATTGTCCTTCACAATGGGGAAAAAAATCATGTGGTTTATAGAATATGGGAAGTGCAGGGAAAGACAACCAATAACGAAGCATACTACATTACACTTCTTGCAGGGTTAAAAGAGGCAAAACACAATGGGGTCAATTACATAATAGTATTGACAAACTCAAATTTAATCTGTAATCACACGGAAGGCATCTACAATGTTCGCGCAGACAATTTGAAGCCCCTCTATAGAGAGGAAAAAATCTGGAGTGATCGATTTAATTATTTTATGATAAAACACCTTGCGGAGATCCATAAAATGTCTACTGATCTAATGGTTGGAACAATCTCAAGTGTCAATGTAGGTGCCAAAGATGATTTAGCATCTCCATTCATTCCATTGGCAAGCATTGATCAGCATCAGTATAGGTCTCAACTATGTGTATACACTATGGATGTCATTTTTCTTGGGACTATCATACCGTGGTTCTTTCACTAAAGAACCCATTAATGTAATTTTTTTTCCGTTTTGTAATATCATTCACCTTAAATGTCTACTCATGTTATAATCAAATTCATGTGTTCAGTTATATACATTATATTTGAGGTGAACTAATTATTCTTAACCTACTAGTGGTTCAGCAAAGATTATTGTAGCTCTGTTTGAATTTCATTTTAATTTCAAGTTTCAGATGCTGCCTCTTTAATACTGTCTTGAATTCCACCTGGATGGATGCCATGGGAATAAATGAAAGTAACAAAATAGGGTTATTTACATCTGGTTTGTTGGTTTTCACAACATTTAAGAAGTATAAGTCATTTCTGATGCAAACCCTAGCTATATCCATATCTATATGATGACAAGCCAGAAATAGTTGATGCATGATCTAATGTGAGATGAAGAAGCTCATACCATGAAACCCTCCTAGGAACATTGATGCATAATAATGACAAACTCTAACCTAGTATGAAGTGAATTTTCTTAGGTACATGGTTTGCCCTAGAATGATGCAATGTACACATATATCAATGAAGCCCTAGATGCCCATGATGCCTTTGAAGATTCCCTAATCCTAATAAATAAAGAACACAAGTGAAGAAATGCTCATCTTTCAAAATTGCCTAAAAGATTAAAAATATGTAAGCCCTAAACATTGTCGAAAACATAATGATACAATCCTAAAGTCTGCCATAGATAAAATAATGATTACAATTCACAAAATATAATTTCACTGATGGAATACTGATCTTAGTTAAGGATGAAAATGACACCATCTTGTAGAGGACACTTTCCCCTTTCGAATGAGCTATTACTCGCTTTCTAACTCCTCTTAGATTGAGATAAATTGAATTTATAAATTAGAAAAATTAGTACTGGTAAAATGAATTATGTAGGCTCATGTTCCTTGGCCAAGTGACATGTCATTTCATTGAAGGTAAAAAACTAGTATAAATATAAGCTGGAACTGGCCATTCCTCCCATCAACCTCAGTGAAGAACATCACAAGAAGACAGATAAGAGCGATACAAGCATGACATAAGTTGAGGAGATAAAAGTGAAAACTTTTTTGGGAAAACACTATTATGCTCCTTTCAAACTAGGACTTGTTGTTAGAAGCTCGGATATAGAATTGCAATAATATATGTGAGGCTCAAAACCTTGAGAGAAATCAATTTTATAGGCCCGAATCTCAAGATCAAAATCCATGAGAAGCCTGGATTGGCAAGAGAAATAGAAGCTCTGATAAGCCACTGTGGTACCCTCAGATAGTCCTAATCAAGCTTGGACTGTGGAATTGTAGAAATATGACATATCTCAGACAGTGGAAAGTATATAAGCTCAAATTTTAACCTCAATTCATGTGATTAGTTTCCTATTGAAGAGGTCAGATTTGTTGTGAAGACTAGAGACTTGTTGAAACTCAGACCTGCTGTAGCCTTGGGCAATTCTTGTGGTCAATGTTTTGTGAAGGATCATAACATTCAGATTGGAAAAACTATGAATAACTCGGACCAGTGATATTACACATTGGAAAATGGACAATTAACTAATTGGCAGCTCAGACCAACTAAAGAGTTGATACTTCGAATATGAACCTTGTATAGAGCTTGAACATAACCTTCTTCTTATTGAAATTGAATACCTTGAAAATGAAGAGATTGACTGAATCATGGACATTTGTGCCATGTTCCTGCATGTTTCCCATTTTTTCCAGGGCAGATTTGCGTAAGATAGGGCACTGCAGTAAAAGTATGTGGCTGTGGGTTATGTTCAGAAGTTCGAGTGTTCTTTTGAGGAGATATATCAGGATATGGGGCACTCCTTTGAAGCCCAAACACAGTATCTACAACAAGAAATTGGGCGTGTTTGTCATGGGAGTTATAACCAGCAGCAGGGATAACTTAATAGCAGAGGAAAGGTGCTGATTTGATGCTACTTATGGGCCTGTCCACATTCATTTATGACAGAAGAGGAAGGAACAGTACTTGAGATGGTTATTTTAATTGTTTTTGGATCTGCAGTCCTGCTGGTATAAATAGTTACAACCATTAACCTTAAACAAAAGAAAAAGAAATTAAAGAATACTAAATTTGATTTTTAAAATTATTTTTATTTTGATTTTTGAATTTTTTAGGAAAGTCATTATTTACTTGAGTTATGCCAGCTAGGAGGGCAGACTCCTTGGCTATCACTTTAGATCTGATAGCATTTAACTATGAGCAATATTTTAATTGAGTGACAAAAGCATTTCTCAACTAGTTGTAAAAGAGGAACTTAAATGCATACTTGATAAACCTTATGAAAATATAGTTTTGTGCCAGTGTCATAAAGGAGTTTCTGTGATATGGGAAACAACTTCAGTTGTTGTAGCTTGGAAAACAACTATCGCAAGTTTTATCACTATTTAATGATCACCAGAAAGTCCCCCAAGGCATGCTTCGTATTTGTATTGAGGGAATTAAAATATAAAACTCTTTTCATATGAAAGTTCGATTTACTGTTTGATAAAGGCATGGAGAATTTGTTTTTGTGTATTTACATGGGTTTAGAATGTGCATGGCAATAATCTTGGATATTTGATGAAGAGCTCTACTGATTTGTGGGTGTTGTAGTTCTACACATTGTAAAAGGTGTTTTTTTGTGGCCTCATGAGATTATTGAACGTTAGTTTAATGGTCATATCATGTTTTTATTTTTTTTCTAGAAAATTGTTGGGCATTGGGGTCTGCCTGATAAATATAAATTGTCCATTCACTACCCTGTAAGCGAGAATGGGGATGCTTATACCTTGCCACTACCACACAAACAGCAGCTTGGCCACATGTACATATTTTACCCCTATTTGGAATTGAACATATGACCTTTGTGGAGAGAATCACATGTTCTTAACTGTTAGGACCACTCAGGTTGTATGTATCATGTTTTTATTACATGGCAGTATTAAATAATAAAGTAACTTTAGGCATAACGTAATAAAGTAACATGTTATATGAATCTGCAAGGTTAAGAGATGTTAATTAGCTACTAGTTTTGTCTTAACATTAAGCTAGTTGGTTGTATGAGCATTTTTCTCTCATTAGAGATAGGAGCTTTGAATGTCTCTTTCTGATATGGAGTAAGAATATCATACTCTTTCTCTTTTCTCTTTTCAACTTTTATGTGCAGTTGTTATTGCAAACTTTATAAATATGTAGAAATATGAGCCCCATTTGTCTTAGAAGTGGTTAAACAAGTATCTAGATTAAATGTGCTTGTTTTGAAGAAAATGAATCTCTAATGAATCGAGTTAGGCATAGAAGATCCCCTTTTTGAAAGAAGATGCTAAGAGACATGCCTTAATTCTTGAAGAAGCACCACATATGTCTCATATTAAACTAGACTAGAAACATATGTTGCATTCTTAGTGATCTGAGTGGTTGTGTCAATGTAGAGCTGCATAGTGCACAATAGGAAGCTCACAAATTATAGCATTCTTCGTGATCTGATTGGTTGTGTCAATGTAGAGCTGCATAGTGCATAGTATGAAGCTCACAAATTGTAATAGCAATCAAGGTTCATTTTACATCCCCCTTGATATGGCCACAAAATTGGACTTTTCATACTAAATTATGCCAGATTAAAAATCTGGTGTGAAAGATGAAATTTCTCAAAAATGGAAACAACAGGCTCACCCCATAGGTAGTATATCTCAAAAAACTAGTTTCTAGAATGAAAACCAAGAAATTATACATTTGCAAAAATAGGTTGTGGATTCCAACTCTGTACCAATCCATAATCTCTAACATCAAAACTTTGAAAGAATGGATGAGAACACAATAATCCTTGTTTAAAGAGGAAGCAGAAAGATAGCAACACATCCTTGCTTATTGGGTTCAACTGATCTGGAAAATTTGAATTGCTTCCCCTACTTGTCGAGGTTTAAGGAATGTTACAAGCCAAGTTAAATGAGGAACACCTTCAATGGTACCAGGAATTTAGCCTTAGAGTGCATGGGTTGTCCCCTCCATCATCCCTATGGGATTTGCTATATACAGGTCCATCCTTCCTTCATGAGTCATGACACATGGGACTTGAAGGACATAGCATTGAGTATGCATAGATGGGTTCCAACTCCACAATTTTCAATCATCTCCAGACACTGAAGGACTGACTTTGAGCATGTCAATAATTTTCACCAATTTTCACAAAAGACTAATTTATCCTTAAATTTCTATTTCACTGAAATTCATTTTGTATTAAAGCAGCATGCCAAAATCACATCTATAGTAATTACTAATGAGACAACGTGATATAAAAGAGTTCCAATTCTACCCTTATATACAATACACTATACTGTTATCCAAAAAGGATGTATCAAGCTTATAGTAGCAAAAAGGCAAATAACCATTTTCTAAAGTTTGTGAGAGTTCAGCCAACATTTACACTGAGATTTTATATGCTTTGAGTTCAACAAAAAGATTTCAATAGCTCAATACGATAACCGTACAAAATTGAAATTACATAATGTTGTACATATTCAGAGACATGTTCAACCCATCATGCACACAAGATGTTCTTGGATCAGGAGAGCCATTTATAGGGTTATGCCCATATTTTCTCCATGAATACTCATCAACTCGAATAATTTTCATCTTGCCATTGATTGCTAGCACTTTGATTGTTCTTTTCACCCGCTATTTCATGTAAAACAAATTGAGAAAAATGTTGTTAAATGCTTTTGGTTAATCCATTACAAAACAAATTACCAATATAGGTTCACTTAAAATATAAATAGAGATTTTGTTTCATACAAAATTTCATTCATGAAAGTTATAACATTTTCATCAACCAACTTTTCTTACCATAAAGTTCGAAAACATGTGAGTAGATTGTCCCTCCTCTGTAGAAGGTGCAACTGTAGGTAAATTGTTTATTGGAAATGTGATAGTTGTGTAGTTTCGGAGCAATGGATTGAGGCATGTTGGATGGCATAAATGAATAAGGTATAGAGTGTGAGTGGCGATACAATCCGACTGCTTGTATAATAGGGGGCATCACCCTAGGATGTGGAACCAAAATGTTAAGGGTTGAGGTAGGGTGCCCAATGAATGAATTTGGTGCAAATGGTGGAAACAACCAGGGGGTTCGATGATCAAACGGGAGAGGTGGACATGGTGATTCAAATGGAAAAGGAATCAATGAACTCCCCATATTTGGATCCATATTATTCTCATCAAATAATCGAACTTGACAACTTGAAGTATTATGAGATGTGGAATCTTCAGCTGTAACAAAAAAAAACACATTGTTATGCAATTGCATGGAAGGCAATGAAGATAATGATATTTTGAATTTCACATAAAATGATACATCAATTGAAATTTCCATACCAATATTTCGTAAAATAGAATGTTATACCCTTCTAGATGTGTGGTCCAAATTGATTTATTTTGTAGAAGAGATCTCCAATTGTTCATTCATGCTTCTTTTCCTTCCACGACACCGTCCAACCTTTAGAAACTGTGGTTCATCTTTTCTTGATTTCAACATACGAACACTTTGCCCCCTTTTTTATATTGGGCTCAAGAAACTATGTCGCCTCTTGGTAGTGACCTTGGATGGAGTTACAACATCAAATTTCTTATTATTGTACTCTTGGCTTACATTTTCTACCAATTGATTTAGTGCATATGCCTGCTCCAAAGTTGTGGGTGTTATTTGTAATAAACCCCTCAATTTCTTATGAGTTGATGAAATCACAAGTTTAATTTCCTCATTGCTAGTTAGGGTGCTATCTGGCCTTACAATGGTTGAATCAGTGGAAGGAGAAGGTGGAAGGTTCATTTCAATTTCTGGGGTCATTACAAATGTTTCATTTAAATCAAGTAAATATCTAGGTCTTTCTGTAATAGACCTAGAGACATTAGGCAATTCATTACTCCCCGAAACATTGCTAGTCACTAGCATCTCAACTTTTAAAATATGCTTACAAATATTGCCATTTAGGGCCCATTTGCAATTACAAAAGTTTAGGTTCAGCCCTTTATATATGACATGATACCATGGATCACGAGTCTCCACAGTTTGGCTACGAACCAAAGACTCGGATTCATTGTTTCCATCAGCCACACAGTCTTCATCTGGGATATTCTTTGCTTTGCACTTATTTAAATTTATTTGTTGCTCGGTTTTTGAAGCTCGGACAAAACCAACTTTTTTTAGACGTTGGATGTGAATGTAATGCAACTCAACCTTTTTCAATAATAGATGCAACAACTAATCCACCCTTCTATGGGACACATTGTTCTTCTCACAAAGGTACCTTTGCTTTAGATATCGGTGATGAGATTCGATAGCATTATTAGTATCCTGGTTGGAATGTGGGAAGTCCCTATATGCTTTTGCCCACATATCTGAAAAAAAAAAACATATATTAGATGCAAAGAAACAATATAAAATGGTCCATTACAAAATAAACTGATAAAATGCAACTTTAAGAAACTTACATAATTTTCTGTTGCCTAACCAGTTGGTTGCAAAATAATCCAAAAACACAGTTTCTTCTTTTAATTCATCAAAGAAAATTTGAATTTCATGTTGTACAGATTCATAATCTTTACACGAATGCATGATTTCTCCTAAAGCACGGAAGATACAGACTTTATTTTCCTTTCCCCTGACTTTAGTTCCAACATTTTCCAACCACGCTCTACAGACATGTCATACACAAAATAATAGTATAGAGTTTGTGCAAGTCCTGAAATAATATAACATTAAAAGAGAATATCCTTGAACACTATTGCTTTTTATCTCTTCTTAAAAGAAAAAACTGGTTCACCTTAATGCCTCAATTTCCGTTGCCGCATCATCTGTGATGACACCTCAGACATGCTAATCTGGGTTTTCCTTTTTCCCATTTGCAAATAATTGTGACAACCATTTACAAATACCAGGAGTACCATTCCATGATGATATTACCCATGCCACTGGAATCCCATTGTGATGATCATCAAAAACCATTATGGTGTACAGTTGATACTGCATTACAATAAGAAAACAATATTATAAGCATATAAGAGGACGACATTGAAATGAAGTTGAATAAATGAAGTTTTGGTAAATATGTTTACACCATATTTATTAGTGCTGAATGTGGAATCCATTGATAACATGTTGTTGTGTGAGTGTTTCACCATCATTGAAAGCATCCACTTAGTTTATATGCCTATAATGAAAGTGATTTTTTTAACATCTTGTTGTTGGTAGAAGAAAAAGCTCTTTGGGCACTCACTAACCCAACAATCCACACTCATTAGATCACTTTCATGCCTCACATACTCTAGCCTTTTGATATGATTGTACATGTTTGACACATCCTTTCTTGTCATAAAAGAATCTCGAGGTGCCCCTGTGAAGAACTCACCAGATCCATACCTTACATCAAAGATAAATTTGTCCCAGATCATCGTAATATTAAACCCATCACGAATCAAATATTCAAAAATGGTTAGTATATTCTCTGTTAAATGCGGCGCATAATTGATTTTCTTGGGTATGTCATTTGCCTCATTTCCATGACAAACCACATTTTTCTCATTAATATGTCTGCATGATGTATATATTAAAACAACATTATTTGGTCTAAGAGCAAGTCGTCACATAATAAAGTGACACTGACAGCCAACTTTAATGTTGTGATGTGGAAGAAGTTTTTTAGTTGTAGATCCAGGTTCAGCTACATTGTTGTCTTGCACATGATTTGGACCATAGGCACACCAATATCTGGGATCAAGAATTTACCAAAAATTAAATAAAATATTTATGCATGTTTGAAATAGTGTTCACTTAAAATCAAAATTATATATATATATATATATATATATATATATATAGAGAGAGAGAGAGAGAGAGAGAGAGAGAGACTCACACAACATATTCTACATATGTTGAAGCATTTGTCTTCTTGATATCCTTTACATCTTTAATTTGTCGAGTTTTAGCAACAAATTGAGTAGGTGTACTTTCCCTCAAGTTCTCTCCACTTATGAAATCCTCAAGTCGACAATATGGAATAATCGTGACTTGGTCTTCTGCTACTTCCGTCCATGTCAAATCTTCCACTTAAAACTTTGTCATTCCTTCTGAGTCCTCAATCTCCAACTCATTGATCAAGTCCCCACCAGATATAACCACATTTACACTCAAGACCACACCAGATATAACCACATTTAGAGTATAATTCCCTATCTCCTCTTCATCTTTTCCTACCCATGCACAAAATAGTATTATAGACTTTCAAATGGTTCATCTTGGTATAATCAATACATTGCTGAAAGAAACATAACAACATGCAAAATCTGCTGCAAACAAAATCCAACAACTCCTTGATAAATATGGATCATGACATTGGTTTATATTTTGAAGACCCAACCCTATTACTGAAACCTCTGTCTATGTATCTCAATTTTCAATAGAACCCTCAATCTCTTAGCTCCAAGTCATCTACAAAGATTCCCCACCTCATTGCTCTTTATCCAAATCCATGAAACAAGAAACTCTTGCACAGGCTTCAAGTAGTTTGAGAAATTGCTTTGGTTCACTAATCCTATTTTGTAATTTCACTTGAAAAGTAAAAAATAAATGTGAAAGTCTTATGCTTTGAAGTCAAGTAATGTTAGGAATCTAAATGAAATGTTCTATAAGTTCCAGAACATTAGCGACTTATATTAGGACTTAAACTTAGCCATACATCTCGAGATTGAGATAGGTGGCAACTAAGATTGAGGAGAATAGTTATCTTCTCTCAAAGCAACAAAAGGACAAGACATGAGAGGTCGATCACACCTGAGAAAGGAGCAAGAGAACAATAGAAAGGAAGAATGCATTCAAGAAGAAGAGCGGATCGCTGCAGTGACTAGCAAGCACAACAAACTGTCTATTGTTGTAGCATTCTTTTCCATGTACTGGTCATACTCCTTCAGATTTGCAGGCCATACTTCATCTTTTGTGATTTCTCAAGTGTATTCATTGTTCAATGATCAAAGAAGAGGAAGAGAAAACTGCTCTTCAGAACAGGCATAAAAGAGCAGCCTAGACTGTTCTACCATACTACGTAGTAGACTGAACTATGAATGTCTAGACATCTTGCATGATTTTATGATATATGTGACTGTTGTTGCATATATCTCTAGGTTGTTAGTTTTTATCAACCATGGTTTTCTTTTAAAAAAATATAGAAAATATTACTATGGGTATGAAAAAAAATTTACATTCTTTTATGAAGTTTGAAGCTTATGATTCTATGAAATTAATGTTAGATATTCTCATTCTAGAATAGTAGACTAACCCTTCTCAGTACAAGGCCCAATTATTGATTATCCTAACAGATTATTTCTTCTTCCCATGGTGCAGTTAGGCTATCAATTAGCACTATTGGGCTAGTTTGTATTTCATGCCAATCCCATAACAACTTTCAGATTATCTATATAAACAACATATAACTGATCTAAGCATTCCCACTTTTGGAATGGCGGATGTCATTAATGATGAAGAGCAGTTTAGTACATTATAAATAAGTAAATAAGCTAGCACACCAGTTTAAGACATGGTTGGTGAAATCCATTAGGCATCTGCATCAGTGAACCTTTCATAAGAGCAGAGTGGAGAGGAGTAGAATTAGGCATTCCACTTTTCACTAATCTAATACGGTTATTGGAGTTTGCAATAACTAAGCTTTCATAAGATTGGAGTGAAGAGGAGAAGAGTTGGGCATTCCACTTTTCAATAAAAACAGAGTGGAGAGGAGAAGAGTTAAGCATTAGAGTTTATACTAATTTTATTATAGACTATCAATTTGTAATATTTTAAATCTTTTATCAAATTATAATAGCGCTTATTGGGCTATTATGTAAAAAAGACCAATGGCCATGTTCTCCCTCCTTACTGACTAACACAACTGTTTCTCTGAACAATTTCATGGAAACTCTTCGAGTTAATATATACCTGCCAGGGTTTGAACCCGGGTCATTTGGCAAGTACCATTCACAACTCACTACTAGGTCACTATCCTGTGGGTAGATGATTATGTCTTGAAGTAACCAGTGGAACTTAAAAATTAAAGGGAAATGAAATCTCCTAGTACTTCATTCTTTATTGGAATATTTGATTTTTCCAAGAGGAGAATGTGCATCGAATGCATTCCATGTTCCTCATGCCAAAACATGTCTCCCTTTTCTATTTTCCCTTACCTGGGTTTCCACTTCTTTGTCCATCTCAAAGATTTCCATATTCTTCTCTTGCAGGGTTTATGGTAAGATATTACAATCATTTGGATCAATGACACAAGATCTTGGTACAATAGGCACCTTATTGGGTTATGGAGATTCTTTCAAACTAGTGTGAATGGGAATAGACAATGTCTATTTCCAAAATAATGGTGTTCATGATCCTTAAACTGGATTTGGTATCCCATTTATGTTCTCACTTCTGTTCTCTTTCTTCAAGCACCTTCTACCATGATTACTTTACGGTTCTGCATCTTATCCCTCTTTTTGGGGACCATCTATTTGTGGTTGTTTTCTTGCTATGCATTTTTAATCTTTCAGTGTCAGGTAACAAATCTTCGTCTTACAATATGCATTTTGTGACTTTGTCTATGAAGGTCACATAAGTCATAGCTATTAGTCCTAAATTTTAATAGAGAAGGATACGTGGAGTTTCACTATATTTTGCGTTGCGATCCATAATGTAGTTCATATGTCACAGCAAAGGACTAAAGCTTTCCCAATCTGGAAGTAGATTCTGTGCTGGGAGTCCTTGGGCAATGTCATAGCATCCCTTCCACCTGATGTTTTTGGATGTTGAGTGGATGGTTTGTGAAGAGTTTGACTATGGTGGTATTGTCTTCTTTGTATAGACTATGGAGTTACTTTTGTTGATCCTTGACAGAAGCTACTTAGTAGATGTTGCACAAGCACTTTACTGAGTTTGAGTTTTACCAACATAACTATTTGAACCCAAGGAGTAGCTGGCTGCATTCGCTAAAGTCCTATGAAAATGGGAAATGTTTTTGTTCCCAAACCCATATCTGCTACCTTTTGAAGTGTATTGCTTATGAAGGTGTCAAAATTGTCCTAACTCCACAATATTAGTATGAAAAGTTAGTGCTGCTATAAGATGATGTTATAATGTCTGATTTCACAGTGGTTTTGACTGATTGCCATTTATCTCGTAGTTCCTGGAGTTCCATTCCAGAGGGAAAAACAATTGGCTCCTGCACCATCTCCAGTTGTGGCTATACTGAAAGGTATCCCTAGCTTGTGCTCAGAAATTATTGTTCGAAAATGCCATTTTAAAATATACTTCTAGGCAGACATGACAAGGTTTTCTAGACTGAAATATTACTGTAATGATGCATCTTTTATTATATGTTGTGTTAGTAGAGATGATGGGATTTGTTTAGGTGTTGGTGGGTGGTAGAAACAAAATAAATGTCTTGAATTCATTTCATGCACACATCAGAAAATTGAGTCCACAACAACGAAAATTTTAAACTATCAATAGAGAGTGAACCACTAGGATGCATGTGTATTCCGAAAGATAGGCAAGTTAGTTACATAGCCTCAATGAGAGTGACTACTATGGTAATATTTGAGAAGCTATTCATCATTCTGACCTTTTATGGTGATATTTGACAAGCTATTCATAAATTGGGGAATGCAAAATTTATATGGGTGAGATGAAATATAAGGGGAATTATATAAAGTATTAAGCATGAAGGTGATAGATTACATGACCTATATTAAGCACCTATATTACACGACCTATATAAAGTATTAAGAATTAAGCACAAAGTATAATTTACCTTGAATATGTGGATAGAATATCAAATACAGATTTTGTTTCTTATGGGAGTTGGGTTTTGTGGTTGGAAAATCTAAAATCTAAAATCTGATCATGGTATGCATTTTGTTAATGCACATTGTCACAGTTTTTTTTTGAAGGGTTCAACAGTTCAAGTCTCATAAGCCAGCGGGTTCTTTTGTTCGATGCATAAATTCATAAATTCAGACGAATTTAATTTAAGCATAGAGTATAATCTACCTTACACCTAGGGGTGCACAGCCTGCTGGGATTCAGCACCGTGAGAGGACCTGCGAGGTGAGCCAACACCGTGAGCGAGAGCAGTGTATGCTTGAGAGGGTCATAGAAGACCTGCGATGGGAGCGCGAATGGGGCAAATGAGTGTTTGGTGCGAGCGTTCGTTTCAAAATGTGCTAGCACAACGGGTGCCACCTTGAAGGTGGTGGGTCACCCACTCCCGTAAAACATTTGATGTGATGGACCCTCGAGCTCCCAGAGAAATGATGGATGCAGGATGGAAAGGCATGGGCATGTATGGTAAAGGGGGCCTCCATACGGGAATTTAATGCCCTATGGCAAGCTGGTTAGCTCTTGCCATGTAATCGCTACATAAATTTCCAAGAGTTGGGTCAATGTTGCCGCTACCAAGATGAGATTCAACGAAGTCTACGAAATTATTGATGTGCACATCTGAGGCACAACAAGAGATGATTTCTGGGATGAGAGCCGCAGGAAACATGATATCCTCCACCAATAACTATTTGGCTGTTGTCAGGGCAATACCGCTGCATACACAGTTCCTAAAATACATTGGAGGTAATGGCGGTTTTACCTGCCCTCTGAAGTCAATAGGCACTCTAAAATAAATAGGCTTGTTTTCTGGAACTTCTCTAGCTTTCATTACGCATCTCCAAAACTGTGCGGAAATGGCTACAAATGAAGTTGAAGCACCAGATCGTTCCTTCAAAGCTTGAATTAATTTTTCGCTGAAATGAAAAGTTGAGATTTCCATATTTTTTCTAATTCTATGACAGACTTTTGGATAATACTATTGTTAGTGTTTTCCATTGAGCCATCACCAGTGTTTGCATTGATTTCTGAATATTTTATTAGCACTGAATTATCTCTAACAAACTTGAAAATTTGCGCTTCCCTAATAAAATCAGTGACAACTTCTTTAGCCCTCAAATAAAGGTTGGGTATTGCTTGATCTCCATTGTCCCGCTGAAAAACTGTTCTCATGTGGTGAGTGTTGGCTCCCCGTTAATGGCAGTGTAGAAGGTCAACGCTCCCCGTGTGTTTCATGGCATGTGCTTAAATCTAGCGATGTGTCTATTTATTAACACCTGCGGGTTTTGGTGTAACGGCAATCGTGACTCCAACAAGTGGTATCAGAGCGAGAGGTCTCGAGTTCGAAACACACTAGGCTTGCGTTGGGGGGGCAGATTGTTGGCTCCCCGTTAATGGTGGTGTAGAAGGTCAACGCTCCCCATGTGTTTCGTGGCATGTGCTTAAATCTAGCGATGTGTCTGTTTACTAACACCTATGAGTTTTGGTGTAACAACAATCGTGACTCCAACAGTGAGGACTCTTGGAAATTGGAAGTTCTCTGCTACACTCTGCCCAACTGCTCATGAAATGCGAAAAGGAATTTCCGTCTATAATAACGTGATGAAAATTGGCTCCCATGCAAAATTCGCCTCGCTCGAAAGCAGTGACCTGTAGTAGCCATCGTTACTTTTGAAACATTATCCATAGGAAAATGGAAAGCGAGTGAATTTTTCATACCTGTATTGAGAGAAGTGAATCGTCATCCTTTCCATGGCAGATCTAGACAAGTTCTGTGAAGACGTTTTTGTAATGAAAATTATCAATTTCCACATCCTCAAATGCCATGTTGACGGTTGCTTCAACAAACTCCACTCCCTCATCGTTGCAATCAATTTGGGGCTGACCTAATTCTCCTCCCTTCATGTCCAACCAACTTGCAAATGGATAGAAACCCACCAGAACTAACGACAGGCTTGTCTTCAGCTTCTCCACCATGGTAGGAAAATCCTTGGCAACAGTAATGTCTAGTATTTTATAGAAAAGAAATATTCCCACGTTGTTAGAGGGTATGTTACTAATGTCTATGCCTGATAGGAACATGGTATGCTTAGCAGTAGGCATGGTTGGTGCAACAATGGAAATCCTCGATACATTTACTTTCATTTGGACTCATCCTGAGTTTGAACACATTTCATCATCCACCAATATGGCAAGCCAGGAGACAGAGGGTGCAAAAGCCATTTCTCCAACTTGCTCTCCAGGCCACATTAAGGCCCTGACTTCTTTGCACTCCCTTTTTGAGTAGTTGCGGCACACCCAAATTGATTCGGACATCCCAAGGGACCACAGGTATGACGACATAGATGAGATAGTAGCTTACCTTACCGATATTTAGTATAGTCAAAATGAAATACTAGCTCAACTGGACAGTCTCCAGCACAGTCACCATCACACTAATGATCACCTTCACAGCTTGGAAGCGCGAGTGGAACATATTGATTTCCACATTCATGATTGTGTTTGTTACTTTGTTTCTCACCCTATACTCCCCCCCCCCCCCCCCCCCACCCCCCTCCTTGATTTGATGATGTCAGTTCTAGTCTCTTTTTTAGTTATTACTAGTATGACATGGCTTTTGTGCCTCAAAAAAATAATGTATGCTAAGTGTTCCTTTTAGTATCCTCGAGTCCCCAACCTCAAAAAGTCTAATCGGAATGAGAGTGTGGGGATTGTTGAGACAAATTTTGTATGTTATGCCATTTTGAAAATCTAATGAAAGTAATTTGATCGACAAAAAAAAGGTGTTAAATACAATTATTAATATATTATAATTTTTTTATATAACAACTAATATTATGTTAGATCTAAGACCTTTGTGATCCATATTGTAGATAAATGTCTTTTGGATTAATCACATCATTAGGATTTGGTCGACGTTTCAAACCAACTAATGTGGGTCATCCTTAGGACAAGGTGAGAAAATAAGTTAATCTTCAAGAATAAATAGCATGGATGCATCATTGCCAAGAGTTAGCCGTTGGTGATTAGTTAATCAAGAAAAATTCTAAAATGGAAGTAAGGAAATATTTATTAAAATATTAAAATTTTAGTTAAAAAATAGTTGTTAGGAAGCATAATTATATATATTGATAATGAATAATAATACTATATGGGATAAAAATTAGTTACAAAGTAATATTTATGTATAAAGAAGTTGTAAAGAATAGGTCATAAATTAATTAGGAGTTAAGAATGAGCTATAACTATTAAAAATAATTGTTAGGGGTTTACATAACCCAATTAATTAAAATATTAAATAATAATAGGATTAAGAGTTAGTTCCAAAATATTATATATTTATAAAGGATAAGGTTAAGAGTGGTTAAGAATAGGATTAAAAATATTATATATTAAAAGTAATTAATAGCTTAATTATTATAATTATGTTAAATAAATATTGTCAAACTATTATAAATTAATAAAGGGGCCTAAATATTTATTTCAATTATATTTAAAAAAGAGCGATAATACAGGCTACAAAATATTATATATGATATATTTATAAAGAAAAGGATAGGAGTGAACTTATTCTAATAATGATAAACAAATAAACTAGAATATGGTGGATTAAAAACAAAGGCGGGGAGGGGGGAGACAAGGGGTGTGGAATCACGAAGAGAGGGCCAAAACCCAACTCTTACTCAATTTCCAACCATCATCCCTGTTTAGATTTCTAGCATGCCTCTTAATCTCAATAGCCTCCCTAAGCTTCCTATGGTGGAAATTATCAACCCTCGTAATGACTCTAGAGTCCTCAATGAATACATGGTGTTTGTATTTCTCTGCATGTTCAACTAGAGCCGATGAGTGGGACAGATTGTGCCTAATGTCAACAACATGCTCATGGATCATCTAGTTAATTGACAAACTCGTTTCTCCAATATATGGAATACCACAGGAATATATGGTTATATTTTTTTTTTCTTTTTATAAAAAAACCAAGTTTCTATGGGTATATTTTATATTAATCCTTGTGATCTCTTTTGGATTGTGAATTCAAGGAATTTGAGTGAAAATAAAATCATTGGTTTTCTCCCAACATAATCTAGAAATCTGAGAGGCTTCGAGGATATGTAAGTCCTTTGTACTTGATTTGTGTAGTAAGTATCTGTACTTGATTTGTGTAGCCTGCAAATGTGTGCCATAGTAATGTTTTCTTCCACATCACTAATTAATGTACCCATTGCCACTTTAACAAAACAATAACATAGTGTGATATCTCTTCAATTCAGAGACCTTTCTGCTAACCAATTATCAGGTCTCATTCCTCAAGAACTTGAGTAGCTACATAATTTAGTTTGACTATAAGTTCCTTGAAATGGATTATAAAAGATGACTCATTTAATACATTCATAGTTATTCGGAAAATAACTCTGGAGTTATATCATATACAGGATATTGAATAACAACATTTTATCAGGGGAGGTGTCATATTAGTTGAACAATTGTTTCAGCCTTACAACACTGTAAGAATTCATTTGAATCCCATCCCCTATTATAAGTTCATTTTGTTGTGAAATTAAAAGGGAAATAATATTCATATTTCTAGTTCATGTACTAATTTATACTAGAAATGATTTCAATTGTTTCATAGAAATTTCTCCTACAACAATGTGTCTGGTAATATTCCTATCATAAATAACTTTACAAGATTTACCCTAGAAAGGTGTAGATATAATGTAAACATTTACTTTTGGGTTAAATTTGGTATTATTTCTATATATTAGTTGATTTGTGCATTTCATCTGACAATATTGATTATTGCATCAACTTTCTAGGAAATCCAGGTCTCTGTGGCAATTGGATTGGATCACTTTGTGAGATAAACTCCAAACAATCAAAAGGTGAAACATTAAATAAATTTTAGATTCCATAGATTAGTTATGTTTTGTAATAAAAGTTTTAGTGAAATTATATTTATAAGAGTATTAAGTTGATTTTGAAAATGGACAGCTTAAGTCTCAACACCAGCTATTGTTTGCATTTAGGTTGGGCTCAATTTTATGAGTATGTATGATCTTTATAATTCTCTACTATTCAAATCATCCTAAACCTTTTACCAAAGGGTCAGAAAACAAAATAGGTCAACGTATTATTTCTATGGGACTTAATAATTATATCAACATCAATATGTGTCCCTTGTTTAAAAAATTCTGTCATATCTTGACTAAGTTCTCCGAGGCTAGTAATATTTCACATGGACATGGCCCTCCACATGTATGATGACATAATTAAAAACATGGAAAATTTGAATGAGAAATAAGTAATTGGTTATTATGCTACAAGCACAATTTATAAATGTGTTCTCGAGAATTGGAAGCCAGTTGTTGTTAAAAGAATATACACACATTATCCACAAGGTTTGCACCAATTCGAAACTAAGATTGAGACTGTTGGAAGAATCAAGCATCATAATATTATGGGTTTGCATGGTTATTATCTTTCTCCACATGGAAATTTGTTGTTCTATGACTACATGGTGAATGGAAGTCTATGGGACATCTTACATGCTCAGTGAAATGGATGGTAAAACCCATCTAGAAATTTACACGTATAATGGTCATATAGCCTTTAGCAGAAGATTCTAACTAGCCTTTCATATATAGTGAATGATTTCTAATGGCCTACTTGGATAATCCAAGCAATGCATTTTGTATTTAGGATCTTCAAAGATGATAAAGATAGACTGGAACACGCGTCTAAGGATTTCTTTGGGAGCTGCACAAGGTCTAACATATCTCCATCATGACTATAACCCATGTATTATTTACAAAGATATAAAAACTTCCACCATTGTCTTAGATAACAATTTCAAGCGCATTTTCTGACTTTGGCATTGCCAAATGTATCCCTTTTGCAAAAATCCACACCTCTACCTATGTTATGGGTACCATTGGTTATATTGACCCTGAATATGTAAGGACATCTAGGCTTAATGAGAAGTATGATGTGTACAACTATGAAATTGTTCTTTTAGAGCTAATAATAGGGAGGAAAGATATGGATAATGACTCTAGTTTTCTTAAGTTGGTAAGATGATAATGCCTCTTAATTTGCTTCAGTTGGGATTGTCCTTCTGTTAATTATGAAGCTAGTTTGTTTTGGGATATTGCATGGATGAATAAACTAAAGAAATAACCTTGGTTTATTTAACATGGGCATTTGAATACAGATTTTATCAAAGTAGATAATGATATAGTAAGGGAAACTATAGACGAAGAAGTAGCAGCAACTTGCACAGGTCTTGGGCTTGTAAGAAAGGTCTTCCATCTTACATTTCTTTGCACAAAGAGACAACCTTTTTACCATCCCACCATGCATGAGGTTACCATAGTTTTTAATTCATTAGTACCTGCTTCTAGACAAGCTTCAGGTATCTAATTAAACCAACCATCCCCCAGCAACAACTACAGGATATATTTGGATGAGTACGTGGAAGGCAATCACAAAGAAGTTCTCAGGAACACAAGCAACACTTTTAATGGACATTTTTTATGAGATTTGGCAAGGTTATTTCACATAACATTGTTTGTATATTACGAAGGCTTGAAGAAGGCTTAGATGGAGCTCACAATCAAAATTGTATCCAATTGTCCATTCTTCCATATTGTTGCGAGTGGAAAATAAAGCTGGTCTCTTACATCCAAAGCTCAAATTTGGCAATTTTGTTTATGGAACATAGTCTACTAGAAAAGTCAAAGCTTGGTAGTTAGATAAAATGAGAGTTCTTAGTGTTATGAGCCGATGCTTTGTGCGTGGTTTTGCAGAGTGGCCAGTTAGAATATCTATAACATTTATGTTGCTCGAGTGGTTGCCTAATTGAAGTTTAGCAAGCTATATATGACATCCAATAGGAAATTGTGTAGTACCCAAACATGAACTTGAATATTGTTGCTTTAAGATGTGAAGCATTGTCGAAAGAAGATACAGATCATCTTACAAGACAATAATGAGCATCTTTTGTCAACCCTCATCCCTCAAATACAAAGGCTTGATCTGTTCTAGAATGGAGTCATCTTTCCTTCACTGCATGACAACAATGTATACGCTTACAATTGTTAATGGCGGATATATGTGTACATGAAGAATATTGTATGTTTCTTTATTAAATATAAGAACTTGAATGTAGCTTTTCTTGCGAGAAGTGAGTATTGTTTTCATCTTTCTTCTTTTCCCTATTTGTTTGATGGATTTTCCCCTGCCAAGCTTTGGGGTCGAAATAATCTCCATAGGAAAACCATGTTCTCAAGTAGGGTTTCAATAGTCATTAGGAAACTATGCACTCTAGGTGGGTTTGCACCTCCTATTTAGGAGAGAATTTATGCATATTCTGCCTTGTTGGATTAAATTTCCAACAAGATAGAATGGAAAATCCTCTGTATTTTGTGTTTTGAAATTTTGAGGTGAATTGCACACTGTGTGAAATTTAAACATGGCAATAATGGATATCATGTGTGTGCTTACTAAGTGTTTTGCTTCAACTATTTATGTGTGAGGGATGGGGTGGATTAGATTGACATCGATAACAAATGGCAGACTCGCACATGTTATTTCTTCAACCAAATAGGTGTTGTTGTGTGAAAAATGAATAGGTTATCCACCTGATATGATGCAAATTCTCTTTTATCTGTGTTATCAAACATATGGCAGCTGATTTAGTGAGGAAACTGGCACTTCTTTATGAAAATCACTTAATTATATGATGAATCAATACTTGGGATTTACATACATTACAAATAATAATATCAAACAAGGGATTTTTTAAGACATTCATTGCACAAGGTACAATAATGCTGCCAAAGTCATTCTGGAACCATCAGAGATACTTGTGGTCTTAGTGTTGGGTGCAAAATCCGTTACTCATTCAAGGTTGTTGTGTTCATTGTAGCAGTGAGTATGTACTCTTGTGAAATTAATTGAAGCAAACATATACTCTGGGTCATGGAATAATTGTATTGCTTGCTCCCTGTGCTAAGAACCTTCAATGGGGTTGAGGTTAGGTGGAAATTAGGTTCCATAGGTACTCGCATAACTCTTTAAAGGGTGTTAGCTCAATGGAAGAGCACTTGCCTTGTAAGAAGGAGGTTCATTGTGTCTTAACACGAATTAATTAATGATTGTAGCTTTTTTTTAATTAAATACTTTTTATATTGATTTATTTCATTAATGAGATGTTTTTCTGTGTTCATTGTTTTATATTCTCGAAAGAGACAAAAGTGATGTTGTATTGTCTTTAAATATATATTTTTATTGTCTTTAGGGAGACAATAGCTAGGATTAAAGACATTGTCTCTATAAAGAGAATATGTCTTTAATCCCAACTATTGTCCCTAAGAGACGAAAATGGCATTGTCTCCTAAGAGACAATAATGCTTGTGTTATGCATTGTCTTTATAAAGACAATTTTTGAAAACAATAATCTGAGACACTCGGTTAAAGACAATATTTAAGACAATACACAAACTTTTGTTGTGTCAAGTTAAGATAATTTACCCAAAAGAATGTTTCAAATATTGTCTTAAACCCCCTATATGTAGTAGTGATGCTATTTTGAAGTTAAGACAAAATGTGTTATTATCTTTAATCATTCCTTAATCTGATATTTAATTCAGTTAATTTTCTGATAATTTATATATTTTATTAGCATGGATCCGAGTGTTATTATCTTTAGCCATTCCCTAGTCTTATTTTTAATTCAATTAATTTTCTGAAAATTTATATATTTCATTAACATAAATCCAATTATAAATCAAATAAATATTTTAGAAAATAATCAAAATGGTATTCCAAAGACATCTATTAGAAAACAAGAAGATTCCTCATTATATTCTATATTATAGAACTACAAGATCCCTCATTATATGCAACTACTTTTAATAGAAGTTTAATCTCTATTAGTGAATCAAATTCAACAACTCCCATGTGCAGCAAGAAAGAAGGGCTACACACGAAATAAGAAAAGAAACATCATCAATCGGGGATAACCATGAGCATCTGTTTCAGGGATTCCATCTGATGGCGAGGGAGTTTGGTGGACACATCAATACTCTTTCCTCCTTCCCTTCCGGGGAACAACATCATCCGTCCAATTTCTGTCAAGAAAGCAGCCTGCACACTCACTGGCCTTCCCCATCCGTGGTCGATCTCGTAAACAGGAAATTTGGGAGAATCGCTACATAAATTTCCAAGAGTTGGGTCAATGTTGCGAGTTGGGTCAATGTTGCCGCTGCCAAGATGAGATTCAACGTAGTCTACAAAATTATTGATGTGCACATCTGAGGCACAGCAAGAGATGATTTCTTGGATGAGAGCCGCAGCAAACACGATATCCTGCTCCAATAACTGCTTGGCTGTAGTCCGGGCAATACCGGCGCATACACAGTTCCCAAAATACGTTGGAGGCAATGGCGGTTTTACCCGCCCTCTGAAGTCAATAGGCACTCTAAAATAAACAGGCTTGTTTTCTGGAACTTGTCTAGCTTTCATTACGCATCTCCAAAATTGCGCCGAAACTGCTACAAATGAAGTTGAAGCGCCGGATCGTTCCTTCAACGCATAATGTGGATTATCACATCGTTGCTGGCTTGTTGAATGTGGATTATTACATCACTGCTTACATCAACGCATAATACATTATTTCGTCAAACAAAATTGTGTCAAAGTCAGGCCGTGGAAGGTGCTCTTTTTGGTGTAAATATTCTTTTCGTAATAATATAAATATTTATTATAATAATAAGGATCGACTTGGTCATCACATTTTCCTAATTAATTTACTTTATTTCTTAAATGAATGCACGATTCTTTCATTTCTGGCATTAATTTTATATATATGAATGACGGAGGAATTACGTCATCAAAATTTTGTTTTCTTTCCCGGTTTATAAAATTATAATTATAATTATTTAAATATAAATAAATATTACTTTTTTTAGAGTGAGATTTATATGGATGTTCTACAAATGTTACAATAGTTTTCACGAGGGACAATGGAACCTAGCTAAAATTACGTTTTTCATAGAGAGACAAAACTGAAAATTCATCTCGAGAGAATTATATAATCTAAAAAAGTCATTAATTTTATATATACATCATCAAAATTTTGTTTTCTTTCTCTGTTTATAAAATTATAATTATAATTATTTAAATATAGATAAATATTACAATTTTTTTAAAGTGAGATTTATATGGATGTTCTACAAATGTTACAATAGTTTTCACGAGGGACAATGGAACCTAGCTAAAATTACTTTTTTCATAGAGAGACAAAACTGAAAATTCATCTCGAGAGAATTATATAATCCAAAAAAAAGTCATTAATTTTATATATATGAATGACAGAGGAATTACATCATCAAAATTTTGTTTTCTTTATTAGTTAATTGTTTCTAAAATTATAATTATAATTATTTAAATATAGATAAATATTACATCTATTTTAGAGTGAGATTTATATGGATGTTCTACAAATGTTACAATAGTTTTTCAGAGGGACATTGGAATAGAGAGACCAAAATGAAAATTCATCTCGAGAGAATTATATAATCCAAAAAAAGGCCATTGAGCAAGAACAAGTTAGAATCCATAGCAACGAGCCTAAATTAGATCTCTAATATTTCTGGTAGTGTTGCAAGTCTCTAATCTTTCTAGTGATGTTGTAAGCTAGTGGAAGAATGGCCAAAGAGGCAGAGAGAGTTCAGATGTTCAAAAAAAAGAATTTCAAAAACACGAAGCAATAGAGAAAGAATGGACCAATAATAAAAAATTCAACTCAAAAGTCAGAACAAAAATTGGATAAGAAAACATACATAGTCTGACAATCTTTGAACCACGAAACGTTGCAGAACTCTAGCTTTCATAAAGGGTGGTGTAAAATGAGCTATTGTCACCCGATGCTCTCACTTGCATGCAACTTATATAAGCCCAAGAGTCAAAATTGTGAACCTTGACCTACAAACTAGGAGGATGAGGAGAAAGTTCCCCAGTAATGCTTAGGGTGTTGAAGAATTCGACTAAGACTCCAACTACTAAGAATGATAATGGA
This sequence comes from Pinus tabuliformis, assembly GCA_031772625.1. Lineage (NCBI taxonomy): Eukaryota > Viridiplantae > Streptophyta > Pinopsida > Pinales > Pinaceae > Pinus > Pinus tabuliformis. Next base: position 112,472,349 of record CM062820.1, on the reverse strand, counting down.
AATTATAAAAGGGCCTAACAAGTTTTCACTCGATTGAACTGCCAGAGACCCCATAGAGAAATATCTAAGTTGAGGATATAACAATTAAACATACAAAGGGTTGTCTAGTATCAGAGTTTAGGTAGGCTCACACTATGAGGAGAGTTGGATTTATAAAGACAGAAGTGCCCGATATAACAATTAAACATACAAAGGGTTGTCCAGTATCAGAGTTTAGGTAGGCTCACACTATGAGGAGAGTTGGATTTATAAAGACAGAAGTGCCCCTCATCTCCCACCTGAGGACAAGGCTTTTCTGTTAGAATGACATGGCGACTGTGGTACACGGTCTTAGAATTAAGGATCCAACATACCTCTTATATCAAGTGAGGTATTAATAACTTGATTGTCATTTAATATACTTGTGAGAATGGGCTGCCACATCCCCTTAGTGGAAACCTATCCCTATCCATTTACTTTAAAAACACCCATATAAGATTATTTTTGTTTATAATTAAATTAAATATAGTATTGTATTATTTATTATGATTAAAAATATATTTTTATACATTTCTAAGGTTGACATATGTATTTCAAGTATCAATCGTTTATTTTAATGATATATATTAAATATATCTTCTTATATATAAATATATTTCTGTTTGTTTATAGTTATATTTAACTAAGATATGGTATTATATTATTTTTTTATAAGTATTAATTTTTTTACTTGATTTATCATTATATTAGTATACATATAATTTAATTTGGGATTTATCTAAGTTCTAAAAGAGATCAAATCTCTTATCATGAAAATATTTTATTGAGTTTAAAATTTGAAAAAAAGTTTAGCCCTGATTTAGTTCCTTTCAAAGTGTTGTATATTTGAGTTAGGATGGAACTCTGCTCGTTTTTAATAATATTATTTTTATTTATATAAATTTCACATATCTATATTTAGAAATATTATTACTTTTTATTTTATGAAAAGTACATACATATATACACGTTTTATAAATTTCTTGATTTGATGTTTTTAATATGATATGTATAGCATTGATTATATATATATTTTGAATTCTTAAAATATATCAAATTGATTTTAATTTATAGTTATTATTTTTATTTTATATATTTTTTATATTTCTATATTTAAAAATGTTTTTAGTTTTAATTAAATGGTTATTAATTAAATGTATTAAATGTTTACATATTATTAATTATATGTTCTAAAATTTGATAGTTATGCATATGAATTATTATTATTTAAATTAATATTAATGTGACATGTATTAATGATTTTTCCCTATAATTTTTTTTTAATAAAAAAATTTACAATATCACAAACTTAATTGTATCAATTTATTATCTTTATACTTTATTTTTATTAATTTTTGACACTACAACATCTATTAAGTTACACATTTAAATGTTCACACTTATCTACCGACATTACATCTCTCACATTCACATATTGGGCTGACACTATAACATTTCTGCTATATTAGGTTATAGAGTGGCTCTCAACAAGAAAAAAAACATTATAACATAACAAATTTGAATGGAAAAAGTTTATTTTTTTTTAATTGATCCAACATTATGTTTTATTATTATTATTATTATTATTTTGATATTACAACATCTCTCCCATATTGCGCTATAAAGTGCTTCTTCCTAGAGAAAAAAAAAAAAATTAATTAAAATTTAAAATAAAAAAAATATTGTTATTTGTATTTCTATTAAAACCCCCATAATACATATATCTACCAATATTACGTTTTTTTATTATTATTTTTTGATACTACAACATTTCTCTCATATTGAACCAACACTTAGATGTTTGCACTCATTTACAGACATTAAAACATCTCCCCCATACTAAGCTATAGAGTGTCTCTCTATGCAATTATTTCTTGTTATAAGTATTATATAATTTTTAAATTTAACATCTAATTGCAAGTATATAAAATATAGTTTTCAAGAAAGTAATGTTACAATATAATAAAAGAAACACTTAGACAACGCAAATTATGTTATTAAGGCATAACAATGTGTAAAGGAAATACACATGGAAAAGTATGGTATTTTTAGGTAATTTGGCACATGTACATTCATTACATGAATTTCCACCCATCATAGAAACTACCACATATTTACTTGAACAAAATGTTGGTTTATACAATGTAGTTTTCTTTTAGTCGTTGTCATAAATTTTAATAATTCCCACCTTGATGATACTATAATAGATACTTTGTCAGGGTCATTTTATCACTTCTTTTATAATCCAAGAGAAGTTAAACACAATCACAACTTCTTTAATAATATTTGTTTTGTAAACATGTTTGCGCAGTTTTCTTGAATGTGGATTTTTTTAAAATCTACCATTGAAGAATGAAGGTATATATCGCTTCCTTCCTTGCTCCAACTTGGCCCTCTTCATGTCACCCCAAATTTTTGGAAGAGTAGCTTATTCCTACTCTATTGATAAAAGTACTTTGCTTTCTACATAACTTCGTGGAAGTATTTGGATCTTCAAATTTATCTCTTTCACCATAGAATGACGACAACCCTCTTACAAATCATTGTATTTTTTTCATCTTTAATTAAACAAACATTTTTCAGTAATTCGGTGAATTTTCTTCCATGTTCCTCCATTTTCATACTCCCCATCTTAAATGGAAAGAACCCTTGAATTTTTCCTTCATATTAGTGTTCTGACAAATACTCATTTTTCAAGTACCTTTTAAACTTCCTCCATGATATTTTCCTCACATTCAAGTTTTTGATTTCATTGAGTTGATTCCACCACATATTTTATTTTCACTTCAAGTGGTAAATTACAATTCAAGCCTCTATGTTGGATTAGTAATTATACAACTAGAGCTACATTCTTATATTTAGCAATGAAGATTCAATTTCCTCTCCTTACTTATCCTCACCATCAAATGTACGAGCCTTATTCTTCCTAAGGTTTCCTTGCAAGCTATCCAAGTCATGTTTCCTTCTTTGTTGTTTAAATAGTGATATACGTAGACTAATCCCATATTATGAGGAAACATAAGCTCACTTAGTTGAATGTATTCATGAGTGATGTCGATGGGTACCAACATTCCTATAAATCCTTCAATGTTCAACATCCTCTCTCCTAAATTTTGAATTGTGTTCGTATACTTGACTTGAAGAAAATATATTATCCATTCACCTTTGTAAAATATTTAAGCTCTATAGAAACCAAGTATTATTTTGATGTTGTTCCTTCATTAACCTTTCATTATTATTCTTATAGTTGAGCTCCTCCATTTTGGGAATCCTCACGGTCTCCTCTAAGTTTCTATTCTCTAACCTACCCGTTCCATGTCCTTTTGACTTTGTGTCAACATTACCCATGCTAAAATTCATACCTCTAGCCTCTTCTTCATGACTATCAGTCACCTGGGCATTTTTCATACTTCCAATCCTCATAATTCTACTCCTACAGGCCACCAATTGACCTTATTTGAAATAAAAAGATTGGGTTGAAAGATGTATTCTACTTCTTCATAACTCTCTATTAGCTATTTGTTTGCTCAATAATAATTTTATGGTTAATGTGTATGCCATGTAAATTTTTGGCCAAATTTTCAGAATTTTTCTTATTCTACTACATCTTTTTGTTTCCTTGAAACATTATATGTCCAAAATCAATTCTTTCTCCATGTTTGTGCTTTGTTCTGAAAGATATTTCTATTGGAGTTATTTTGTGTCACAATATAAGCTATAGTTGAAGAGTTACACATTTTGGAAGTAAAATGATCCCCAATTTTCCCCTTATATTATTTTAGTCATAACTTACTCTCACTAACTCACTTTCACAGTTGTAATATATCATGAGAAATCTCTTTCCGAGCTATTTTAGTTAAACTATAAACACTTTTTGTATCAATGGTACACATATCTTTCATGGATTTTCACTAGCCAAAAATGTCTTTAGTGCCCTAAATTCCTTCCAATTTGATAACAAAAAAATCATTGAAAATTTTAAAAAGTTATGGGCTTTTTCACTATCTTAGTACTTTAAATCAACTAAAAGTACAAGTAACTCGTTTATGTAACTATCATACAATTATACGAGTAGCATTTGTGCTTTTTCTTTGATTGGTAAGTACATGTGTGTGTATTTCTTAGTTCTCATACACACACACTTACAAAGGATTAAGATCATGTGTTTCCTCTTAAGAAGACATAGGTCATAAACTAGAGAGAGTAAAATATTTCTTCCTTCTTATACATTAGGAGTCAAATCGTTGCAAACAATTAGGTCCCTTATCCTTTAAACAATGGACCTTCATACATCAATTTCATCTTTCACTTAATAATAACCTTAAAATTAGATATTTTATCTTTCACTTAATCATAACCTTAGATAATTTTATATATATAGTCCTCCGTTATCATTGAAAATGTAGTGAGTTTGCACACCTTCCCTTAAACGCTTAGCACACATGCAAGTACTTTTTCTTCCTTTGGGTTCTACCTTTGCTCCATGGTTCACATGGAAACTTACTAAACTCCAAAATGATGGAAAGATTCTCCCTTCAACTTCACTTTTCCCCGTGGAATTTTTTCAGTGGTTGCGAAAACACGCAAGGTCCATTCCCCACATCCTCCCACAACATGTGACTTACATACTTGCATATCTGATTGATACTAGTGTAGATAAACAACCCATAATTGGTGGAATGTTTCACTTTTGATGGATTCAATAGCCATAGTTAACCTAATTCAACTTTCCAGACACATATCGGTTATAACATATGCAACAGTTTAGGCAGAGTTGCATTTTAATGGATCCAATTTCCATGATTAACTCAATCCAATATCCCATATCTATATCAAATTCCAACATGTGTGCAAGTTAATAAGTTACATTTTCTATGTATCTAGTGGCCCAAATCTATATTAGATACCAACATGTGCATGTTAATACCAAGTTACACTTTTGATAAAATATACAAAATAATAAGCGATAACTTATAAGTGTTTCAAGATTATTTATTTATATTCGAATTTAAAATAATTTAATATTAGTGTAGTAATGAAATTATTTTTTTGCATGGTAAACTAAAATAATATATTATTATTTTAATAAAAAATAATATTTTATATATTATTTTAATAAAAAATAAATTTATGATGAAATAGGAATTCTAAAATATTAATTTAATTATCAATAATTATTAAGTTAATGGTAAAGGTTTAAATTTTATAAAATATTATTAATAGTAATTATGGATAAAGAGTTGGGATTTATTTCAAAAGTAATTATGTCTTTTTTATTTTCAGTTTAATTTTAAAAAATGTCATATCAATTAATTTCAAATTTAGTTTGGTTTTTGCTTATGACATTGAACTCTTATTGCATATTGTTGTTTTTCTTGTTCTTGTCAGACCTATATAAAATATTATTAGTAGTAATTATGGATACAAGGTTGAAATTTATTTCAAAGATAGTTATGTTTTTTTCTTTTGAATTTAATTATAAAAAATATTGAGCTTAGTTTTTATTTATGACATTGAAATTTTATTGCTTATTATTGTTGTTTTAGTATGTTGTTCTTATTATAAAAAAATTATATATATATATATATATATATATATATATATATAACTCATTTTTGTATGTGGTTCTCAGTCTCGTAAGTGTTACATTCACAAAATATTTGTACTAGGAAAATCTAGATGAAGGGATCGCTTCTTGTAGGCTTAACCATGAAGCCTAATAGTGAGAGTGTGAAGAGAATTGAACTAGTAACCTCTCAATAATAATAGGTATCTTAACGACAGAGATCCAAGTAAACTAACCCTTGGAACTTATATATGTTTAAATCATATATTAATCTTATTTAAAATTTATTGATAATAATAAATTCAAATAAAATAACAATATAGCTAGTTGTTATAATTTTTTAAAAATATTTACAATATAAAATGTATTATAAAACAAATATTTTTTATATTTATTAAAATTTACTTTTATACATGTTCATCATTTAATTTATATATATTCATTAATAGTATTCAAATATATCTATATATATATATATATATATATATATATATATATATATTCAAACGACGGGGAGAAACCAAGACAAACAATGGAGAAGAAACCCGAGAGTAACAGCAAAAGACAAGCATTGAAACCGAGAGTAACAACAATGATGGAAGAGGTCAGGAGGGGAGAGATCCCCTCCTACCGAAACACAGCGGCAAGCGAAGGATAAAAAAGTCATTCGACAGCAGGAAAGCAGAACGTAGGCCCTATCCTAGGGGCGTCCTGGCAGGCAAGCAAAAGGGGAAAATTTCTACCATGTGCGGAGGAGAAACCACGGTTCATAATCCCGCCAAACAAACCGGAAAGGTACATAAGCTACATGAAAGATCATGCCATGATCTGCAAGTTCGCTGGAGTTTGGCTGCCAGAAAAAGACCTCACCAGATGGATTCAGCAAAAATGGCAACCCTAGGACACATCGAGCTGAAGCTAGGAGCAAAAGACTTCTTTATGGTAATCTTCTCAAACCTGCAAAACAAAGAAAGAGTCTTTGAAAATGGCCCTTATTTCTATTATAATGCTGGTTTATTTTAGCCCCAAGAGTTAGCTCAATCGGTCAAATCAGTGCCTCGCCAATCGGGAGGTCACAGGGTCAATTCCCGAAAGCTCTTGGGGTCAGGTCAGCATAGGCCGAGGGGTGTGCTCCCCTTCGGGGTATGAGCTACCCAGTTCTTACCGTGGACGTAGCGGCTGCCCATTGACCATGGGTATCCATGAACCACATGTGAAAAAAAATGTTGGTTTATTCATGAGATATTGGGAAGAATGCTATAACCCTGATAAGGAAAAAAATTTAGCAGCACCGGTATGGGTTAGATTATTCGGCTTACCAATGGACTTCTAGGACCCAGAAATTCTGGAAGGGATAGGAAACACGATAGGGAGTTTTGTGAAAATAGCGGAAACTACAAAGAAAGGAAGGTATACTTCATATGCTAGGATATGTGTATACATGAATATTGCTAACCCGATTCCTGATACAATGGAGTTAGAGTACCACGAAGAGGTATGGCAGCAAACCCTGGACTATGAACATATACCCTTTAGATGCCGAAGATGTCATGAATATGGACACCTGGTTAAAGAGTGCCCACTAACAGTGGAAGAAGAGGAGAGAAAAAGTAAGCAGCAGAAGAAAAAAACAAACAGACCAGGAGGGGTTCCAGGAGGTGAAGAGTAGAAGAAGACCAACAAAAGAAAACTCTAATGAAGGTAAAAAGGAACAGCAAACACACCCAGGCAAATCAAACAGCTTTGAAATCCTCCAAGAAGAGGGGACGATGAGGATCAAACTATGGAATACCAGGAAGACAAAGAGAAAGAAAGCAGCTCAAGTAGTGAAAGGACCCACACCAAGAGAAAAGCACAAAGTGATATCTCAGAAAAAGAAAAAGAACAGGAAGAACAGACAGAAAATATGGTGACAGAAATGGAGATAAATAGGGGGGAAGACCTAAGCATAGAAGAAGAAGTCCTGAGAAAATTATTAAATGAATGGAGAAACCTAGATGAGCGATTTATCCTTGAAGATCAAAAAAGACTCTATGCGGAAAAATTTCAGCAATATCAAGCCAAACAAGGAAAGGGAAAAGAAAAGATGGAAGAGCATCAAGAGAGTCAAAAGGAAAGTCGACTAGACCAGCAAGGAAAATTAAAAGGAAGAAAAAAAACAAGGCAGGAAAAACATTAAGGATTCAATCTAGCTCATGGGGGAAATGCTAGTAAACATAGGGCGAGTGGTTCCACTCTCGGCGATGTTCCAAAACCTCAAACAAACCCCCCAATGATTATTACATCCTGGAATAGAAGAGGTCTGAATAGTAAAGGGAAGCAGAGACACCTTGCAGAACGGTTGAGAAAAGACAAACCCCAGATAATGCTGATCTTGAAAACTAAAATTTCCAGTTAGAAGATGGAGGAAATCCTAAATAAAATTAAACTTAAATATGAAGTAACCCCAGATGCTAAAGGAAGTGCGGGAGGGATTGCAGTCCTCTGGAACCCAGCAGAAGTCATAACAGACCGGTGGATAAGAATGCCCAGAATCCTTATAGGAAAATTTAGACACATAGGGAAAAGTGAATGGTTTCTAGTTTCAGAAGTCTATGGGCCCCACAACCCAGTCGATTGAGGTAGCTTCCTCACTCATATGCAAAAGCTTGGGAATATGCATAAGGAACAGATGTGGATCATTGCAGGAGATTTCAATATGACAACTTCCAAAGAAGAGAAGAAAGGCAGAATTCAGCGAGAGGACCCAGAGATGGAGAGATTCAGAGACTTGCAAATGGAATCAAGGATGGTGGACATTCCAACTATAAATGGAAAATTTGCTTGGAATAATAGAATAGGAGGGAACCGACAAATAGCATCAAGGATGGATAGATTCCTAGCTTCTGAACAAATCATAGGAAAGGATATCTTCTATGAAGCTTCCATTCTTCTGTCTATAGGGTCGGACCACTGGCGTATTAAACTGGAGATTGCAATGAATCCTCAGAACAAAAACATGCCATTCTAGTTCGAGGCCTTCTGGCTAAGAGATCCAACTTTCATAGACAAAATGAAAACTTGGTGGCAGGAGAGTAAAAACGGCATGGAAGGTAGAAACAAAATGCATACGTTCCAAATTAGACTAAAGGACCTAAAAGGAAAAATAAAGAAATGGAACAGAGAGGAATTTGGTAACATTCAAAAAGAGAAAGAAATACTACAAGCAAGAATGAAGAGAATCCAACAACAAATCATAGAGGGAGGAAGAAGTGCGGAGCTGGCAGAGGAGGAAGGGAGGGTGATTACCCAAATCGAGGAAAGAAGAAAGCAAAGAGAAATTCTATGGAAACAAAAATCAAGGGTTCAATGGCTGAAAGGAGGAGAGAAAAATGCAAAATTCTTCCACAAATCAATGTTAAGTCATAGACAGCATAATAGAATCTTGTCACTCAAAGACAGTCAAGGGAACAAGATACTTCAACAAAAATAAATGGAGAAGTTACTAGTAGACCACTTCAAAGGGATCCTAATTGAACCTAATATACAAAGGGAGGAGGAAATAACTAATGTCTGCCAATATATCCCTAAAAAAGTGACCAGAGATCAAAATCTGGCCCTACTTAGGGTGATCACGAAAGAAGAAGTGGAGGAAGTAGTAAAAAAATGGCGAAGAACAAGGCCCTGGGGCCAAACGGATTCACTATATAATTCCACCAAACCTCCTGGAGCTTCATGAGCGAGGACCTCGTGGAACTAGTGGAAGAATCAAGATGCACGAAGCGAATGCACCCGGCCCTAAACACCACCTTCCTTGCTCTGATTCCGAAAACGGAGAACTCAGAAGAACCCCAGGGCTTCAGACCAATAGCTCTATGTAATGTAATATACAAAATATTGGCTACAATAATGGTAAATAGATTAAAACCAATCCTACCTGACCTCATAGCTCAGGAGCAAACTGGATTTGTTAAAGGAAGACAAATAACGGATGGTATAGTAATTTCTCAAGAGGTAATACACTCACTGAAAAATTCCAAAAACAAAGGTATGCTGATAAAATTGGATCTAGCGAAGGCTTATGATCATCTCAGTTGGGAATACTTGGGGGGTATCCTAAAGGCTTATGGCTTTGACGAGAGATGGGTGAAGTGGATAATGTCAATGGTTAATACCCCGGTGATGTCGGTCCTGCTAAATGGATCCCCAACGGAAGCTTTTAACCCTATGAGAGGTCTCAGATAGGGAGATCCCCTCTCCCCATTCCTATTCATTCTAGTAGCAGAAGGTTTGGCTGGTGAAAGCGCGTCTGGCCAATGAATAGATAAAGGGATTGTGCATATGGGGTAATGAAATTCCTATAACACATCAGCAATTCGTAGATGATGTCATGCTCTACGAACAAGCTACTCTCAAGGAAGCCCAACAGATTCTAAAAATTCTCTCAGAGTTTATGAAAGCCTCAGGGACAGAGATTAATAATGAGAAATCAGAAATCTTCTTCTTTAACACCCAAGTAGCATCCCAAAGATTCCTAGCAAGAACAATGGGATTTTGAATAGGAAGTTTTCCAGCTAAGTATCTCGACATCATGCTTAATGAACATTAGTACAGAGTAGCAAATTGGGGACCTCTTATAGGTAGGATATGAAAGAAGATAGATAATTGGACATTCTCTTAGAAAATTGTATATTACGAAGCAATGGAACACATATAATATTGCAGAAATATAAACACAAAAAAAGCATAAAACAAGAGAGACACAGAAATACGTGGTTCACCCAGTCTGGGCTACGTCCACCCTGAACAGCCAGTCCTTCCTTTCCAATATCTAGCAAAATGAAGAGACACAACCTACAGCAGATCTGCTGTAATATCCTCTGTTTTCTCTCACAATCTCACCTCTATGTTTCTCGCTTGGAGAATACACATCTATTACATAGCCTCAAGTATAATGCCCTCATATTAAGAGAGGGGTTGCCTTCTAGGGCAAAAAAGCCTAAACTAAACATAAGTTCTACCGTCAGCTCATCCGCCTAATGAACGGCCCAGATTGACTAGAAATTACTATACTTTTACCAGGCAACTTTGCATTTGTTTTTAGCTTCAAGGGCGCTGCCCCTGAAACCCCCACCGGGGGACCACTGACCCCCGGACCCCCACGGGGGGGACAAGTCCCCCCCGCACCCTCCCACATGGAGGGGTGTACAAACTTCCTAGACTATACATCCGATTGAAACAAAGACCTCTAAACAATCTTGCTCCATACTCAACACATTCTGGGCTCTGAATACCCCTAGCCAGATAATCTTATTAAAAGTAGTCTTGCAATCCATCCCAATATATCAGATGTCTAGCCAAGCCATCCCTAAATCTATCTGTCAAAAATTAGTAGCTATGTTTAAGAAATTTTTATGGCAAGGAACAAGTAAAACTCAAAAATGGGCATTTCTCTCCTGGGAATGGCTCAGCAAACCTATCAAAGATGGAGGATTAGGTCTGCGGGACCCTTACACCCTCAACCAAGTGATGGGAGAAAAACTGTGGTGGCAGTGGATACAGGGAGGGCAGGACCTGTGGAAGAAAATATGGGAGAAGAAATACGAGGCAGCAGAGATGCCAGAAGACAAGATGAGAAGTCAAACAGAGAAAAAAGGATCAGCAATATGGAACTTAGCTAGAACCAATAAAGATCTAATAAGAGATTACAGCTTCTGGGAAGTAAGAGAGGGTGACACCACCAAGTTCTGGGAGGAATATTGGCAACAGAGAGAAAATCGTATCCACAAAGAAGCCCTCCAAGAAATCCATGAATTTACCTCCCGAACAGAAGGTGAATTGGTCATAAATTTCTGGAAGCCAAGTATAGGGGAATACTGGAAAAATTGGAAGCAAAAGGATGATTGGGTAGCAGCCCCAGAGATAGCAAGCTAGGAAACTTACAACAAAGAAATGGCATCTAGGAAAGTCGCAGTTAAAATAGGGAAGGACATACTATGATGGGGAACTCGAATCAAAGGAACGTTCTCTATAGCAGAAGGTTATCATTTAAAGGCAGGGCACAATCGACCGATAGAATAAAAAAAATGGAAAAACATTTGGAAAATTAAGACTTGGCCTAAAGTAGCTTTCTTTCTCTGGATTTTACATCATGGTCGTGCACTAACCTGGGATCAAATACGGAAGAAAGGCATGCAGGGACCCTCGCGATGCACATTATGCCAGGAATAGGAGGAGACAATGGAGCACCTAACCAACAGCTGCATCGTCAGCTGCAACCTGTGGAGAAATCACCAGCAAATGTTTGAAAATAGTCATAGAAACTACAATAATATAAAAAATACACTGGAAAATTGGCCAATAAAACCTTACCAGAACCAGATCCTAAACCGTGCGTGGACGCTGTCCATAGGTTTTATGCTTTGGAATATCTGGAAGGAAAGAAACAGAGTGATATTCAACAAAGACAGGAGAACCTCAGTTGAAATATGGAAGCAAACCACACAAAATATCAGAGAAACTATTTTAGCAGAACAGTGGAATGACAAAGACTGGAAAATCAACAAAACAAAGGAGAGAATCTTGCAACACCTACAATTAAAGCAGAGCATGACAGATAGAACAAAAAGAAAACCTCAAACCAGAGAGGTCGAGGAGATTAGCATTTACAGGCATCCACCCCAAGGCTTTGTCAAGCTAAACTTTGATGGGGCAGCAAAAGGTAATCCGGGTGAAGCAGGAATAGGGGGATTATTCAGGAACGATGGAGGAACCACCCTGAGAATTTACGCGATGGATTGTGGAGAAGCAACGAACAATGAAGTTGAGTTACACGCGCTAAAACGTGGACTCGAAATTTCCATCTGGGAAAAGTATCAGAATCTTCATATTGAAGGAGATTCGAAACTGGTAGTCGACATGGTAAAATGACTGCAAAACAATACACCGGTGGAAAAGATCAGCCGAAGCTGGAGAACAGCATGTTTGACTAGTGAAATAGGGAAATTGATAAACAAAGTAGACTATATTCTCCCTACACATGTAAAGAGAAAAGGAAATGGACCGGTAGACTGGCTGGCTAATTGGGGGAGTCAAAACAGTGGAAGGCCGATGGATCTTGGAGGGACAGAGCTCCCTCACTGGGAGGAGAAGGTGCAACTATAGAAACTCCTTGTAGTTGATAACGATGGAAATAGAGACCCAGAAAACCAAGGTAGGAGGCAATGGAATATTCAGAAAAATGCAGAAAGTTGCAGAAGCAGGGAAAGGACACAACTGGTGATGACAGAAAGGACACACGAGTGAAATGAAATGATTAAATGGCAAAAGGGGCAGCTGACGGAGCACGGCAGGGATGGATCACATCCCGAGATGCCAGCAGAGGGGCAATCAAGGAATGAGATGGTTGAGGGTAGGAGTGAGGCCGGGCAGAGGGTCAGAGAAGGGATGGCAAGTGGCAGCAAAAGGGCAGATAGTACATGGCAAGAGCAGCCGGGAGGACGTAGGGAGTGATGTGGAGTAAAGGTGGATAGAACGGTCGAGGCACATCCCGAGATGAGGACTCATGAAAGAGTGTTGGTAAAGGAATAGGACAGGCGGAGGTAAGAAGGGACAGAAGGGAAGGAATAACCCCAAGAGGGCCTGAGGTGGCAATAGCTACCTGCATGCAGTAGAGAACAAAGTAGGCTGGAACACAGAAATGTGGTGGACAACGGGAGCAACAAACAGGCAAAGGAGACAAAAATGGCGGGGTGAGGTGGTATGTAGTCTCAACCTCTTACCCGGTGGTGGTTTATAATATTAATAATCATGTGATTTTATCAATCCTTTGGGTTTAAAATATTAATTCCTATGCTTTATTAATCTCTTGTGTTTTTAATATTGATCCCTTGGGCTTGTTGATCCCTTAAGTTTTTAATATTTATCCCTTAGGTTCACTAATTCCTTGGGCCTATAATATTAAACCTTTGGGTTTATTAGCTCCTTGGATTTATAATATTAATAATCCCTTGGGTTTATTAATCCATTAAGTTTAAAATATTAATTCTTAGGGTTTATTAATCGCTTTAGTTTTTAATATTAGTTTGTTGGGTTTATTGATTCCTTGGGTTTATTAATTATTTGTATTTATAATATTAATCTGTTGGGTTTATAATATTAATAATCCCTTGGGTTTATTGATCCTTTGTGTTTATAATATTAATAATTCCCTGGGTTTGTTGATCCATTGGGTTTATAACATTAATCCTTTGAGTTTTCTAATTCTTTGGGTTAGTAATATTAATCCCTTGGGTTTATAATATTAATAATCCCTTGGGTTTATTAAATCCCAATATTAAGGATTAAATATTAGTCCTACAGTTTAATATTAATCCCTTAGGTTTATAATGTCTATCCCTTCAGTTTATTAACTTGTTGGGTTTATAATATTAACAATCCCTAGGGTTTATTGATCCCTTGGGTTTATAATATTAATAATTATGTGGATTTATCAATCCTTTGAGTTTAAAATATTAATTCCTAAGCTTTATTAATCCATTATGTTTTTAATATTAATCCCTTGTGTTTTTTTATCCCTTAGGTTTATAATATTTTCCCCTTGGGTTTACTAATTCCTTGGGTTTATAATATTAAACGTTTGGGTTTATTTGTTCCTTAAGTTTATAATATTAATAATTCCTTGAGTTTATCATTTAATCCCTTGGGTTTATTAATCCCTTGAGTTTAAAATATTAATTCCTAGGGTTTATTAATCACTTGGGTTTTTAATATTAATTTTTTGGGTTTATTGATTCCTTGTGTTTATTAATCACTTGGGTTTATTAATCATTTGTATTTATAATATTAATGCCTTGGGTTTATAATATTAATAATCCATTAGGTTATTATTGATCCCTTTTCTTTATAATATTAATAATCCCTTAGGTTTGTTGATCCATTGGGTTTATAACATTATTCCCTTGAGTTTTCTAATTATTTGGTTGGTAATATTAATCCCACGGGTTTATAATATCAATAATCCCTTGGGTTTATTAAAATCCAATATTAAGGGTTAAATATTAATCATAGGGTTTAATATTAATCCCTTCGGTTTATAATGTTTATCTCTTCGGTTTATTAATACGTTGGATTTATAATATTAACAATCCCTAGGGTTTGTTGATCCCTTAAGTTTATAATACTTATCCATTGGGTTTATAATATTAAAACCTTTGGTTTATTAGTCCCTCGGGTTTATAATTGAATCCTCTAGGGTTTATTTTTTTTTTTTTTCCGAAGAAAAAGCGAACTTTTTATTAAGAGAATAAAAAGTTACATTGCATATGCTGAGCATTTCCGAAAGTGCTGCTTGCTAGACCAAGCAAACAAAACAAAAAATCTCCTTTCTGTCTTTTTGATCACAGAATTCAGAGCAGTTTTTGCTGTAGTAATCAGCTGTGGCAATACAGCCAAGACCATAATATGACCTCGTCTGAAGAGACAGATCAAAAAACATTAAAACAACATACATTCAAGTCTTTGGGTCTCCTCAACAGAGAGGAAAACAACCCACAAAAATATATAAAAATATGTATCAGAGTTTAGTATAAGAGAAGTCTGTGTGAAATAGTCTAAGCATATAGATAAGAGATAAAAAACAAAGACAAAAACATCAGCTGAAGAATTATGTATAAGGCGGCACATCTGATGATACGATCTGTCCTTGACAGTCTTCCACTATTTTCCACCCTCCCAAAGCTTGCTGCAAACCTTCCTTAGAAAGCTTGTCCGCGTCATCGTTGTTGTCCCTGTAGATATGGCATATGGAGAAAGAGTTAAAAGATGACTTTAATACCTGTAGTTCTTCCAGCATGGGTTTCAAAAATTGGTTTTTGCAAGTACTTTTTCCGTTAACCCAGTTTACAACATTGAGGGAGTCTCCAAAGATCTGAATAGTGAAGGTGTTTCTTTGAATAAGCCAACATAGGAGCAGTCTCAGGGCTGACAATTCTGCAAAATTATTTGTTCCTGACCCCAATCCGACTGAGGCTTTGAGGGAGTGATGTGCATTAATGTGAATGACGATTCCTGCGCCTGCTATGTTGTTTTGGGATGCTCCGTCAAAAAACGCCCAAGGAATACCATCTTTGATTTGCACTGTCTTGTTTGGATTTTGAGGTCTTTTTTCTTCTGGTTCTGGGATGGAAGAGAATATGGAGACCGCTTGGATGGCTGTGACAGAGGGCTGGGTTCCCTTATCTTGGAAAATAGCTCTGTTTCTAGCAAGCCAGACTCCCCAGCAAATGATGGGCGGGAGGTTTCTCAGGTTCCCATCCGGATATTGCTGCCACCAATTTGACCAAGCCTCGTCCAGATTCCCATTTCCCCACTGAAATTTTTTATTCAACAGCTTTTCAACCTCCCTCCAGATTTTTGCAGTTTCCGAGCAGTGTAGGAACAGATGGTTTATTGTTTCCTCTTCATCTTTACAAAGGGAGCACCTCCCAGGGCCATACATGAATCTAGCCTGGAGGATGTCCCAGGTAGGAACTTTCCTTCTGAGGAGACACCAGAGAAAGAGTCTGGCCTTAGCTGGGCATTTGAGCTTCCAAATTTGTTTTGACCACCACTCTGGATTTCCCCACCCTTTCCTGGATTGAATGAACTTGTATCCATCTTTGGGGGAGTAATCGCCAGTTTCTCCATGGGCCCAGATCAGGCTATCCGGAGTGTCTTTTATTCTTACATTGGAGCGAACAAGTTCTTGTGTGAAAGAAGACCATTCATTCCACCACCTCTGATCTAGCTGAAGGTCCTCTCCATCTTTCCATGCCTGACACCAAATGCTCGAATGACCCACCTTTTCCACCTGGTCTAGAGTAAAAATGTTTTTGCCTTCTAAATGCCTAATTAGTCCAGGTGAAAGGGCATAGTTTTCATTGCAGCCGATCCACGGATCTTTCCCAATCTTCAGGTTTCTGCCGTTCCCAATCTTCCATGCCAAACCTTGTTCAATTACCTTGAAAGAATCCACTGTTGCCTTCCATATCACCGATGCATTCTGCTTGTTCTTGTCCGGGTTCCTTATCCAATCCTCCAATGGGACCGGGTCTATATATTTTCTTCTTATCACTCTGGTCCATAAGTTTTCCATCTTTATCAGCCTCCAGCCCGACTTTGCTGCCAGAGAAAGACTGAAATCTGGAAGATTTTTAATCCCCCAACCACCCCAATCTTTGGACCTTGCCACTTTGTCCCAGCCCACCCATGGTAGCACTGGGTTTTCCTTGGAACCATCCCATAGAAATCTGCTGCAAAGTCTTCTGATCTTTTCCATGATACCCTTGGGGACCCACGTTAGAGCAGCCCAGTATACTGGAATGGCCAAAAGCACTGATTTTATAAGAGTCAATCGGCCCGCTCTCGAGAGCCATTTGAAGCTCCAATGGGAGATTCTAGATTCTATTTTTGCAATCAGCCAGTTCCAGTCCTCCTTCTTGTAAGCATTTGGCTTTAGCCAGAAACCCAAGTACTTGAAAGGGAGTTCCAAAGTACTTGGCTGGAAAGGTAAGACAGATTGAAGCCTTCCCCTCTCCTGAACTGCTAGACCTGTCATTATCAGCTGGGATTTCCTATGATTTATCTGCATGCCAGTTGCTTTCAGAAACAGATCTAAAATAGATTTTAGTTCCTTTATTTCAATGAGCTCAGTATTTGTGAAGATCAATATATCATCAACAAAAAGGAGATGAGAGATAAATAAATTTGTGGCTACCTCAATACCTTTTACCTTCCCCTCTCTTCTGGCCTTATGGATCAGCTGGCTGAGACCTTCCGCAACTAGTAGGAAGAGCAGAGGGGACAAGGGGCACCCCTGCCTCAGACCCCTTTGACCTTTGAAGAAAGGAGTGGCTGCTCCATTGATGAGAATTGCATAGCTTACATTCGAAATACAGCCCATTATCCAACTGATGAAAGCAGGTTTAAAGCCAAGGTGAGTTAGAAGCAACCTGAGATATAACCAATTTATCCTGTCATATGCCTTTGATAAATCGATTTTAATAACAGCACCCTTCTTATTCTTCTGCCTCACACTATGCATGACCTCCTGAGCAACTCCTATGGCTTCATGAATTTGTCTTCCCGATAAGAACCCAAATTGTTCCATTGATATATGTCGAGACAAAATTGGTTTGATTCTGTTTGCTATCACTTTTGCTATGATTTTGTAGATACTATTACATAGCGAGATTGGCCTGAAGTCTTCAAAACTTTCCGGGACTTCCTTCTTTGGAATAAGGGCTATAAACGTGGCGTTAAAAGGGCTATAGACTTCACCTTTTTTCCTGGCCTCCTCCACCACTTCTGTAATTTCTGCTCCTATAAGTTCAAAAAAGTGGAGGAAAAGCTCTATGGACCAACCATCTGGTCCAGGGCTTTTCTCTTTTGCCATGGATTTTATTGTAGCTTCCACTTCCTCCTTTGAAACCTCACAGTTTAGGTCCTCCGCTTCATCCTCCTCCAAGAATCTCGGGAAGCATTGAGCTGTCCTTATTACCTCAGCAATAGTAGTTGCTCCTGGATCTGCAAAGAGCTTTTGGAAGTGTCTCTGACCTAAATCTGACAAAGATTGAAAAGTCTGCACTTCCCTTCCTTCTTCATTTTTTAGGGCCCATATAGTATTTGCCGATTTCCTCCCTTTGGCATAATTGTGGAAAAACCTGGTATTTTCATCTCCAGCTTTAAGCCAGATTGCCCTACTCTTTAATCGCCATTCTTCTTCTTTATCCAGAAGGATTTTAGACTTAAGTTTCTCAAGATGAAGAATTTTTTCCTTTGAAGCCTGCGACAGATAGCCATCCTCCTCTATGCTTTCCAACTTTTTAAGTTCCTCACTTATCTTTGTGAATTCCTCGTTCTGGGCTTCCTTTCTAGCCTTTGCCCAGCTTATGGTGGCTTTCTTCAATCTTTTGAGGTTTTCCATAAACCAGAAGCCTTTATCCTCTGGTGCATTGACTTCCGGGTGCTTCCATGTTTGTTTGAAAAGATTTGTAAAAGACTCCTCTTGTAGCCAAGAAGAGTTAAACTTGAAAGGGGCAGGGGGCTTGGGAGGGGGGGAGGAGAATTCTAAGAAAATAGGGAAGTGATCTGATAGCCCTCCTTCTTCAATCCATTGTCTGAACATAGGGATCTTGACTGCCAGCTCCTCATTTATGAGAAAACGGTCTAGCCTTTTTGCCACTCTAGCCTCCCCAGTTCTCCTGTTCCTCCAAGTAGGCTTTAATTTGAGCAAGTTTATGTCTAGTAGATTGTTGACAGTGAACATATTTAAGAAAAAGTCTGACAAGGGGTCTTCCCTGGCCGAAGGACCCCATGCCTCCGCTCTACCTATAGAGAAATTTAAATCCCCTCCTAGCACCAAATTTTTGCCCTTCAAGAAAGATTTTGACATCAGGTCATTCCAGAAAGACACCCTATCCTGACAGGGGCCGTAAACATTGCAAATGGAAAGGGGAAAGGCAAGTTCTGTGGACTGAACTTCCATTCCCATGGCCTGTTTCATCCCCCACAGATTGCTGACCTTTATCCTCCCTTCCTTATAGCCAATTGCCAACCCTCCAGAGTGGCCTTCTGAATCTATTGCTATGAATCTCCAACCAGGCATCAAAGCATTTAAGGCTGTTTCCACTTCAATTCCACTTCCAAGAGTCTCTTGGAGAAAAAGGATATCAGTTTTAGAGTTTAGAAACATCTCCCGCAAAGCCAGTTTTTTGGGTTTACTGGCTAAACCCCTACAGTTCCATGAGGACAAGATCATTTGATAACCTCTTCTGGGGGTTGCGCTGCTCTAAGTGCCCCTGGGATAGACTGCTGTTTTCCATCTGCTACATCAAACTTTGCTTTTATCTGCGCCATGGAGAGGTTGGATTTTCTACCTCTTTTTTTCCTAGATTGGCTTTGGGAGGGAAGAGGGCCAATACCTCCTACTGAGACAGGGGTGATGGGCTTTTGATCGAGGGAACGAAGATTGTATGGGCAAGAAGGGAGAAGAGCCGAGGGCCCAGGATCATTAGAAACACCTTCACTGTTCAGATCAAGGGAGGGTAAGGCGGCCGAGATATCTTCTATGCCAAGACCCTCTTTAATTTCTTCATGATTTAATATACTATCCTTTATTTTTAAAGAAACAAAATTATTCGAAGGGGAATGTTCCATACAAACATCCATGGATTCAACAATATGAACTGGAGGAATGGATGAATCAGAACACATACCCATTACTCCTTCAGATGGTTGCGACGTCCTTTCAGGTAGCTGTTCCTTTGCTGAGGCTTTCTCTAGGTCTATTTCCTTGTCCGTCGAGGTGACCTGATTGTCCTGATGAGCATGTTCCGTCGGCAGCACTTCCATCTGGGCCACTGTCTCCTTATCAGCATCATTCAGATCAGATGGGAGGTTCTGACCTTGAAAATGTTGGAATGGACTGTAAACGTTCTCCCACTGAGCCGGCGCCTTTTGAAATCTCCGCCTTCGCCTTCCAAGAGGGCATTCCTTTGCCAGATGCCCGTACTCGTGACACCTGTGACACCTGAAGGGCAGATATTCGTAGTCCAATATCTGCTCGAAAACCATATCCTTGTATTGCAGGTTTATCTTCTTTGCAAGTCCTTTGCCAGGGTTTAAGCTGACTAGAATTCGAGCCATGGCTTGGTTTCGAGTTTGTTTGAAGGTCATGTCAGCTTCCAGAAAATTTCCCAGTCTATCCCCTATAGCTTTGAACACTACTTCCGTCCATAAAAAATAGGGCAAACCAGGAGCCCTAACCCAGACAGGGTAGACATCAGTTTTCTCACGGCCTGCATCAAACAGCGGTGTCCATTTCTTCAAGAGGATAGGGATATTCCCAATCACCCAATTCCTTGCAATCACCCAATCAGCCGCATCTTTGCTCTCAAATCTGAACAAAAACCAACCTTTTGCCAGGGTTGAGGCTTTGAAAGCCCTTTCTTCTCCTACCATCCAGTTCTTTTCTCCCCATTCTTGCAGAAAACTAGAAGAAAATTTCTTCCCTCTCGCCCTGCCCACCACTGTGCAGTCGGCCACCTCCAAAGATTCTTCAATGCTCACCTCCATCCCCAAGACCAAATTCCCTTCCAACTCCTGCTCGCCAATGGGTCTTTGTTTTTTCCGCTTCTCACCTCTTTTCCTCCCGCCAATATCCTCCTCCCGAACCTCTCTGTTTACGTCGGCCCTTTGTGAACAAGGGTTTGAAAGATTGAACCCTGACTCGGGTCTATGAGAAAAAGGAAGATCCTCAGCCTCCCGGAAAGAATTATCAGTAGGAGGAAGGGTTACCTGAAAGCCCGGGACCTCTGCATGAGTTTCCACTTGTGGATCTGAGGATGCTGCTATCGCTTTTTCCGGCCGACCTCCATATCCTTTTGGGGCGCCCTGTTCTTTCCCAATGGAAACCCTTGTTATGGCTGAGACTCTTCCGGCCTTTTTCTCACCCGTCCGCTCTGCGCTTGTAATGAAATTGACAATGTCTTCTAGGCCCCCGGATAACACTGGCTCTTCAATGGGCAATTTCCCTTTACTGCCATGGCTTGAGTGACGGAAGCTTGCATGCAGGGATCCTTCACCTGGGTTGGCTGGATGCTGTGCGCCGAGGAAATCTTGATGAAGAAACTCGTTCTCTTCATATCCTTGGGTCAGTTGGATGAAAGATTGATGAATTCTGTGCGATTCTGGCGAAAGGGCTCCAGTTCTGCATGACCCGGTCTCTCCAAAGTACCTTTCAATGTTTTTTGCTGTCGGGTCTTTACCCCATACTGACAGTATGTCTTCCATAACCGGGTCCAAATCCACGAGCTCGTTGGATTTTACCATAGTTACAAAAGCAGATCACAGGGTAGAAACGAAAACGGGTTTACCGCCAACGCTGAGGTCAAAGAGTTTTTACCCTTATTCCCAGTTGTCCGCCCAAACCAATAAAATATTACCTCCAGCTGCCCGTTCCTCCTTTACTGGTTACTGTGTACCCCTGAGCGTCTTACTCTCGTCCTCTGGTCGACGTGCCCGATGGTAACCCTAGCCCTGTTCAGTCAGGACCTGGCTTCGTCCAGACCCGCGTTTGGACCCTCCGCCTTCCCATCGCTCCCATCACCTTAAGACTAGGTTTTCGTCCCGGAGTAAAATCGTCCTCCGTTCTAAAAACAAATCTTCACCATAAATGATACATTCTTAGAACCTTCACCTCTAGGGTTTATTTATCCCTTGAGTTAGAAATATTAATTCATGGGGCTTATTAATCCCTTCTATTTTTTATATTGGTCCTTAGGTTTCTTGATTCCTTACATTTATAATATTTATCCCTTTGGTTTACTAATTTGTTGGGTTTATAATATAAATAATCTCTTGGGTTTAAAATGATAATTCCTAGGGTTTATTAATCCCATGTGTTTTTAATTTGATTCCTTGTGTTTGTTGATCCTTTATGTTTATAATATTTATCCCTTGGGTTTATAATATTAAAATTTTGAGTTTATTAGTGGTTTCGGTTTATAATATTAATAATCACATGTGTTTATTAATCCCTTGGGTTTAGTTGATATTTTTAATTTACTTTAAGTAAATATATGAAAGATATTAACAGTTATATTAATAAATATATAAAAATTATTAATGATATTGGTAAGAGATATATACTTATTATAAATAATAATAAAATACTATTATTATGTTATTTTTGAATCATTTTGAGTTATAACTATTAAAATATTAACAAATTTAATAATATATTATTATTACATATTTTATTGTTAAATAATATATTATTAAATATTTTAATACAATATATTATTATATAAATTATTATTTATTTTATATATATATATATATATATATATATATATATATATATATATATCGAAGTATTAGTATAACATGTTTTAGTTTAATATATAGTATAGATATAGTTAATATTATTAATATACTCCAAGTAATTATATAAAATATATTGACAATTATATTCATAAATATATAATAATTATTAACCATAACAAAATGATGAGAATAAATACATATTATTAACAAGAACTAAATGTTATTATTATGTTATATGTGGATTATATTAAAATTTTAAATATAACTTCCCCGATGGGGTGAACATATGAAGGTATAAGTGTCCCAAGCGAGGCCATTGGGGCCTGCACCTTCACCACACGCATAATTACTCGACATTTATGTACCATACCTTCCATCAAATCTCAGGTGTGAAGATTAATTACCTGCAATCTATTGTTATATATATTGTTTGGAGAGCATTTCGATCGAGTTTGCTAGCTTGGGTGATGAGTTGGGTTTGTGAGGAGGTTGGAGGTGTTTGGGTCTTGTTGCATGGTAGATCTTTGAGGCTTCTTCCCAAGCTAAGAGTTATGTGGAAACATATGTCTTGCGGACAAGAGTGATCTCCCTATACTTCAAAGAACCCTAGTAGAAAACACATAGTAAATGCTACCTTTCTCTAAGTTCTTATCATTTGAAAGAAAATAGAATGAAAGAGGCCTCTTATTGATTTAATGAATTGATTGATGAAGTCCCTCAAAGCCTTCAATCACTCATTTTTTGATGCTTTAAATTTCCTCTCGTCGCTCTCAACAACTTATCTGCAATGTCCTAAAAGAGATCTACAAAGACAGAGACAAGCAAGAGATCAAAGCATACGACATATAATGAAAGAGATAAATGAATTAATTAACCAATTATACATGTTAACTGATTAATTATACAACCAAAACTCATGTAGGTGATCAAGGAATCCTACAAATTAAATCAATGAAGATGTAACTGAGAAAGAACAATTGCTTATATTCATAAAACTAGAGAAAAACCTTACAACCATGTAGCCTTGATGTAGCAATTCCCTTATGCAATCTCCAACCCTCTCCCTTGCAAGAAAAGCCTTCCAACCTAATCTCAACAACATAAAACTACTTCCAAAATTCCTCCCGCAATTCTCAGACTTGCAGTGGCTTTATATGCCAGGAATGGGAAGTTATGGATCCATTCTACAAGGGATGAGATCCACTATTAGTGGGATAGAGGTACTGTGACAAAAGAAGTGGAGTTACTCCATGATGGGAGGAATCAACACTGAATAGGCACTCATTTCAAGCTTGTTGGTTGGGATATATTCTATCAACAATGTTTCCATTACTTTTTATTTTTACGTACTTCAAGTCATGTTCACAATTCATAGTGGAAGACAGTGTGTACTTATGGTAGATAATAATGGTATTCCCAGCGTATGCACAAGAATCAGCTAGGAAACTGCAAACATAGCCAAAATCAGGGTTTTGTGCCATAGGATCTAGAAATTCCACTTTCTTTGGGATCATTTAGTTTCAAACTCTACAGGGTAATTCTCCAGAACACATGTGTGGATAGAAAGAGATCCAAACTTATGGTTATTTTCCTAATGCGACAAAATGACATGTAACGGATTGCCCCCTATAGCACAAAGTTAGAAGAAATATTTTGATGACTGAAGTGCTTTATCATATCAATAATTAGATCAGAGATCATGGTTGGAAACCTGCAACAATCAATCAAGGATTAAAATGCAATATAATAATCATCACTGAGGTAGGCATTCCCATACTTAGAACATAAATGTCTCAAAATACAGTATGGAAATACATCTAAATATCCATGTCAATAGACGACATAGTATGGATGCAGCCATCAATGGATCTATGTTTACAATCATGAATATTTAATAACTCCACACAACCTAGATGGATGAAACTAGATCCAAGGTCTTGATCTCCATTTCTTGATCCATAGTATGAATCTAGCCATGCGAGTGAATGTCTCGTAGTCGAACATGGTAGAAACCACTTGATTACTGGTCAATGGTGTGAACAGTTAGCAAGTGTGAGAGAAACCACCAATAATGACAATGACTCTTAAGGTACTTCCAGTAAAACCTATGAAGTGTGAATAAATATGCTGATGTTGAACATTCATAAAATCCTTCGATTCAAATTCAATGATGAGAACCTATCGTCGAAGGTGAGAGACTTGCCATTAAGACATGCAGGCCTCAAGGTGCTAAAGGTTTCTAGATCAACTTCCTCGATAATGAGCTGAATTCGATAGGAAGTGATCCATTGTAGGAGGGCCTATGACCCGAAACTTATGTCAAGTTTTGAAGAACGGTAGTTTAGAGTAATCCAAGACTGACTCAGGGATGGTCAATGCAACTGAAGGCTATGACTGGCAAAGAAATTTGACTGAGGTTGAACTTCTGTTGAACATATTAGAGACACGACATAATGACTTGGCATAGTTTGACTCAAAAATAAAACCCAAACCAACTGAACACTTTCAATGAGGTTTGGTCAACTGAGAGGCAAATGGATTTCCCAACCTGAACACGAAAGTGTCCGAGTGTCATGTTCAAGAGCGACATACTGCCTTTTACAAATACAAAACAAAGATTCTTTCTCACTTTTCCCCCACCATTACTGGCAAGTACCTCTTTATTTTTTACAAGCTTGAGGAGGATAACATATGCTTGTCCTGTAAGCTCATCCTTCGGACGAGTCCTTTGAAGTATTTTTAACGAACCCTAAGAAGGAGTGGTTCGGTCTCGTCATGCTTAACGAGTCCTGCACTATTTAGATTTTATGAGTCTAGTAAAGGGGTAACTTGATGTCATTTTCATATTTAAATTGTTTGAAAAGACACAAAAAGAAAACTCATGCAGTTCTTTCAACATAAATTTTAACGAACCCAGAGAAAGTAAAGCTTGATGTTTTTCAGTTTTAGGGAGTCAGGATAAAAAAATAAGTAAACTCCACAGCGTCATTTTTCGTAAATTGAGTCCCTCAAACCTTAAAGAGGGTAAAACAATGCAGGAGAGTAGTCTATTGACCATGATTATTCAAAGTATATTTTTTTCCTAAATAGTCTAGTTAAATTTGTAAAAGGGGTAAACTTATACTGAATAGATGGTTGCTAATTTAGTTTACAAGTTCGAACAATCAAGTACTCATAAATATTTTCATGTTTAATGAGTATGAAAAGGATGTAAAGAGAAATCCTTGTTTCATTTTTTCATAAGTTTTTAACGAGTTCAAAAAAGTGATAAAAATATACTCAAAACGCTAACTTTCAATTTAATTAATGAGCATGAAAATACGAAAATAACTCATCATTTTCATGTACATTTTACAAGCATGAAAAAATGGCAAAAGACGCTCAAGATTTTCATGAGTTTAATGAGTCTTGGAAATAATAACCAAAATGGACTCAAAATAGGTTTAATTTTTACACAAGCTTGAAACAAAGCAAAATTGTGCTTTGGGTTTGGTGCCATGGTGGCTCTTTGGGGCTTCTTCCCAAGCTAAGGAGGGACAAGTGTGAATTTGATTATATGGCTTAGGCTAGTTTTTTCTTACTGGTCTTCCCCTGGGACCTTGGTACCTGAGCGGGCAGTGTCTAGTTCTGCCTCCTCATCATTGCGCAACTCTAGTTGTCTACGAATTTATGGAAAGTCTGGGTTCCTCTGTCTGGTGCTCGGGGTAAGGTCTCTACGTCTTTTAGTTCCTTTGTTTTTCTATGCAGTTTCAAGATTTAGTCTTTATGGGTTAGCAAACATTCTGTTGTGGTCTTAGTGCCTGATGTTCCTCCTGGTCTATTCTGGAATGACAGTGATATCTTATTCTTTGGGAAATTTGGAAAGTGGTCTAAGTCTCTGTGTTGGGTTGAAGTCAGAAAAGTTTATCCTCTCAGCCAGGGCAATGTTTTTGCTCTCATAATTCCCTTGGGTTACGAGGAGGGTATCTCTCATCTAGTTCTCTGGTCTGGGTTGCCTCAAGTTTGTTTCATTCAAGTACTTCCTGTGTCGGTCTTCATGTTTCCTCTTAGTGGTGGTAGTGGTGTCGTGGTCTTTGGTTTTTCATCACCCCTTGCAGGGATCGTGATGGTCTCTTCTTTGTCTTCTCCTGCAGTCGGTTTTCAATCAGTGATAAGTGTGATATGCCCTACCAACGGGGATGCCCTCATCATGGGAGGGGCCAACTTGTGCAGGTTAGTCATCCTGAGATTGAACACAGTTCATCATCCACCAATACGACAAGACAGGAGACAGAGGGTGGAGAAGCCATTTCTCTAGCTCACTCTCCAGGCGACATTAAGGCCCCGACTTCTTTGGACTCCCTTGTTGAGTAGTTGCAGCACATCCAAATTGATTTGGACATCCTAAGGGACCATAGGTATGACGACATAAATGAGATAGTGGCTTACCTTACCGATATTCAGTATAGTCAAAATGAAATATTGGCTCAACTGGACAGTCTCCAGCACAGTCACCATCGCACTAATGATCACCTTCGCAGCTTGGAAGCGAGATCGGAACATATTGATTTCCACATTCATGATCATGTTGGTTACTTTGTTTCTCGCCTTGTACTTCCCCCCCAACCCCCTCTTTGATTTGACAATGTTAGTTCTAGTCTCGTTTTTAGTTATTACTAGTATGACATGGCTTTTATGCCTCAAAAAAATAATATATGCTAAGTTTCCTTTTTGGTATCCTCCAATCCCTGACCTCAAAAATTCTAATCGGAATGAGAGTGTAGGGACTGTTGAGACAAATTTTGTATGTTATGCCATTTTGAAAATCTAATGAAAGTAGTTTGATCAACAAAAAAAAGTGTTAAATATAATTATTAATATATTAAAAAAAAATTATATAACAACTAAAATTATGTTAGATCTAAGACTTTTGTGATCCATATTGTAGATAAAAGTCTTCCAGATTAATCACATCATTAGGATTTGGTCGATGTTTCGAACCAACTAATGTGGGTCATCCTTAGGACAAGGTGAGAAAATCAGTTAATCTTCAAGAATAAATAGCATGGATGCATCATGGCCAAGAGTTAGCCATTGGTGATTAGTTAATCAGGAAAAATTCTAAAATGGAAGTAAGGAATTATTTATTAAAATATTAAAATTTTAGTTAAAAAATAATTGTTAGGAAGCATAAATAATATATATTAATAATGAATAATAATACTAGATGGGTCAAGAATTAGTTACAAAGTAGTATTTATATATAAAGAAGTTGTAAAGAATAGGTCATAAATTAATTAGGGGTTAAGAATGAGTTATAACTATTAAAAATAGTTGTTGGGGGTTTATATAACGCAATTAATTAAAATATTAAATAATAATAGGGTTAAGAGTTAGTTCGAAAATATTATATATTTATAAAGGATAAGGTTAAGAGTGGTTAAGAATAGGATTCAAAATATTATATATTAAAAGTAATTAGTAGCTTAATTATTATAATTATGTTAAATAAATATTGTCAAACTATTATAAATTAATAAAGGGGCCTAAATATTTATTTCAATTATCTTTAAAAAAGAGCGATAATACAGGCTACAAAATATTATATATGATATATTTATAAAGAAAAGGATAGGAGTGGACTTATTCTAATAGTGATAAACAAATAAACTAGAATAAGGTGGATTAAAAAAAGGGGGGGAGTGGGGAGACAGGGGGTGTGGAATCACGAAGAGAGGGCCAAAACCCAGCTCTTACTCAATTTCCAACCATCATCCCTGTTTAGATTTCTAGCATGCCTCTTAATCTCAATAGCCTCCCTAAGCTTCCTATGGTGGAAATGACCAACCCTAGTAATGACTCTAGAGTCCTCAATGAATACATGGTGTTTGGATTTCTCTGCATGTTCAGCTAGAGCCGATGAGTGGGACCGATTGTGCCTAATGTCAGCAACATGCTCATGGGTCATCTAGTTAATTGATAAACTCGTTTCTCTAATATATGGAATACCAGAGGAATATATGGTTATATTTTTTTTTTCTTTTTATAAAAAAACCAAGTTTCTATGGGTATATTTTATATTAATCCTTGTGATCTCTTTTGGATTGTGAATTCAAGGAATTTGAGTGGAAATAAAATTACTGGTTTTCTCCCAACATAATCTATAAACCTGAGAGGCATCAAGGATATGTAAGTCGTTTGTACTTGATTTGTGTAGCTTGCAAATGTGTGCCATAGTTATGTTTTCTTCAACATCACCAATTAATGTACCCATTGCCACTTTAACAAAACAATAACATAGTGTGATATCTCTTCAATTTAGAGACCTTTCTGCTAACCGATTATTAGGTTTCATTCCTCAAGAAATTGAATAGCTACATAATTTAGTGTGACTATAAGTTCCTTGAAATGGATTATAAAATACAATTCATTTAATACGTTCATAGTTATTCATAAAATAACTCTGGAATTATATCATATACATGATAATGAATAATAATAGTTTATCAAGGGAGGTGTCATATCAGTTGACCAATTGTTTCAGCCTTACAACACTATAAGAATTCATTTGAAGCCCATCCCCTATTCTAAGTTCATTTTGTTGTGAAATTAAAAAGGAAATAATATTCATATTTCTAGTTCGTGTACTAATTTATACTAGAAATGATTTCAATTGTTTCATAGAAATTTCTCCTACAACAATGTGTCTCGTAATATTCCTATCATAAATAACGTTACAAGATTTACCCCAAAAAGGTGTAGATATAATGTAAACATTTATTTTTGGGTTAAATTTGGTATTATTTCTAGATATTAGTTGATTTGTGCATTTCATCTGAAAATATTGATTACTGAATCAACTTTTTAGGAAATCCAGGTCTCTGTGGCAATTGGATTGGATCACTTTGTGAGATAAACTCCAAACAATCAAAAGGTGAAACATTAAATAAATTTTAGATTCCATAGATTAGTTATGTTTTGTGATAAAAGTTTCAGTGAAATTATATTTATAAGAGTATTAAGTTGATTTTGAAAATGAACAGCTTAAGTCTCAACACCAACTATTGTTTGCATTTAGGTTGGGCTCAATTTTATCATTATGTATGATCATTATAATTCTCTACTGTTCAAATCATCCTAAACCTTTTACCAAAGGGCCAAAAAACAAAATGGGTCAACATTTTATTTCTCTGGGACTTAATAATTATATCAACATCAATATGTGTCCCTTGTTTAAAAAACTCTTTGATATCTTAACTAGGTTCTATGAGGCTAGTAGTATTGCATATGGACATGGCCCTCTACATGTATGGTGACATAATTAAAATCATAGAAAATTTGAATGAGAAATATGTAATTGGTTATAATGCTACAAGCACAATTTATAAATGTGTTCTCGAGAATTGGAAGCTAGTTGGTGTTAAAAGACTATACACACATTATTCACAAAATTTGCGCCAATTCGAAACTGAGTTTGAGACTGTTGGAAGAATCAAGCATCATAATATTGTGGGTTTGCATGGTTATTATCTTTCCCCACATGGAAATTTGTTGTTCTATGACTACATGGTGAATGGAAGTCTATGGGACATCTTACATGCTCAGTGAAATGGATGGTAAAACCCGTCTAGAAATTTACACGTATAATGGTCATATAGCCTTTAGCAAAAGATTCTAACCAACCTTTCATATATAGTGAATTATTTATAATGGCCTACTTAGATAATCCAAGCAATGCATTTTGCATTTAGTATCTTCAAAGACGATAAAAATAGACTGGAACACGTGTCTAAGTATTTCTTTGGGAGCTGCACAAGGTTTATCATATCTCCATCATGACTGTAACCCATGTATTATTTACAAAGATGTAAAAACTTCCACCATTGTCTTAGATAACAATTTGAAGCACATTTTCAAACTTTTTCATTACCAATTGTATCCCTTTTGCAAAAACGCACACCTCTACCTATGTTATGGGTACTATTTGTTATATTGACCTTGAATATGCAAGGACATCTAAGCTTAATGAGAAGTATGATTTGTACAACTATGAAATTGTTATTTTAGAGCTAATAATAGGGAGGAAAGATGTGGATAATGAATCTAATTTTCTTCAATTGGTAAGATGATAATACCTCTGAATTTACTTCAGTTGGGATTGTCCTTTTGTCAATTATGAAGCCAATTTGTTTTGGTATATTGCATGGATGAAGAAAATAAAGAAATAACCTTGATTTATTTAAAATGCACATTTGAATACAGATTTTATCAAAAGTAGATAATGATATAGTAAGGGAAACTATAGACGAAGAAGTAGCAACAACTTGCACAGGTCTTGGGGTTGTAAGAAAGATCTTCCATATTTCATTTCTTTGCACAAAGAGACAACCTTTTTACCACCCAACCATGCATGAGGTTACCATAGTCTTGTAGTCATTAGTACCTGCTTCTAAACAAGCTTCAGGTATCTGATTAAACCCACCATCCCCCAGAAACAACTACAGGATATATTTGGATGAGTACGTGGAAGGCAATCACAAAGAAGTTCTAAGGAGCATGAGCAACACTTCTAATGGACATCTTTTTATGAGATTTGGCAAGGTTATTTCACATAAAATTGTTTGACTATTATGAAGGCTTGAAGAAGCCAAAGATGGAGCTCATAATCAAAAGTGTATCCAATTGTTCATTCTTCCATATTGTTGTTAGTGGAAAATAAAGCTAGCCTCTTACATCCAAAGCTCAAATTTTGCAATTTTGTTTATGGAACAGAGTCTGCTAGAAAAGTCAGAGCTTGGTAGTTAGAGAAAATGAGAGTTCTTAGTGTTATGAGCTGATGCTTTGTGTGTGGTTTTGCAAAGTGGCCATTTAGAATATCTGTAACATTTTTGTTGCTCGAGTGGTTTCCTAATTGAAGTTTAGCAACCTATATATGACATCCAATAGGATATTGTGTAGTACCCAAACATGAACCTGAATATTGTTGCTTTAAGGTGGGAAACATTGTTGAAAGAAGATATAGATCATGTTACAAGACAATAATGAGCATCTTTTGTCAACCCTCATCCCTTAAATACAAAGGCTAGAATGGAGTCATCCTTTGTAGCATGACAACAATATATACACTTAAAATTGTTAATGGTGGATATATGTGTACATGAAGAATATTGTATGTTTCTTTATTAAATATCAGTCCTTGAATGTAGCTTTT
Organism: Pinus tabuliformis; assembly: GCA_031772625.1. Taxonomy (NCBI): domain Eukaryota; kingdom Viridiplantae; phylum Streptophyta; class Pinopsida; order Pinales; family Pinaceae; genus Pinus; species Pinus tabuliformis. Next base: position 112,440,730 of record CM062820.1, on the reverse strand, counting down.
CTTGCAAGAAGTGAGTATTGTTTTCATCTTTCTTGTTTTCCCTATTTGTTTGATGATTTTTCCCCTGCCAAGCTTTGGGGTTGAAATAATCTCCATAGGAAAACCATGTTCTCAAGTCAGGTCTCAATAGTCATTAGGAAACTATGCTCTCTAGGTGGGTTTGCACCTCCTATTTAGGAGATCATTTTTGCATATTTTGCCTTGTTAGATTAAATCACCAACAAGATAGAATGGAAAATCCTCTGTGTTTTTTTTTTTTTTGAAATTTTGAGGTGAATTGTCTACTAGGTGAAATTTAAATATGGAAATAATGTGTATCATGTGTGTGCTTATTAGGTATCTTGCTTCAACTATTTGTGTGTGAGGGATGGGGTGGATTAGATTGACATCGACAACAGATGGCAGGCTGGCACATGTTATTTCTTCAACCAAATAGGTGTTGTCCTGTGAAAAATGAATAGGTTATCCACCTGATATGATGCAAATGCTCTTTTATCTTTGTTTTCAAACATATGGCTGTTGATTTGCTGAGGAAAATGACACTTATTTATGAAAATCACTTAATTATATGATGAATCAATACTTGGGTTTTGCAGACATTACAAATAATAATACCAAGCAAGGGATTTTGTAAAACATTCATGGCACATGGTACAATAATGTTGCCAAACTTATTCTAGAATGATTAGAGATACTTGTGGTCTTAGTGTTGGGTGAAAAACCCATTACTCATTCAAGGTTGTTGTGTTCATTGTAGCACTTAGTATGTACTCTTGTGCAATTAATTGAAGCAAACATATGCATTGGGTCGTGGAATAATTGTATTGCTTGCTCCTTGTGCTAAGAACCTTGCATGGGGTTAAGGTTAGGTGCAAATTAGGTTCCATAAGTACTTGCATAACTCTTTAAAGGGAGTTAGCTCAATGGAAGAGCATCTGCCTTGTAAGAAGGAGGTCCATTGTGTCTTAACACGAATTAATTAAGGATATTGTAGCTTGCTTTTAATTAAATACTTTTTATATTGATTTATTTAAATGATGAAATATTTTCTGTGTTCATTGTTTTATATTCTCAAAAGAGACAAAAGTGATGTTGTATTGTCTTTAAATATATTTTTAATTGTCTTTAGGGAGACAATAGCTAGGATTAAAGACATTGTCTCTATAAAGACAATATGTCTTTAATCCCAACTATTGTCTCTAAGAGGCAAAAATGACATTGTCTCCTAGAGACGAAAATGACATTGTCTCCTAAGAGACAATAATGCTTGTGTTATATATTGTCTTTATAATGTTTGTGTAAATGACATTGTCTCCTAAGAGACAATAATGCTTGTGTTATATATTGTCTTTATAATGTTTGTGTTATATATTGTCTATATAGAGACAATTTTTCAAAACAATAATTTGAGACACTCGGTTAAAGACAATACACAAGTTTTTGTTGTCTCAAGTTAAGATAATTTATCCAAAAAATGTTTCAAATATTGTCTTAAAAGACAATACAGAAGTTTTTGTTATCTCAAGTTAAGATAATTTACCCAAAAAATGTTTCAAATATTGTCTTAAACCCCCTATATATAGTAGTGATGGTATTTTGAAATTAAGACAAAGTGTGTTATTATCTTTATCATTCCTTACTCTTATGTTTAATTCAATTAATTTTCTGATAATTTATATATTTTATTAGCTTGACTCCCATTATAATCCAGAATAAATGTATTATTATCTTTTTCCGTTCCCTAGTCTTATTTTTAATTCAAATAATTTTCTGAAAATTTATATATTTTATTAACATAAATGAAATAAATATTTGAGAAAATAATCAAAATGGTATTCCAAAGACATCTATTAGAAAACAAAAGAAGATTCCTCATTAGATTCCTCATTATATGCAACTACTTTTAATGAAGCTTAATCTTTATTAGTGAATCAAATTCAACAACTCCCGTGTGCAGCGAGAAAGAAGGACTACACACGAAATAAGAAAAGAAACATCATCAATCGGGATAACCATGAGCATCTGTTTCAGGGATTCCATCTGATGGCGAGGGAGTTTGGTGGACACAGCAATACTCTTTCCTCCTCCTCTTCCGGGGAACATCATCATCTGTCCAATTCCTATCAAGGAAGGAGCCTGCACACTCACTGGCCTCCCCCATCCGTGGTCGATCTCGTAAACAGGAAATTTGGGAGACATCGATGTCATTACAATGTAATCGCTACATAAATTTCCAAGAGTTGGGTCTATGTTGCCGCTGCCAAGATGAGATTCAACGAAATCTACAAAATTATTGATGTGCACATCTGAGGCACAGCAAGAGATGATTTCTTGGATGAGAGCCGCAGCAAACACGATATCCTCCCCCAATAACTGTTTGGCCGTTGTCCGGGCAATACCGCTGCATATACAGTTCCCAAAATACGTTGGAGGCAATGGCGGTTTTACCCGCCCTCTGAATTCAATAGGAACTCTAAAACAAACAGGCTTGTTTTCTGGAACTTGTCTAGCTTTCATTACGCATCTCCAAAACTGCGCCGAAACTGCTACAAATGAAGTTGAAGCGCCGGATCGTTCCTTCAAAGCTTCAATTACTTTTTCGCTGAAATGAAAAGTTGAGATTTCCAGATTTGTTTCTTCTTCGACAGATTTCTGGATAATATTGCTCCTGTTTTCCACTGAACCATCAACAGCGCTTGAATTGATTTCTGAATATTTTATGGCCATTGGATTATCTCGAACAAACCTGAAAATTTGCGCTTCCTTGATAAAATCGGTGATAACTTCTTCAGCCCTCAAATAAAGGTTGGGTATTGCGCGATCTCCATTGTCCCGCTGAAAAACTGTTCTCATGTGGTGAGGACTCTTGGAAATTGGAAGTTCTCTGCTACACTCTGCCCAACTGCTCATGAAATGCGAAAAGGAATTCCCGTCTGCAATTACGTGATGAAAATTGGCTCCCATGCAAAATCCGCCTCCCTGGAAAGCAGTGACCTGCAGTAGCCATCGTTACTTTTGAAACATTATCCGTAGGAAAATGTAAAGCGAGTGAATTTTTCATACCTGTATTGAGAGAAGTGAATCGTCATCCTTTCCATGGCGGATCTGGACAAGTTCCGTGAAGAAGTATTTGTGCTGAAAATTATCAATTTCCACATCCTCAAATGCCATGTCGATGGTTGCTTCAACGAACTCCACTCCCTCATCGTTGCAATCAATTTGGGGCCGACCTGATTCTCGTCCCTTCATATCCAACCGACCTGCAAATGGAAAGAAATCCACCAGAACTAACGACAGGCTTGTCTTCAGCTTCTCCACCATAGTAGGAAAATCCATGGCAGCAGTAATGTCTGGTATTTTATAGAAAAGAAGTATTCCCACGTTGTTAGAGGGTATGTTACTAATGTCTATGGCAGATAGGAACATGCTATGCTTAGCAGTAGGCATGGCTGGTGCAACAGTGGAAATCCTCGATACCTTTACTTTCATTTGGACTCCTGCCATGGCCGCAGGATACAAGATATACCGAAAAGTAGGTTCGTGAAATTATTGATTGAAGATCTCTTATGGATTGGGCCTGGTTCAACTCTTTACAATAGTTATACTTTAATATATGAATAAATGTGATATTTTATAATTAGTGATATTTAGAAGTAGGACAGTCAATGTAGGACATTCAGTATGATAGTGATTATTGTTATCTACGTTGATTTATTATGATAGTGATTATCGTTATCTATCCCTGCAGGTTGATTTATTCAGGGAATTAATTGACGGTGGTTCATAATGAGATATGCTTTTATTAGTGCCAGATACTTTACTCCTTATCGATAGGGTCTACCTTATCACTTTGAACCCAAGACTTCCCTTATCCATAGGGTCTACCTTATCACTTTGAACTCAAGACTTTCGGTTCTGTAAGATTTATGTATGGCCACGTCGGATTCCGCAGGAAACGTGTCGGGACGCGGATTACATGAAATCGATAGGAGAATTATCATGTTTTTAACTGGTTTTTGAGGTCCGCCTGTTGCGGGAACGATGGAGCCGTCGCTGTCGGTTGTGTGTCAGGATTAGGTTGACGTTACAGAACGACAAAATCGTAGGAAACACGTGATGAGAGATAAAACGTGGTTGACAGATGGTATTGTAACGGTCATTTTCATAAAACATTCAACATTTTATCAATGACGACGGATCTGAAATCTCACCATGAATCTCACCATGAAAACGAAAGCGTGTGATTATTTATTTAAATTATCTACTATAATGATAGGGTATATATATGAAATGATATTAAAATAAATAATTTAATAAATAGAAAAAATATTTTAATAATATAATTTATTTAATTAAATAATAATAATAGATTATATATATGAAACGATATTAAAATAATCTTTATCATAACACTGATTTTTTTAGTTTTTTACGATATTAAAATTACAGTGAGCTTGGGATGCTTTTCTCCAAGTTTTTTTGAGTATAAGAATAAATAAGTCTTAAATCAAACTAAATAATTTGTTTCTTTAGGTCCAATAAACTAAAGTTTGGTCTTAGTAGAGGTTAACCACTACCACCATCATCATCATCAAAATAAATAATTTGATAAATAAAAAAATATTTCAATAATATAATTTTATTTAATTAAATAATTATCACTATAATGATAAGCTATATATGAGAAATGATATTAAAATAAATAATTTAATAAATAGAAAAAATATTTTAATTTTAATTAATTAAATAATTATAGATAAATGAGATGATTTATATGTTTCTCTAGTTTAGAACAAGGTACATTGACTGAAGCAATTTCCGTTTTCTAAACCTTTTTTCGTCTGTTGAATGTGGATTATTACATCACTGCTTACATCAACGCATAATACATTATTTCGTCAAATAAAATTGAGTGAAAGTCATTCCGTGGAAGGTGCTGTTTTTTTGTGTAAATATTATTTTCGTAATAATATAAATATTTATTATAATAATAAGGATCGAATTGGTCATCACATTTTCCTAATTAATTTACTTTATATTTTAAATGAATACATGATTCTTTCATTTCTGGAATTAATTATATATATATGAATGACGGAGGAATTACATTATCAAAATTTTGTTTTCTTTATTACTTAATTGTTTATAAAATTATAATTATAATTATTTAAATATAAATAAATATTACATTTATTTTAAAGTTGTTTTCTTTTTACTTAATTGTTTATAAAATTATAATTATAATTATTTAAATATAAATAAATAGTAAGATTTATATTGATGTTCTACAAATGCTAGAATAGTTTTTCACATGGGACATTGAAACTTCGCTAAAATTACGTTTTTCATAGAGAGACAAAATAGAAAATTCATGAGAGAATTATATAATTTGAAAAAAGGTCATTGAGAAAAAACAAGTTAGAATCCATAACAACGAGCCTAAATTAGATCTCTAATATTTCTGGTGGTGTTGCAAGTCTCTAATATTTCTGGTGGTGTTGTAAGCTGGTGGAGGAATGCCTAAATAGTATTCAATGTGATTCATATGTTGATCAATGTTTTTGAGAGGACCACGGAGGTGCTCTAGGGAGTGTAAGATGTTAGTCTTGTGTTCAAAATGATCTAACAAAGTTCTACTTAGATGATATTTAAGGTGTAAATTCAAATCAATGGTATACATGTATTAATTAAGACAGCCATGGGTATGTCCGACATCTAGCACTGAGTCAATTAGATCTACTGGGACTTTCATATCTAAAAGTTGTTGTTGATTGGGGACCCTTTCACACTCCATGTGAGAAAGTTCCTCCTGGATAGGCCCTGGGATGAGGTCTCAAAACCGAGCAACAAATTGCTAAAGCTTGTGATTCATATATGTATCTCCCCAAGAGGCACACTCCTAATAATAGGTAGCTCTTCAGTAGATGCATTCACCCATCAAGGCATGTACCCAAACCAAACCATACATAAATGTTGAGAAGGATAGAAGATAAGGCAAACTCGTGAGCAAGGACCTTGAGAAAAGGAGTCATGTAAGGGAGGCGTGGGGGTATGAAAGCAAGAAGGAAGAGCAAGATTCAAGAGTGTGGAGTGAAAATTTGCTAGTCAATTGCAAGGTAACAGAGAGAGAAAGCAGATGGAAACAAGAATGAGTGTCAGCAAGGGAGGTTGGAAGCAAGAGGTGAGTCATTAGAGAAATTTTGAGGTCTAAAATGGGGTTCCTACAAAATATTATAAAATAATAGTAAAAATAATAAAATAATATTAGATTACCTCATCAAGCTTTAGAGGGAAAAAAAAACTATTTTTCAACTAGTATTTTCAACCTATCCCCATACGATTTTACTTAATTTTTGAGGAAGAGCACTCGTTGGATGTATAATTTAATTTTTCATCCAAGGAGTACCCATGTTTCATACTTTCGATGGGTCTAACTACACAAAAAATGTAAACTATATGAAAAATATGATTGCAATCACGTTTTTCCATGTATTTCACATTATCGAAAGTATGCAACATGGGTACTCCTTGGATGAAAAATTAAATTCTGCATCTTACCTCAAAATTTCTATAATGACTCACTAGCCAAAGAGGTAGAAAGAGTTCAGATGTTCAGACAAAAGAATTTCAAAAACACCGAACAATAGAGAAACAATGGGCCAATAATAAAAAATATTTAATTCAGAAAGTCAAAACAAAAATTGGATAAGAAAACATACATAGTCTGACAATCTTTGAACCACGAAACGTTGCAGGACTCTAGCTTCCATAAAGGGTGGTGTAAAATGAGCTATTGTCACCTACGTGTGGCCCGATGCTCTGAGTTGCATGCAACTTATATAAGACCGGGAGTGGAAACTGTGAACCTTGACCTACAAACTAGGAGGATGAGGAGAAAGTTCCCCAGTAATGCTCAGGGTGTTGAATAATTCGACTAAGACTCCAATTACTAAGAATGATAATGGAAATTATAAAAGGGACTAACAAGTTTTCACTGGATTGAACTCCCAAAGACCCATAAACAAATATCTAAGTTGAGGATATACCAATTAAACATACAAAGGGTTGTCCACTATCACAATTTAGGTAGGCTCACACTACGAGCAGAGTCGATTTATAAAGATAGAAGAGCCACTCATCTCCCACGTGAGGACAAGGCTTCCTTGGTAGAATGACATGGCGACTGTGCTACACGGTCTTAGGATTAAGGATCAACATACCTCTTATCTCAAGTGAGGTATTAATAAATTGATTGTCATTCAATATACTTGTGAGGGTGCGCTGCCACATCCACATAGTGGAAACCTATCCCTACCCAATTACTTTAAAATTGCCCCATCTAGGATTTTTTTTTTTTTTGTTTATAATTAAATTAAATATAGTATTGTATTATTTATTATGATTAAAAATATATTTTCATACATTTCTAAGCTTGACATATGTATTTCAAGTATGATTTATTTATTTTAACTATATATATTAAATATATCTCTTTCTTATATATAAATATATTTTTGTTTATTTATATTTATATTTAACTAAGATATAGTATTATATTTTTTTTTTATAAGTATTAATTTTTTTACTTGATTTATCATTATATCGCGTAGTCTAACAAGGCAGAGGAGTTGCTCAGAAAGTTATGGAAATTCCAATCATATTTAAAGAAAATCCAAGAAGGATTTTTGTAAATCCAAGTTATAGTTGTTAAACTTCAAAATTTTAGCTGTCCTAGACGTTTTTTGTGGTGCTGAATCTATTTCTACCATCAAAAACACGATTCAAACACTGCCTCTAAAAGATTTTTAATTTTTTTTTCTCGGATTCCGGCCACTTTTCGCCATCTGGGCAATTCCTCCACCTCGTTAGACAACTCCTCATTATATTAGTATACACATATTTTAACTGGGGATCTACCTAAGTTTTAAAAGAGATCAAATTTCTTATCATGAAAATATTTTATTGAGTGTAAAATTTGAAAAAAGGTATAAACATGATTTGGTTCCTCTCAAAGCATGGTATATTTGAGATAAGATGGGACTATGCTGGTTTTTGATAATATTATTTTTGTTTATATAAATTTCACATATCTATATTTAAAAATATTATTACTTTTTATTTTATTAAAAATACTTACATATATACACGTTTTATAAATTTTTTGATTTGATTTATTTAATATGATATGTATAGCATTGATTATATATATATATATAATTTATTTTACATATTGAATTCTTAAAATATATCACATCGATTTTAATTTATATTTATTATTTGTATTTTATGATGATGATGATGATGATGATGGTTAACGTCCGCTGAGACCAAACAATGGTCTATCGGACCTAAAGAAACAAATTATCTATTTTGATTTAAGATTTTATTCCTATGCTCAAAAAGCTTGGAGAGAAGCCTCCCGAGCTCATTATAATTTTGACATTGTAAAAGGCTAGGAAGGTCAGTATTGTAACAAAGATTGTGAAACTGAGATCTAATGTGGTTGTATGCGGGGCACTCTAAGAGGAAGTGATTTTCATCCTCGATGTTCCTATTCTTACATATATGGCAGATCCTTTCCATCCATGGCGTTTTAGGAACTGCCCAACGACCTGTTTCACTATGGAGCTCATGAGAATTCGTTCTAATCTTTGCTATATTAATTTTCTTCTTTGAGCTAGTTAAAATAGAGAGATACTTTTGATCTTCTAGGGTGGGGTTGATGACCTTCTTATAATAACTTAATTTTCTTTTAGCCGCTAAGTCTTTCTCACACCACATTTTTTCTTTGAACTTAGAAGTAACAATATCTTTAATGTTATTTATGTTTTGCAATGCATCATTTTCGTTGATCTCCCAATAGTTTAACCAAGCCCTTGTATCTTTATGCCACCCTCGATTGAGCCTTAGGTGGTTTTGGCTAGAATTTAAAGCTAGCTTAGGAAGTCTATGATCGTTTATGTTACTGATTTTGTTACTGATTTATGTTACTGATATTTAAAAAAGTTTTTACTTTTAATTAAATGGTTATTAATTAAATGTATTAAATTTTTACATATTTATTAATTATATGTTCTAAAATTTGATAGTTACAAATATGAATTATTATTATTTAAATTAATATTAATGTGACATGTATTAATGATTTTTCCCTGTAAATTTTTAAAATTTTATTAATAAAAGAATTTACAATATCACAAACTTAATTGTATCAATTTATTATCTTTATGCTTTATTATTATTAATTTTTTACACTACATCATCTGTAATATATTAAGTTAGACATTTAAATGTTCACACTTATTTACGATATTAATTTGTTAGACATTTAAATGTTCACACTTATTTACCGACATTACAAAATCTCTCACATTCACATATTGGGCTGACACTATAACATTTCTCCTATATTAGGTTATAGAGTGGCTCTCCAGACGAAAAAAACATTATAACATAACAAATTTGAATTGAAAAGGTTTATTATTTTCTAATTGATCCAACATTATGTTTTATTATTATTATTATTTTGACATTACAACATCTCTCCCATATTGGTTCCCAGAGAAAAAAAAAAAAAAAAAAAAACATTAAAAAACATTCTTATTTGTATTTCTATTAAAACCCTCATAATACATATTACAACATTTCTCTCATATTGAACCAATATTTAAATGTTTGCACCCATTTACAGACATTAAAACGTCTCCCCCATACTAAATTATAGAGTGTCTCTATGAAATTATTTCTTGTTATAAGTATTATATAATTTTTAAATTTAACATCTAATTGTGAGTATATAAAATATAGTTTTCAAAAAAAGTAATGTTACAAAATAATAAAAGAAGCACTTACACCACACAAATTATGCTATTAAGGCATAACAATGTGTAAAGGAAATACACATGGGCAAAAGTATGGTATTTTTAGGTAATTTGGCACATGTACATTCATTACATGAATTCCCACCCATCATAGAAACTACCACATATTTACTTGAACAAAATGTTGGTTTATACAATGTAGTTTTCTTTTAATCGTTGTCATAAATTTTAATAATTCCCACCTTGATGATACTATAATTGATACTTTGTTAGGGTCATTTTATCACTTCTTTTATAATCCAAGAGATGTTAAACTCAATCACAACTTCTTTAATAATATTTGTTTTGTAAATATGTTTGAGTAATTTTCTTGAATGTGGATTGTTTTTAAATCCACCATTGAAGAATGAAGGTATGTATCGCTTCTTTCCTTGCTCCAACTTGGCCCTCTTCATGTAACCCCAATTTTTTGGAAGAGTAGCTTATTCTTACTCCGTTGATAAAAGTATTTTGCCTTCTACATAACTTTGTGGAAGTATTTGGATCTTCAAATTTATCTTTTTCACCACAGAATGACGACAACCCTTTTACAAATCATTGTATTTTTTTTCATCTTTAATTAAACAAACTTTTTCATTAATTTGGTGAATTTTCTTCCATATTCCTCCATTTTCATACTCCCCATCTTAAATGGAAAGAACTCTTGAATTTTTCCTTCATATTAGTGTTCTGATAAATACTCAATTTTCAAGTACCTTTTGAACTTCCTCCATTAGATTTTCCTCACATTCAAGTTTTTGATTTCATTGAGTTGATTCCACCACATATTTTATTTTCATTTCAAGTGGTAAATTACAATTCAAGCCTCTATGTTGGATTAGTAATTGTACAACTAGAGCTACATTCTTATATTTAGCAATGAAGATTTAATTTCCTCTCCTTACTTATCCTCACCATCAAATGTAGGAGGCTTAATCTTCCTAAGATTTCCTTGTAGGCTATCCAAGTCATGTTTCCTTCTCTGTTGTTTAAATAGTGATATATGTAGATTACTCCCATATTACGAGGAAACATAAGCTCACTTAGTTAAATGTCTTCATGAGTGATGTCAATGGCTACCAACATTCCTATAAATCCTTAAATGTTCAACATCCTCTCTCCTAACTTTTGAATTGTGTTCCTATACCTGCCTTGAAGCAAATGTCTTATCCATTCACCTTTGTAAACTATTTAATCTCTATAGAAACCAAGTATTATTTTGATGTTGTTCCTTCATTAACCTTTCATTGTTATTCTTATAGTTGAGCTCCTCCGTTCTGGGAATCCTCATGGTCTCCTCTAAGTTTCTATTCTTTGACCAACCCATTCCATGTCCTTTTGACTTTGTGTCAACATTACCCATGCTAAAATTCATACCTCTAGCCTCTTCTTCATGACTATCAATCACCTAGGCATTTAGCATACATCAAATCCTCATCATAATTCTACTCCTATAGGCCACCAATAGACCTTATTTGAAATAAAAAAATTTGGGTTGAAAGATGTATTCTCCTTCTTGGTCTCTCTCTATTAGCTATTTGTTTGCTCAATAATAATTTTATGGTTGATATGTATGGCATGTAAATTTTTGGCCAAATTTTCAGAATTTTTCTTATTCTATTACAACATCTTTTTGTTTCCTTGAAACATTATATGTCCAAATTTCAATTCTTTCTCCATGGTTGTGCTTTGTTCTTAAAGAGATTTCTATTGGAGTTATTTTGTGTCACAATCTAAGCTATAGTTGAAGAGTTACACATTTTGGAAGTAAATTGATCCCTAATTTTCCCCTTATATTGTTTTAGTCATAACTTACTCTCACTAACTCACTTTCACAGTTGTAATATATCATGAGAAATCTCTTTCCGAGCTATTTTAGTTAAACTATAAACACTTTTTGTATCAATTGTACACATCTTTCATGGATTTTCACTAGCCAAAAATGTCATTTAGTGCCCTAAATTCCTTCCAAGTTGATAATGAAAAAATCAATGAAAATTTTAAAAAGTTATAGCCTTTTTCACTATCTTAGTACTTTAAATCAACTAAAAGTACAAGTAACTCTTCTCTGCAACGATCATACAATCATAGGTGTAGCATTTGTGCTCTCTCTTTGATTGCTAAGTACATGTGTGTGTGTATAGTTCTCATACACACACACTTACAAAGGATTAAGATTATGTGTTTCCTCTTAAGAGGACGTAGGTCATAAATTAGAGACGGTAAAATATGTCTTCCTTCTTATACATTAAGAGTCAAATCGTTGCAAACAATTGGGTCCCTTATCCTTTAAACAATAAAACTTCATACATCAATTTTATCAATTGGGTCCCTTATCCTTTAAACAATAAAACTTCATACATCAAATTTATCTTTTGCTTAATCATGACCTTAAAATTAAATATTTTATCTTTCGCTTAATTGTGACCTTAAAATTAGATAATTATATATATGTTTAGTCCTCCGTTATCATTGAAAATGTAGTGAGTTTGCACATCTTCCCTTAAACGCTTAGTACACATGCAAGTACTTTTTCTTCCTTTGGGTTCTACCTTTGCTCCATGGTTCACATGTAAACTTACCAAACTCCAAAAAAGATGAGAGATTCTCCCTTCAACTTCACTTTTCCCTGTGAATTTCTTTAGTGGTTGCGAAAACACGCAGGGTCCATTCCCCACGTCCTCCCACAACATGCGACTTACACACTCGCAGATCTGATGGTTGATATTGGTGTAGATAAACAACCCATAATTCATAATGTATTATAATATACATGAATGTTTGTGGAATGTTTCACTTTTGATGGATTCAATAGCCATAGTTAACCTAATTCAACTCTCCAAGGCACAGTTTAGGCAGAGTTGCATTTTAATGGATCCAATTTCCATGATTAACTCAATCCAGTATCCCATAACTATATCAAATTCCAACATGTGTGCAAGTTAAAAAGTTACATTTTCTATGTATCTAAGAGTTACATTTTCTATGTATCTAATGACCCAAATCTATATTAGATACCAACATGTGCATGCTAATACCAAGTTACACTTTCGATAAAATATACAAAATAATAAGCGATAGCTTGTAAGTGTTTCAAGATTATTTATTTATATTCGAATTTAAAATAATTTAATATTAGTGTAATAATGAGATTACTTTTTTTCACATGGTAAACTAAAATAATATAATAATATTTTAATAAAAAAATAATATTTTATATATTATTTTAGTAAAAAGATCATTTATGATGAAATAGGAATTTTAAAATATTAATTTAATTATCAATAATTATTAAGTTGATAGTAAAGATTTAAATTCTATAAAATATTATTAATAGTAATCATAGATAAAGAGTTGGGATTTATTTCAAAAGTAGTTATGTTGTTTTCATTTTAAGTTTAATTTTAAAAAATGTCATATCAACTAATTTCAAATTTAGTGTGGTTTTTGCTTATGACATTGAACTCTTATTGCATATTGTTGTTTTACTATGTTGTTCTTGTTATATCTCTATCAAATATTATTAGTAGCAATTATGGATACAAGGTTGAAATTCATTTCAAAGATAGTTATGATTTTTTCTTTTGAACTTAATTATAAAAAATATTAAGTTTAGTTTTTATTTATGACATTGAAATTTTATTGCTTATTATTGTTGTCTTAGTATGTTGTTCTTGTTATAAAAAAATTATATATATATATATATATATATATATATATATATATATATATAGACTCATTTTGGTATGTGGAGTGCTACATTCACTTAATATTTGTACTAGGAAAATCCAGATGAAGAGATAGCTTCTTGTAGGCTTAACTATGAAGCCTAATAGTGAGAGTGTGAAGAGAAGTGAACTAATAACCTCTCAATAATAATAAGTATTTTAACGACAGAGATCCAATTAAACTAACCCTTAGAACTTATATATGCTTAAATCATATATTAATCTTATCTAAAATTAATTGATAATAATAAATTCAAATAAAATAACAATATATAATTTTTTAAAAATATTTATAATATAAAATGTATTATAAAACAAATATTTTTATATTGATTAAAATTGACTTTTATACATGTTCATCATTTAATTTATATATATTCATTAATAATAATCAAAATATATATACTCATATTTAAAAATAAAAATAAAAAAATTAAACCTATTTTTGATCATTTATTTTTAATCAATTATATAATTAAATAAAATATGTATATAAGGAGAATATTTATAAGCTGGAAAAATATTGATAGAAGCAATTTCTTATTTTTAATTTTTTATTTATTTGTGGGTGTTGTTCTTTTCCCTAATAATGTTTTCATTAGAATGTAAAAAGTGTCTATAGTTATAAATAGTAGACTAAAAGTCAACTATGGTTATGGTAATATGGATGGAATTTGGATTTAATGATATTTTTTCAAATTCTATTATTGTAAAGGTGGATATAGAAAACATCACATATTTTAAATTTAATTATTTTTTTATTTTGAAATTGATTTTAATTTTGTTGAGTAATATTCATTATAATATTTTTTGTGTAAATATCTTGATAATATTTTTATTATGTGTAAATTGGTTATATTTTTCTTTTATTCTTCAAGGGAAGAGTGAGGAGAAATATAAGTTAATACATTAATATTTCTCACCATCAATAATTAAACTTAGGTGGGGGAGATAACAACCATCTTCCTATTCATGGCACCTATCTAGTGTTTATCTTTGCTTGCTTCAAAAAAGGTCTCCGGTTCAATCATGGACAACATGGCAAACTAAACTTCATCTATTGTCTCAACAAGTTTCCTTTTTGTTTTAACACTTGCATTCTTATCACCAATAATTTAATTTTAGGATGGTACTTTTGTACATACCTTGAGGGTTCTTTCGAATGGGTCTTTGTTTCCTCCACATCTTCAACATGTTCTTCCTCTCTTCATTGTTTTGTTGATATAGGGTATTGATAAATCATGTCTTTTTTTTCTTGATAGGTAGTTCCTTGTCAACCTTCACATCTATATAATAAAAAGTCTTATGCAGCCTTTTATTGTAGCACATGTACCCTTTTCATTTTGGTTAATACCTTCGAAAGATTTCTTCATCTAACCTAGAATTAAATGTTCCCAATTTCTTGTCGTTGTTTTTATTATAATAATTACTATTAGTCAGTTTGAAATGTTTCATTGATGTTGGTTTTCTATGCCATAATTCATTAGGTTTCTTATCACAGTTGGGTCTAAGATGTACCTTATTCAGTATGTGAATTGTTGTGTAAATAACTTCTTCCCAATAGGTTTGAGGAATATTCCTTTCCTACATCATCTCTCTAACCATTTGTTGTACTAAATTGTTTCTCCTTTCATCAACTCCATTCTACTAGGGTGTGGTCGCAATGGCATACTTCCTATTTATTCCATTTTCATCATATAAGTCTACAAATTAATTTGTCGTAAACTCTCCTCCTTTGTCTATGTGTATGCACTTTATCTTGTAGCTTGCTTGGTTCTTTATGGGCACCTTAAAGACTTTAAATTTCTCAAATGCTTCTGATTTATTTCTCAAGAAGGATACACATGTTAGTTAGGAATAATCATCAATCATTGGCATGAATTAACACTCACCTTCAAGTGCTTATGTTCTAGAAGGCCCACACAAATACAAGTGTATTAGTTGCAATGGCTTGCTAGTTGATAGTTGATTCTTGGTCTTGAACATAACACAAGCTTGTTTCCCCATTTGGCATGAATTGCAAATAGGATTTTGGGGCTTCATTATCTTAGGAAAATATCTTACAACTCTCATTTTACTAAGTCTAATGACATGGTTGAATTTTAGTTTTCCTAGTCTCCTATGCCACAACCAACACTCATCTTGTTTGCCCAAATAACATTCTTCATTGTCTTCCTTCAAAACATATACATTGTTTTCTGTTCGGATTCCTCTCGTAAATATGTTTCCTTTTGTAGATGACCTTATCTCACAATATTGAGCTCTATAGATGACACCATAACCTCTATTGCACATCTAACTTACACTCAACAATTTATGTTTTAGTACATCTAAGAAAAATACATCATGTGCCTTGCCTTTGCCTTTATTCCAGCTAATTGTATCCTTTCCTTTTACTTTTTTGTTGCATCATTTCCGAAGGTGACATTTCCATATTTATTTTCATCTAAAGACATGAACTTACTTTTGTCCCCAGTCATATGCCTAGAGCAACCATAGTTCACATACCATTGATTGTTTTAGTTCTAAGCATAATGAACTAAGCCACACTTACTCCTTTTCTACTCTTCCTTTTTCTTTTTCCACTACATGGGTTCCTATGTCCTATGATTTCCATGAGGTTGTGATACAATTTTTTTGAGTTGACATTCATAAGATGTTCGGTGCGGGATCCCCCAAGGGAAGTTTTGGGGCTTAAAGCCCAGATTTTGGTCAAAACATGTAAGTTTGATGTAAAGACTCCTCATTTTGTGGGTGCGGAGCGTGAAGTTTGTACACGAGTCATAAGGTTGTCCGCCCTTAATTTTGTAATGTAATGTTGACTTTAGAGATCTACCCATGGTTCGTGGCCCATGGGATTGTATAAATAGATCAAGGCTCTAAGTTGTAAAAGAGGTAGAGAATGAAGGATGAAGAATTGAGTCTTGTCTGAAGTGTAGAGTCGATTCTTTGGGTTATAGAGTAGGAGAAGGCTCTGCAGCTGAGTGTGCAGAGGCCTAGTAGTCCGCAGCTGAGTGCGCGGACCCCTGCAACTAAGTGCACAGGGTGAGTTGAGTTTGTAACCATTGAAGCATTAACAAAGAGAAGTCTCACATTAATTCTGTGTATCTATTTCCTGTTTTTATTCTTTATGTATATTGGGTATGAAATGCATTTTCACTCTTTGTATAGTGCACAAACTTATATGATTGTGTTGATTAAGTAAATGTGAGATAAGTATCTATTTACGCAAAGATAACTAACAATTACAAGAAGATAAGCAAGATCCACAGTGTAACTTAGGGAAATAACTTAGATTGCTGCCATAAGTAGTGCGAGAGCACCTCAGCCCCCGGTGATGGTTGCGCGAAGGTGGTTAAAATAGGTCGCGAAGGTATCGCAGGTTAGGATTGTGCACGAAGTGACCTGTGCAAAGGTATTCACAATTGGACTAAATTGACCCCTCAGACATCTCGAGGGTGCAGAAACTTGGTTCCAGCATCCCCCCATACTACTTCAAGTAAGACTTTAGTCCACGCTCTGTGGGCTGATGCGGAAAGGGCCAGTAGTGTAGGGATTTGTTTAGCTAATTAAATCCGAACTTGGGTTAGGACCCCTCAAGCCCACAAATGATTTCATTGCCGGGACCACAATCTGCATATAGATGTCTAATGTCGTATCATTGGAATTCATCTAAGAAGGAAATTGAAGGTTGGTTGGACATTAGAATTCACGAGTTCACGATGCAGGAGAACAAGAATCCACAACTGACAAAAGAAGAGTGGTTAGACTACTACCTATACACAGATATCCATGAAATCGTCTTCGTATCTTTGCTACTAAGTGGTAGGAGTGGATTTCGAAGCTAGCAGATAGCCAAGGAAGGTGGAAACTCGACAGTCCTATTTTGTGGACCCTAGAGTTGGTGTGCAGATTGGAAGCATCGGAGGATAAGATCATGCATGTTGTTGATCACTGGCTCGATTAAATTATAGGATGATTCATTACTGAGTTTACGGTAGACACTTCAGTCAACTGTATCGAGGTAGAGCAATGCTTCCTCAAAGGACCACAAGGTAAGTACATAAAGTCTCTGAATACTTGGATTAAAATGCTATTGTGTGAAAGGAGGGTTATGCAATTAGTTTGATGTTCGAAGCTACGTGAAGCGGGAAAACCTACAGAAACAAAGGAAGTAAGGGACCAGAGAATAGCCCTTTGATTTCACCTCTGCGAGGGGACGAGGAAGAGCTCGCAAAGGTCTCTCCGTGAAGTGTGATCCATCTGATAAGGCAAAGAATTCCGCGAATATCACGCCCACCCACACCACCACCAGCTTCACTGCCTTCACCTCCATCTTCACCCGTACCACGTTCGCCACCACCACAAGTCAATATGGCAAGCACGATAAAGTTGCATGTGTTCAAGGGAATGGGAAATGAGAATCTAGACCAATTTTGGTTCATCATAAGAGTCGTATGGGAAGCGCATGGAGTTATAGATGATAATATAAAGAAAGCAACGCTGGTCAGCACTCTGCAGGATTTCACACTGACCTGGTATATTAAGCATTCTATTGATAACCCAAATGCAGGAATCGCAGATATCTAGAAGTGCTAAAAAAAGAATTTAGTAGGCCAAAGTTTGAAGCACAATCGATCATTGGATTCAAATAAATCACGATGCTACCAAGCGAGATTCCTTGGGAGTTGGATCAAAGGTTGAAGTGTACGATTTGCGAAGCTAATATGAATCTGACAGATGGACAACATCGCGAATGATTTGTAGCATCGCTAATGCCACATTGGAGTGCGTTATCGCAGCAGAAGTTAACGACTCAGGAAGAGGCCTTAAAGATTGCGATGAGGCTGCATGAGACCCTGATGCAGGATCCCAACTTGGGAGTTCAATAGATCCACACGCAGTTGAAAAACTTATGCCTTGAGATGCAGAGTTTGAAACAGGACAAGACAGCTCGACCAGAAGTACGTGAAGAGGTGTGGTGCGTAAAATGAAAGGTTTAGGGTCATGATAAGGACCACTGCCCAATGTTCACGAATTACCTTGCAGGATGAGGACCGATGCCGTTAAGGCCGAAAGCATAGGTAGGACCTAGTGCGACACCTGCTTTGTGGTGCGCGATTTGTGAAATAGGTGGAAAGCATGATACAGACAATGCAAAACTCACAACAGTTGTTATGTAACTTTTGTAGGTCAGTGGGACACGATGAACGCACTTGTAGGAGTTATGAGTTGATGATGGATAGAAATCCCACCTACAGAGTTCACGCCGAATGACGGCCCCTAGACCCGAATGCAAGAGTGGTGTGAATAGGATTTCAGTGGCGTGGACGGGGTCAAGGTGGAGGAGGACCTGGAAGAGGTCATGGATAGCTGATATGCTACAATTGTGGAGGGCTGAGAAATTATTCCCACGATTGTACGAACCCAACTCATCTATCATGTCTATATTGTAATTTTATTTATCATGAGACAGAATATTGTCCTACGCTGATAGCTAGGATGCATGACAAAGGAGCATTACCACCTTCCCCAACTCAGAACCTACTGATGATGAGGTTTTAGCTGCGCGAGGATGATCCAAATGTGAACATTATGCTCCAAAGTGGAATCACGATGGGAGATGACAAAGGTAAACAACCTAAAGATAGTACTTGGATTCGCAAAGCTCTGACAAAAGAAGGAGTTTGATTTGGAGCGCACTCAGGAAACCTTCATGGAAGCTAAGAAGAGCTTCACTTATGCCTCCACTTCAGGAAGCAAGGATAAACTGGAGCCGGAGATGGACCCATCTATGATCACGATGTTCCTGTAAACATGCATGAAGTTACTGCACAACAGTAAAGCTGTAAAGGGATTATATGAACTCATTAACAAATGTGCTAGGCCCGCGCCAGGAGAACCATGCGTAGTCCACAAGATTGGAAAGCATAAGATGAGAACGGGGAGAGAAATGAGGTTAACCACACAAATTGGAGAATATGATATGGACCAAGTAATTCTGGATTTTGGATCGAATGTGAACGTGCTGCCAAAGCAAACATGGGAGTGCATGGGGAGATCGATGCCACAATTGTCTCCTATTCAGCTGTGAATGGTGAACCAGCAGCAGGTAATACCCATGGGGCGATTGCAGGGACTCACAACAGATATTGAGGGAGCGAGCGCACTAGCAGACTTTGAAGTGATAGAGATTGTTGATGACAACAATCCTTATCCCATACTCTTAGGAATTGATTGGGCCACTGACATGAACGGAATGATTAATCTGAAGAAGCACAAGATGATTTTTGAAAAGAAGTCACTACACGTAGTTATACCTCTGGACCCTGCTGAAGGATTGCTCTATACAGATCCGGTGTGTGACTATGAAAGTGACGATGATTTGGACTGCATCTACAAAATAACCGCGTGAGAGCAAGATTGGGTAAATCCCACCATGGAAGAATCTCATGGGAGTGTGAAATCTCTTGTACATCAGATTCTGATGAGGAGATAGAGCAATGGCAGAACCAGTTACAAGAGGTAACCACGCTGAATTGTAATATGATGACAAGATCGTTGCGCTGTGTATTGATGAAAGTGAGGGATCTGCCTACTTATGATGGATTAATTGAGGTAGATACTTGATCTGATAATGAGATCTAAGAAATTTATTAAGGTATTACAGACTTATGTGCATGTATATGCCTATGTTACTTTATGCATTGGATCGATAAGATTGCGAAATACATAGACAATGAAGTAGTAAAAGACAATAATGGACAAACACATATAAACATAGCAAGTTTAATATGGATTTCACCCAACACTCCTGGGATACATCTCCTAGTCCAGCCTTCAGTGGTGGCCTCTCTATTATGTCTTCAGAACAGAGTTTTACAACAGTGTGAGCTCAACTTGAGTCTGAACACACAATAGATACAACAGCAAGAGTTTGCTTGAACCTCTGAAGCTTCTCTGAGTACACAGACTCTCTCAATCAATCTCTGTCTGTGTCTTACTTTATGTCTTGGCACTGCCTCCAATACTACTTATCCCTGTTTTCTCTGTTTGTGGCTTTAAAGCCAATTTGCACCACCTGTTCGTTTCTCCTTCTCGGCTTTCTGTCTCCTGGCCTCTGTCCGCTCAAATCCCTCTTCTAGTGTTAAATAATCATTGTCTAATGCCTGCAAGGGAGGTGGCCACTTGTTCTGCAATGGATGAGTGCATTGGGCATTCGAAATCCTTGAACCAGCCACCAACTGTTAACATAGAGAAATGTATTCGAAATTGAGAAAATCCACCAAAAAATACTATCTATCGAACTTCAAAAGTCCTCAAATCCAATCTATACTCCTATTGGGTCCACCTACGAGTCGCTATCATATGTCGCAATGGCATGTCCCTTTGTATTTTAGAAATACATTAAAATTGTGAAAATAATGTAAAAATGGCTCCATCCGGACTTCAAATATTATGTATTTTCATTCCCAACCCCTTTGGGTCCGAGTTTTATCACATCGGCGCTGTTTCTTTGTATTTCGAAATACACGAAATTACATTAAAAATGCCAATCTACGGATCCAAAAATTTATTGCATCTCCTTTGTAATTATATCAGGTCCAGCTGTCGCGTATATATACATATGTGCCCGCCCTTCTGTATGGCTCCGATGTAACTTTGCGATGCGACTTGTCGCAGTCGCAAGTCACATGAGCCCCGAGTCGTGGTAAGTGCTTCTATTGAGATCCAACAATGCAATATGGTGATGCAACGCAAGCCATCAATTTGCGTGCTTGATTGATAGTCCTCGTTGACCCGACCAATCGCTATCGCAACATACATATGATCTCCGCCGATATCTGCCGATTGCCACTACCAATTGTGATTCACCAATCAGATCTGGACTATTGATCGACCAGATCTAACAGTTGTAGTGCATTCACTGTTAGGCCTCTGTTTTCGCTATTTTCTTGTGGTTTTCGCCTCCTGATAGTGTTTTTATGCCTTTTTGAAAGGTTTTCTCATGCGATTTTTTTTGGCTTTTAACGATTTTAAGTAGATTTCGAAGACTTTAGAGAGTGTTTTGGATCCATTTTGGATCACGCCTTCCCACTTAAAAAGGCTTTTGGACCACCAAAAGTTGTTTTCAAGCATCGATCAAGTTAGGATACAGCTCCCTCACTTGCCCAATCTCTATCCATTTTTCACTGCTAGGTTTTGAACCTCTAAGTCCAATTTTTAGGTACTCAACATCCCCTCTGCGCATGGTTCTCACCTTCCTGTCCAGAAATATATCTTCCTACAATTCATTGGGATATTCAGGCAACAAATCATCAATAGAAGGCAATTGACTTTGCTCTTCGGGATCTTCAATTAATGAAGGTTCAAATAGTCTTAAATTTTCTGCATTTACCATTGAATAGATGTGCATGTAAGCTGGCAAATCAAGGCAGAAAGAATTCTTACCAATTTTCTCAAGTATCTTGAAAGGCCCATACCTTATTGTCGTCAGCTTCTTTCCTTCACCTTGCATTCTCTCTTTACTAATATACAGCCAAACTTGATCACCAACTTGGAAGCTATGCTCCATCCGATGCTTATCATGCCTTGCCTTGTACTTGGCTTGGCTCTTTTCCAGCTATTCCTGCACTACCTGGTGAATTTCTTGGATATGTTCAATGAACCTCATTTCTTTTTCCACATTGTTGTGTCCATCAACCGCTATTTCTTTTTCAAAGACAAAATCCAAGGAAGACCTTGGTATAAAACCAAAACAAGTCTCAAAATGAGATCTCTATGTAGAAGAATGTTTAGCATGGTTGTAAGCATGTTGGACATAACACAAATGTTCATCCCAAAGCTTGGGATGCTTGTTGCAATAACCCTTGAGCAACTGGATCACTGTCCTGTTGACCACCTCTGTCTGGCCATCTATTTGCGGATGAAAGGTTGTGCTCTTCTTCAGTTTGGTGTCCATCAATTCCCATAGACTTGACCAAAACTTCCCAACAAATCGAGAATCTCGATCAGATACTATGGAGCTAGGTAACCCAAAATGCATCCAGACATGCTGAAAGAAAAATTTTGTTTTTTGTTCAACTGTAATCTGTTTGTTACAAGGTATTAAAATACACGTTTTGCTGAACCTTTCCACAATAACATACAAATAGTCATGACCTTTTCTAGATTTTAGCAATCCCCCAACAAAATCTATGGAAATAATTTCCCAAGGACGAGAAGGAACTGGAAGTGGAGTGTATAAGCCTAGCTTTCTATTGCTAGGCTTGCTTTTAGCACACATGGTACACCCTTTAATATATCTAGAAATTGTTTCATGCATTTTTGGCCAATAGCAGAATCTTTGCAGCTGTGCAACTATTTTACTTACACCAAAATGACCTGATATCAGAGAAGTATGTGCTTCCCTAATTATGTTAACTCTTTCAGTTTATGGAATGCATAGCTTTCCCAAATGATACAAGAGTTGGTCCTTAACATGTAATAGTCCAATTCTTCTACTTTTTTTCCATGACATAAAGTTGCATATGGATCTTTAAAATATATATCTTGAGCATACTGTTCAATGTAGCTTTCATGCATTATTGAGTTATGCTTAAGTATAGTTGATGCATTTATAATTTGTCTAGACAACATATCTACAACTTTATTGTGTATGCCTTTTTTATATTTGATGACTAGATGAAATTGCTATAGGAAACCCATCCACCTATAGTGTCTTGATTGCTGCAATTTAGTTTGTGAGTGCAAATACTAAAGTGTTGATGATCAGTATATATAACTGTTTCTTTGCCCATTAAGTAATGTTTCCACTTTTTAATACTCTGTACTAATGCATACAATTCTTTATCATATGTGGGATAATTAACCACTGCATAATTAAATGTCTCAGAATGGTAGCATATAGGTTTACGATGTTGCATCAACACTGCTCCCATGGCATAGTAACTCGCATATATTTCAATCTCAAATGGTCTTTTAAGATCTAGCAATGATAGTACTGGTGTTGTACTAATTTTTTCTTTCAAGGTGTCGAAGGCTTTCTGCTATTTTCCTCCCCACTAAAACACCTTGTTCAATCCTGTCAAAGCATGTAAGGGAGTTGCAATTAAGGAAAAGTTAGCAATAAACTTTCTCCAATATTGTGTTGCTCCTAGGAAGCTTCTAATTTCTGTAGTAGATTTGGGTTTAGGCCATTTTACAATGACTTCAACCGTAGAGGGATCTATCTTCAATTCACCACCCCCTACAATTGACCCAAATAATTTAAAGATGGTTTGCCAAAGTCACACTTTGATAATTTAACATAGAGATTTTCTTTTTCCAAAAGATCTACAGTCTGCTTTACATGCTTCAAATGTTCTTCCCATGTTTTACTAAAAACACGAATGTCATCGAAATATACAAATACAAATCATCAGTAAAAGGTCGGAGTACATCATTCATAACTCTCATGAAAGTGGCAGGAGCATTAGTTAAGCCAAAAGGCATAACTAGCCATTCATACAGCCCTTGCTTTGTTTTGAAAGCAGTCTTCGATGCATCTTGCTCTGCTACTCTGACCTGATGGTAGCCACTACGCAAGTCCAACTTGGAAAAGTAAACAACTTCTTTCAGCTGATCCAATAGATCATCAATGCGAGGAAGGGGATAATGATTCTTGATCATTATTTTATTCAGTGCTTGGTAATCAATGCACATCCTCCATGAACCATCTTTCTTCCTCACCAACACAATTGGAGATACACATGGTGATGTGCTTGGTTTTATGAACCCTTTCTCGAGCAGCTCCTATACCTACTTCTTGATCTCTGCATTCTCTAAAGCGGATAACCTATACATTCCAATGTTAGTCAATGGAGCATCCTGCTACAAATAAATGTCATGTACAATTTCCCTTTTGGGTGGCATACCTTCAGGTTCTTAAAATAAGATATCATATTCTGAAACAAATTTTTCTAAATCAACTTTCTGTTTAGCATCATAGACCTCAAATACATTGGTTTTATGAGGTTTCTTTTCCTTTACAACCATCAGTAAAAATTTATTTCATTAATTTACAATTCTTTTCATTTGCACTGAGTTTATGAAAGTATAATTATTCTTGAGTTTATGAGCTCTTACAATATATTCTATTCCATCTTTAACAAGCTGATGCTTATTTTCAGCTCTATAGAAAATGGCTTTTCTATCATACAAGTAAGGATTTCCTAAAACAATTCCACATATATCCAAGGGAACTATATCTAACTCAACCTCATCTACAAATGCTGACCCAAAAGAAAACCTAAGTAACTTACATTGTCTAGTCACTTGTAGCTTTGCTTTATCACATACCCAACCTAAGGGATATGGCTTCTTGTGAGGTTGGTTATTAGCCCCAATTTCTTTACAATTGCTTCAGAAATCAAGTTTACTTGTGAGCCACTATCAAATAAAGTATCAATCTTTTGATGCTTAGAAATAACTCTAATATGAAAAATCTCATGTCTTTTCCTCTCATTTTCTTCACTATCAATATTTTGTGCAGAATTACTAGTAGATGCTTCAGAATTTTTACCTTTTATACCTATAGTTGTGATTGTTATTTCATCACCTGAGTCTGACCCCAAATCTTTCTGTATAGCAGTAGCAGTCTTCTTCTTCTTTCCATCGAACTTGTTGGGTTTCAACTCCGGATGCAAAAACCAACAATGTTCATCATCATGTCCATCCTTCTTGCAGTGAATGCATGAAGGTTTGTCTTTCTATACAACATTTGCCTTCCTCTCTTTCCATTTCTGCTTCCTCTTTTCCTTGATCTTGCTTGCAGTGGGTTTTTATGATTCCCCCCATCCTTGGCTTCACATTCTTGCCTCTAGCCTCTAGATGTGTAGCTTTAACAGATACCTCATCTATGCTAGTAGGGTTAAACATGAGAATGGTGTGCCTCAAATAACTATGCAAACCATACTTTAGAAAAGTTTCAGGTGAGTCTAAATAAATGCCTAGAACCAGAGCTCTTTCTCTAAATTCCTGGGTATAACTTTGTACACTTTGCCCTTTTAATTGGCAAAGAGTTTGCCAACTCATCATAGCTTGCTGCATATAAGCTAGTGGATAGAATTGTTTTTTAATGACAGAAACAAATTCACTCCAGACAGAAAGAATTTCACCATGCTTCTTCAAGTCAGATTGTGTCCTGCCTTCCCACCATACCAAGGTAGTTCCTCCAAGGTGTGGGCTAGCCAGCTGAATTTTACTGCTGTCTGAATCAATGTTCTACACCCTGCAATACATGTCAATCTGTCTAATCCAGTTATCTAGCTTTTCTACATTTAATTCTCCATCATATATTGGCAAATCAAATTTAACATCTAATTTAATCAAAGATGTTTTCTTCTTTTTATTTTCAGGGCTATCAAGAGGTGTGGATAGAGGAGCCTCTTTTCCTTTCCCTTTGCCTTCAAAATGGCCATCTAGAAGAGATTCTTATGTTCCCTTGTCTTGTTTGGAGGTTGAATAATCTTCACCTCTATCTTTCTTGAATTATCGATACATCTCTTCTACCATGGCTCTCATAGTCATGAAACTGTCCATGAACTGAGAGTCTGATTCCAAGGGATTTTCGTCTGCCATTTTCCTCCCAGGATAGACGTTTCCTATTTCTGTGTTAGCTTCAACTAGTTCTCCTTATCCTAATTTGAGCTTTGACCTAGTTATCATTCACCAATCCAGCACAATCTTGTCTAACCTTAGCAACCTAAAGCTCTGATACCACTTGATCTGATAATGAGATTTAAGACATTTATTAAGGTATTACAGACATATGTGCATGGATATGCCTATGTTACTTTATGCAATGGATCGATAATATTGCGAAATACATTGAAAATGAAGCAATAAAAGATCATAATACACAAACACATATAAACACAACAAGTTTAATATGGAGTTCACCCAAAACTCCTGGGCTACATCTCCTGGTCCAGCCTTCAATGGTCACCTCTCTATTATGTCTTCAGAACTAAGTTTTACAACAGTATGGTCTCAACTTGAGTTTCAACACACAACAAATACAACAACAAGAGTTTGCTTGAACCTCTCAAGCTTCTCTGAGTACACAGACTCTCTCAATCAATATCTTTCTCTATCTTAGCACTACCTCCAATACTGGTTATCCCTATTTTCTGTCTATCTGTGGCTTTAAAGCCAATCTGCATTGCCTATTCGTTTCTCCTTCTCGGCTTTCTGTCTCCCGTCCCCTGTCCACTTGAATCCCTCTTCTAGTGTTAAATAATCATTGTCTAATGCATGCAACGGAGGTGGGCACCTATTCTACAATGGATGAGTGCATCGGGCTTTAAAAATCCTTGAACTAGTTGTTCTCTGTTAACACAGAGAAATGTATTCGAAACTAAGAAAATCTGCCAAAAATACTGTGTATCGGACTTCAAAAGTCCTCAAATCTAGTCTATATTTCTATCGGATCCACCTATGAGTCTCTATCGCATGTCGCAATGGCCTGTCCATTTGTATTTTAGAAATACATTAAACTTGTGAAAAAAACATAAAAATGGCTCCCTCTAGACTTCAAATATTATGTATTTTCATTCCCAAACCCCTCTTGTCCAGGTTTTATCATATCAGCGCTGTTTCTTTTTATTTCGAAATACACGGAATTACATTAAAAATTCCAATCTATGGATCCAAAACTTTATCGCATCTCCTTTGTAATTCTATCAAGTCCGGCTATCGCGTATATATACATATGTGCCTGTCCTTATGTATGGCTCCGATGCGACTTTGCGATGCGGCTTGTCGCAGTCGCAAGTCGAACGAGTCCCAAGTCATGGTAAGTGCCTCTATTGAAATCCGTCGATGTGATATGGCAGTGCAACGTGGGAGGTCGATCAGCGCACTTCATCGACGGTCCTCGTTGACCCAGCCGATCGCTATGGCAACATACATATGATCTCCGCTAATTTCCACTGTCGATTGTGATTCGCTGATCAGATCTGGAGCGTTGATCAGCCAGATCTGACGGCTGCTGTGCATTCACTATTAGGCCTCTGTTTTCACTGTTTTCTTGTGGTTTTCACCTCCTGATAGTGTTTTTCCGCCTTTTTGAAAGGTTTTCTCATGCAATGTTTTTGGTCTTTTAACAATTTTAAGTGGATTTCGAAGACTTTAGAGAGTGTTTTGGATCCATTCTGGATCAATACTTTCTTAGATAAGTTTGAAAGGGAGTTGCCAGAAAAGTAATGTTTCCAGGCCTTGAATTGGGTACTACGCGCTACGCTCACGAGGTGGTGGGGTACGCATAAAGGGATCTTTGATGACTGGCGTGAATGTAGAAGGATGATGTGCATGCATTTTTGGAAGCCTAATATGCGACTAACAAACAAGTATGATGGACGGGATGATTTGCACACACACCTGGCCAAGTGGACAAAGGTCTATGGAGAAAAGCCACAACCTGAGTGGGTGCACCTATTCTGTCATACTCTAGATGTTATACCCATGAATTGGTATATATAGACAGAGCTCCGCCATGGGATAGGTGAATGGGATATCCTACACGAAGGGTTCATGCTGACCTTCAGTTTTGAGGATGGATGGGGGGACAATATTGATGAAGCATTACAATAGATAAAAGTAGCCATCTTTAGGATACCGCAGGAGCCTTTAGCCCTGAGTTAGCTTGAATGGGCTACTCAGCTGAGTTGCATGCTAGAATTTTATAATGTAACTGCTGAAGAGGAGGATGAGGATCAGAGGAATCTTAACATTCTAGAGACAGAAGGTCATTGCAAGGTTCAAGGACCACAGATTGAGAACCCTGACATAACCGCACTGGTAAAAATGAAGCAGGTGAACATTGGTATGGAGGTCGAACCTAAGTTTGCAAAGCTTGGTGACTACTGAGATGACGCGATGGTGGATAAGGTCACTGAGTTACTCCGCAAGTACCAAGACTTGTTCCCGACCAAGTTTACGGAGTTAAAGGGAATCATTAGCGATTTAGGAATGATGAGGATCATGTTAAAGCCTATGTGAAGCCAGTTAAGCAGAGGCCTTACCGCTTAAATCCAAAATACAAGGAGAAGGTTTGCGTATGATCTAGAATTTATCCAAGATAAAGAATGAAAGGTATTACAGACTCTAGTGCATGGATGTGCCTATGTTACATTATGCAATGGATCGATAAGATTGCAAAATACATAGACACTGAGGAAATTAGAGAAAACATAATAGTCAAACATGTAAACAAAACAAGTTTAATAAGGAGTTCACCTAATGCTCCTGGGCTACATCTCTTGGTCCAGCCTTTCAGTGGTGGCCTCTCTATTATGTTTTCAAGCAGAGTTTTACAACAGTGAGCTAGATTTGAGTCTCACTAACAAAATGGAGTCAGTAAGAATGGAGTGCACAGACTCTGCTTACTGAAACTCGACCTCTGAGGGTCACAGTAGTATGACAGGCCTACACTGAGGAGCTTTCTTGAACCTCCCAAACCTTCAATGGAGTAGATAGACTCTCTAACTCTCTCTGGCTCTCTCTGACCCTATGTTGCCTTCAGGTCAACTCGGCTTCTACTCTCTATTCTCTGCTATTAGCTTTTTGCGTCTCTGTGTGTTTCCCCTCTGTATGCTGCCTCCTTCTCTACTTATATCAGTTCATGGTTTTAAAGCCAGTCTTCACTTTGACTGCTCGTTTCCACTTCCCGACCTTTTGGTTTCCTTTCCTCTGTTCATTTGAATTCCTCTGCTCCACATCATCATCACTGGGTAACGCCTTGCAGGGATGTGGCCACCTGTTTGTTGATGAACTGGGTGTCAGATTCCCTAAATCATATTCGAATGGCCATTAAATCTGTTTGCTGCAAGATCGCCCACAAACACAAATCGTTTTCCAAATCATCATCCATGTCGGATGTCAAATCCATATCATCTTACTTTTTGACATGTCAAATGTAGTCAGTTATCCGGCCACATCTCCACCGTTAACCTGGACCCCCCAGATCCTACAGTCGTCCTTCATATCGGGCAGACAAGTCACACGATGTTTACCTGTCCGATGTGGCCGATTTTCTCTCTCTTCCACTGGATGCATGTCACTCGATGTGTGGCATAGGGCGAGACTCAGCCAAAACTACTTACCACCTCGAAGCCTTCCGATATCCTATCAGTTTTTGGGAATCCCAAGCTACAGAATCGAAACAGTTACTTTTCTGAGTTTTATAGCGGTTTCGAGTCCGAGCGTTTTGGGGCTTCACTGAGGGGGACGCCCTGTCAGAATCCACCTTTGTTTCCTGAATTAGCCTTTGGTTTTGCCAGTTTTGTGCCTTTCCGCTTTACCATGGGCCAATGGTCTACGCGCTTGACCAAGGGTCCTCATTGCTCCGCTCTGGCCACAACTGTAATTGTTATGAGGTTTCCTTCTGATAGCTTCGATCTTTTCTAGGACTTGAATCTTTTAGCATAATTTGAAACAATCATGAAAACTTAGAGAGATTTAGGATCCAATTCAGATCACGACCTTCCCACTGAAAAAGCTTTTGGACCACCAAAAGTTAGTTTTCTTTCAAGCAACAATCAAGTGATGGTATTGATTCCTCACTTGCTCAATTTCTATCCATTTCACACTGCTTGGTTTTGAACCTTTGAGTCTGATCCTAAGGTACTCGACATCCCCTCTATGTGTAGTTCTTACCTTCCTGTCCAAAACTGTATCTTCCTGCAACTCATTAAGATATTCAGGTAACAGATCATCAATAGAAGGAAATTGACTCTGCTCTTCTGGATCTTCAATTAAAAAAGGTTCAAATAGTCTCAAGCTGTCTACATTAACAACTGAGTAGATGTGCATGTAAGCTGGTAGATGAAGGCAAAAAGCATTCTCACCAATTTTCTCAAGTATCTTGAAAGGTCCATACCTTATTGGCAACAACTTCTTACCTTCACCTTGCATCCTGTCTTTGCTGATATACAGCCAGACTTGGTCACCAACTTGGAAACTATGCTCCATCTAATGCTTGTCATGCCTTGCCTTGTACTTGACTTGGCTCTTTTCCAGCTGTTCCTGTACTGCCTGGTGAATCTCTTGGATTTTTTCAATGAACTTGTTTGCTTTGTCCACATCACTGTGTCCATCAACTGCTATGTCTTTACTAAAGACAAAATCCAAGGGAGACCTTGATGTGAAACCAAAACAGGTCTCAAAAGGAGATCTCTGTATAGAATAATGTTTAGCTCGGTTGTAAGCATGCTGCACAAAGAATAAATGTTCATCCCAAAGTTTGGGATGCTTGCCGCAATAGCCTCTGAGCAACTAGATCACTATCCTGTTGACCACTTCTATTTGACCATCTATTTGCGGATGAAAATCTGTGCTTTTCTTTAGCCTGGTGTCCATCAATTCACACAAGCTTGAGCAAAATTTCCCAACAAATCGGGTATCTAGATAAGATATTATCGAAGTGGGTAATCCAAAATGAACCCATACATTCTGAAAGAACAAATTTTTAGTTTGTTCAGCTATTATTTGTTTGTTACAAGGTATTAAAATACACATTTTGCTGAATCTATCAACAACATATAAATAGTCATGACCTTTCCTAGATTTAGGCAGTCCTCCAACAAAGTCCATGGAAACACTTTCCCAAGGATGAGAAGGAACTGGTAGTGGAGTGTACAAGCCTAGTTTTCTATTGTTGGGCTTGATTTTGGCACACATGATGCACCCTCTTACATATCTAGAAACTGTCTCGTTCATTTTCGCCCAATAACAAAATCTTTGCAGTTGTGCAACCGTTTTACTTACACCAAAGTGATCTGATATTAGAGAAGTGTGTGCTTCTCGAATTATCTTTACTCTTTCAGTTTGTGGAATGCATAGCTTCCCACAATGATACAAGAGTTGGTCCTTAATATGATAATCCAATTCTTCTACTCATTTTCCTTGACTCAAATTTGCATATACATCTTTAAAATCTATATCTTGAGCATATCGTTCAATGTAGCTTTCATGAAATACTGAATTATGCTTAAGTATAGTAGATGCATTTATAATTGCTCTAGATAACATATCTGCAACTTTATTGTGTATGGCCTTTTTATATATGATGACTAAATGAAACTGTCGTAGAAAACCCATCCATCTATAGTGTCTTGATTGTTGCAACTTAGTTTGGGAGTGTAGATATTGAAGTGGTTGATGATCAGTATGTATAATTGTCTCTTTGCCCATTAAGTAATGTTTCCACTTTTTCACACTTTGTACTAATGCATACAATTCTTTATTATATGTGGAATAGTTAACTACTGTAGAATTAAACGTCTCAAAATGATAACATATGGGTTTACCGTGCTGCATCAACATTTCTCCCATGGCATAGTTGTTGGCATCTGTTTCAATCTCAAATGGTCTTTGAAGATTGGGTAGTGCTAGTACTGGTGCTGTACTAATCTTTTCTTTCAAGGTGTTGAAGGCTTTCTGCTGTTTGCCTCCCCACTGAAACTCCTTGTTCAATCTTGTTAAAGCATGTAAGGGAGCTGCAATCAAGGAAAAGTTAGAAATAAACTTTCTCCGATATTGTGCTGCTCCTAAGAAGCTTCTAACCTCTGTAGCAGATTTGGGCTTAGGACAGTTTACAATGACTGCAACCTTAGAGGGATCTATCTTCAATTCACCACCCCCTACTATATGTTCCAAATAATTCAAAGCTGTTTTGCCAAATTCACATTTTGAGAGTTTAACATAAAGCTTTTCTCTTTTCAAAACATCTAGTGTCTGCTTAACATGCTTTAAATGTTATTCCCACGTTTTGATAAATATAAGAATTTCATCCAAATATACAATAACAAAATCATCAAGAAAAGGTCTGAGTACATCATTCATTACTCTCATGAAAGTAGTAGGAGAATTAGTTAAGGCAAAAGGCATAACCAACCACTCATACAATCCCTGCTTTCTTTTGAAAGCAATCTTCCATTCATCTTGTTCTACAACTCTGACCCTATGATAGCCACTATGCAAGTCTAACTTGGGAAAAATAAACAACTTCTTTCAACTGTTCTAATAGATCATCTATGCCAGGAAGGGGATAACGATTTTTTATCGTTATCTTATTTAGTGATCAGTAATCAATGCACATTCTCCACGAGCCATCTTCCTTTATCACCAAAACGATTGGAGACCGACATGGTGATGTGCTAGGTCTGATGAACCCCTTCTCAAGTAACTCATGTACCTGCTTCTTGATTTATGCATTCTCTAAAGCGGAAAACCCGTACATTTCGATGTTAGGCAATGGAGCATCTTGCAGCAAATTAATATAATGCACTATTTCCTTTTTGGGTAGCAGACCTTTAGGTTCTTGAAACAATACATCATATTTTGAAAAAACTTTTTCTAAATCAGCTTGCTATTTAGCATCATAGCCCTCAAATACATTGGTTTTATCAGGTTTCTTTTCCTTTACAACCATCAATAAAAATTGTTTGCATGAATTTACAATTCATTTCATTTGCCCTGAGTTTATGAGAGTATAATTATTCTTGAGCTTATGAGCTCTTACAATATATTTGATTCCATCTTTAACGAGTAGATACTTGTTCTCATCTCTATAGAAAATAGCTTTTCTATCATACAAGTAAGGACTTCCTAAAACAATTCCACATAAATCCGAAGGAACTATATCTAACTCAACCCCATCTACAAATGCTGACCCAAAAGAAATCTTAAGTTTACATTGTCTAGTCACTTGTAGCTTTGCTTTATCACATAGCCAACCTAATGGATATGGTGTCTTGTGAGGTGTGGTTAGTAATCCCAACTTCTTTACAATTGCTTCAGAAATTAAATTTACTTGTGAACCACTATCAAACAAAGTATCAATCTTTTGATGATTGGAAATAACTCGAATATGGAAAAGCTCATGTCTTTTTCTCTCATTTTCTTCATTATCAGTAGATTGTGCAGAATTACTAGTAGATGCTGTTAGAAAAATATATATTACGGAGCAATGGAACACATAAAATATTGCAGAAATATAAACACAGAAAATGCACAAAACAAAAGAGACACAGATATACGTGGTTCACCCAGTTTGGGCTACGTCCACCCCAAAAGCCAGTCCTTCCTTTCTATTATCCAGAAAAATGAAGAGACACAACCTACAACAAATCCGCTATAATATCCTCTGTTTTCTCTCACAGTCTCACCTCTCTGTTTCTCGCTCACAGAATACACATCTATTTTCATAGCCTCAAATACAATACCCTCATACAAAGAGAGGGGTTGCCTTCTAGGGTAAAAAACCCTAAACTAAACATAACTTCTACCGTCAGATCATCTGCCTAATGAACGGCCCAGATTGACTAGAAATTACTATACTTTTACAAGGCAATTTTACATTTGTTTTTAGCTTCGGGGGCGCTGCCCCCGAGCCCCCGCCGGGGGACCGCTGGCCCCCGGACCCCGCGGGGGGGACAAGTGGCCCCCGCACCCCCCGCGTGGAGGGGTGTACAAGACTTCCTGGGGTATACATCCGGCTGAAACAAAGACCTTTGAACAATCATGCTCCACACACAACAGATGCTTCAGAATTTTTACCTTTTATACCTATGGCTGCGATTGTTGCTTCATCTCCTGAGTCTGACCCCATATCTTTTTGAATAGCTGCAACAATATTCTTCTTCTTGCCCTCGAACTTCTTAGGTTTTAGCTCCGGATGCAAAATCTAGTGGTGTTCATCATCATGCCCATCCTTCTTACAGTGAGTGCATGAGAACTTGTTTTTATATACAGTGTTTCTCTTCCTCTCTTTCTGTTTCTATTTTCTTTTCTCCTTATTTTTTCTTGCAATGGGTTGGGATGATCCCCCAACTTCTGGGTTCCCATTCTTACCTCTAGCTTTGAGATGCGTAGCCTGAACAAATACTTCATCTATACTAGTGGGATTAAACATGAGGATAGTGTGCCTCATGTAGCTGTGTAGACCACCTATATACTTCAATAGAGTCTCAAGTGAGTCTAAAGAAATTCCTAGAATTAAAGCTCTTTTCCTAAATTCTTGGGTGTAACATTGTACACTTTTCCCTTTTAGTTGTCGAAGATTTTTCCATCTCATCATGGCTTGCTGCATGTAGGCTAGTGGATATATATTTTTTTTAATTGCAGAAACAAATTCACTCCAGAAAGAAAGAATCTTACCATGTTTCTTCATGTCAGCTTGTGTCCTGTCTTCCCACCATACCAAGGCCGTGCCTCTAAGGCGTAGGATGGCCAGCTGAATCTTACTCTTCTCTGAGTCAATGCTCTGCACTCTGCAATAAACATCAATCTGTTTGATCCAATTATCCAACTTCTTTGCATTCAACTCTCCATCATATATTGGTAAATCAAATTTAACATCTGATTTAATCAAAGATGTCTTATTTTTATCTTTAGGGCTATTAGGAGGCATGAGAAATTTTTCTTCTTTCCCTTTGCCTTTGGAGTGACCATGGAGGAGAGATTCTTCTACTCCTTTGTCTTGTTCGGAGCTTGATGAATCTTCATCCCTATGTTTCTTATAGTCCCTATACATTTCCTCCATCATGGATTTCAGGGTCATAAAACTATCCATGAACTGGGGGTCTAATTCCAAGGGATTTTCTCCTGACATTTTCCTCTTAGAATAAACTCTCCAATTTTCAGGTTAGTTTCAGCCAATTCTCCTTTTCCCAATTTAAGCTTTGATCTAGTTAGCATTCAACATCAAAATCCAGCACAAGCTTGTCTAACCTTAATAAACTTGAGCTCCAATACCACTTGATCTAGAATTTATCCAGGATAAGGAATGAAAGGTATTACAGACTCATGTGCATGGATGTGCCTATGTTACTTTATGCAATGGATCGATAAGATTGTGAAATACATCACTGAGGCAATCAGAGTAAACATAACAGTCAAACATGTAAACAAAACAAGTTTAATAAAGAGTTGACCCAATGCTCCTAGGATATGGCCCCTGGTCCGGCCTTTCAGTGGTGGCCTCTCTATTATGTTTTCAAGCAGAGTTTTACAACAGTGAGCTAGATTCGAGTCTCACTAATAGAATGGAGTCAGTAGGAATGGAGTGTATAGACTCTCCTTACTGAAACTCGACCTCTGAGGGTCACAGTAGTATGACAAGCCTATACCAAGGAGCTTGCTTGAGCCTCCCAAGCCTTCAATGGAGTACACAGACTCTCTATCTCTCTCTGGCTCTGTCTAGCTCAATGTTGCCTTTAGGTCAGCTCGGCTTCTACTCTCTATTCTCTGCTATTAGCTTTCTGCATCTCTGTGTGTTTCCCCTCTGTATGATACCTCCTTCTCTGCTTCTGTCAGTTCATGGCTTTAAAGCCAGTCTGCTCTTTAACTTCTCGTTTCCCCTTCCCAGCCTTCTAGTTTCATTTCCTCTGTCTGTCAAATTCCTCTACTTTGCGTCATCATCACTGGGTAATGCCTTGCAGGGAGGTGGCCACCTCTTTGATAACAAACTAGGTGTTAGATTCCCTGAATCATATTCAAATGGTCGTTAAATCTATTTGCTACAAGATCACCCGCGAACACGAATCGTTTCCCAACTCATCATCCACGTCGGACTTCAAATCCCTGTCATCTTGCTTTTTGACCTGCCAAATCCGGTCGGTCATTGGGCCGCATCTCCACCGTCGATCTGGACCCCCCAGATCCTATGGTCATCCTTCATATTGGGCAGACAAGTCACACGATGTTTACCCATCCGATGTGGGTAGTTTTCTCTCTCTTCCACCCGACGCATGTTGCTTGATGTGTGGCATCGGGCGGGACTCAGTCAAAACTGCTTACCGCCTTGAAGCCTTCTGATATCTTGTCGGTTTTGGGGAATCCCGTTCTACGGAACCAAAATAGTTACTTTTCTCAGTTTTATAGGGGTTTTGGATCTGAGCGTTTCTGGGCTTTCCTTCTCTGAGGGGGACGCCCTGTATCAGAATCCACCTCTCTTTCCCGAATTAGCCCCCAGTTTTGCCAGTTTTGTGCCTTTGTGCTTTACCATGGGCCAATGGTCTGCGCACTTGACCGAGGGTCCTCCTTGCTCCGCTCTGGCCACAACTACAATTTTTATGAGGATTCCTTCTGATAGCTTTGATCTTTTCTAGGACTTGAATCTTTTAGCATAATTTGAAACAGTCATGAAAACTTAGAGAGTTTTAGTATCCAATTCGGATCAGCGTAGAACTAGACAAAATTTTCACAGCAAGAATCATTGAGCCAGTGGAAGAATTCGATTGGGTAAGTCCAATGGTGGTGCAGGAAAAGAACTAGAAGGATGAGATAAGAATATGTGTGGATCTCAGAAAATTGAATGATGCTTGTGTGCATGATCCATTCCCAAATCCGTTCATAGATGAGGTGTTGGACAATGTCAGTGGGCAGGAAGCATATTCTTTCACTGATGGGTTCTCAAGGTGCCACTAGACCAAAATCACGCTGGAGGATAGGAGCAAGATAACCTTCGGGACTGAGTGGGGTTGCATTCAATACACTGTCATGCCGTTTGGGTTGAAGAACGCGCTGGCCATATTTTCACGCGTGGTTGTTACAGCATTCAAGGAATATATTCATAAGTCCTTGGAGGTTATTTTGATGATTGGACTGTATTTGCGATGGTTAAGTGCCATGTAGCAAGCTTACGCTTGATGTTGGATACCTACCAAAGATACCAAATCACGCTTAGCCTTAAGAAGTGTGTTTTGCTTGTTCCTTTTGGAAACCTATTGGGACATGTGGTTTGCAAACAAGGACTCATGGTAGATCCCGTGAAGATTGTGGTGATTTTGAATTTGGAAGCGCCGCAAAGTGTGAAACAACTGCCTGCTACGATGGGACATATAGGGTACTACAGAAAGTTTATCAAAATTTATGCCCAAATCACTGCCCTGATGGAGAAACTGTTGAAGAAGGATGTTATATTCTCCTAGAACGATGACTACAAGAAAAGGCTGGATATATTGAAGGAAAAGATTGTCACTGCACTGATTCTTGTCTTCCCAAACTGGGACAAAGAGTTTCATGTCCATTTTGATGCATCGTGTATAGCATTGGAAGTGGTACTAACACAAGATGGTGGAGAGCGCTTGGATCACCCTATCGTGTTTGAGAGTCGTAGATTGTCTAAAGCAGAAAAGTTCTATTCCACCACTAAACGCGAGGGACTGGCTATGGTGTATGCGCTCCAGAAGTATCAACACTACTTGTTGGGAGGTCGCTTTAAGATGTATACAGATCATTACATACTGAAGTACTTGGTCAATAAGCCTGTGTTAGGGGGCCGCATATGTAGATGGATTCTATTGTTCCAAGAATATGACTTTGAAGTTGCTGTGAAACCTGGATGATTGAACGCGGGACCAGATCACCTATCGCGCATTGAGACAGGAGAGGAACCTACTAGTCCAGAAGAAGGATTACCCGACGTGCAGCTCTTTGCTATGCACATAGCAGATGGACATTTTGAAGATATAATTCACTTTCTCACGACTGGAACTATGCCGAAAGGATACTCTGTCCAATAGAAGAAGGAACTAGAGGTGCGCGTGACAGATTTCCTTGTCATTGCAGGGCACCAATATAAGATGGGGAATGATGAGATACTGGGAAGGTATGTACCTAAATTTGAATGAAGCAATATCCTCACAGACGCTCATGGGGGCACTGTGGGAGGACATTATGTAGCAAGAGCAACCGAGCAGAAGATTCTCTGCACAAGATTGTGGTGGCTGACGTTTCATTAAGATTCAAAATCACATTGCAAGGCTTGTGATGTATTTCAAAGAACAGGTAAACCATTACAGGGGGCCGAGATGCCTTTGAATCCACAAATTATGTTGCATCTGTTTGAAAAGTGGTTGATCAACTTCGTAGGACCTTTCAAACCTCAAGGAAAAACGGGCACAAGATATATTATCACTGCGACAAAGTACCTAACTCGTTGGGCAGAAGCGTAGCCGGTAAAATACTGCACGGCCGTGACAGCTGTGAACTTTCTGTTTCATCATGTATTGACATGATTTGGATGTCTGAAGATCTTGATGAATGATCACGGTACACATTTCCTGAATGAGACGATCAACGTGCTAACAGAAGAATTTTAGGTGTATCTTCATAAGAACACACTGTATCACCCAAAAGCTAACAGGACAGTAGAAACATTGAACAAAGTACTGGGGACTATGCTAGCCAAGGTATTCATGCGCAATGAAGTGATTGGGACCTGCGCATACCCGTAATATTATGGGCTTATAGGAGGACATGCAAGAAACTTACGGGATAGACACCTTTCCAGTTGGTCTATGGAGTGGAAGTTGTACTGCCGATGGAATACATCATCCCTAGTCTGTGCATAACAATGCTCACAAGTATGACGAACCACGGAGCCCTAGAGGAGAGGCTTGCGTAGCTGGAGGAACTCAAGGAAGAACGATTTTTGGTGGGCTTTCACCAACAGGTACAAAAGCTGCATGAAAAGGCCTGACACAATCGACATATTAAGTTGCACACCTTCAAGGTGAACAATTTGGTGTTACTGTATGATAGTAAGTTTGATAAATTCCTAGAAAAACTCAAAATGCATTGGCTAGGACTGTATGTTATTAAGGAGGTCACAGACGGAGGCGTGGTGCAGTTGGTAAAGTTAAATGGAGAACCTTTCCCAGGAAAAGTGAATGGCAGTAAGTTGAAGCCATACACGAGTGGCCTGACTATCTGACTAGCTGACAGAGGCATAGTCTTAGTGCTCCAGGCAGCTAAAAGGAGGTGCAGGACTATAAACAGGTTCAGGGAAGTAGTTTAGCTACAACAATCTCTGAATAGTGTGTCTAGGAAGTACAGTAGGCAGTTGCTTAGTTTTTTGTCGATCTTGCAGCGGTCTAGGCAAAGTTGGGTGGTCTTCATGCAGAGATCTCTTCACCAACAGAGTGACTCGAGGGCAAGTCATGATGTTTGTGTTGGGGGCCTGTTGGGTGCAGGATCCCCCAAGGGAATTTTTGGGTCTTAAAGCCCAGATTTTGGTCAAAAGATGTAAATCCGATGTAAAGACTCCGCATTCTGTGGGCGCAAAGTGCGAAGTTTGTACATGAGTCATAGGGTTGTCCGCCCTTAATTTTGTAATATAATTTCGGCTTTAGATATCTACCGATGGTCCACGGACCATGGGATTGTATAAATAGAGCAAGGCTCTAAGTTGTAAGAGAAGTAGACAATGAACAATGAAGAACTAAGTCTTGTCTAAAGTGTAGAGTCGAGTCTTTGGGTCATAGAGTAGGAGAAGGCTCTACAGCTGAGTGCACGAACCCCTGCAGTTGAGTGCGCAAGGTGAGTTGAGTCTGTAACCATTTAAGCATTAATAAAGAGAAGTTTCGCATTAATTTTGTGTATCTATTTCCTGTTTTTATGCTTTGAGTATATTGGGTATGAATTGCATTTTCATTGTTTATATGATGTGCAAATGTATATGGTTGTGTTGATTAATTAAATGTGAGATAAGTATCTGTTTATGCAAAGATAACTAACAAGTGCAAGAACATAAGCAAGATCCGCATTGTAGCTTGGGGAAATAGCTTACATTGATGCCATAAGCAACACGAAAGCACCTCAGCCCCTGGTGAGGGCTACGCAAAGGCAGTTACAACAGATCGTGAAGGTATTGCAGGTTAGGATAGCACACGAAGTGGCTTGCGCGAAGGTATTCATGATTGGACTAAATCGGCCCCTGAGACATCTTGAGGGTGCAGAAACTTGGTTCCAACGTCCCCCAATACTGCTTCGGGTGAGACTTCAGTTCGCACTCTGCGGGTTTATGCCAAAAGGGCCAGTAGTGTAGGGATTTCTTTACCTAATTAACTTTGAACCTGGGTCAGGCCCCCTCAAACCAACATAAGACTTATGTCCAAAATTGTGACAATAGTAAGATTTAGTGACATAAAAAAGTGAAGAAAATGGATTAGTGTTCTAGGTTATTTTTTTTTTCTTTCATTTACAGATCTATTG
Organism: Pinus tabuliformis; assembly: GCA_031772625.1. NCBI lineage: Eukaryota > Viridiplantae > Streptophyta > Pinopsida > Pinales > Pinaceae > Pinus > Pinus tabuliformis. Next base: position 112,400,100 of record CM062820.1, on the reverse strand, counting down.
CTCACTTCACTTCTTCTTATACTTATTTTTTCATTCCTTTTGACATATGATCTACAATTTATATCCTTGTGGCCAATATTTTTTTGCATAAATAACAATATCCATAGAAAATATTTTCATACCTAGGAATGGATGGTACTTGTGAATAAGATCTCCTTGGCATCTCATGATTTTGTCTTTTAAAGAAGTAAGGTTTATGGTAACTCATTTCTTATTTGTTCAATCTTCTTGTTTGTTGTGGTTGAATAGGATTAGTGGTTTTCTACTACTAAGGTGCATTTTTGCCTTGTTATTGTTGAGATGTGTTGTTGACATCCTTATTCTTTGGTTATTGTTGGTTGTGATTGTCTCATATGAAAACTTTGACAAAGTTGATGGTATCTTTATCTTCTACCTTATTCTCATTGGTTTCATCTTCATAGCCCAAAATAACTTTCATAACCAAAGATCTCTGAGAATTCAATATCATTTCCAACTTTTTAGACCCCTTTATGTGTTTATGGTTCATGTTCAATTTAGTTTGTGCCTTCTCTAGCTTCTTTCTTAGGGTAACTACTTTATCTAGATTCTCACACTCTTTTCTTTTTTCTTTTAATTGTTATAGCATAATGTCTTCAACCATTTTTGCCTCTTATAATTCAAATTTTAACTACATATTCTCTTTAGACATAGGCTTTTCTTTAACATATTTTAACAAAAACAAAATTGTTTCTTATTCTTCTGCTTGAATCTGTCAGTTTCTTCAAGTGCACTAATTAGCTCCCCCTCAAACCAACATAAGACTTATGTCCAAAATTGTGACAATAGTAAGATTTTGTGACATAAAAAAGTGAAGAAAATGGATTAGTGTTCTAGGTTATTTTTTTTCTTTCATTTGCAGATCTATTGCTCACTTCACTTCTTCTTATACTTATTTTTTCATTCCTTTTGACATATGATCTACAATTTATATCCTTGTGGCCAATATTTTTTTGCATAAATAACAATATCCATAGAAAATATTTTCATACCTAGGAATGGATGGTACTTGTGAATAAGATCTCCTTGGCATCTCATGATTTTGTCTTTTAAAGAAGTAAGGTTTATGGTAACTCATTTCTTATTTGTTCAATCTTCTTGTTTGTTGTGGTTGAATAGGATTAGTGGTTTTCTACTACTAAGGTGCATTTTTGCCTTGTTATTGTTGAGATGTGTTGTTGACATCCTTATTCTTTGGTTATTGTTGGTTGTGATTGTCTCCTATGACAACTTTGACAAAGTTGATGGTATCTTTATCTTCTATCTTATTCTCATTGGTTTCATCTTCATAGCCCAAAATAAATTTCATAACCAAAGATCTCTGAGAATTCAATATCATTTCCAACTTTTTAGACCCCTTTATGTGTTTATGGTTCATGTTCAATTTAGTTTGTGCCTTCTCTAGCTTCTTTCTTAGGGTAACTACTTTATCTAGATTCTCACACTCTTTTACTTTTTCTTTTAATTGTTATAGCATAATGTCTTCAACCATTTTTGCCTCTTATAATTCAAATTTTAACTACATATTCTCTTTAGATATAGGCTTTTCTTTAACATATTTTAACAAAAAATAATTGTTTCTTATTCTTCTGCTTGAATCTGTCAGTTTCTTCAAATGCACTAATTAGCTCCCCCTCAACATATACTTCACCTTCTTATTGTTCTTCAAAATCATTATTCTCTTCAGACTGGCTTTCTACGGCCATAAGCATAAATTCACTAATTCCCTCTTCATCAAAATATGCACTTGTGTCTTCAAAGGAGTTGTTATCTCCTTGTATATAAAATATTTTCTTTCAAAATATTTTCTCTTTCTTCTCTCTATTAAATTTGTTCTTTTCATTCTCTTTAAACTTTTTTTCTTCCTTATATGGATATTTTGAGGCATAATCCCTACTCTTCCACAATTAAAGCACTTAAAAGGAAGTTTTTCTTTGTAGTTACATATCCTTCTCTTCAATCTTCTTACAAATTTTGCTTCTTCTTCATCTGAGTATGAGCATGAACATTCCTAATCTTCTATATATTTCTTGTCTACCTTGAATGATGCATCATGTGTGGTTGATTTTCCTTTTGTAATCCTCATTTCATATGTTTTTAGGGAGCCAAGAAGTTGATCCATTGTTAGTTTTGCAATGTTAGAAATTTCATCGATTGTGATACCTTGTGATTAAACTTAGCAGGTAGTGGTATCAACACTTTTTGGACTATTGTAGACACCTTAATATTTTCACCTAATCTCTTCATAACATTAAAAATTTCATCCATTGTAAGGAAAATCTTAGTTATGTCTTCATCATCATTCATTATTAAGGACTTAACTTGCATTCTAAAAACTTGTAATTTAGCTAATTTTACTTTACCATTTTCTTCATGAATGTTTTTCAATTTATCCCACATTTATTTAGTAGTCTTATAATGCATTAATTTTATAAATTCTAGTTTAGATAGCCCACTAAGGATGCCATTCATGGATTTTTAATTGAATGTACAATCAAGCTTGTCTTAAAATGTTACCTATACATGTGGCTCTTTGTAGAATTCTCGACTGTGGCCTAGACATCTTCACCAAGGGAAATTATATATGTCTTCATTCTTATTTTCTTAAAGATATAAAAGTTTATTTGGGCACATAACTCCCGATGATCAGATCAGTGTAAACAAGGTCTATCAAACCCTAATTCAATTGCTACATGCCCTAGACATGCCACCTCATTGAGTGGTTTCATCCATGAGAGTTTCCTCACTTCAAACCTGCTGAAGTGCTTCCTTGGGTCACTAGCGCACCCCTGGTCAAAGGCAAGTTCTCTATAGAGTAAGTAGCCCCATTCAAGGCTGTGTTACAGAGTACCTAAGCCCACTCAAGCATGTGCTAGGCAAGAATGTTGGCTTCAGGGGGCCTCACCCGGGTTCAGCGTTAGTTAGCCAAACAAATCCCTACACTACTAGCCCTTTCGGCATCAACCCGCGGAGCATGGACCGAAGTCTCACTTGAAGCAATATGGGTGGATGTTGGAACCAAATTTCTCCACCCTGAGATGATCGTGATGTCGGTTTATTCCTTCTATTCCTACTTCCACACAGGTCACTAAGTTCTACGTCTCTATCTTCTTAACCCCTTATTCCTCCCTTCGATACCTCTGCAAAAGGGTATGACTAGCCTTCATGCAGCCCTAACCTTCAATCCAGATACTTTCGCACTGCTAAGGCAACATATTGCATAGATTGTCAAGTTATCTTAAGAATCTTACTTATCTTATTAAACCAGTATAGTTAGCACTACGTAAACAAATGTTCTTACTTGCATTCTCTTAACCAACGAAATTACATGGATTCGCGCATCATATAAGAATTATAAATGAAATTCATACATAACATGTCAAGATACATTAATAGGAACAAAGACACAGAATTTGCAGAATACTTGTCTTTATTGATATCTTCCAAGTGATTACTAAATCTATCCACCCTGCGCACACAGCTACAGGGGTCCACGCACTCAGCTACAGAGCCTCTACCTACACGACGACCCCAAACTTAGACTTCTTACTTCAGAGCTATGACTCTCTTAGACTTCCTTGTACTCCTTAGAGCTTACTTAGTTCCTTTTCTACAATCCCATGGTCCGTGGACCATGTGTAGATCTTTTACAGCTGACATTGCTCTACAAAACTAAGGGTGGAAAACCCTTTATGACTCATGACACCTTCACACTCTGTGACCACAAAATGAAAATACTTTACTATTTTATTACAAAATTTGACTCAAAACATGGGTTTTTAGCCCCAAAATTGTCCTTGGGGGATCCTGTTCCCAACAGGCCCCCAACACAAACATTGTGGCTTTCCCTCAAGTCACTCAGTAGGTGTGGAGATATTTGAGTGAAGCCCTTCCAATTTGACTCGGATGACCACAACCTCAGTTTTGCAGTGAGCAGCCACCTGCTTCATGTCTTCAACCATCTGCGTAGTCACTACTCCTGAGTTGTCGGCCTAAAGCTTTTGTTGCATCACTTGTAGAGTTTCAAGCTTGCCTTCAATTGATCTTGTGACCATGTAAGCCTCATATAGCCAGGGCTTTAGTCTTGCCTTCAGAACTACTTCCTTGTGCAATGCTGCATCCACCTGCTCCTTCAGCTGCTTGGCATCCTGCAACTTTTCTAGCCTTTGTGTCAGCGTGACGGTTCACGTTGTACCCTTAACCTCATCATAACATTGTTGTAGCTCGTGCGCTTCCATCTCCAATCGTTGTACATTGGGTTCCTCCTCCAAGCTTTTAAGGACCTCAAACGACTACTCAAAAATGTGGAATGTGCAAATGATATGACTCCAACATACAATCTGATGATCACCCACCGGTTCAAATCTACCACCCACTAGTTATTGGAACATCCATGAGAGATGATTTAACATCTGACACATCAATTAGAGTAACTTCTCTACTTATCGAACACTTTAGATTTGTAAGATTCTGAATGAAAAGTGACAAAAAATTTAATCATGGCCAATTTTAAGAGAAATTCAAGGTCATTTTATCTAAATAGAAAAGAGAAAAAGATGAAAATAAAGCTATAAATTTCAAAACTAAAACTTGTTAAAGAAAATTGGAAAATCAAACCCACCATAAAAGAGAAAACCCTTACAAAAGTCGTCTAACTATATCACCCAACACACTACACTTACCAGGTTCTGTCTCTTCTATTGAAAAACCCTACTTTCGAAAAATTGGAAGAAAGTCGGCTTTCGTCCTTTCACAGAATTGCAATAAGAGAATGAATCATACTACACCTTTCCATATTAAATCCTCATATTCGTTAACTTCAAAACTCTGAAACAAAATTTAGAATAATTTTTTTTTTGTATCTTGGTGTGTAGTAGTCTAATATGTATCCTGGATATCCTCTAATTTTTGGTGACCTCACAAGGAACAATATAGTTTTCAAAAAGTATATTCTAGCATAATCTACATACACTGAAGAACTATATGCATTTGCAGTATCCAATTTTGTAGCAGACATGTATAATAAATGTGTCTTGATGACTAACACAAGGAGAGACATGGAATTGAGGAAGCCATTGTCTTGGGTAACACAAAGACAAGCACATATATCATCAGGTGTACTTCCCCCAACGCCCCTAATCAACAGAAAAGGCCTTTCAAAGCCTTTACTGAAATGAAGTATTCACCCCTAATGACTAGAACAAGGTATTTACCCTCTTAGCTACATTCAACAAGCAGACCAGGCATTTCAAATCTAGGAAGAAAACTTCACCTAACTCTCCATTAGCTAAGGGTTGATAAGAGATATGGAGAGTCCACTTCACTTTTTTCTGTACATCAATTCCACACAAGTTCGAATTTTAAAAGAAGAAAGGAAAATTTTATAAAAAAAGGACAAATTCGAGCATCTTGTCATATGTCGTTTTGCAAATTCACAAGATTTACGAGGAAGCAATGCAAGAAAAGTTCATTCAAGAAGTTCTAAATAAACCTCACTACCCAACTTAGATGATTATGCAATTCAAACCATGCATCATCACAATAGGCCTCCGTGTTTTTTTTTAAACATCATAGAAGGTCTACAAAGTTTACCATCCAAACCACTCTCCATATCTAATGGTTGTCATATCATATATGAATTGGGTGATGAAACAATGGTCATGATCTAATTGTTGTTACAGTAAGAGTCATGATGCACTTCAACCAAATTCATAACTATAGAAACCCCACTTGATTTTTAATTTTAAGTGTTTGTTGCAATTTATTGAAGGATATGGCAATTCAAGTGTGAATTGCCAAACATGACAATTTCTCCTATTTTCTTATCAGTTTTCTTTGCTTTGACAAAGCTAAGAGGGAGATCTCAGAGCTTTTATGGCTCTTGTGCATAATATAACAACGTTTATGACACTGCACACAGTATAACATGGGATAAAAAATGGTTGAAGAGCTCAAAGATGACCTGCACCAGAAATTCCAGATTTGGCAATACTTCATCCTCCACTTTGGATTTATATGCAGGATTTGGTTAGAAGATTGATGTACTCAACTGAGATGCATTTGGGATTGTGTCATGAAGGGTATAGCACACCCTTCAGCACATGATAGGAAGCTCGAATATGGCAGGGTGGTACACTGCACTACAGGTGAAGGAAGCTTGAATATGTACAAAGTGATGAATAAATTCAATGGGTATTTAAACCAGGGCCAAATCAACAAAGCCACATAAAATATAGAGAGACTTGAATCCATTTTATCAAAATGAAATTTCTCATTCAATCATAGAAGGCCTACAAAGTTTACCATCCAAACCACTCTCCATATCTAATGGTTGTCATATCATGAATGAATTGGGTGATGAAACAATGGTCATGATCTGACTATTACTACAGTAAGAGTCGTGATGCACTTCAACCAAATTCATAACTATGGAAACCCCACTTGATTTTTAATTTTCCAGAAGAAAGGAGACTAACGAGAACAATTAAGGTTTCCCACAAATTCTCATGGAGTGATGTAAGGTATACAACTATTACATCACATACAATCTTCATTTCCACATATACTTTGGGTAAACGAAGAAACAACAATTTTCTCAAATGACCACACTATTTACATTACAAACTGTAACTCAAGGGGAAAATGAGCAGCATATGACATCCAGTCCAATCATAAAAAGGGTAGTGTAGTGCTAACCTGCTGCACTGCTGGCAAAACCATTGCTTAATACCATTCACTATAACCTTCGTAGTCTTTGAGTGAACTTCGCAAACCTTATGTCTACGGCGGTAGTCCTTTGCACAAGTGAGCTCCTTGTTACAACCCTATACTTGACAGCGTGGAGTCTGAGAGGCCTGGGCCAGAGCATGAAGCTTCTTGGATTGAACATGCGAACTATAGAAGACAGACACTTGGCTCGTGGCCTTTATTGCCCCTCCAACATTTGCATCTTCAAAATAATAACTCCTCTTCCCAAGTTTTAGACCAACATGGCAATCTTCTCTTGAACCATCCACAATACTATTCTGTTTTGAGTCCTTGATCTTCTCTACATTCACATTCCCTCCTCCTGTTTTAGATCTAGAACCCAAGAAGGGGGATCTCTATGGAGTCAATACAGCATGTTTTGATTGGTGCTCTGTTCGGTTTCCCATAGCCTTGCTACTACTGTTGTTGTTGCCCTGTGCATTACCTCAGCTGCCCTCTTGAGAATCCACTTGGTTTCTCAGGCCCAAGAACCTTGATAGCATGACAGGGTTTGTCTTAAATGGTTCATTTCTTCTTGTCATTCTACATCCTCATTTTCATGAGCATGCATGCATTATTAACATGAGCGTGCATTATTAACTCTTTATGCTAATAGAAAAATAAATATGCTCTCTTTATGCCCAAATTCTTATCACTGATATTTGATTTTGTGTTATTTTTCAAGGATGTGCATTCAAACTTGAAGTAGAATAAAAATAATCAATTTCAATCAATATATTTTATCATATTTCATATTCTAACATGAATCTATTTTGTTGTTGTCACTATGAAATGCTTCTAAGCTCACAGAATGGTGGAAAAGCGGACACTGTGCATTGAAGTATCATGCCGCCCAAATCCGGGTCGAACATCTTTAAAATTTGTCCTTCACAATGGGGAAAAAATCATGTGGTTTATAGAATATGGGAAGTGTAGGGAAAGACAACCAATAATGAAGCATACTACATTACACTTGTTGCAGGGTTAAAAGAGGCAAAACACAATGGGGTCAATTACATAATAGTATTGACAAACTCAAATTTAATTTGTAATCACACGGAAGGCATCTACAATGTTCACGTAGACAATTTGAAGCCCCTATATAGAGAGGCAAAAATCTGGAGTGCTCGATTTAATTATTTTACGATAAAGCACCTTGCGGAGATCCATAAAATGTCTACTGATCTAATGGTTGGAGCAATCTCAAGTGTCGATGTAGGTGCCAAAGATGATTTAGCATCATCGTTCATTCCATTGGAAAACATTGATCAACATCAGTATAGGTCTCAACTATGTGTATACACTATGGATGTCATTTTTCTTGTGACTATCATACCGTGGTTCTTTCACTAAAGAACCCATTAATGTACTTTTTTTTTCTGTTTTGTAATATCATTCACCTTAAATGTCTACTCATGTTATAATTGAATTCATGTGTTCAGTTATATACATTATATTTGAGGTGAACTAATTATTCTTAACCTACTAGTGGTTCAGGAAAGATTATTGTAGCTCCGTTTGAATTTCATTTTAATTTCAAGTTTCAGATGTTTCCTTTTTAATACCATCTTGAATTCCACCTCGATGGATGCCATGGGAATAAATGAAAGTAACAAAATAGGGTTATTTACATCTAGTTTGTTGGTTTTCACACCATTTAAGAAGTATAAGTCATTTCTGATGCAAACCCTAGCTATATCCATATCTATATGATGACAAGCTGGAAATAGTTGATGCATGATCTAATGTGAGATGAATAAGCTCATACCATGAAACCCTCCTAGGAACATTGATGCATAATAATGACAAACTCTAACCTAGTATGAAGTGAATTTTCTTAGGTACATGGTTTGCCCTAGAATGATGCAATGTATGCATATATCAATGAAGCTCTAGATGCCCATGATGCCTTTGAAGATGCCCTAATCCTAATAAATAAATAACACAAGTGAAGAAACGCACATCTTTAAAAATTTCCTAAAAGATTAAAAATATGGAAGCCCTAAACATTGTCAAAAACATAATGATAAAATCCTAAATTCTGCCACAAATAAAATAATGATCATAGTTCACAAAATATAATTTTATTGATGGAATACTGATCTTAGTTAAGGATGAAAATGACACCATCTTGTAGAGGACACTTTCCCCTTTCGAATGAGCTATTACTCGCTTTCTAACTCCTCTTAGATTGAGATAAATTGAATTTATAAATTAGAAAAATTAGTATTGGTAAAATGAATTATGTAGGCTCATGTTCCTTGGCCAAGTGACATGTCATTTCATTGAAGGTAAAAAACTAGTAAAAATATAAGCTGGAACTGGTCATTCCTCCCATCAACCTCAGTGAAGAACATCACAAGAAGACAGATAAGAGGGATACAAGCATGACATAAGTTGAGGAGATAAAAGCGAAAACGTTTTTGGGAAAACACTATTATGCTCCTTTCAAACTAGGACTTGTTGTTAGAAGCTCGGATATAGAATTGCAATAATATATGTGAGGCTCAAAATCTTGAGAGAAATAAGTTTTATAGGCCCGAATCTCAAGATCAAAATCCATGAGAATCCTAGATTGGCAAGAGAAATAGAAGCTCTGATAAGCCGCTGTGATACCCTCAAATAGTCCTAATCAAACTTGGACTGTGGAATTGTAGAAATGTGACATATCTTAGACAGTGGAAAGTATATAAGCTCAGATTTTAACCTCAATTCATGTGATCAATTTCCTATTGAAGAGCTCAAATTTGTGTTGAAGACTAGAGACTTGTTGAAACTCAGACCCGCTATATCCTTGGGCAATTCCTGTGGTCAATGTTTTGTGAAGGATCATAACATTCAGATTGGAAAAACTATGAATAACTCAGACCAGTGATATTACACATTGGAAAATGGACAATTAACTAATTGATAGCTCGGATCAACTAAAGAGTTGATACTTCGAATATGAACCTTGTATAGAGCTTGAACATAACCTTCTTCTTATTGAAATTGAATACCTTGAAAATGAAGAGATTGATTGAATCATGGAAATTTGTGCCATGTTCTTGCATTTTTCCCATTGTTTCCAGGGAAAATTTGCATAAGATAGGGCACTACAGTAAAAGTATGTGGCTTTGGGTTATGTTTAGAAGTTCGAGTGTTCTTTTGAGGAGATATATCAGGATATGGGGCACTCCTTTGAAGCCCAAACACAGTATCTACAACAAGAAATTGGGTGTGTTTGTGATGGGAGTTATAACCAGCATCAAGGATAACTTAACAGCAGAGGAAAAGTGCTGATTTGATGCTACTTTTGGGCCTGTCAACATTCATTTATGACAGAAGAGGAAGGAACAATACTTGAGATGGTTATTCTAATTATTTTTGGATCTGCAGTCTTGCTGGTATAAATAGTTACAACCATTAACCTTAAACAAAAGCAAAAGAAATTAAAGAATACTAAATTTGATTTTTAAAATTACTTTTATTTGGATTTTTGAATTTTTTAGGAAAGTCATTTTATACTTGAGTTATGCCAGCTAGGAGGTCAGACTCCTTGGCTGTCACTTTAGATCTGATAGCATTTAACTATAAGCAATATTTTAATTTAGTGACAAAAGCATTTCTCAACTAGTTGTAAAAGAGGAACTTAAATGCACACTTAATAAAGCTTATGACAATATAGTTTTGTGCCATTGTCATAAAGGAGTTTATGTGATATGGGAAACAACTTCAGTTGATGTAGCTTGGAAAACAACTATCGCAAGTTTTATCATTATTTAATGATCACCAGAAAGTCCCCCAAGGCATTCTTAGTATTTGTATTGAGGGAATTAAAATATAAAACTCTTTTAATATGGAAGTTCGATTTACTGTTTGAGAAGGGCATGGAGAATTTGTTTTTGTGTATTTACATGGGTCTAGAATCTGCATGGCAATAATCTTGGATATTTGATGAAGAGCTCTACTGATCTGTGGGTATTGTAGTTCTACACATTGTAAGAGGTGCTTTTTTGTGGCCTCATGAGATTATTGAATGTTAGTTTAATGGTCATATCATGTTTTTATTTTTTTTCTAGAAAATTGTTGGGCATTGGGGTCTACCTGATAAATATAATTTGTCCATTCACTACCCTGTAAGCGAGAATGGGAATGCTTATACCTTGCCACTACCACACAAACAGCATCTTGGCCACATGTACATATTTTACCCCTATTTGGAATTGAACAGATGACCTTTGTGGAGAGAATCACACGTTCTTAATTGTTAGGACCACTCAGGTTGTACGTATCATGTTTTTATTACATGTCAGTATTAATTAATAAAGTAGCTTTAGGCATAATGTAATAAAGAAACATGTTATATGAATATGCAAGGTCAAGAGATGTTAATTAGCTGCTAGTTTTGTCTTAACATTAAGCTAGTTGGTTGTATGCGCATGTTTCTCTCATTAGAGATAGGAGCTTTGAATGTATCTTTCTGATATGAAGTAAGAATATCATACTCTTGCTCTTTTCTATTTGCAACTTTTATGTGCAGTTGTTATTGCAAACTTTATAAATATGTAGAAATATGAGCCCCATTTGTCTGAGAAGTGGTTAAACCAGTATCTAGATTAAATGTGCTTGTTTTGAAGAAAATGAATCTCTAATGAATCGAGTTAGGCATAGAAGATCCTATTTTTGAAAGAAGATGCTAAGAGACATGCCTTAATTCTTGAAGAAGCACCACATATGTCTCATATAAACTAGACTAGACACATATGTTGCATTCTTAGTGATCTGAGTGGTTGTGTCAATGTAGAGCTGCATAGTGCACAATAGGAATCTCACAAATTGTAGCATTCTTCATGATCTGATTGGTTGTGTCAATGTAGAGCTGCATAGTGCATAGTATGAAGCTCACAAATTGTAACAACAATTAGGGTTCATTTTACAGCCCCCTTGATATGGCCAAAAAATTGGACTTTTCATACTAAATTATGCCAGATTAAAAATCTGGTGTGAAAGATGAAATTTCTCAAAAATGGAAACAACAAGCTCACCCCATAGGTAGTATATCTCAAAAAACTAGTTTCTAGAATGAAATCCAAGAAAAGTTACATTTGCAAAAATAGGTTGTGGATTCCAACTCTGTACCAATCCATAATCTCTAGCATCAAAACTTTGAAAGAATGGATGAGAACACAATAGGCCTTGTTTAAAGAGGAAGCAGAAAGATAGCAACACATCCTTGCTTATTGGGTTCAACTGATCTGGAAAATCTGAATTGCTTCCCCTACTTGTCAAGGTTTAAGGAATGTTACAAGCCAAGTTAAATGAGGAACACCTTCAATGGTACCAGGAATTTAGCCTTAGAGTGCATGGTTTGTCCCCTCCATCAGCCCTATGGGATTTGCTATATACAGGTCCATCCTTCCTTCGTGAGTCATGACACATGGGACTTGAAGGACATAGCATTTAGTATGCATAGATGGGTTCCAACTCCACAATTTTCAATCATCTCCAGACACTGAAGGACTGACTTTGAGCATGTCAATAATTTTCACCAATTTTCACAAAAGACCAATTTATCCTTAAATTTCTATTTCACTGAAATTCATTTTGTATTAAAGCAGCATGCCAAAATCACATATATAGTAATTGCTAATGAGACAACGTGATATAAAAGAGTTCCAATTCTGCCTTTATATACAATACACTATACTGTTATCCAAAAAGGATGTATCAAGCTTATAGTAGCAAAAAGGCAAATAACCATTTTCTAAAGTTTGTGAAAGTTCAGCCAACGTTTACACTGAGATTTTATATGCTTTGAGTTCAACAAAAAGATTTCAATAGCTCAATATGATGACCGTACAAAATTGAAATTACATAATGTTGTACATATTCAGAGACATGTTCAACCCATCATGCACACAATATGTTCTTGGATCAGGAGAGCCCTTTATAGGGTTATGCCCATATTTTCTCCATGAATACTCATCAACTCGAATATTTTTCATCTTGCCATTGATTGCTAGCACTTTGATAGTTCTTTTCACCCACTATTTCCTATAAAACAAATTGAGAAAAATGTTGTTAAATGCTTTTGGTTAATCCATTACAAAACAAATTACCAATATAGGTTCACTTAAAATATAAATAGAGATTATGTTCATACAAAATTTCATTCATGAAAGTTATAACATTTTCATCAACAAACTTTTCTTACCATAAAGTTCGAAAACATGTGAGTAGATTGTCCCTCCTCTGTAGATGGAGCAACTATAGGTAAATTGTTGATTGGAAATGTGTAATAGTTGTGTAGTTCCAGGGCAATGGATTGAGGCATGTTGGATGGCATAAATGAACAAGGTATAGAGTGCGAGTGGCGATACAATCCCACTGGTTGTATAATATGGGGCATCACCCTAGGATGCGGAACCAATATGTTAAGGGCTGAAGTAGGGTGCCCAGTGAATGAATTTGGTGCAAATGGTGGAAACAACCAGGGGGTTCGATGATCAAATGGGAGAGGTGGACATGGTGATTCAAATGGAAAAGGAATAAATGAACTCCCCATATTTGGATCCACATTATTCTCATCAAATAATCGAACTTGACAACTTGAAGTATTATGAGATGTGGAATCTTCAACTGTAACAAAAAAAAACACATTGTTATGCAATTGCATGGAAGGCAATGAAGATAATGATATTTTGAATTTCACATAAAATGATACATCAATTGAAATTTCGATACCAGTATTTCGTAAAACATAATGTTATACCCTTCTAGATGTGTGGTCCAGATTGATTTCTTTTGTAGAAGAGATCTCCAATTGTTCATTCATGCTTCTTTTCCTTTCACGACACTGTCGAATATTTAGAAACTGTGGTTCATCTTTTCTTGATTTCAACATACGAACACTTTGCCCCCTTTTTTATATTGGGCTCAAGAAACTATGTCGCCTCTTGGTAGTGACCTTGGATGGAGTTACAACATCGAATTTATTATTATTGTACTCTTGGCTTACACTTTCTACCAATTGATTTAGTGCATATGCCTGCTCCAAATTTGTTGGTGTTATTTGTAATAAACCCATCAATTTCTTATGAGTTGATGAAATCACAAGTTTAATTTCCTCATCGCTAGTTAGGGCACTATCCGGCCTTACAATGGTTGAATTAGTGGAAGGAGAAGGTGGAAGGTTCATTTCAATTTCTGGGGTCATTACAAATGTTTCATTTAAATCAAGTAAATATATAGGTCTTTCTGTAATAGACCTAGAGACATTAGGCAATTCATTACTCCCTGAAACATTGCTAGTCACTAGCATTTCAACTTTTAAAATATGCTTACAAATATTGCCATTTAGGGCCCATTTGCAATTACAAAAGTTTAGGTTCAGCCCTTTATAGATGACATGATACCATGTATCAAGAGTCTCCACAGTTTGGCTACGAACCAAAGAGTCAGATTCATTATTTCCATCAGCCACACAGTCTTCATCTGGGATATTCTTTGCTTTGCACTTACTTAAATTTATTTGTTGCTCGATTTTTGAAGCTCGAACAAAACCAACTTTTTTTAGACATTGGATGTGAATGTAATACAACTCAACCTTTTTCAATAGAATATGCAACAACTAATCCACCCTTCTATGGGACACATTGTTCTTCTCACAAAGGTACCTTTGCTTTAGATATCGGTGATAAGATTCGATAGCATTATTAGTATCCTGGTTGGAATGTGCGAAGTCGCTATATGCTTTTGCCCACATATCTGGAAAAAATAAATAAATAAATAAATAATAATAAAATTAAATAAAATTAAATTAAATATAAAAAAAAATAAAAAATAAAAAATAAAAAATAAAAAATAAAAAATAAATAAATAAATAAATAAATAAAAACATACATATATTAGGTGCGAAGAAACAATAGAAAATGGTCCATTACAAAATAAACTGATAAAATGCAACTTTAAGAAACTTACATAATCTGCTGTTGCCTAACCAGTTGGTTGCAAAATAATCCAAAAACACAGTTTCTTCTTTGAATTTATCAAAGAAACTTTGAATTTCATGTTATACAGATTCATCATCTTTACACCATCTTTAAACGAATGCATGATTTCTCCTAAAGCACGGAAGATACAAACTTTATTTTCCTTTCCCCTGACTTTAGTTCCAACATTTTTCAACCACGCTACAAACATGCCATACACACAATAATAGTATAGAGTTTGTGCAAGTCCTAAAATAATATAACATTAAAAGAGAATATCCTTGAACATTATTGCTTTTTATCCTTCTTAAAAGAAAAAACTGGTTCACCTTAATGCCTCAATTTCCGCTGCCGCATCATCTGTGATGACAGCTCGGACATGGCAATCTAGGTTTTCCTTTTTCCCATTTGCAAATAATTATGACATCCATTTACAAATATGAGGAGTACCATTCCATGATGATATTACCCATGCCACTGGAATCCCATTGTGATGATCATCAAAATCCTTTATGGTGTATAGTTGATACTGCATTACAATAAGAAAACAATATTATAAGCATATAAGAGGACGACATTGAAATGAAGTTGAATAAATGAAGTTTTGGTAAATATGTTTACACCATATTTATTAGTGTTGAATGTGGAGTCCATGATAACATGTTTTTTTGTGAGTGTTTCACCATCATTGAAAGCATCCACTTAGTTTGTATATTTATAATGAAAGGGATGTTTTTAACAACATCTTGTTATTGGTAGAAGAAAAAGCTCTTTGGGCACTCACTAACCCAACAATCCACACTCATTGGATCACTTTCATGCCTCACATACTCTAGCCTTTTGATATGATTGTACATGTTTGACACATCCTTTCTTGTCATAAAAGAATCTCGAGGTGCCCCTGTGAAGAACTCACCAGATCCATAACTTACATCAAAGATAAACTTGTCCCAAATCATCGTAGCATTAAAACCATCACGAATCAAATCTTCAACAATGGTTCGTATATTCTATGTTAAATGCGGCGCATAATTGAATTTCTTGGGCATGTCATTTGCCTCATTTCCATGACAAACCACATTTTTCTCATCAATATGTCTGCATGATGTATATATTAGAACAACATCATTTGGTCTAAGAGCAAGTCGTCGCATAATAAAGTGACACTGACAGCCAACTTTAATGTTGTGATGTGGAATATGTTTTTTAGTTGTAGATCCAAGTTCAACTACATTGTTGTCTTGCACATGATTTGGACCATTGGCACACCAATATCTGGGGATCAAGAATTTACCAAAAATTAATTAAAATATTTATGCATGTTTGAAATAGTGAACTTAAAATCAAAATTATATATATATATATATATATATATATATATATATATATATAGATAGATATAGATATAGATATAGATATAGATATAGATATAGATATAGATATATATATATAGAGAGAGAGAGAGAGAGAGAGAGAGACAGAGAGACAGAGACTCACACAACATATTCTAGATATGTTGAAGCATTTGTCTTCTTGATATCCTTCACATCTTTAATTCGTAGAGTTTTAGCAACAAATTGAGTAGGTGTACTTTCCCTCAAGTTCTCTCCACTTATGAAATCCTCAAGTCGACAATATGGAATAATCGCGACTTGGTCTTCTGCTACTTCCGTCCATGTCAAATCTTCCACTTAAAACTTTGTCATTCCTTCTGGGTCCTCAACCTCCAACTCATTGATCAAGTCCCACTTCTTCATTCTTCAAATCCCTATACAAATGAGGGAACATGAATATTAACTAAACATATGACCAACAGTTCATGTTATAAATATTGAACACCACTTGAAATGTAATTTTCTGTAGTGTGTACAATTTACACTAAAGACCCCACCATATATGACCACATTTAGAGTATAATTCCCTATCTCCTCTTCATATTTTCCTACCCATGCACAAAATAGTATTATAGACTTTCAAATGGTTCATCTTGGTATAATCAATACATTGCTGAAAGAAACATAACAACATGCAAAATCTGTTGTAAACAAAATCCAACAACTCCTTGATAAATATGGATCATGACATTGGTTTATATTCTAAAGACCCAACCCTATTACTGAAACCTTTATCTATGTATCTCAATTTTCAATAGAACCCTCAATCTCTTAGCTCCAAGTCGTCTGCAAAGATTCCCCACCTCATTTCTCTTTATCCAAATCCATGAAACAAGAAACTCTTGCATAGGCTTCAAGTAGTTTGAGAAATTGCTTTGGTTCACTAATCCTATATTGTAATTTCACTTGAAAAGTAAAAAATAAATGTGAAAGTCTTATGCTTTGAAGTCAAGTAATGTTAGGAATCTAAATGAAATGTTCTATAAGTTCCAGAAGATTAGTGACTTATATTAGGACTTAAACTTAGCCATACATCTCAAGATTGAGATAGATGGCAGCTAAGATTGAGGAGAATAGTTATCTTCTCTCAAAGCAAGAAAAGGACAAGACATGAGAGAAGCAGCGAGAGAACAATAGAAAGGAAGAATGCATTCAAGAAGAAGAGCAGATCGCTACAGTGACTAGCAAGCACAACAAACTGTCTATTGTTGTAGCATTCTTTTCCATGTACTGGTTATACTCCTTCAGATTTGCAGGCCATACTTCATCTTTTGTGATTTCTCAAGTGTATTCATTGTTCAGTGATCAAAGAAGAGGAAGAGAAAACTGCTCTTCAGAACAGGCATAAAATAGCAGCCTACACTATTCTACCATACTATGTAGTAGACTGAACTATGAATGTCTAGACATCTTGCATGATTTTATGATATATGTGACTATTGTTGCATATATCTCTAGGTTGTTATTTTTTATCAACCATGTTTTTCTTTTAAAAAAATATAGAAAATATTACTATGGGTATGAAAAAAAATTTACATGCTTTTATGAAGTTTGAAGCTTATGATTCTATGAAATTAATGTTAGATATTCTCATACTAGAACAGTAAAATAACCCTTCTCATTACAAGGCCCAATTATTGATTATCTTAACAGATTATTTCTTCTTCCCATGGTGCAGTTAGGCTATCAATTAGAACTATTGGGCTAGTTTGTATTTCATGCCAATCCCATAACAAGTTTCAGATTATCTGTATAAACAACATATAACTTATATGAGCATTCCCACTTTTGGAATGGCGGATGTCATTAATGATGAAGAGAAATTTAGTACATTATAAATAAATAAATAAGCTAGCACACCAGGTTAAGACATGGTTGGTGAAAGCCATTAGGCATCTACATCAGCTAACCTTTCATAAGAGTAGAGTGGAGAGGAGTAGAATTAGGCATTCCACTTTTCACTAATCTAATATGGTTATTGGAGTCTGCAATAACTAAGCTTTCATAAGATTGGAGTGAAGAGGAGAAGAGTTGGGCATTCCACTTTTCAATAAAAAAAGAGTGGAGAGGAGAAGAGTTAGGCATTAGAGTTTATACTAATTTTATTATAGACTATCAATTTGTAATATTTTAAATTTTTTATCAAATTATAATAGCACTTATTGGGCTAATATGTAAAAAAGGCCAATGGCCATATTCTCCCTCCTTACTGACTAGCACAACTGTTTTTGTGAACAATTTCATGGAAACTCTTCGAGTTAATATATACCTTCCAAGGTTTCAACCCGGGTCATTTGCCAAGTACCATTCACAACTCACTACTAGGTCACTATCCTGTGGGTAGATGATTATGTCTTGAAGTAACCAGTGGAACTTAAAAATTAAAGGTCAATGAAATCTCCTAGTACTTCATTCTCTGTTGGAATATTTGATTTTTCCAAGAGGAGAATGTGCATCGAATGCATTCCATGTTCCTCATGCCAAAACATGTCTCCCTTTTCTATTTTCCCTTACCCGGGTTTCCACTTCTTTGTCCATCTCAATTTTTTCCACATTCTTCTCTTGCAGGGTTTATGGTAAGATATTACGATCATTTGGATCAATGACACAAGATCTTGGTACAATAGGCACCTTATTGGGTTCTAGAGATTCTTTCAAACTAGTGTGAATGGAAATAGACAGTGTCTATTTCCAAAATAATGGTGTTCATGATCCTTAAACTGGTTTTGGTATCCCATTTATGTTCTCACTTCTGTTCTCTTTCTTCAAGCACCTTCTACCATGATTACTTTACGATTCTGCATCTTATCCCTCTTTTTGGGGACCGTCTATTTGTGGTTGTTTTCTTGCTATGCATTTTTAATCTCTCGGTGTCAAGTAAGAAATCTTCATCTTACAATATGCATTTTGTGACTTTGTCTATGAAAGTCACATAAGTCATAGCTATTAGTCCTAAATTTTAATAGAGAAGGATACGTGGAGTTTGACTATATTTTGCGTTGTGATCCCTAAATGTAGTTCATATGTCACAGCAAAGGACTAAAGCTTTCCCAATCTGGAAGCAGATTCTGTGCTGGGATTCCTTGGGTGATGTCATAGCATCCCTTCCACCTAATGTTTCTGGACGTTGAGTGGATGGCTTGTGAAGAGTTTCACTATGGTGGTATTGTCTTCTTTGTATAGACTACGGAGTTACTTTTGTTGATCCTTGACAGAAGCTACTTAGTAGATGTTACACAAGCACTTTACTAATTTTGAGTTTTACCAACATAACTATTTGAACCCAAGGAGTAGTTGGCTACATTCGCTAAAGTCCTATGAAAATGGGAAATGTTTTTGTTCCCAAACCCATATCTGCTACCTTTTGAAGTGTATTGCTTATGAAGGTGTCAAGTTGTTCTAACTCCACAATATTAGTATGAAAAGTTAGTGTTGCTATAAGATGATGTTATAATGTTTGATTTCACAGTGGTTTTGACTGATTGCCATTTATCCCACAGTTCCTGGATTTCCATACCAGAGGGAAAAACTATTGGCTCATGCACCATCTCCAGTTGTGGCTATACTGAAAGGTATCCCTAGCTTGTGTTCAGAAATTATTGTTCCAAAAATGCCATTTTAAAATATACTTCTAGGTAGACATGACAAGGTTTTCTAGACTAAAATATTACTATAATGATGCATCTTTTATTATATGTTGTGTTAGTAGAGATGATGGGATTTGTTTAGGTGTTGGTGGGTGGTAGAAACAAAATAAATGTCTTGAATTCATTTCATGCACACATCAGAAATTGAGTCCACAACAACAGAAATTTTAAACTGGCAATAGAGAGTGAACCACTAGGATGCATGTGTATTCCGAAAGATAGGCAAGTCAGTTACATAGCCTCAATGAGAGTGACTACTATGGTGATATTTGACAAGCTATTCTTCATTCTGACCTTTTATGGTGATATTTGACAAGATATTCATAAATTGGGGAATGCAAAATTTATATGGCTGAGATGAAATATAAAGGGAATTATATAAAGTATTAAGCATGAAGGTGATAGATTACACAACCTATATTACACGACCTATATAAAGTATTAAGAATTAAGCACAAAGTATAAATTACCTTGAATATGTGGATAGAATATCAAATACAGATTTTGTTTGTTATGGGAGTTGGGTTTTGTGGTTGGAAAATCTAAAATCTAAAATCTGATCATGGTATGCATTTTGTTAATGCACATTGTCATAGTTTTGTTTTGAAGGGTTCAACAGTTCAAGTCTCATAAGCCAGCGGGTTCTTTTGTTCGATGCATAAATTCATAAATTCAGACGAATTTAATTTAAGCACAGAGTATAATCTACCTTACGCCTAGGGGCGCACAGCCTGCTGCGATTCAGCACTGTGAGAGGAACTGTGAGGTGAGCCAACAACGTGAGTGAGAGCAGTGTATGCTTAAGAGGGTCACAGAGGACCTGCAATGGGAGCGCAAATGGATCAAACGAGTGTTTGGTGCGAGCGTTCGTTTGAAAATGTGCCAGGATAACGGGTGCCACCTCGAAGGTGGTGGGTCACCCGCTCCTGAAAAACGTTTGATGTGATGGGTCCTCGAGCTCCTGAAGAAATGATGGATGTAGGATGGAAAGGCATGGGCATATATGGTAAAGGGGGCCTCCAAACGGGCATTTAATGCCCTATGGTAGGCTAGTTAGATCTTTCCATGTAATCGCTACATAAATTTCCAAGAGTTAGGTCAATGTTGCCGCTGCCAAGATGAGATTCAACAAAGTCTACAAAATTATTGATGTGCACATCTGAGGCACAGAAAGAGATGATTTTTGGCATGAGAGCTGTAACAAACATGATATCCTCCACCAATAACTATTTGGCTATTTTCCAGGCAATACCGCTGCATACACAGTTCCTAAAATACGTTGGGGGTAATGGCGGTTTTACCTACCCTTTGAAGTCAATAGGCACTCTAAAATAAATAGGCTTGTTTTCTGGAACTTCTGTAGCTTTCATTACGCATCTCCAAAACTACGTGGATACAACTACAAATGAAGTTGAAGCGCTAAATCGTTCCTTCAAAGCTTGAATTAATTTTTCGCTAAAATGAAAAGTTGAGATTTCCATATTTGTTTCTAATTCTATGACAGATTTCTGGATAATACTATTGTTAGTGTTTTCCACTGAGCCATCACCTGTGTTTGCATTGATTTCTGAATATTTTATTGGCACTGAATTATCTCGAACAAACCTGAAAATTTGTGCTTCCCTAATAAAATCAGTGACAACTTCTTCAGCCCTTAAATAAAGGTTGGGTATTGCGCGATCTCCATTGTCTCGCTGAAAAACTGTTCTCATGTGGTGAGTGTTGGCTCCCCATTAATGGCGGTGTAGAAGGTCAACGCTCCCCATGTGTTTCGTGGCATGTGCTTAAATCTAGCGATGTGTCTATTTATTAACACCTGCAGGTTTTGGTGTAACGGCAATCGTGACTCCAACAAGTGGTATCAGAGCAAGAGGTCTCGAGTTCGAAACAAACTCAGCTTGCATTGGGGGGCAGATTGTTGGCTCCCCGTTAATGGTGATGTAGAAGGTCAACGCTCCCCGTGTGTTTCGTGGCATGTGCTTAAATCTAGCAATGTGTCTGTTTACTAACACCTACGAGTTTTGGTGTAACGGCAATCATGACTCCAACAGTGAGGACTCTTGGAAATTGGAAGTTCTCTGCTACACTCTACCCAACTGCTCATGAAATGCGAAAAGGAATTTCCGTCTACAATAACGTGATGAAAATTGGCTCCCATGCAAAATCCGCCTCGCTCGAAAGCAGTGACCTGCAGTAGCCATCATTGCTTTTGAAACATTATCCCTAGGAAAATGGAAAGCGAGTGAATTTTTCATACCTGTATTGAGAGAAGTGAATCGACATCCTTTCCATGGCAAATCTAGACAAGTTCCGTGAAGAAGTTTTTGTGCTGAAAATTATCTATTTCCACATCCTCAAATGCCATGTTGACGGTTTCTTCAACGAACTCCACTCCCTCATTGTTGCAATCAATTTGGGGCCGACCTAATTCTCCTCCCTTCATGTCCAACCAAGTTGCAAATGGATAGAAATCCACCAGAACTCACGATAGGCTTGTCTTCAGCTTCTCCACCATGGTAGGAAAATCCTTGCCAACAGTAATGTCTGGTATTTTATAGAAAAGAAATATTTCCACGTTGTTAGAGGGTATGTTACTAATTTCTATGCCTGATAGGAACATGGTATGCTTAGCAGTAGGCATGACTGGTGCAATAGTGGAAATCCTCGATACATTTACTTTCATTTGGACTCATCCTAAGTTTGAACACATTTCATCATCCAGCAATATGGCAAGCCAGGAGACAGAGGGTGCAAAAGCCATTTCTCCAGCTTTCTCTCCAGGCCACATTAAGGCCCTGACTTCTTTGCACTCCCTTGTTGAGTAGTTGCGGCACATCCAAATTGATTCGGACATCTCGAGGGACCACAGGTATGATGACATAGATGAGATAGTGGCTTACCTTACCGATATTCAGTATAGTCAAAATGAAATACTGGCTCAACTGGACAGTCTCCAACACAGTCACCATCACACTAATGATCACCTTCACAGCTTGGAAGCGAGAGTGGAACATATTGATTTCCACATTCATGATTGTGTTTGTTACTTTGTTTCTCACCCTATACTCCCCCCCCACCCCTCTCCTTGATTTGATGATGTCAGTTCTAGTCTCTTTTTTAGTTATTACTAGTATGACATGGCTTCTGTGCCTCAAAAAAATAATGTATGCTAAGTGTCCTTTTTGGTATCCTGCAGTCCCCAACCTCAAAAAGTCTAATCAGAATGAGAGTGTGGGGATTATTGAGACAAATTTTGTATGTTATGCCATTTTGAAAATCCAATGAAAGTAGTTTGATCGACAAAAAATAAGTGTTAAATATAATTATTAATATATTCTAATTTTTTTATATAAAAACTAATATTATGTTAGATCTAAGACCTTTGTGATCCATATTGTAGATAAATGTCTTTTGGATTAATCACATCATTAGGTCGACGTTTCAAACCAACTAATGTGGGTCATCCTTAGGACAAGGTGAGAAAATCAGTTAATCTTCAAGAATAAATAGCATGGATGCATCATTACCAAGAGTTAGCCGTTGGTGATTAGTTAATCAAGAAAAATTCTAAAATGGCACTAAGGAAATATTTATTAAAATATTAAAATTTTAGTTAAAAAAATAGTTGTTAGGAAGCATAATTATATATATTGATAATGAATAATAATACTATATGGGATAAAAATTAGTTACAAAGTAATATTTATGTATAAAGAAGTTGTAAAGAATAGGTCATAAATTAATTAGGGGTTAAGAATGAGCTATAACTATTAAAAATAGTTGTTAGGGGTTTATGTAACCCAATTAATTAAAATATTAAATAATAGCGTTAAGGGTTAGTTCCAAAATATTATATATTTATAAAGGATAAGGTTAAGAGTGGTTAAGAATAAGATTAAAAATATTATATATTAAAAGTAATTAATAGCTAATTATTATAATTATGTTAAATAAATATTGTCAAACTATTATAAATTAATAAAGGGGCCTAAATATTTATTTCAATTATCCTTAAAAAAGAGCGATAATACAGGCTACAAAATATTATATATGATATATTTATAAAGAAAAGGATAGGAGTGAACTTATTCTAATAATGATAAACAAATAAACTAGAATATGGTGGATTAAAAAAAAGGCGGGAGGGGGGAGACAGGGGGTGTGGAATCACGAAGAGAGGGACAAAACCCAACTCTTACTCAATTTCCAACCATCATCCTTGTTTAGATTTCTAGCATGCCTCTTAATCTCAATAGCCTCCCTAAGCTTCCTATGGTGGAAATTATCAACCCTCGTAATGACTCTAGAGTCCTCAATGAATACATGGTGTTTGTATTTCTCCGCATGTTCAGCTAGAGTCGATGAGTGGGACAAATTGTGCCTAATGTCAGCAACATGCTCATGGATCATCTAGTTAATTGACAAACTCGTTTCTCCAATATATGGAATACCACAGGAATATATGGTTATATTTTATTTTTCTTTTTATAAAAAAACCAAGTTTCTATGGGTATATTTTATATTAATCCTTGTGATCTCTTTTGGATTGTGAATTCAAGGAATTTGAGCGGAAATAAAATCATTGGTTTTCTCCCAACATAATCTAGAAACGTGAGAGGCATCGAGGATATGTAAGTCCTTTATACTTGATTTGTGTAGTAAGTATATGTACTTGATTTGTGTAGTCTGGAAATGTGTGCCATAGTAATGTTTTCTTCCACATCACTAATTAATGTACCCATTGCCACTTTAACAAAACAATAACATAGTGTGATATCTCTTCAGTTCAGAGACCTTTCTGCTAACCAATTATCAGGTCTCATTCCTCAAGAACTTGAGTAGCTACATAATTTAGTCTGACTATAAGTTCCTTGAAATGGATTATAAAATATGACTCATTTAATACATTCATAGTTATTCAGAAAATAACTCTGGAGTTATATCATATACAGGATATTGAATAACAACATTTTATTAGGGGAGGTGTCATATTAGTTGAACAATTTTTTTAGCCTTACAACACTGTAAGAATTCATGTGAATCCCATCCCCTATTCTAAGTTCATTTTGTTATGAAATTAAAAAGGAAATAATATTCATATTTCTAGTTCATGTACTAATTTATACTAGAAATGATTTCAATTGTTTCATAGAAATTTCTCCTACAACAATGTGTCTGGTAATATTCCTATCATAAATAACTTTACAAGATTTACCCTAGAAAGGTGTAGATATAATGTAAACATTTACTTTTGGGTTAAATTTGGTATTATTTCTAGATATTAGTTGATTTGTGCATTTCATCTGACAATATTGATTATTGCATCAACTTTCTAGGAAATCCAGGTCTCTATGGCAATTGGATTGGATCACTTTGTGAGATAAACTCCAAACAATCAAAAGGTGAAACATTAAATAAATTTTAGATTCCATAGATTAGTTATGTTTTGTGATAAAAGTTTTAGTGAAATTATATTTATAAGCTTATTAAGTTGATTTTGAAAATGGACAGCTTAAGTCTCAACACTGGCTATTGTTTGCATTTAGGTTGGGCTCAATTTTATCAGTATGTATGATCTTTATAATTCCCTATTCTTCAAATCATCCTAAACCTTCTACCAGAGGGTCAAAAAACAAAATGGGTCAACGTATTATTTCTATGGGACTTAATAATTATATCAACATCAATATGTGTCCCTTGTTTAAAAAATTCTTTCATATCTTGACTAGGTTCTCCGAGGCTAGTAATATTTCACATGGACATGGCCCTCCACATGTATGATGACATAATTAAAAACATGGAAAATTTGAATGAGAAATATGTAATTGGTTATTATGCTACAAGCACAATTTATAAACGTGTTCTTGAGAATTGGAAGCTAGTTGTTGTTAAAAGAATATACACACATTATCCACAAGGTTTGCACCAATTTGAAACTAAGATTGAGATTGTTGGAAGAATCAAGCATCATAATATTATGGGTTTGCATGGTTATTATCTTTCTCCACATGGAAATTTGTTGTTCTATGACTACATGGTGAATGGATGTCTATGGGACATCTTACATGCTCAGTGAAATGGATGGTAAAGCCCATCTAGAAATTTACACGTATAATGGTCATATGGCATTTAGCAGAAGATTCTAACCATCCTTTCATATAGAGTGAATGATTTCTAATGGCCTACTTGGATAATCCAAGCAATGCATTTTGTATTTAGGATCTTCAAAGATGATAAAGATAGACTGGAACACGCATCTAAGGATTTCTTTGGGAGCTGCACGAGGCCTAACATATCTCCATCATGATTGTAACCCATGTATTATTTACAAAGATATAACAACTTCCACCATTGTCTTAGATAACAATTTGAAGCGTGTTTTCTGACTTTGGCATTGCCAAATGTATCCCTTTTGCAAAAATCCACACCTCTACCTATGTTATGGGTACCATTGGTTATATTGACCCTGAATATGTAAGGACATCTAGGCTTAATGAGAAGTATGATGTGTACAACTATGAAATTGTTCTTTTAGAGCTAATAATAGGAAGGAAAGATGTGGATAATGACTCTCATTTTCTTCAGTTGGTAAGATGATAATGCCTCTTAATTTTCTTCAGTTGGGATTGTCCTTTTGTTAATTATGAAGCTAGTTTGTTTTGGGATATTGCATGGACGAATAAACTAAAGAGATAACCTTGGTTTATTTAACATGGGCATTTGAATACAGATTTTATCAAAGTAGATAATGATATAGTAAGGGAAACTATAGACGAAGAAGTAGCAGCAACTTGCACAGGTTTTGGGATTGTAAGAAAGGTCTTCCATCTTGCATTTCTTTGCACAAAGAGACAACCATTTTACCATCCCACCATGCATCAGGTTACCATAGTTTTGCATTCATTAGTACCTGCTTCTAAACAAGCTTCAGGTATCTAATTAAACCAACTATCCCCCAGCAACAACTACAGGATATATTTGGATGAGTACGTGGAAGGCAATCACAAAGAAGTTCTCAAGAACACAAGCACCACTTCTAATGGACATTTATTTATGAGATTTGGCAAGGTTATTTCACACAACATTGTTTGTATATTACGAAGGCTTGAAGAAGTCTTAGATGGAGCTCACAATCAAAATTGTATCCAATTGTCCATTCTTCCATATTGTTGGGAGTGGAAAATAAAGTTAGTCTCTTACATCCAAACCTAAAATTTGACAATTTTGTTTCTGGAACATAGTCTACTAGAAAAGTCAGAGCTTGGTAGTTAGATAAAATGAGAGTTCTTAGTGTTATGAGCCGATGCTTTGTGCGTGGTTTTGCAGAGTGGCCAGTTAGAATATCTGTAACATTTATGTTGCTCGAGTGGTTGCCTAATTGAAGTTTATCAACCTATATATGACATCCAATAGGAAATTGTGTAGTACCCAAACATGAACTTGAATATTGTTTCTTTAAGATGTGAAACATTGTCGAAAGAAGATACATATCATCTTGCAAGACAATAATGAGCATCTTTTGTCAACCCTCATCCCTCAAATACAAAGGCTTGATCTGGTCTAGAATGGAGTCATCTTTCCTTCGTTGCATGACAACAATGTATATGCTTAAAATTGTTAATGGCGGATATATGTGTACATGAAGAATATTGTATGTTTCTTTATTAAATATCAAACCTTGAATGTAGTTTTTCTTGCGAGAAGTGAGTATTGTTTTCATCTTTCTTCTTTTCCATATTTGTTTCAATAGTCGTTAGGAAACTATGCACTCTAGGTGGGTTTGCACCTCCTATTTAGTAGAGAATTTATGCATATTCTGGCTTGTTGGATTAAATTTCCAACAAGATAGAATGGAAAATCCTCTGTATTTTGTGTTTTGAAATTTTGAGGTGAATTGTACACTATGTGAAATTTAAACATGGCAATAATGGGTATCATGTGTGTGCTTATTAGGTGTTTTGCTTCAACTATTTATGTGTGAGGGATGGGGTGGATTAGATTGACAACGATAATAGATGGCAGTCTGGCACATGTTATTTCTTCAACCAAATAGGTGTTGTCGTGTGAAAAATGAATAGGTTATCCACCTAATTTGATGCAAATTCTCTTTTATCTTTGTTATCAAATATATGGCAGCTGATTTAGTGAGGAAACTGATACTTCTTTATGAAAATCACTTAATTATATGATGAATCAATACTTGGGATTTACATACATTACAAATAATAATATCAAACAAGGGATTTTTTAAAACATTCATTGAACAAGGTACAATAATGTTGCCAAAGTCATTCTGGAACCATCAGAGATACTTGTGGTCTTAGTGTTGGGTGCAAAATCCGTTACTCATTCAAGGTTGTTGTGTTCATTATAGCAGTTAGTATGTACTCTTGTGAAATTAATTGAAGCAAACATATACTTTGGGTCATGGAATAATTGTATTTCTTGCTCCCTGTGC
Source organism: Pinus tabuliformis (assembly GCA_031772625.1). Lineage (NCBI taxonomy): Eukaryota > Viridiplantae > Streptophyta > Pinopsida > Pinales > Pinaceae > Pinus > Pinus tabuliformis. The sequence continues at coordinate 112,371,863 of CM062820.1, read as the reverse complement.
TAAGAACCTTCAATGGGTTTGAAGTTAGGTGCAAATTAGGTTCCATAAGTACTTGCATAACTCTTTAAAGGGTGTTAGCTCAATGGAAGAGCACTTTCCTTGTAAGAAGGAGGTTCGTTATGTCTTAACATGAATTAATTAATGATATTGTAGCTTTTTTTTAATTAAATACTTTTTATATTGATTTATTTCAATGATGAGACATTTTTCTGTGTTCATTGTTTTATATTCTCGAAAGAGACAAAAGTGATGTTGTATTGTTTTTAAATATATATTTTATTGTCTTTAGGGAGACAATAGCTAGGATTAAAGACATTGTTTCTATAAAGACAATATGTCTTTAATCCCAACTATTGTCTCTAAGAGACGAAAATGGCATTGTCTCCTAAGAGACAATAATGCTTGTGTTATGCATTGTCTTTATAAAGACAATTTTTCAAAACAATAATTTGAGACACTCGGTTAAAGACAATATTTAAGACAATACACAAATTTTTGTTGTGTCAAGTTAAGATAATTTACCCAAAAAAATGTTTCAAATATTATCTTAAACCCCCTATATGTAGTAGTGATGGTATTTTGAAGTTAAGACAAAATGTATTATTATCTTTAGCCATTCCTTAATCTAATATTTAATTCAGTTAATTTTCTGATAATTTATATATTTTATTAACATGGATCCGAGTGATATTATCTTTAGCCATTCCCTAGTCTTATTTTTAATTCAATTAATTTTCTGAAAATTTATATATTTTATTAACATAAATCCAATTATAAATCAAATAAATATTTTAGACAATAATCAAAATGGTATTCCAAAGACATCTATTAGAAAACAAGAAGATTCCTCATTATATTCTATATTATAGAACTACAAGATTCCTCATTATATGCAACTACTTTTAATAGAAGTTTAATCTCCATTAGTGAATCAAATTCAACAACTCCCATGTGCAGCAAGAAAGAAGGGCTACACACGAAATAAGAAAAGAAACATCATCAATCGGGGATAACCATGAGCATCTGTTTCAGGGATTCCATCTGATGGCGAGGGAGTTTGGTGGACACAGCGATACTCTTTCCTCCTTCCCTTCCGGGGAACAACATCATCCGTCCAATTTCTGTCAAGAAAGCAGCCTGCACACTCACTGGCCTTCCCCATCCGTGGTCTATCTCGTAAACAGGAAATTTGGGAGACATCGATGTAATTACAATGTAATCGCTACATAAATTTCCAAGAGTTGGGTCAATGTTGCCGCTGCCAAGATGAGATTCAACGTAGTCTACAAAATTATTGATGTGCACATCTGAGGCACAGCAAGAGATGATTTCTTGGATGAGAGCCGCAGCAAACACGATATCCTTCTCCACTAACTGTTTGGCCGTTGTCCGGGCAATACCGGCGCATACACAGTTCCCAAAATACGTTGGAGGCAATGGCGGTTTTACCCGCCCTCTGAAGTCAATAGGCACTCTAAAATAAACAGGCTTGTTTTCTGGAACTTGTCTAGCTTTCATTACCCATCTCCAAAATTGCGCCGAAACTGCTACAAATGAAGTTGAAGCGCCGGATCGTTCCTTCAAAGCTTCAATTATTTTTTCGCTGAAATGAAAAGTTGGAATTTCCAGATTTGTTTCGTCTTCGACAGATTTCTGGATAATAGTGTAGTTATCAGTGTTTTCCACTGAGCCATCAAGAGTGCTTGCATTGATTTCCGAATATTTTATTGCCACTGAATTATCTCGAACAAACCTGAAAATTTGCGCTTCCTTAATAAAATCGGTGACAACTTCTTCAGCCCTCAAATAAAGGTTGGGTATTGCGCGATCTCCGTTGTCCCGCTGAAAGACTGTTCTCATGTGGTAAGGACTCTTGGAAACTGGAAGTTCTCTGCTACACTCTGCCCAACTGCACATGAAGTGCGAAAAAAATTTCCGTCTGCAATAACGTGATGAAAATCGGCTCCCATGCAAAATCCGCCTCTCTGGACAGCAGTGACTCCAACAAGTGGTATCAGAGCAAGAGGTCTCGAGTTCGAAACACACTCAGCTTGCATTGGGGGCAGATTGTTGGCTCCCCGTTAATGGTGATGTAGAAGGTCAACGCTCCCCGTGTGTTTCGTGGCATGTGCTTAAATCTAGCAATGTGTCTGTTTACTAACACCTACGAGTTTTTGGTAAGTTTTGGTGTAACGACAATCGTGACTCCAACAGTGAAGACTCTTAGAAATTGGAAGTTCTCTGCTACACTCTACCCAACTGCTCATGAAATGCGAAAAAGGAATTTCCGTCTACAATAACGTGATGAAAATTGGCTCCCATGCAAAATCCGCCTCGCTCGAAAGCAGTGACCTGCAGTAGCCATCATTACTTTTGAAACATTATCCGTAGGAAAATGGAAAGCGAGTGAATTTTTCATACCTGTATTGAGAGTAGTGAATCGTCATCCTTTCCATGGCGGATCTGGACAAGTTCCGTGAAGAAGTTTTTGTGCTGAAAATTATCAGTTTCCACATCCTCAAATGCCATGTCGATGGCTGCTTCAACGAACTCCACTCCCTCATCGTTGCAATCGATTTGGGGCCGACCTGATTCTGCTCCCTTCCTGTCCAACCGACCTGCAAATGGATAGAAATCCACCAGAACTAATGATAGGCTTGTCTTCAGCTTCTCCACCATGGTAGCAAAATCCTTGGCAGCAGTAATGTCTGGTATTTTATAGAAAAGAAGTATTCCCACGTTGTTAGTATTTTAGTAATGTCTATGGCAGATAGGAACATGCTATGCTTAGCAGTAGGCATGGCTGGTGCAACAGTGGAAATCCTCGATACCTTTACTTTCATTTGGACTCCTGCCATGGCCGCAGGATACAACCCACCAAAATTTAAGATATACCGAAAAGTAAGTTCGTGAAATTATTGATTGAAGATATCTTATAGATTGGGCCTGATTCAACTCTTTACAATAGTTATACTTTAATATATGAATAAATGTGATATTTTATAGTTAGTGATATTTAAAAATAGATATAATTTATTATGTAATTAAACATTTAAAAATAGTTAATTTTAATATATAAAGAGATGTGATATTTCATAAATGATATCTTGTCGTGGTATTTTACGCTGGCAGATAGCTGGTCCTACCTCTTTAGCTCTTCATATATCCAAAGAGAAAACGTCCTTTCAACTATTTAAATAGCTCAACATACTTTCGTTTCTCAATAAACTAAGTAGAATGAAAGGATAATTATATAAACTATTTAAATAGCCCAACATACTTTCGTTTCTCAATAAACTAAGTAGAATGAAAGGATAATTAGGATAATTATTCTGTTACAAGGTAATAGCTCTGGAGGATTGGGAAATTGTTTTAATTTTTTTGTTTTCCCATGAGTTTTAGAATGGTATGGGAAAGTGGAGCAGAGCCGAGGGGGTGGATGGAAAAAGTATGGGTGGAAGAATTGGTAGATTAAATTATATTCTATCTTATTCTCATTGGTTTCATCTTCATAGCCTAAAATAACTTTCATAACCAAAGATCTTTGAGAATTCAATATCATTTCCAACATTTTAGACCCCTTTATGTGTTTATGGTTCATGTCCAATTTAGTTTGTGCCTTCTCTAGCTTCCTTCTTAGGGTAACTACTTCTTTATCTAGATTCTCACACTCTTTTATTTTTTCTTTTAATTGTTATAGCATAATGTCTTCAACCATTTTTGCCTCTTATAATTCAAATTTTAACTACATATTCTCTTTAGACATAGGCTTTTCTTTAACATATTTTAGCAAAATTTCTTTTGTTTCTTATTCTTCTGCTTGAATCTGTTAGTTTCTTCAAGTGCACTAATTAGCTCCCCCTCAACATATACTTCACCTTCTTATTCTTCTTCAAAATCATTATTCTCTTCCAACTGTTTTTCTACGGCCATAAGCATAAATTCACTAATTCCCTCTTCATCAAAATATTCACTTGTGTCTTCAAAGGAGTTGTTATCTCCTTGTATATAAAATCTTTTATTTCAAAATCTTTTCTCTTTCTTCTCTCTATTAAATTTGTTCTTTTCATTCTCTTTAATTTTTTTTGCTTCCTTCTTATATGGACATTTTGAGGCATAATCCCTACTCTTCCACAATTAAAGAACTTAAAAGGAAGTTTTACTTTGTAGTTACATATCCTTCTCTTCAATCTTCTTACAAATTTTGTGTCTTCTTCATCTGAGTATGAGCATGAATATTCCTAATCTTCTATATATTTCTTGTCTACCTTGAATGATGCATCATGTGTGGTTGATTTTCCTTTTGTAATCCTCATTTCATATGTTTTTAGGGAGCCAAGAACATGATCCATTGTTAGTTTTGCAATGTTAGAAATTTCATTGATTGTGATACCTTGGGATTAAACTTAGCTGGTAGTGGTATCAACACTTTTTGGACTATTGTAGACTCCTTAATATTTTCACCTAATCTCTTCATAAGATTAAAAATTTCATCCACTGTAAGAAAAAACTTAGTTATGTCTTCATCATCATTCATTATTAAGGACTTAACTTGCATTCTAAAAACTTGTAATTTAGCTAATTTTACTTTATCATTTTCTTCATGAATGTTTTTAAGTTTATCCCACATTTATTTAGTAGTCTTATAATCCATTAATTTTATAAATTCTAGTTTAGATAGCCCACTAAGGATGCCATTCATGGATTTTTCATTGAATGTGCAACCAAGCTTGTCTTATTTGTTACCTATTACATGTGGCTCTTTGTAGAATTCTCGACTGTGGCCTAGACATCTTCACCAAGGGAAATTAGATATGTCTTCATTCTTATTTTCTTAAAGATATAATTAGTACCTGTTACAGGTTTATTTGGGCACAAAACTCTCGATGATCAGATTAGTGTAAACAAGGTCTATCAAACCCTAATTTGGTTGCTACATGCCCTAGACATGCCACCTCATTGAGTGGTTTCGTCCATGAGAGTTTCCTCACTTCAAACCTGCTGAAGTGCTTCCTTGGGTCACCAGCACACCCCTGGTCATGGCTAAGTGCTCTACAGAGCAAGTAGCCCCATTCAAGGCTGTGTTGCAGAGTACCTAAGCCCACTCAAGCCTGCACTAGGCGAGAATGTTGGCTTCAGGGGGCTTGACACAGGTTCAACGTTAGTTAGCCAAACAAATCCCTACACTACTAGCCCTTTCGGCATTAGCCCGCAGAGCGTGGACCAAAGTCTCACTCGAAGCAATATGGGGGGATGCTGGAACCAAGTTTCTGCACCCTGAGATGATCGTGATGTCGGTTTATTCCTTCTATTCCTGCTTCCATGAAGGTCACTAAGTTCTAGGTCTCTATCTTCCTAACCCCTTATTCCCCCCTTCGATACCTCCGCAAAAGGGTACGACTAGCCTTCATGCAGCCCTAACCTTCGATCCAGATACTTTCGCGCTGCTAAGGCAGCATATTGCATAGATTGTCAAGTTATCTTAAGAATATTACTTATCTTATTAAACCACTATAGTTAGCACTGTGTAAACAAATGTTCTTACTTGCATTCTCTTAACCAACGAAATTACATACATTTGCACATCATATAAGCATTACAAATGAAATTCATACATAACATGTCAAGATGGAACAAAGACATAGAATTTGCAGAATACTTCTCTTTATTGATATCTTCCAAGTGATTACTAAATCTATCCACCCTACGCACACAACTACAGGGGTTCGCGCACTCAGTTGCAGAGCCTCTACCTACACGACGACCCCAAACTTAGACTTCTTACTTCAGAGCTATGACTCTCTTAGACTTCCTTGTACTCCTTAGATCTTACTTAGTTCTTTTTCTACAATCCCATGGTCCGCAAACCATGTGTAGATCTTTTACAGCCGACATTTCTCTACAAAACTAAGGGTGGACAACCCTTTATGACTCATAACACCTTCACACTCTGCAACCACAAAATGCAAAGAATTTACTATTTTATTACAAAATTTGACTCAAAACATGGGCTTTTAGCCCCAAAACTGTCCTTGGGGGATCTTGTTCCCAACAGGCCCCCAACACAAACATCGTGACTTTCCCTCAAGTCACTCGGTAGGTGTGGAGATATTTACGTGAAGCCCTTCCAATTTGACTCGAATGACCACAACCTCAGTTGTGCACTGTGCAGCCACCTGCTTCATGTATTCAACCATCTGCGTAGTCACTGCTCCTGAGTTGTCGGCTTGAAGCTTTTTTTGCATCACTTGTAGAGTTGCAAGCTTGCCTTCAATAGATCCTGTGACCATGTAAGCCTCATCCAGCCAGGGCTTTGGTCTTGCCTTCAGAACTACTTCCTTGTGCAATGCTGCATCCACCTACTCCTTCAGCTACTTGGCATCCTGCAACTTTTCTATCCTTTGTGTCAGCGCGACGGTTCGCGTTGTACCCTTAACCTTATCATAGCATTGTTGTAGCTTGTGCGCTTCCATCTCTAGTCATTGTACATTGGGTTCCTCCTCCAAGCTTGTCAGGACCTCAAACGACTACTCAAAACTATGGAATGTGCAAATGATATGACTCCAACATAAAATCTGATGATCACCCACCAGTTCAAATCTACCGCCCACTAGCTATTGGAACATCCATGAGAAATGATTTAACATCTGACACATCAATTAGAGTAACTTCTCTACTTATCGAACACTTTAGATTTGTAAGGTTCCGAATGAAAAGTGACAAAAAAAATTAATTGTGGCCAAGTTTAAGAGAAATTCAAGGTTATTTGATCTAAATGGAAAAGAGAAAAAGATGAAAATAAAGCTATAAATTTCAAAACTAAAACTTGTTAAAGAAAATTGGAAAAGCAGACCCACCATAAAAGAGAAAACCCTTACACAAGTCATCTAAATATATCACCCAACACACTACACTTACCAGGTTCTGTCTCTTCAATTAAAAAACCCTACTTTAGGCAAATTGGGAGAAAGTGGACTTTTGTCCTTTCACAGAATTGCAGTAAGAGAATAAATCATACTACACCTTTCCATATTAAATCCTCAGATTCGTTAACTTCAAAACTCTGAAACAAAATTCAGAATATTTTTTTTTTTGTATCTTGGTGTGCAGTAGTCTAATATGTATCCTGGATATCCTCTATTTTTTGGTGTCCTCACAAGGAACAATATATTTTTCAAAAAGTATATTCTAGCATAATCTACATAAGTTGAAGATCTATATGCATATGTTGTCTCCAATTTTGTAACAGACATGTATAATAAATGTGTCTTGATGACTAACACAAGGAGAGACAATGTTTTGAGGAAGCCATTGTCTTGGGTAACACAAAGACAGGCACATCTATCATCAGGTGTACTTCCCCTAACACCCCTAGTCAATAGAAAAGGCCTTTCAAAGCCTTTACTGAAACGAAGTATTCACCCCTAATGCCTAGAACAAGGTATTTACCCTCTTAGCTACATTCAACAAGCAGACCAGGCATTTCAAACGCAGAAAAAAACTTCACCTAACTCTCCATCAGCTAAGGGTTGATAAGAGAGATGGAGAGTCCACTTCACTTGTTTATGTACATCAATTCCACACAAGTTCGAATTTTAAAAGGAAAAAGGAAAATTTTATAAAAAAAGGACAAATTCAAGCCTCTTGTCATATGTCGTTTTGCAAATTCACAAGATTTACTAGGAAGCAGTGCAAGCAAAGTTCATTCAAGAAGTTCTAGATAAAGCTCACTACCCAACTTAGATGCCTATGCAATTCAAACCATGCAACATCACAATAAGCCTCCTTGTTTTTTTTTTAAACATCATAGAAGGTCTACAAAGTTTACCATCCAAACCACTCTCCATATCTAATGGTTGTCATATCATAAATGAATTGGGTGATGAAACAATGGTCATGATCTGATTGTTGTTACAGTAAGAGTCGTGATGCACTTCAACGAAATTCATAACTATGGAAACCCCACTTGATTTTTAATTTTAAGTGTGTGTTGCAATTTATTGAAGGATATGGCAATTCAAGTGTGAATTGCCACACATGACAATTTCTCTGTAACGAATAAAATATATAAATAATATAAATATAATGTAAATGATAATAATCATAATTAATTATTAGTTAAGTAGTAATTAGGTTGAAGAGGCATGTCTAATAAGACATGACTCTTCATGAAGAGACACTTGCTTGGTATATAAGCAAGCCTCTTGTTCTCATTTGTAAATCATATTCATTCTTATTCTTATTCACATATTTAATATAATATTTATATCCTTAATGGATAATTCGATATTCCAAGTCTTTTGGAGTAATTAATCTTAAGAAGGAACTTTGTTCGCTTCATGTGGTATCAGAGCTGTTCGGTCCTCTAGGTTGTTTGACCTGTGCACAAAGCTCGTTCTGCTATCCAAGTCTTTGACTATCGAAATTCGTCAACCTTGTTGCCGTAATAATTGAAGCGTTTCGCTACATATTGGGAGATTCTCCATTTTTTAGGTCTTTGGCCATTATTTAAAAAAAATAATAAAGAATAAATAAGAAGGGTATATAAAAAGAAAAGAGGAAAGGAAATAATATATTCTGAACAAACAAACAAAAAAATTGAAAATATATATATATATAAAGGGTTTTACATTATTGATAAAAGTGCATAATAAAGATAAGCGGGAATCTTTTCAAGTATATTTAAAAAAATTTACGTGGAGAAGCCCGTGGTTTTAGAAACCAATGGTAATTGCCTGTGGTTTTAGAAACCAATGGTAATTGCCTGTGGTTTTAGAAACCAGTAGTAAGTTTTACATTTTACATTTTATGTGGAGAACATTAACCGAGGTTTTAGAAACAACCCATGGTAATTGCCCATGGTATTTTAAAAGTGAAAGATATTTTGATAAGCATTGGAGAAAAAAGGTGTGATCTAAATAATTTTAATCCTTCAAATCTAAAGATTGTGACCGTACTAAGAGTCACGACTCATCCAAATTTTCGAAAAAAAAATATTATTATAATTATAAAAAAAATACTATATAAGCCTTATATAGTTACATATAAAAGGAAAAGTGGGTCTCAAAAAAGTATATATAGTTTTATATAATTATAATTTTATAATATATATAAATTAAAATTATATAATATATATAATTTATAATTATATATATTAAAAAAATTATTATTATATAAAAATTTTATTAAAAGAGTGAACAAAAGAAGAAGAAGAAGAAGAGAATATTGGAAATATATATATATATATATATATATATAAAGGGAGATAAAATAAGTTTAAAAAAAAATAATAAAAACATAAAATAAAAATTATTTCCATACAAAGTTAAAATGATGAAGGAAGAAAGGTTTTCCTATAATGGTCTTTCAATTACAGATCATAGAGTAATTACACTAAAAGGAAATATCCAAGGAAGAGAAGTTAATGTCGCCATCAACCCAAGCAATGATAAAAATTATATCAACATCAACTTGGCAAATCAACTATTAATTCCAGAGCTAAGCATTAGTGTAAAGAAAAATATTTTTGACCAAAACAAGTATAAAATTAGTGATCTACAAGTGACAATAGGTCATTATGACTACATATCTCAATTTCATGTTGTAAGGACAGATATAAACACTGACATCATACTCGGTCAACCCTAGTTTAAGGATCTGGGTGCATTCATGTTAAACATAAAGAAACAAGTTTTGACATTTCCTTATAAAGGGAAGATGGTCATGTTTCGAGACATAACAAGTAAATCAAAATCTATAAAATCTTCATTAGAAGACCTTAAGGATATCTCAGATTTGATGTTTCAAGATAACGAAAAAACTATATCAAAGAAGCAAAAAGAGCTTGAAGAAGTCATCTGCAGCAGAGAAACAGAAATTTCGAGCCTAAGAGGTCACCAGGAAAAGCTACTCGAACAAGTCAAGAAGACTAAAGTCTCAAAGAAGGAACTCAAGGAGCACTTATCAGAACAGGAAGAGGAAACTTTGCGTTTAAAGAACCTTAGTAAAAATTTATTAGAACAAATCAAAGATCTAAACGATGAAAATTTTAAAATTCAAAACACTGAAAATAAGGTTGATAAATCAGAAATCAAAGAACTTTTACGACTGAAAAACCATAATCAAAGTCTACTCACTCAAATTAAGAAGCTTAAGGAGGATAAGAAAGCATTAAAAGATAAGTTAGAACAAGTCACTCAAGAAGAAGTATCAAAATCTCCAGTTACAACAATTCAAGTTGAAAATAAGGGAACGAATACCGATCCAGTGAATATGACAACTCAAGAAGACAAATCAGTTGAAGAAACGACACGCTTAGATGTTGCAGTTCAGACAATGGACATCCCAAGTGAATGTTCCATAACCAATTCAACAACATCTTCACCAAAAGAAAATCTAAAAACTTTATATCGACATCCGAATCACGAGAGTAGACAAATCAACCAAGCTACGTATCAGGACCATTCAAACCAAAGACAACAAATTAATGTTTCAGAGAATAATGACGTAACATCCATCCAGTCTTACACTGACAAGTCGTTACAAAATTCCAGTGATCAGAATACTATACAGAAAATTAATCTGGGATGGTCTGATCCCTTCTCAGTGCGACAATTCTGTTTGTCACTAAGAAGATCATATCAGCTTGTATCGACAAAGATGACTGTTCCAAGAGAGAAAGACTTTCAAAGCTGAAAAAGAGATCAAGCCTTTTTTCATCGACAAGCTTTGAGGACAAAGCTCTTTGAGGAAGGAGGCAATGTAACGAATAAAATATATAAATAATATAAATATAATGTAAATGATAATAATCATAATTAATTATTAGTTAAGTAGTAATTAGGTTGAAGAGGCATGTCTAATAAGACATGACTCTTCATGAAGAGACACTTGCTTGGTATATAAGCAAGCCTCTTGTTCTCATTTGTAAATCATATTCATTCTTATTCTTATTCACATATTTAATATAATATTTATATCCTTAATGGATAATTCGATATTCCAAGTCTTTTGGAGTAATTAATCTTAAGAAGGAACTTTGTTCGCTTCATTCTCCTGTTTTCTTATCAGTGTGCTTTGCTTTGAAAAAGCTAAGAGGGAGATCTCAGAGCTTTTATAGCTCTTGTGCATAATATAACAATGTTTATGACACTGCACACAGTATAAGATGGGATAAAAAATGGTTGAAGAGTTCAAAGATGATCTGCACCAGAAATTCTAGATTTGGCAATACTTCATCCTCCACTCTAGATTTATAGGCAGGAATTGGTTAGAAGGTTGATGTACTCAACTGCGATGCAGTTGGGATTGCGTCATGAAGGGTACGGCACACCCTTCAGCACATGACAGGAAGCTCGAATATGGCAGGGTGGTACACTGCACTACAAGGTGAAGGAAGCTTGAATATGTACAAGGTGCTGAATAAATTCAATGGGTATTTAAACTAGGGCTAAATCAACAAATTCACATAAAATATAGAGAGACTTGAATCCATTTTATCAAAATGAAATTTATCATTCAATCATAGAAGGCCTACAAAGTTTACCATCCAAACCACTCTCTATATTTAATGTTTGTCATATCATGAATGAATTGGGTGATGAAACAATGGTCAAGATCTGACTGTTATTACAGTAAAAGTCGTCATGCACTTCAACCAAATTCATAACTATGGAAACCCCACTTGATTTTTAATTTTCCAGAAGAAAGGAGACTAACGAGAACAATTAAGGTTGCCCACAACTTCTCATGGAGTGATGTAAAGTATATAATTGTTACATCACATACAATCTTCATTTCCACATATACTTTGGGTAAGTGAAGAAACAACAATTTTCTCAAATGACCACACTATTTACATTACAAACTGTAACTCAAGGGGAAAATGAGCAGAATATGACATCTAGTCCAATGATAAAAGGGGTAGTGTTGTGCTAACCTGCTACACTACTGGCAAAACCTTTGCTCAATACCATTCACTATAACCTTCGTAGTCTTTGAGTGAACTTCGCAAACCTTATGTCTACGATGGTAGTCCTTTGGACAAGTGAGCTCCTTATTACAACCCTATACTTGACAACATGGAGTCTAAGAGGCCTGGGCTAGAGCATGAGGCTTCTTCGATTGAACATGCGAACTAGAGAAGAAAGACACTTGGCGTGTGGCCTTTATTGCCCCTCCAACATTTGCATCTTTAGAATAATAAGTCCTCTTCCCAAGCTTCAGACCAACATGGCAATCTTCTCCTGAACCATCCACAATACTATTCTGTTTTGAGTCCTTTCTCTTCTCTACATTCGTATTCCCTCCTCCTGTTTTAGATCTAGAACCCAAGAAGGGGGATCTCTGTGGAGTCAATACATCATGTTTTGAATGGTGCTCTGTTTGGTTTCCCATAGCCTTGCTACTACTGCTGCTATTGCCCTGTGCATTACCTAATCTGCCCTCTTGAGAATCCACCTGGTTTCTCAGGCTCAAGAACCTTGATAGCATGACAGGGTTTGTCTTAAATGGTTCATTTCTTCTTGTCATTCTACATCCTCATTTTCATGAGCATGCATGCATTATTAACATGAGCGTGCATTATTAACTCTTTATGCTAATAGAAAAATAAATATGCTCTCTTTATGCCCAAAGTCTTATCACTGATATTTGATTTTGTGTTATTTTTCAAGGATGTGCATTCAAACTTGAGGTAGAATAAAAATAATCAATTTCAATCGGGATATTTTATCATATTTCATATTCTAACATGAATCTATTTTGTTGTTGTCACTATGCAGTGCTTCTAAGCTCACAGAATGGTGGAAAAGTGGACACTGTGCATTGAAGTATCATGCCGTCCAAATCTGGGTCGAACATCTTTAAAATTTGTACTTTACAATGGGGCAAAAAATCATGTGGTTTATAGAATATGGGAAGTGCAGGGAAAGACGACCAATAACAAAGCATACTACATTACACTTGTTGCAGGGTTAAAAGAGGCAAAACACAATGGGGTCAATTACATAATAGTATTGACAAACTCAAATTTAATCTGTAATCACATGGAAGGCATCTACAATGTTCATGCAGACAATTTGAAGCCCCTCTATAGAGAGGAAAAAATATGGAGTGCTTGATTTAATTATTTTATTATAAAGCACCTTACGGAGATCAATAAAATGTCTACTGATCTAATGGTTGGAGCAATCTTAAGTGTCGATGTAGGTGCCAAAGATGATTTAGCATCACCGTTCATTCCATTGGCAAACATTGATCAACATTAGTATAGGTCTCAACTATGTGTATACACTATGGATGTCATTTTTCTTGGGACTATCATACCGTGGTTCTTTCATTAAAGAACCCATGAATGTACTTTTTTTTCCGTTTTGTAATATCATTCACCTTAAATGTCTACTCATGTTATAATTGAATTCATGTGTTCAGTTATATACATTATATTTGAGGTGAACTAATTATTCTTAACCTACCAGTGGTTCAGGAAAGATTATTGTAGCTCCGTTTGAATTTCATTTGAATTTCAAGTTTCAGATGCTGCCTCTTTAATACCATCTTGAATTCCACCTCGATGGATGCCATGGGAATAAATGAAAGTAACAAAATAGGGTTATTTACATCTGGTTTGTTGGTTTTCACAACATTTAAGAAGTATAAGTCATTTCTGATGCAAACCCTAGCTATATCCATATCTATATGATGACAAGCCGGAAATAGTTGATGCATGATCTAATGTGAGATGAAGAAGCTCATACCATGAAACCCTCCTAGGAACATTGATGCATAATAATGACAAACTCTAACCCATTATGAAGTGAATTTTCTTAAGTACATGGTTTGCCCTAGAATGATGCAATGTATGCATATATCAATGAAGTCCTAGATTCCCATGATGCCTTTGAAGATGCCCTAATCCTAATAAATAAAGAATGCAAGTGAAGAAATGCTCATCTTTCAAAATTGCCTAAAAGATTAAAAATATGGAAGCCCTAAACATTGTCGAAAACATAATGATAAAATCCTAAAGTCTGCCACAGATAAAATAATGATTACAATTCACAAAATATAATTTTATTGATGGAATAATGATCTTAGTTAAGGATGCAAATGGCACCATCTTGTAGAGGACACTTTCCCCTTTCGAATAAGCTATTACTCGCTTTCTAACTCCTCTTAGATTGAGATAATTTGAATTTATAAATTAGAAAAATTAGTATTGGTAAAATGAATTATGTAGGCTCATGTTCCTTGGCCAAGTGACATGTCATTTCATTGAAGGTAAAAAACTAGTATAAATATAAGCTAGAACTGGTCATTCCTCCCATCAACCTCAGTGAAGAACATCACAATAAGACAGATAAGAGGGATAAAAGCATGACATAAGTCGAGGAGATAAAAGCAAATTTTTTTTGGGAAAATTCTACTATGCTTGGATATAGAATTGCAATAATATATGTGAGGCTCAAAACCTTGAGAGAAATCAGTTTTATAGGCCTGAATATCAAGATCAAAATCCATGAGAAGCCTGAATTGGCAAGAGAAATAGAAGCTCTGATAAGCCACTGTGATACCCTTAGATAGTCCTAATCAAGTTCGGACTGTGGAATTGTAGAAATGTGACATATCTCAGACAGTGGAAAGTATATAAGCTTAGATTTTAACCTCAATTCATGTGATCAGTTTCCTATTGAAGAGCTCAGATTTGTTGTGAAGACTAGAGACTTGTTGAAACTCAGACCTGCTATAGCCTTGGGCAATTCTTGTGGTCAATGTTTTGTGAAGGATCATAACATTCAGATTGGAAAAACTATGAATAACTCAGACCAGTGATATTACACAATGGAAAATGGACAATTAACTAATTGGCAGCTCGGATCAACTAAAGAGTTGATATTTCAAATATGAACCTTGTATGGAGCTTGAACATAACCTTCTTATTATTGAAATTGAATACCTTGAAAATGAAGAGATTGACTGAATCATGGACATTTGTGCCACGTTCCTGCATGTTTCCCATTGTTTCTAGGGCAGATTTGCATAAGATAGGGCACTGCAGTAAAAGTATGTGGTTGTGGGTTATGTTCAGATGTTCGAGTGTTCTTTTGAGGAGATATATCAGGATATGGGGCACTCCTTTGAAGCCCAAACACAGTATCTACAACAAGAAATTATGCACGTTTGTGATGGGAGTTATAACCAGCAGTAGGGATAACTTAACAGCAGAGGAAATGTGCTGATTTGATGCTACTTTTGGGCCTATCCAAATTCATTTATGACAAAAGAGGAAGGAACAATACTTGAGATGGTTATTTCAATTGTTTTTGGATCTGCATTCTTGTTGGTATAAATAGTTACAACCATTAACCTTAAACAAAAGCAAAAGCAATTAAAGAATACTAAATTTGATTTTTAAAATTACTTTTATTTGGATTTTTGAATTTTTTAGGAAAGTCATTATTTACTTGAGTTATGCCAGCTAGGAGGGCAGACTCCTTGGCTGTCACTTTAGATCTGATAGCATTTAACTATGAGCAATATTTTAATTGAGTGACAAAAAATTTCTCAACTAGTTGTAAAAGAGGAACTTAAATGCATACTTAATAAAGCTTATGACAATATAGTTTTGTGGCCTCATGAGATTATTGAACGTTTTTAATGGTCATATCATGTTTTAATTTTTTTTCTAGAAAATTGTTGCGCATTAGGGTCTGCCTGACAAATATAATTTGTCCATTCACTACCCTATAAGCGAGAATGGGAATTCTTATACCTTGCCACTACCACACAAACAACAACTTGGCCACATGTACATATTTTACCCCTATTTGGAATTGAACATATGACCTTTGTGGAGAGAATCACATGTTCTTAACTGTTAGGACCACTTAGGTTGTATGTATCATGTTTTTATTACATGGCAGTATTAAATAATAAAGTAACTTTAGGCACAATGTAATAAAGTAACATGTTATATAAATTTGCAAGGTTAAGAGATGTTAATTAGCTGCTAGTTTTGTCTTAACATTAAGCTAGTTGGCTGTATGAGCATTTTTCTCTCATTAGAGATAGGAGCTTTGAATGTCTCTTTTTGATATGGAGTAAGAATATCATACTCTTTCTCTTTTCTCTTTGCAACTTTTATGTGCAGTTGTTATTGCAAACTTTATAAATATGTAGAAATATGAGCCCCAATTATCTTAGAAGTGGTTAAACAAGTATCTAAATTAAATGTGCTTGTTTGAAGAAAATGAATCTCTAATGAATCGAGTTAGGCATATAAGATCCTCCTTTTGAAAGAAGATGCTAAGAGACATGCCTTAATTCTTGAAGAAGCACCACATATGTCTCAGATTAAACTAGACTAGACACATATGTTGCATTCTTAGTGATCTGATTGGTTGTGTAAATGTAGAGCTGCATAGTGCACAATAGGAAGCTCACAAATTGTAGCATTCTTCGTGATCTGATTGGTTGTGCCAATGTAGAGCTGCATATTGCATAGTATGAAGCTCACAAATTGTAACAGCAATCAGGGTCCATTTTACAGCTCCCTTGATATGGCCACAAAATTGGACTTTTCATACTAAATTATGCCAGATTAAAAATCTAGTGTGAAAGATGAAATTTCTCAAAAATGGAAACAGCAGGCTCACCCCATAGCTAGTATATCTCAAAAAACTAGTTTCTGGAATGAAAACCAAGAAAAGATACATTCGCAAAAATAGGTTGTGGATTCCAACTCTGTACCAATCCATAATATCTAACATAAAAACTTTGAAAGAATGGATGAGAACACAATAGGCCTTGTTTAAAGAGGAAGCATAAAGATAGCAACACATCCTTGCTTATTGGGTTCAACTGATCTGGAAAATCTGAATTGCTTCCCCTGCTTGTCGAGGTTTAAGGAATGTTACAAGCCACGTTAAATGAGGAACACCTTCAATGGTACCAGGAATTTAGCCTTAGAGTGCATGGGTTGTCCCCTCCATTAGCCCTATGGGATTTTCTATATACAGGTCCATCCTTCCTTCATGAGTCATAACACATGGGACTTGACGGACATAGCATTGAGTATGCATAGATGGGTTCCAACTCCACAATTTTCAATCATCTCTAGACGCCGACGGACTGACTTTGAGCATGTCAATAATTTTCACCAATTTTCACAAAAGACCAATTTGTCCTTAAATTTCTATTTCACTGAAGTTCATTTTGTATTAAAGTAGCATGCCAAAATCACATCTATAGTAATTACTAATGAGACAGCATGATATATAAGAGTTCCAGTTCTGCCTTTATATACAATACACTATATTGTTATCCAAAAAGTATGTATCAAGCTTATAGTAGCAAAAAGGCAAATAACCATTTTCTGGAGCTTGTGAGAGTTCAGCCAACATTTACACTGAGATTTTATATGCTTTGAGTTCAACAAAAAGATTTCGATAGCTCAATACGATAATCGTACAAAATTGAAATTACATAATGTTGTAATATTCAGAGACATGTTCAACCCGTCATGAACACAAGATGTTCTTGGATCAGGAGAGCCCTTTATAGGGTTATGCCCATATTTTGTCCATGAATACTCATCAACTCGAATATTTTTCATCTTGCCATTGATTGCTAGCACTTTGAATGTTCTTTTCACCCACTATTTCCTCTAAAACAAATTGAGAAAAATGTTGTTAAATGCTTTTAGTTAATCCATTACAAAACAAATTACCAATATAGGTTCACTTAAAATATAAATAGAGATTTTGTTTCATACAAAATTTCATTCATGAAAGTTATAACATTTTCATCAACCAACTTTTCTTACCATAAAGTTCGAAAACATGTGAGTAGATTGCCCCTCCTCTGTAGATGGAGCAACTATAGGTAAATTGTTGATTGGAAATGTGTAATAGTTGTGTACTTTCGGGGCAATGGATTGAGGCATGTTGGATGGCATAAATGAACAAGGTATAGAGTGCAAGCGGCCATACAATCCGACTGGTTTTATAATAGGGGGCATCACCCTAGGGTGTGGAACCAAAATGTTAAGGGTTGAGGAAGGGTGCCTAATGAATGAATTTGGTGAAAATGGTGGAAACAACCAGGGGGCTCGATAATCAAACGGGAGAGGTGGACATGGTGATTCAAATGGAAAAGGAATCAATGGACTCCCCATATTTGGATCCACATTATTCTCATCAAATAATCGAACTTGACAACTTGAAGTATTATGAGATGTGGAATCTTCAGCTGTAACAAAAAAAAAACACATTGTTATGCAATTGCATGGAAGGCGATGAAGATAATGATATTTTGAATTTCACATAAAATGATACATCAATTGAAATTTCCGTACCAGTATTTCGTAAAATAGAATGTTATACCCTTGTAGATGTGTGGTCCAGATTGATTTCTTTTGTAGAAGAGATCTCCAATTGTTCATTCATGCTTCTTTTCCTTCCACGACACCGTCCAACCTTTAGAAATTGTGGATCATCTTTTCTTGATTTCAACATACGAACACTTTGCCCCCTTTTTTATATTGGGCTCAAGAAACTATGTCGCCTCTTGGTAGTGACCTTGGATGGAGTTACAACATCGAATTTCTTATTATTGTACTTTTGGATTACATTTTCTATGAATTGATTTAGTGCATATCCCTGCTCCAAAGTTGTTGGTGTTATTTGTAATAAACCCCTCAATTTCTTATGATTTGATGAAATCACAAGTTTAATTTCCTCATCGCTAGTTAGGGCGCTATCTGGCCTTACAATGGTTGAATCAGTGGAAGGAGAAGGTGGAAGGTTCATTTCAATCTATGGGGTCATTACAAATGTTTCATTTAAATCAAGTAAATATATAGGTCTTTATATTATAGACCTAGAGACATTAGGCAATTCATTACTCCTCGAAACATTGCTAGTCACTAGCATCTCAACTTTTAAAATATGCTTGCAAATATTTCCATTTAGGGCCCATTTGCAATTACAAAAGTTTACGTTCAACCCTTTATAGATGACATGATACCATGTATCATGAGTCTCCATAGTTTGGCTACAAACCAAAGACTCATATTCATTGTTTCCATTAGCCACACAGTCTTCATCTGGGATATTCTTTGCTTTGCACTTACTTAAATTTATTTGTTGCTCAGTTTTTGAAGCTCAGACAAAACCAACTTTTTTTAGACGTTGGATGTGAATGTAATACCACTCAACTTTTTTCAACAACAGATGCAACAAATAATCCACCCTTCTACGGGACACATTGTTCTTCTCACAAAGGTACCTTTTCTTTAGATATCAGTGATAAGATTCGATAGCATTATTAGTATCCTGGTTGGAATGTGGGAAGTCCCTATATGCTTTTGCCCACATATCTGGAAAAAATACATATATTAGATGCGAAGAAACAATAGAAAATGGTCCATTACAAAATAAACTGATAAAATGCAACTTTAAGAAACTTACATAATTTGTTGTTGCCTAACCAGTTGGTTGCAAAATAATCCAAAAACACAGTTTCTTCTTTGAATTCATCAAAGAAACTTTGAATTTCATGTTTTACAAATTCATCATCTTTACACGAATGCATGATTTCTCCTAAAGCACTGAAGATATAGACTTTATTTTCCTTTCCCTGACTTTAGTTCCAACATTTTTCAACCACGCTCTACAGGCATGCCATACACACAATAATAGTATAGAGTTTGTGCAAGTCCTGAAATAATATAACATTAAAAGAGAATATCCTTAAACATTATTTCTTTTTATCTCTTCTAAAAAGAAAAAACTGGTTCACCTTAATGCCTCAATTTCCGCTGCCACATCATCTGTGATGACAACTCGAACATGCCAATCTGGGTTTTCCTTTTTCCCATTTGAAAATAATTGTGACATCCATTTACAAATATCAGGAGTACCATTCCATGATGATATTACCCATGCCACTAGAATCCCATTGTGATGATCATCAAAAACCATTATGGTGTACAATTGATATTGCATTACAATAAGAAAACAATATTATAAGCATATAAGAGGACGACATTGAAATGAAGTTGAATAAATGAATTTTTGGTAAATATGTTTACACCATATTTATTAGTGTAGAATGTGGAGTCCATTGATAACATGTTTTTGTGTGAGTGTTTCACCATCATTGAAAGCATTCACTTAGTTTGTATGCCTATAATGAAAGGGATGTTTTTAACAACATCTTGTTGTTGGTAGAAGAAAAAGCTCTTTGGGCACTCACTAACCCAACAATCCACACTCATTGGATCACTTTCATGCCTCACATACTCTAGCCTTTTGATATTATTGTACATGTTTGACACATCCTTTCTTTTCATAAAAGAATCTCGAGGTGCCCCTGTGAAGAACTCACCAGATCCATACCTTACATCAAAGATAAATTTGTCGCAGATCATCGTAGCATTAAACCCATCATGAATCAAATCTTCAACAATGGTTCGTATATTCTTTGTTAAATGCGGCACATAATTGAATTTCTTGGGCATGTCATTTGCCTTATTTCCATGACAAACCACATTTTTCTCATTAATATGTCTGCATGATGTATATATTAGAACAACATCATTTGGTCTAAGAGAAAGTCATCGCATAATAAAGTGACACTGATAGCCAACTTTAATGCTGTGATGTGGAAGACGTTTTTTAGTAGTAGATCCATGTTCAGCTACATTGTTATCTTGCACATGATTTGGAGCATAGGCATACCAATATCTAGGGATCAAGAATTTACCAAAAATTAAATAAAATATTTATGCATGTTTGAAATAGTGAACTTAAAATCAAAATTATATATATATATATATATATATATATATATATATATATAGAGAGAGAGAGAGAGAGAGAGAGACTCACACAACATATTCTAGATATGTTGAAACATTTGTCTTCTTGATATCCTTCACATCTTTAATTTGTCGCGTTTTAGCAACAAATTGAGTAGGTGTGCTTTCCCTCAATTGCTCTCCACTTATGAAATCCTCAAGTCAACAATATGGAATAATCACGACTTGGTCTCCTACTACTTCCGTCCATGTCAAATCTTCCACTGAAAACTGTGTCATTCCTTCTAGGTCCTCAACCTCCAACTCATTGATCAAGACCCACTTCTTCATTCTTCAAATCCCTATACAAATGAGGGAACATGAATATTAACTAAACTTATGAGCAACAATTCATGTTATAAATATTGAACACCACTTGAAATGTAATTTTCTATAGTGTGTACAATTTACACTCAAGACCCCACCAGATGTAACCACATTTAGAGTATAATTCCCTATCTCCTCTTAACCACATTTAGAGTATAATTCCCTATCTCCTCTTCATCTTTTCCTACCATGCACAAAACAATATTATAGACTTTAAAATGGTTCATCTTGGTATAATCAATACATTGCTGAAAGAAACATAACAACATGCAAAATCTACTACAAAGAAAATCCAACAACTCCTTGATAAATATGGATCATGGCATGGGTTTATATTCTGAAGACCCAACCCTATTACTGAAACCTATGTCTATGTATCTCAATTTTCAATAGAAACCTTAATCTCTTAGCTCCAAGTCGTCTGCAAAGATTCCCCACCTCATTGCTCTTTATCCAAATCCATGAAATAAGAAACTCTTGCACAGGCTTCAAGTAGTTTGAGAAATTGCTTTGGTGCACTAATCCTATTTTGTAATTTCACTTGAAAAATAAAAATAAATGTGAAAGTCTTATGCTTTGAAGTCAAGTAATGTTAGGAATCTAAATGAAATGTTCTATAAGTTCCAGAACATTAGTGACTTATATTAGGACTTAAACTTAGCCATACATCTCAAGATTGAGATAGGTGGCAGCTAAGATTGAGGAGAATAGTTATCTCCTCTCAAAGCAGAAAAAGGACAAGACATGAGAGAAGGAGCAAGAGAACAATAGAAAGGAAGAATGCATTCAAGAAGAAGAGCAAATCATTGTAGTGACTAGCAAGCACAACAAACTGTCTATTGTTGTAGCATTCTTTTCCATGTAATGGCCATACTCCTTTAGATTTGCAGGCCATACTTCATCTTTTGTGATTTCTCAAGTGTATTCATTGTTCAGTGATCAAAGAAGAGGAAGAGAAAACTTCTCTTTAGAACAGGCATAAAAGAGCAGCCTAGACTGTTCTACTATACTATGTAGTAGACTGAACTATGAATGTCTAGACATCTTGCATGATTTTATGTTATATGTGATTGTTGTTGCATATATCTCTAGGTTGTTAGTTTTTATCAACCATGGTTTTCTTTTTAAAAAATATAGAAAATATTACTATGGGTATGAAAAGAAATTACATGCTCTTATGAAGTTTGAAGCTTATGATTCTATGAAATTAATGTTAGATATTCTCATGCTAGAACAGTAGACTAACCCTTCTCAGTACAAGGCCCAATTATTGATTATCCTAGCAGATTATTTCTTCTTCCCATGGTGCAGTTAGGCTATCAATTAGCACTATTGGGCTAGTTTGTATTTCATGCCAATCGCATAACAACTTTTAGATTATCTGTATAAATAACATATAACTGATCTAAGCATTCCCACTTTTGGAATGGCGGATGTCATTAATGATGAAGAGCAGTTTAGTACATTATAAATAAGTAAATAAGCTAGGACACCAAGTTAAGACGTGGTTGGTGAAAGCCATTAGGCATCTGCATCAGCTAACCTTTCATAAGAGTACAGTGGAGAGGAGCAGAATTAGGCATCCCACTTTTCACTAATCTAATATGGTTATTGGAGTCTGCAATAACTTAGCTTTCATAAGATTGGAGTGAAGAGGAGAAGAGTTTGGCATTCCACTTTTCAATAAAAACAGAGTGGAGAGGAGAAGAGTTAGGCATTAGAGTTTATACTAATTTTATTATAGACTATCAATTTGTAATATTTTAAATTTTTTATCAAATTATAATAGTGCTTATTGGGCTATTATGTAAAAAAGGCCAATGGCCATATTCTCCCTCCTTACTAACTAACACAACTATTTCTGTGAACAATTTCATGGAAACTCTTCGAGTTAATACATACCTGCCGGGGTTTGAACCCGGGTCATTTGGCAAGTACCATTCACAACTCACTACTAGGTCACTATCCTGTGGGTAGATGATTATGTCTTGAAGTAACCAGTCGAACTTAAAAATTAAAGGGCAATGAAATTTCCTAGTACTTCGTTCTCTGTTGGAATATTTGATTTTTCCAAGAGGAGAATGTGCATCGAATGCATTCCATGTTCCTCATGCCAAAACATGTGTCCCTTTTCTGTTTTCCCTTACTTGGGTTTCCACTTCTTTGTCCATCTCAAAGTTTTCCATATTCTTCTCTTGCAGGGTTTATGGTAAGATATTACAATCATCTGGATCAATGACACAAGATCTTGGTACAATAGGCACCTTATTGGGTTCTAGAGATTCTTTCAAACTAGTGTGAATGGGAATACACAGTGTCTGTTTCCAAAATAATGGTGTTCATGATCCTTAAACTGGTTTTGGTATCCCATTTATGTTCTCACTTCTGTTCTCTTTCTTCAATCACCTTCTACCATGATTACTTTACGGTTTTGCATCTTATCCCTCTTTTTAAGGACCGTCTATTTGTGGCTATTTTCTTGCTATGCATTTTTAATCTCTCGGTGTCAAGTAACAAATCTTCGTCTTACAATATGCATTTTGTGACTTTGTTTATGAAGGTCACATAAGTCATAGCTATTAGTCCTAAATTTTAATAGAGAAGGATATGTGGAGTTTGACTATATTTTGCATTGCGATTCCTAAATGTAGTTCATATGTCACAACAAAGGACTAAAGCTTTCCCAATCTGAAAGCAGATTCTATGTTGGGAGTCCTTGGGTAATGTCATAGCATCCCTTCCACCTGATGTTTCTAGATTTTGAGTGAATGGCTTGTGAAGAGTTTCACTATGGTGGTATTGTCTTCTTTGTATAGACTACGGAGTTACTTTTTTTGATCCTTGACAGAAGCTACTTAGTAGATGTTGCACAAGCCCTTTACTGAGTTTGAACTTTACCAACATAACTATTTGAACCCAAGGAGTAGCTGGCTGCATTCACTAAAGTCCTATGAAAATGGGAAATGTTTTTGTTCCCAAACCCATATCTACTACCTTTTGAAGTGTATTGCTAATGAAGGTGTCAAAATTGTCCTAACTCCACAATATTATTATGAAAAGTTAGTGTTGCTATAAGATGATGTTATAATGTCTGATTGCACAGTGGTTTTGACTGATTGCCATTTATCCAACAGTTCCTGGAGTTCCATACCAGAGGGAAAAACAATTGCCTCCTGCACCATCTCCAGTTGTGGCTATATTGAAAGGTATCCCTAGCTTGTGTTCAAAAATTATTGTTCCAAAAATTCCATTTTAAAATATACTTCTAGGCAAACATGACAAGGTCTTCTAGACTGAAATATTACTGTAGTGATGCATCTTTTATTATATGTTGTGTTAGTAGAGATGATGGGATTTGTTTAGGTGTTGGTGGGTGGTAGAAACAAAATAATTGTCTTGAATTCATTTCATGCACACATCAGAAAATTGAGTCCACGACAGCAGCAATTTTAAAGTAGCAATAGAGAGTGAACCACTAGGATGCATGTGTATACCAAAAGATAGGCAAGTCAGTTACATAGCCTCAATGAGAGTGACTACTATGGTGATATTTGACAAGCTATTCTTCATTCTGACCTTTTATGGTGATATTTGACAAGCTATTCATAAATTTGGGAATGCAAAATTTATATGGGTGAGATGAAATATAAGGGGAATTTTATAAAGTATTAAGCATGAAGGTGATAGATTACACGACCTATATTAAGAACCTAGATTACACGACCTATATAAAGTATTAAGTATTAAGAAAAAAGTATAATTTACCTTGAATATGTGGATAGAATATCAAATACATATTCTGTTTCTTATGGGAGTTGCATTTTGTGGTTGGAAAATCTAAAATCTAAAATCTGATCATGGTATGCATTTTGTTAATGCACATTGTCACAGTTTTCTTTTGAAGGGTTCAAAAGTTCAAGTCTTGTAAGCCAGTGGGTTCTTTTGTTCGATGAATATATTCATAAATTCAGACAAATTTAATTTAAGCACAGAGTATAAGCTACCTTACTCCTAGGGGCGCACAACCTACTGGGATTCAGCACTATGAGAGGACCTGCGAGGTGAGCCAACACCGTGAGCGAGAGCAGTGTATGCTCGGGAGGGTCGCAGAGGACCTGTGATGGGAGTGCGAATGGAGCAAATGAGTGTTTGGTGTGAGCGTTTGTTTGAAAATGTGCCAGCATAACGGGTGCCACCTCGAAGGTGGTGGGTCACCCACTACTGGAAAACATTTGATGTGATGGGCCCTCAGGTTCCCGGAGAAATGATGGATGTGGGATGGAAAGGCATTGGCATGTATGGCAAAGGGGGCCTCCATACGGGCATTTAATTCCCTATGGCAGGCTGGTTATCTCTTGCCATGTAATCGCTACATAAATTTCCAAGAGTTGGGTCAATGTTGCCACTGCCAAGATGCGATTCAACGAAGTCTACAAAATTATTGATGTGCACATCTGAGGCACAACAAGAGATGATTTCTGGGATGAGAGCCGTAGCAAACATGATATCCTCCACCAATAACTATTTCGCTGTTGTTCGGGAAATACCGTTGCATACACAGTTCCCAAAATACGTTGGAGGTAATGGCAGTTTTACCTGCCCTCTGAAGTCAATAGGCACTCTAAAATAATCAGGCTTATTTTCTGGAACTTATCTAGCTTTCATTACGCATCTCCAAAACTCCGCGGAAACTACTACAAATGAAGTTGAAGCGCCGGATCGTTCCTTCAAAGCTTGAATTAATTTTTCGCTGAAATGAAAAGTTGAGATTTCCATATTTGTTTCTAATTCTATGACAGATTTCTGGATAATACTATTGTTAGTGTTTTCCACTGAGCCATCACCAGTGCTTGCATTGATTTCTGAATATTTTATTGGCACTGAATTATCTCGAACAAACCTGAAATTTTTTTCTTCCCTAATAAAATCAGTGACAACTTCTTCAGCCCTCAAATAAAGGTTGGGTATTGCGCGATCTCCATTGTCCCGCTGAAAAACTGTTCTCATGTTGTGAGTGTTGGCTCCTCGTTAATGACGGTGTAGAAGGTCAACACTCCCCGTGTGTTTCGTGGCATGTGCTTAAATCTAGTGATGTGTCTATTTATTAACACCTGCGAGTTTTGGTGTAATGGAAATCGTGACTCCAACAAGTGGTATTAGAACCATAGGTCTCGAGTTCGAAACACACTGGGCTTGCGTTGGGGGGGGGGGGGGGAATTGTTGGCTCCCTGTTAATGGTGGTATAGAAAGTCAACGCTCCCCGTGTGTTTCGTGGCATGTGCTTAAATCTAGCGATGTGTCTGTTTGCTAACACCTGCGGGTTTTGGTGTAACGGCAATCGTGACTCCAACAGTGAGGAAAATGGAAAGCGAATGAATTTTTCATACTTGTATTAAGAGAAGTGAATCGTCATCCTTTCCATGGAGGATCTGGACAAGTTCCGTGAAGAAGTTTTTGTACTAAAAAATTATCAATTTCCACATCCTCAAATGCCATGTTGATGGTTGCTTCAACGAACTCCACTCCCTCATCGTTGAAATCAATTTTGGGCCGACCTAATTCTCCTCCCTTCATGTCTAACCAACCTGCAAATGGATAGAAATCCACCAGAACTAACGACAGGCTTGTCTTCAGCTTCTCCACCATGGTAGGAAAATCCTTGGCAATAATAATGTTTGGTATTTTATAGAAAAGAAATATTCCCACGTTGTTAGAGGGTATGTTACTAATGTCTATGCCTAATAGAAACATGGTATGCTTAGCAGTAGGCATGGCTGGTGCAACAGTGGAAATCCTCGATACATTTACTTTCATTTGGACTCATCCTGAGTTTGAACACGTTTAATCATCCACCAATATGGCAAGGCAGGAGACAGAGGGTACAAAAGCCATTTCTCCAGCTTGCTCTCTAGGCCACATTAAGGCACTGAATTCTTTGCACTCCCTTGTTGAGTAGTTGTGGCACATCCAAATTGATTCAGACATCCCAAGGGACCACAGGTATGACGACAAAGATGAGATAGTGGCTTACCTTACCGATATTTAGTATAGTCAAAATGAAATACTGGCTCAATTGGACAGTGTCCAGCACAATCACCATCACACTAATGATCACCTTCACAGCTTGGAAGCGAGAGTGGAACATATTGATTTGCACATTCATGATTGTGTTGGTTACTTTGTTTCTCACCCTATACTCCCCCCCCCTCACCCCCTTCCTTGATTTGATGATGTCAGTTCTAGTCTCTTTTTTAGTTATTACTAGTATGACATGGCTTCTGTGCCTCAAAAGAATAATGTATGCTAAGTGTCCTTTTTGGTATCCTCCAGTCCCCAACCTCAAAAAGTCTAATTGGAATGAGAGTGTGGGGATTGTTGAGAAAAATTTTGTATGTTATGCCATTTTGAAAATCTAATGAAAGTAGTTTGATCGACAAAAAAAAAGTCTTAAATATAATTATTAATATATTATAATTTTTTTATATAACAACTAATATTATGTTAGATCTAAGACCTTTGTGATCCATATTGTAGATAAATGTCTTTTGGATTAATCACATCATTAGGATTTGGTCGACGTTTCAAACCAACTAATGTGGGTCATCCTTAGGACAAGGTGAGAAAATCAGTTAATCTTCAAGAATAAATAGCATGCACGCATCATTGCCAAGAGTTAGCTGTTGGTGATTAGTTAATCAAGAAAAATTCTAAAATGGCAGTAAGGAAATATTTATTAAAATATTAAAATTTTAGTTAAAAAATAATTGTTAGGAATTTATAATTATATATATTGATAATGAATAATAATACTATATGGGATAAAAATTAGTTACAAAGTAATATTTATGTATAAAGAAGTTGTAAATAATAGGTCATAAATTAATTAGGGGTTAAGAATGAGCTATAACTATTAAAAATAGTTGTTAGGGGTTTACATAACCCAATTAATTAAAATATTAAATAATAATAGGGTTAAGAGTTAGTTCCAAAATATTATATATTTATAAAGGATAAGGTTAAGAGTGGTTAAGAATAGGATTCAAAATATTATATATTAAAAGTAATTAGTAGCTTAAATATTATAATTATGTTAAATAAATATTGTCAAACTATTATAAATTAATAAAGGGGCCTAAATATTTATTTCAATTATCTTCAAAAAAGAGTGACAATACAGGCTACAAAATATTATATATGATATATTTATAAAGAAAAGGATAGGAGTGAACTTATTCTCATAATGATAAACACATAAACTAGAATATGGTGGATTAAAAAAAAAGGCAGGGAGGGAGGAGACAGGGGATGTGGAATCACGAAGAGAGGGCCAAAACCCAGCTCTTACTCAATTTCCAACCATCATCCCTGTTTAGATTTCTAGCATGCCTCTTAATCTCAATAGCCTCCCTAAGCTTCCTATGGTGGACATGAGCAACCCTCGTAATGACTCTAGAGTCCTCAATGAATACATGGTGTTTGTATTTCTCTGCATGTTCAGCTAGAGCCGATGAGTGGGACAAATTGTGCCTAATGTCAGCAACATGCTCATGGATCATCTAGTTAATTGACAAACTCGTTTCTCCAATATATGGAGTACCACAGGAATATATGGTTATATTTTTTTTTTCTTTTTATAAAAAAACCAAGTTTCTATGGGTATATTTTATATTAATCCTTGTGATCTCTTGAGGATTGTGAATTCAAGGAATTTGAGTGGAAATCAAATCATTGGTTTTCTCCCAACATAATCTAGAAATGTGAGAGGCTTCGAGGATATGTAAGTCCTTTGTACTTGATTTGTGTAGTAAGTATCTGTACTTGATTTGTGTAGCCTGCAAATGTGTGCCATAGTAATGTTTTCTTCCACATCACTAATTAATGTACCCATTGCCACTTTAACAAAACAATAACATAGTGTGATATCTCTTCAATTCAGAGACCTTTCTGCTAACCAATTATCAGGTTTCATTCCTCAAGAACTTGAGTAGCTACATAATTTAGTCTGAATATAAGTTCCTTGAAATGGATTATAAAATATGACTCATTTAATACAGTCATAGTTATTCGGAAAATAACTCTGGAGTTATATCATATACAAGATATTGAATAACAACATTTTATTAGGGGAGGTGTCATATTAGTTGAACAATTGTTTCAGCCTTACAACACTGTAAGAATTCATTTGAATCCCATCCCCTATTCTAAGTTCATTTTGTTCTGAAATTAAAAAGGAAATAATATTCATATTTCGAGTTCGTGTACTGATTTATACTATAAATGATTTCAATTGTTTCATAGAAATTTCTCCTACAACAATGTGCCTGGTAATATTCCTATCATAAATAACTTTACAAGATTTACCCTAGAAAGGTGTAGATATAATGTAAACATTTACTTTTGGGTTAAATTTGGTATTATTTCTAGATATTAGTTAATTTGTACATTTCATCTGACAATATTGATTATTGCATACTCTTTCTAGGAAATCTGGGTCTCTGTGGCAATTGGATTGGATCACTTTGTGAGATAAAATCCAAACAATCAAAAGGTGAAACATTAAATAAATTTTAGATTCCATAGATTAGTTATGTTTTGTGATAAAAATTTTAGTGAAATTATATTTATAAGAGTATTAAGTTGATTTTGAAAATGGATAGCTTAAGTCTCAACACTGGCTATTGTTTGCATTTAGGTTGGGCTCAATTTTATTAGTATGTATGATCTTTATAATTCTCTACTATTCAAATCATCCTAAACCTTTTACCAAAGGGTCAGAAAACAAAATGGGTCAACGTATTATTTCTATGGGACTTAATAATTATATCAACATCAATATGTGTCCCTTGTTTAAAAAATTCTTTCATATCTTGACTAGGTTCTCCGAGGCTAGTAATATTGCACATGGACATGGCCCTCCACATGTATGATGACATAATTAAAAACATGGAAAATTTGAATGAGAAATATGTAATTGGTTATTAAGCTACAAGCACAATTTATAAATGTGTTCTCAAGAATTGGAAGCCAGTTGTTGTTAAAAGAATATACATACATTATCCACAAGGTTTGCACCAATTCGAAACTAATATTGAGACTGTTGGAAGAATCAAGCATCATAATATTATGGGTTTTCATGGTTATTATCTTTCTCCACATGGAAATTTGTTGTTCTATGACTACATGGTGAATGGAAGTCTATGGGACATCTTACATGCTCAGTGAAATGGATGGTAAAACCCGTCTAGAAATTTACACGTATAATGGTCATACAGCCTTTAGCAGAATATTCTTTCATATATAGTGAATGATTTCTAATGGCCTACTTGGATAATCCAAGCAATGCATTTTGTATTTAGGATCTTCAAAGATGATAAAGATAGACTGGAACACGCATCTAAGGATTTCTTTGGGAGCTGCACAAGGTATAACATATCTCCATCATGACTGTAACCCATGTATTATTTACAAAGATATAAAAACTTCCACCATTGTCTTAGATAACAATTTGAAATGCATTTTCAGAGTTTTTCATTGCCAAATGTATCCCTTTTGCAAAAACCCACACCTCTACCTATGTTATGGGTACCATTGGTTATATTGACCCTAAATATGCAAGGACATCTAGGCTTGATAATGAGCATCTTTTGTCAACCCTCATCCTTCAAATACAAAGGCTTGATGTGGTCTAGAATGGAGTCATCTTTGTTACATGACAACAATGTATACGCTTAAAATTTTTAATGGCGGATATATGTGTACATGAAGAATATTGTATGTTTCTTTATTAAATATCAGACCTTGAATGTAGCTTTTCTTGCGAGAAGTGAGTAGTGTTTTCATCTTTCTTCTTTTGCCTATTTGTTTGATGATTTTTCCCCTACCAAGCTTTGGGGTCGAAATAATCTCCATAGGAAAACCATGTTCTCAACTAGGGTTTCAATAGTTGTTAGGAAACATTGCACTCTAGGTGGGTTTGCACCTCCTATTAAGGAGAGAATTTATGCATATTTTGCCTTGTTGGATTAAATTTCCAACAAGATAGAATGGAAAATCCTCTGTATTTTGTGTTTTGAAATTTTGAGGTGAATTGTACACTGTGTGAAATTTAAACATGGCAATAATGGATATCATGTGTGTGCTTACTAAGTGTTTTGCTTCAACTATTTATGTGTGAGGGATGGGGTGGATTAGATTGACATCGATAACAAATGGCAGACTAGCACATGTTATTTCTTCAACCAAATAGGTGTTGTCGTGTGAAAAATGAATAGGTTATCCACCTGATATGATGCAAATTCTCTTTTATCTGTGTTATCAAACATATGGCAGCTAATTTAGTGAGGAAACTAGCACTTCTTTATGAAAATCACTTAATTATATGATG
The DNA here is from genome assembly GCA_031772625.1 of Pinus tabuliformis. NCBI lineage: Eukaryota > Viridiplantae > Streptophyta > Pinopsida > Pinales > Pinaceae > Pinus > Pinus tabuliformis. Next base: position 112,340,292 of record CM062820.1, on the reverse strand, counting down.
AATCAATACTTGGGATTTACATACATTACAAATAATAATATCAAACAAGGGATTTTTTAAGACATTCATTGCACAAAGGTACAATAATGCTGCCAAAGTCATTCTGGAACCATCAGAGATACTTGTGGTCTTAGTGTTGGGTGCAAAATCCGTTACTCATTCAAGGTTGTTGTGTTCATTGTAGCAGTGAGTATGTACTCTTGTGAAATTAATTGAAGCAAACATATACTCTGGGTCATGGAATAATTGTATTGCTTGCTCCCTGTGCTAAGAACCTTCAATGGGGTTGAGGTTAGGTGGAAATTAGGTTCCATAGGTACTCGCATAACTCTTTAAAGGGTGTTAGCTCAATGGAAGAGCACTTGCCTTGTAAGAAGGAGGTTCATTGTGTCTTAACACGAATTAATTAATGATTGTAGCTTTTTTTTAATTAAATACTTTTTATATTGATTTATTTCATTAATGAGATGTTTTTCTGTGTTCATTGTTTTATATTCTCGAAAGAGACAAAAGTGATGTTGTATTGTCTTTAAATATATATTTTTATTGTCTTTAGGGAGACAATAGCTAGGATTAAAGACATTGTCTCTATAAAGAGAATATGTCTTTAATCCCAACTATTGTCCCTAAGAGACGAAAATGGCATTGTCTCCTAAGAGACAATAATGCTTGTGTTATGCATTGTCTTTATAAAGACAATTTTTGAAAACAATAATCTGAGACACTCGGTTAAAGACAATATTTAAGACAATACACAAACTTTTGTTGTGTCAAGTTAAGATAATTTACCCAAAAGAATGTTTCAAATATTGTCTTAAACCCCCTATATGTAGTAGTGATGCTATTTTGAAGTTAAGACAAAATGTGTTATTATCTTTAGTCATTCCTTAATCTGATATTTAATTCAGTTAATTTTCTGATAATTTATATATTTTATTAGCATGGATCGGAGTGTTATTATCTTTAGCCATTCCCTAGTCTTATTTTTAATTCAATTAATTTTCTGAAAATTTATATATTTCATTAACATAAATCCAATTATAAATCAAATAAATATTTTAGAAAATAATCAAAATGGTATTCCAAAGACATCTATTAGAAAACAAGAAGATTCCTCATTATATTCTATATTATAGAACTACAAGATTCCTCATTATATGCAACTACTTTTAATAGAAGTTTAATCTCTATTAGTGAATCAAATTCAACAACTCCCATGTGCAGCAAGAAAGAAGGGCTACACACGAAATAAGAAAAGAAACATCATCAATCGGGGATAACCATGAGCATCTGTTTCAGGGATTCCATCTGATGGCGAGGGAGTTTGGTGGACACATCAATACTCTTTCCTCTTTCCCTTCCGGGGAACAACATCATCCGTCCAATTTCTGTCAAGAAAGCAGCCTGCACACTCACTGGCCTTCCCCATCCGTGGTCGATCTCGTAAACAGGAAATGTGGGAGACATCGTTGTAATTACAATGTAATCGCTACGATATCCTTCTCCACTAACTGTTTGGCCGTTGTCCGGGCAATACCGGCGCATACACAGTTCCCAAAATACGTTGGAGGCAATGGCGGTTTTACCCGCCCTCTGAAGTCAATAGGCACTCTAAAATAAACAGGCTTGTTTTCTGGAACTTGTCTAGCTTTCATTATGCATCTCAAAAATTGCGCCGAAACTGCTACAAATGAAGTTGAAGCGCCGGATCGTTCCTTCAAAGCTTCAATTATTTTTTCGCTGAAATGAAAAGTTGAAATTTCCAGATTTGTTTCTTCTTCGACAGATTTCTGGATAATAGTGTAGTTATCAGTGTTTTCCACTGAGCCATCAACAGTGCTTGCATTGATTTCCGAATATTTTATTGCCACTGAATTATCTCGAACAAACCTGAAAATTTGCGCTTCCTTAATAAAATCGGTGACAACTTCTTCAGCCCTCAAATAAAGGTTGGGTATTGCGCGATCTCCATTGTCCCGCTGAAAGACTGTTCTCATGTGGTAAGGACTCTTGGAAACTGGAAGTTCTCTGCTACACTCTGCCCAACTGCTCATGAAATGCGAAAAAGAATTTCCGTCTGCAATAACGTGATGAAAATTGGCTCCCATGCAAAATCCGCCTCCCTGGAAAGCAGTGACCTGCAGTAGCCATCGTTACTTTTGAAACTTTATCCGTAGGAAAATGGAAAGCGAGTGAATTTTTCATACCTGTATTGAGAGTAGTGAATCGTCATCCTTTCCATGGCGGATCTGGACAAGTTCCGTGAAGAAGTTTTTGTGCTGAAAATTATCAATTTCCACATCCTCAAATGCCATGTCGATGGCTGCTTCAACGAACTCCACTCCCTCATCGTTGCAATCGATTTGGGGCCGACCTGATTCTGCTCCCTTCCTGTCCAACCGACCTGCAAATGGATAGAAATCCACCAGAACTAATGATAGGCTTGTCTTCAGCTTCTCCACCATGGTAGCAAAATCCTTGGCAGCAGTAATGTCTGGTATTTTATAGAAAAGAAGTATTCCCACGTTGTTAGAGGGTATTTTAGCAATGTCTATGGCAGATAGGAACATGCTATGCTTAGCAGTAGGCATGGCTGGTGCAACAGTGGAAATCCTCGATACATTTACTTTCATTTGGACTCCTGCCATGGCCGCAGGATACAACCCACCAAAATTTAAGATATACCGAAAAGTAAGTTCGTGAAATTATTGATTGAAGATATCTTATAGATTGGGCCTGATTCAACTCTTTACAATAGTTATACTTTAATATATGAATAAATGTGATATTTTATAATTAGTGATATTTAAAAATAGATATAATTTATTATGTGATTAAACATTTAAAAATAGTTAATTTTAATATATAAAGAGATGAGATATTTCATAAATGATATCTTGTCGTGGGATTTTACGCTGGCAGATAGCTGGTCCTACCTCTTTAGCTCTTCATATATCCAAAGAGAAAACGTCCTTTCAGCTATTTAAATAGCTCAACATGCTTTCGTTTCTCAATAATCTAAGTAGAATGAAAGGATAATTATATAAACTATTTAAATAGCCCAACATACTTTCGTTTCTCAATAAACTAAGTAGAATGAAAGGATAATTATTCTGTTACAAGGTAATAGTTCTCGAGGATTGGGAAATTGTTTTAATGTTTTTTGTTTTCTCATGAGTTTTAGAATGGTATGGGAAAGTGGAGTAGGGCCGAGGGGTAGATGGAAAAAGTATGGGTCGAAGAATTGGTAGATTAAATTATAAAGATTAAAAAATAAGTTTATAGGTAGCTGGGTCAAGAGGCTTAGGGAAAGTATAGGTCGAATGGTAGATTAAAATATAGAGATTTACAAAAAAAAGAGAACCCAACAAAGTTAGGAGGTGGATGGTTGGAAGGTGGGGTATCATTTTTTTTTTCTTCTCATGAACGTCAATACTATGTATTGAATGACAACCCACATGCCTTGATTGTGCCAATCCAGCATCATTAAGTAGGATGGGGCCCCTCCTTGACCTTCATCAGTCTTCCTTAATCCAACATCATTAAGTAGGATGGGGGCCCCTCCTTGACCTACATCAACCTTCCTTGAGCCTTAAGCCTTCGGCCTTGATGGGGCCCCACCTTGAGGGGGTCTCCTAAAACGGGTCCCCCTTCACCGCACCTTCCAACCACCCACCTCCCAACCTTGTTGGGTTCTCTCTTTTTTGTAAATCTCTATATTTTAATCTGCCATTCAGCCTAAGTAGGATGGGGCCCCTCCTTGACCTACATCAACCTTCCTTGAGCCTTAAGCCTTCGGCCTTGATGGGGCCCCACCTTGAGGGGGTCTCCTGAAACGAGTCCCCCTTCACACCACCTTCCAACCACCCACCTCCCAACCTTGTTGGGTTCTCTCTCTTTTATAAATCTCTATATTTTAATCTGCCATTCAGCCTATACTTTCCCTCAGCCCCTTGGCCCGGCTTTCCATAGGCTTATCTTTTTTTATCTTTATAATTTAATTTGCCAGTTCTTCAACCCATACTTTTTTCCATCAATCCCCTTGGCCCTTTGGCCCTCCTCGTCCCCACCCCACCCAAGGGGGTAATGGGAGGGAGCTTGGGAAAGTTTCGAGAGTTTTGAAGACTATTTTTTGGGTAGACCTTCCCACAAAACATGAGCCTAAGTTGAAAAGGTCAAAGACATCCTTAACAAGGATATCATTAATTGAGAAATTGGAGCAATCTCTTGATAGGTTAAGGAAGCGTGTGGCACCTCGATGTAAGGACGATATCTAGGATGTCATGATGATGAGTATTTCTTTTGTTGTTTATGTATATATATTGCAGAAGATTGTGTGTGCATATTGTATGTCGTAGTCAATGCTTAAACATTAGAGTTGCTTTACCTTTTCTATTAAGAATGACTAGAGAAACATATGTAAAATTGTTCCTTTGTATTTTTAATCTAAATTGTTTCAAAGACTTGTCATGTGTCAAGGGGAAAGATTCACAGAAAAAAACACCCAAATTATACAAGAGAGATTATGTATTTATTATTTATATATTTAAATTGATTTTAATATGTAAATATTTTGATTCAATATTAATTTTGATTCAATATTAATTTTGATTATTATATAAATTATATAATTAAACGACTCTATTAACCACTTTTTTATAAATTTTAGAAACTTCTAATCATTCTAATACTACCCAAATTCCTAACATTCGTTAATTCCAGAAACTCATACGACATTAAATTAAGTTAATGTACTACCCAAATTCCCAATACTACCCAAATTCCTAACATTCGTTAATTCCAGAAACTCATACGACATAAAATTATGTTAATATACTACCCAAATTCCCAACATTCGTTAATTCCAAAAACTCATAAAAACATGAAATTATGTTAATATTTGCACATCATCATGCAAAGAAACGCTCACCAAGCAAATTAACCGAGTCATTCCAGCGCATCGAACCCTTACTATTTCACATGGATCCCAATAATAATATTGATCGTCAGATTTGTCGATCCCGTTACTCAGCGCCTCTCTAGGCCAGAAGAGCACGAAATCGACCGAAAACAAATAAAATAAATTATTTATAAAAAATAATTTAGAGCCAAATAAAATAAATTATTTATGAAAATTAATTTAATATTTATTATTAAACTGATATGACGTGCAAATTCTGTCAAAATTCAAATCGGAAAAAATGTATGGCCACGTCGGATTCCGCAGGAAACGTGTCGGGACGCGGATGACATGAAATCGATAGGAGAATTATCATGTTTTTAACTGGTTTTTGAGGTCCGCCTGTTGCGGGAAGCGATGGAGCCGTCACTGTCGGTTGTGTGTCAGGATTAGGTTGACGTTACAGAACGACAAAATCGTAGGAAACACGTGATGAGAGATAAAACGCGGTTGACAGATGGCTATTGGCACTATTGTAACGGTCATTTTCATAAAACATTCAACATTTTATCAATGACGACGAAGCTGAAAATCTCACCATGAAAACGAAAATGTGTGATTATTTATTTAAATTATCTACTATAATGATAGGCTATATATATGAAATGATATTAAAATAAATAATTTAATAAATAGAAAAAATATTTTAATAATATAATTTTATTTAATTAAATAATAATGATAAGTTATATATATGAAATGATATTAAAATTTTTTGTCGTAATAATGATTTCTCTAGCTTTTTACGATGTCAAAATTATAGTGAGTTTGGGAGGCTTCTCTCCAAGCTTTTTGAGCATAGGAATAAAATTTTAAATCAAACTAAATAAATTGTTTCTTTAGGTCCCATAAACCAAAGGCTTTTTGAGCATAGGAATAAAATCTTAAATCAAACTAAATAATTTGTTTCTTTAAGTCCGATAAACCAAAACTTGGTCCCACCACCACCACCACCACCACCACCAAATAAATAGAAAAAATATTTTAATAATATAATTTTATTTAATTAAATAATTATCACTATAATGATAGCCTATATATAAGAAATGATATTAAAATAAATAATTTAATAAATAGAAACAATATTTTAATAATATAATTTTAATTAATTAAATAATTAAAGATAAATGAGAAGATTTATATGTTTCTCTATTTTAGAAGAAGGTACATTGAATGAAGCAATTTCTGTTTTCTAAACCTTTCTTCGTCCGTTGAATGTTGATTATTACATCACTGCTTACATTAAGACATGATACATTATTTCGTGAAATAAAATCGTGTGAAAGTCAGTCCGTGGAAGGTGTTGTTTTTTGTGTAAATATTATTTTCGTAATAATATAACTAGCATTTGCACCAGATGTTGCAAAGAAAACGCGGTAAGGCATAAAGTGCGGAAATCCATTATCCATGTAGTGTGTGCATTATTCAACAAGATGAATCTCTCTAAATTTGTTACAAGCATTTATGTTGTTGCATTGCTAATTTATTTAGAATCTACTACTACCTCCTCTTCTTGGAATATTAAATTTCTTATCATCCCATGATGACAATCCCTCTAATTATTGGCATCACAATTTTTTCCACTTTAGTGGCTTTACCTTCAACCTAAAGAAACATGAATTTGAGTTATTCAATTAAAAAGAAATTGCTAAATTGCTATTTATCAAGGTTTGAGTAAAAACAATTAATAACTCATATTTACAACACTTTAAATATTTACAACCTTTTAAGTCTTGTATTTATAACTCATATTTATAATCCTTTAAAATGAAACTAACTATCTATATTTTTATTAATAATAAAAAGAATCTTCTTTATAAAACTCACACTCACATGCTACTCCTATATATTTATCTTATATTAATATTCAGTGTCCATCAATTAAATGACAAGATGAAAGCTCAACTTAATTGCACATTTCTGAACTCCTTTGTGGGAATTCATGTCCCATTAATTTAATGGCAAATTGAAGTTTCAAATACAGTACACATTTTATACCAAATTCAGAGAGTTCATGAACAAACTTTCAAGGTTTTAATGGATCTAGGTCATTTGTATTTTCTCTCATGTTCTGGGTCATTTGTATTTTCTCTGATGTTGACTATGCTAGCAATTGTCCCAAAAGCTACAAACCTTAATGTCCTTTTAATGATCAAGCCTTATGTGAAAACAATCATATTGATCCACTAGTGTACATTGATTTGTTACATTTGTCTTGGTCTATAATAGAAGTGTAACAAATATGCATTGGAATCCTAGAATTTTAAGCATATAACCCATTAAAACGTGACTTAAAAGTTTAACTGGTAATTATGTATTCAGTAATTTGTACATTGTTAATTGCAATTTCTCTTGAAAACCAATGTTTATATCAAAATTTTAAAAATAAAAGTCACATCTCCCGTAGTCTGGTGTTTCTTTATTTGATCGTGGTACTCAAGATTGCCTTTCTCCAAAGTATCAAATGTGAAGATGATATCTTATGTGTTTCCGCTTTCTCAGTAGGTTCCTGTGATTATTATTATTTTTGGTGTTAATGTTTATGTTTTTTTTATGCCCATCCATTATTTATTATCTAAACATTGATGTTTGAAAATCCGTAAGTGGCTAGTGTGGAAATTGCAAGGTATGTTGAGAATTTGGTTCTCTAGTAAGCTTAGAGTCATTCTTGAGTCATTATCTTTACCATCTCAGGAAGAAGAAGAAGAAGAAAAGCCTATTGAATTGAAAAAGAACCCTAAAATGTATTAGGATCCATGGGTCATTTTTTTGCATCATGTAGCAAGATAAGATGGCTAATTGATTATGCCACATGAAGAATTAGCCTTTGCCAATATTTAGGCTTATAACTAGGTGATTTTTTCTACTAATATTCTTATACCAATTTAGCATGATAATTCTCTTTTAAATTAAAACGTTGTTTGCAGGCTATCGCGGGAGCCGAGCGTTTGCTCCCTGAAAATATACCTTCAAGGTTCCTTAGGTGGATAGCAGAGCTACTATACTTGACATTGGCAGTGTCCAGTAGTTTTTCTAGCCCAAAATCTGCTATGTATGGCTCCATGTCAAAGCCCAGAAGGATGTTGCTTGGCTTAATATTTGCATGAACAAACTTCCTTTCATGTAAATAAGCCAGGCCTCTGGCTACTCCCTTTGCAATTTTAATCCTGGCCAACCATGGCAGATAAAAGGAAGAGGTTGATGACCACCTGCAAGATTAGAGAGATATAGTGTTAGTCAAAGGATCTGAAAAGGATAGGCCACTAAGAACCTTAGAAGCTGAACAAGATGATCAAGATTAGCATGCAACAAGAGGAGAATAACAATTCAAACCCTACATGATAATGGACTCCCTTTTGCAATGATTACAGAGAACTGGATTTGTTTATCCAGAATGTTGAAATTGAAAAGGAATTGATAAGCAAGGAAAGCATTATACTCGACCTCAGGGAACTCAGTTGGAAAAATTATCAATAACTAGTTATAACAAAATACAAAGAACTCAATGAACAAAATGACAAATATCCAATTTAAATGAACCACAAAGAACGTGGTGATAAAAAAGATAAATATCCATCTTAAAGATAAAAGAGAAATGAAATAAACTGCAACATATCCTTGAAACAAAACAAAAGGGTTGATATATATTCTGAAGAAGAGAAAAGAGGGATAGACTCCGCAGAATCTAGTAATATGGTATAATGGACCTATTCAATATATAACAGCAGAAACATTCCATAGAAACTGATATAAATACTACAACCAATTGTTCTCCAGCTAAGTAAGAAGATGTTATGTAGAATAAGGTACAAATACAAGCACAGGGTGTTGGCATTATGACACATATGTTGTACTTGATGGCAACGCACTCATCTCAGATAATAAATTATAATGTAGAGAAACGTTCACGCACTTATATGCAGAGAAAAGTTTATTTCATGTAGAGAAAAGTTCACGCACTTTTATGAAGAGAAAAGTTTATTTCATGTAGAGAAAAGTTCACACACTTTTATGCAGAGAAAAGCTTATTTCATGTAGAGAAAAAGTTCACGCACTTTCATGCAAGGAAAAGAGCGTATATGTTGGAGAACTTACCTTTGGTCCATGGTAGTTAGTCCTTGGTATTTGAACCTATGGTTTTGGACCATGGTACCTCGTCAAAAGTGTTGATCCCAAGTATTGGGTTCGTGGTATTGGTTTATTATGGTTTTGGTCCATGGTATTGCATGTAGAGAAAAAGTTCACGCACTTTCATGCAAGGAAAAGCGCGTATATGTTGGAGAACTTACCTTTGGTCCATGGTAGTTAGTCCTTGGTATTTGAACCTATGGTTTTGGACCATGGTACCTCGTCAGAAGTGTTGATCCCAAGTATTGGGTTCGTGGTATTGGTTTATTATGGTTTTGGTCCGTGGTATTGCATCCAAAAGTGTTGATCTCACGCACTTTCATGGTTGGTTCATGGTATTAGTCCAACAGTTTTTTGATCCTATGGTTTTGTACCATGGTATTATGGAAGGCCTAAGACTATAAAAGAGGAAGGAGATCATTTGGCAAAGTATCATCGAATGAATTGAATATCTAATAAGCGCTAGATCTGAAATATTTGTGATTGGGTTATGGTGCAGATCTGGATCTGAATGAAGGAGGAACCTTAGCGCATAAAGAAGGATAAGTTCTATTGATGGGTCATAATCTTTATGCTTGAATAATAGTATCTTTGTATGATTTTGATCTGTTATATGAGGCGCATGCTTGCTCTATAAATCTGACAATCTGGGTAAATTAGTGTCTGAATATTTGAAAGAAGGAATTATCCTTTATAGATATGCATGCAGGTTTCAGGTTGTTGAAGTAGCGTATATCTTTAAATTATGATCTAGCTGCCTCTGTCTATTGCTGCAGTATTCTGGGTTCAGAATTTGGTGTGTTGTTACTGTTACTATGTTCTGGGTACAGCTGTCAGAGAAGTGTTTACTTGATTCAGTGCTAATTGGGAAAAGGAGATTGTTTGATGCAAATATACTTGATGATTGACTGATGTTCATGGATCCAGTTTGAAAATTTATGAAAAGTGTAACTCCCTTCCAGGAGAGAGAGTTGTAGCTCTCTGCAGGTTGCAGCCTGCGTATTGGTAAAGGACTGAACCAGTACAAAATCATTGTAAAAGGAATTTCTAATTGAAAGAAGATAGAGACATATTGCAGCAGGTGGTTTTCACCCACATTGGGTTTCCACCTTATATCTGGTGTTCTTTGGTGTGACTATCTGTTTTTCTTGTTCATGCTCATTATTTTATGGTACTGACATACAATAATTCAAAGTATAAATATATTGAAAAAGAATTCGATAATACTGATTCACCCCCCCTCTCAGTATTATTTCCAACAATTGGTATCAGAGCAGGTCCTTCTGAAGAAGCTTGATCGCTTGAAGGAAGATCTAACATCATGAGCAACTACGAGAGGGAAGCATCAATTAGGCCACCGATTTTTGATGGAACAAACTTCGTATATTGGAAGGTAAGAGTTACTGCCTATCTTCAATCTTTGGGTACAGAAGTATGGGACATTATAGAAACAGGGTATACTTTTCCATCAGCTACTCCTACAGATTCAGCTGAGAAGAAGAAATATGAAACAAATGCAAAGGAGGTTAATACTCTTCTAGGATGTCTATCTCAATCTGAATTCGTGAAGGTTATGCAATATAAATCCGCAAAAGAAATATGGGACAAGATTGTTTTGAGCTATGAAGGAGATGAACAGGTAAAACATGCAAAACTTCAAACCCTCAGGATTCAGTATGAGAATCTCAGAATGTATAATGATGAAAGTGTGGCTAACTATTTCCTTCGGGTGGATGAGATTGTTAATTGTATGAAAAACTTGGGTGAAGAAATAAAAGAGGCTGTTGTGGTTGAAAAAGTCCTAAGATCATTGTCCCCCAAGTTTGAATATAAAGTGTCTGCAATAGAAGAAAAGGAAAATCTACGAACTCTTACTATGTCTCAGCTACACGGAATTCTAACTGCTTATGAAATGAGAAAAGGAGGTCCATCAGACAGGAGAGAAGCTACTTTTAAGGCTTCAGGCAAAGGAGACTACTATGAATCAAGTCACGTGCCAGAAGAAGAAGAAGAATCAAATTTTGTCAGAAATCTTCAACGGGGTACTGGAAGGTTCAGAGGTAAGCTACCTTTCAAATGTTTTGCTTGTGGAAGAGTAAGTCATTATGCTACCAAATGTCCTCATAAGGATAAGATTGACAAAGGAAAGGAACCTTCCAGATGGAACAAGAAACAAAATGCAAATAAGAAAAGCTACTACACTCATGAAGACAGTGATGGTCTATCAAATAGTGATGAAGATGAACGAGGTAATGACTATAAACTTTTAATGGCATTTGAAGATGATGATTACATGGATGCTATAGATGTGGATAGTTTTTATGAAGAGATTTCTAGACTTAAGACATGTATAGAAGAAAAGAATATGATCATTGATACTCTACAATTTCAAATTGATGAAAAAGAAAAATATCTTGAAAAGTTAGAAGGTGAAATTGTTGGCCTTAGAAAAGAAATTGAGAAAACAAAGGCTATTAATCTTAAGTTTGTCAAAGGATCTGAAACTCTGGATGAGATCATCAATGTACAACGTTCTCCGTTAAACAAGACAGGTCTGGGGTATAATGGAGAAACATCTCAAGCATCCACCTCAAAGAGTTATCTTTTTGCAGCAAGAAGGAATGAGCAAAAGCACAATGGAGATCACCAGGTAAAGCAGGGACGAATTACATCAAGAACTAACAAAGACTACCAGGTAAACCAGGGGAAATCTGTCTTAAGGGTGAACAAAAGCTACAACCAGCCACAAGTAAAATCTTCTCAATTTGCTTCAAGAATGGATGACAATAAGAATTACAATCATTTGGGTGGTAGATTTGATAACCGCAGAAGTTTCTTCAATGGCCAATGTTTCTCTTGCCATAACTTTGGTCACAAAGCAGTTCATTGTGTTGCATATAAAACAATCATGACTAGAGAAGCTCAAAAACAAAGAAGTATGACTGGGATTACAAAAAGGACCTATAAAAACTTTTCGGCTCTTGAAAATGAAATTGAATGTTCTATTTGTAATAACTTCGATCATGAAGATTCTGAATGCAGGAGCAGATTTCAGCAGACAAAGGAACAAGCCTCAAGCACCAGAACATGGAGAATAAAGGAACCACAATCAGAAAGATGTGGGATAGCCTTTTATGCAGAGGAACAGGAAAATCTATGGTACATCGACAGTGGATGTTCGAAGCATATGACAGGTGATAAAGAAAAACTTGAATCATATTCTGCTTTAGAAAAGGGAAAGAAAGTTTCTTTTGGAAATGATACTCCAGCAGCTATAAAAGGAAAAGGCACAGCTCAGTTAAAAGAAAAGGTCAAAGCTGGAAATGTTTTGTATGTTGATGGCTTGAAGCATAACCTTCTGAGTGTTAGTCAGATGTGCGATCAAGGAACCGAGGTAATATTTCGATCAAATGGATGTAGCGTTCGTGATCTTGATACAGGGAAAACAATGATCAAAGGTAGAAGAACTCCAAATAATCTATACATATTTGAAGAAGGACAACAACAATGCTATTTGAGCAAGGATGATGAACATTGGTTATGGCACCGGAGGTTGGGGCATCTAAGATTTTCACAAATAAGGAAGGCATGCAAATATCAGGCGGTTCGTGGTCTTCCAGATATCAAAATTCCAGACAACACTATATGCAAATCATGTCAGTTTGGTAAACAAACCAGAACCAACTTCCCGGAGAAGGAAGGATCAGCCAGCAGGCCTCTTGAACTAGTCCATACAGATGTATGTGGTCCTTTCAGGACGAGGTCACCTCGAGGAGAAGAATACTTGATATTATTCATTGACGATTTCTCCAGGTTTGTTTGGTTAGGACTTTTGAAGCACAAAGATGAAGCATTCAAAAAATTCAAATCCTTCAAAGCCTTGGTTGAAAATGAATCAGGTTACAAAATTAAGTGCCTCAGGTCCGACAGAGGTGGGGAGTTTACCTCAAATGAATTTTTCGATTTCTGTGAAGAACATGGGATAAGAAGGGAATTCTCTATAGCTAGAACTCCTCAGCAAAATGGAGTGGTGGAAAGGATGAACAGAACAGTCCAACAAATGGCTCGTGCTATGCTTGATGAGTCCGAAACTCCCGCAACTTTCTGGGGTGAAGCTGCATATGCTTCGGATGTTATTCTCAATAAAACAAATGTCCGAGTGAACAGCACTCAAACTCCTCATGAACTCTGGTATGGTGAGACTCCTTCGGTAAAACACTTCAAAATCTTTGGGAGCAAATGCTATATTAAGAATACTGATGAGCAACTTGGAAAACTTGAACCTAGAGCAGATAAAGGCATTCTTCTTGGTTATTCTCCACACAGCAAAGCAGATAAGTGCTACAATAAAAGACTTGGAAGAATTGTTGACAACATTGATGTAGTGGTTGATGAAAAAGGATACATTCCTAGGCAAGTAAATCATGAAAATATCGAAGAATATGAAGACTACCCTCAAAGACAAAATGATGAAGAAGAAGAACCTCAAGAAGCACCAGAGGAACAGATAAGGGTAGAAGAGAAGACTCCATCTAGGTACGCTCAAAAGAATCATCCAGAATCTCAGATTTTGGGGCAAAAAGAAACAGGTGTACAAACAAGAAGAATAATTGCAGAAGCTTCAAGCTATTTGGCATTACTCTCATCCACTGAACCACAAAATGTAAACGAGGCATGCAAAGATGAATGTTGGGTCAAAGCAATGGAGGAAGAACTTGAGCAGATCGAAAATAACAACACTTGGGAGTTGGTTCCTAGACCAAAGGATAAGAATGTTATAGGGACAAAATGGGTCTTCAAAAATAAGTTGAACGAAAATGGGGAAGTAATTAGAAACAAGGCCAGACTTGTTTGTAAAGGGTATGCGCAGCAAGAAGGAATAGATTTTGAAGAAACTTTTGCTCCTGTTGCAAGACTTGAGGCCATCCGAATGTTCCTTGCTCTCTCAAGCTTTCAAAAGTTCAAAGTATTTCAAATGGACGTGAAATCAGCCTTTCTGAATGGAGACTTAGAAGAAGAAGTATACGTTGAGCAGCCAGATGGTTTCATTCTTGGAAATGATCCAAATCTTGTATGCAGATTGAAAAAGGCTCTCTATGGTCTTAAACAAGCTCCAAGGGCTTGGTACTATCATTTGGACAAATATCTTCATCAACAAGGTTTTTCAAAAGGATCAGCAGATAGCAATCTTTATATAAAAATTGAAAATGACAAATTGCTAATACTTGTTGTATATGTAGATGACATTATCTTTGGCAGCAATGAAGAATCCATGAGTCAAAGCTTTGCCTTGGTGATGCAGAAAGAATTCGAAATGTCCTTGCTTGGAGAATGGACATATTTTCTTGGTTTGCAAATCCAACAAAATGAAGGAGGGATCTTCTTGTCTCAAACCAAGTATCTCAAGCAGATTTTGAAGAAATATGGTATGGAAGAAGCAAAACCAGTATGTACACCCATGGTCACAGGATGTAACCTCAGTGCAAATGATGAATCAGCAGCAATGCATCAACCAACTTACAGATCTATGATTGGAAGTCTACTTTATTTGACAGGTACTCAACCAGACATCATGCATGCAGTGGGAATAGTTGGAAGATTTCAGGCAAATCCAAAGGAAACTCATCTTCAGGCAGTGAAGAGAATCTTCAAATATCTTCAAGGGACTCAAAACTATGGCTTATGGTATCCTAGAGATACAGATCTCACACTTCATGCTTATACGATGCAGATTGGGCCGGAAGCGTGGATGACAGGAAGAGCACAAGTGGTGGTGCATTCTTTATGGGTTCCAGATTAGTATCTTGGTTCAGCAAGAAACAGAGTTCGATTGCCTTGTCTACAGCTGAAGCAAAATATGTTGCTGCTGCATCTTGCTGCACTCAACTCCTTTGGATGATGCAGACCTTGCAGGATTTTCAAATCACTTGTACGCCACCCATCTCCATCTTATGTGATAATACAAGTGCAATCAGCATTTCAAAGAACCCAGTCATGCATTCAAAAACCAAGCACATACCAATCAAGTATCACTTTCTCTGGGAACAAGTGCTTGAACAAAAGGTCAAGTTGGAGTATGTTCCTTCTAAGGAACAGGTTGCTGATATACTCACCAAAGCATTTCCTAGGGAGACCTTTGAATACCTCAGGCAAAAGCTGGGGGTTGTTGATGCATCATCTTGTTGTTGAATCTATTCTGATTGTTGGTTGTACGCAAGGTTCATCTGAAGTATATGCGTACATGTGCTGGGTTGCGGATTGGTCAAATATCGAATGGCACAGGTTCAGGGGGAGCATATCATGCATTGTTGGCATTATGGAGGAAGTACAGAAGGAGATCATGGATGCTGGTCTGAATATTGCTGCAATACGTCTCTATCTCTTTCATGGTCATGGATTATGGTTCTTCTTTGCAGATCTGGTTTATAGTTAGGGGGAGCATGTTCTTAGGGGGAGCATAACCCTTTGCCCTTGATGTCAAAGGGGGACAGTGATTGGTTGTTGTTGCCATCAAGTCCAAAGGGGGAGATTGTTGGCATTATGATACATATGTTGTACTTGATGGCAACCCACTCATCTCAGATAATAAATTATAATGTAGAGAAAAGTTCACGCACTTATATGCAGAGAAAAGTTTACCTCATGTAGAGAAAATTTCACGCACTTTTATGCAGAGAAAAGTTTATTTCATGTAGAGAAAAGTTCATGCACTTTTATGCAGAGAAAAGTTTATTTCATGTAGAGAAAAGTTCACGCACTTTTATGCATAGAAAAGTTTATTTCATGTAGAGAAAAAGTTCACGCACTTTCATGCAAGGAAAAGCACGTATATGTTGGAGAACTTACCTTTGGTCCATGGTAGTTAGTCCTTGGTATTTGAACCTATGGTTTTGGACCATGGTACCTCGTCAAAAGTGTTGATCCCAAGTATTGGGTTCATGGTATTGGTTTATTATGGTTTTGGTCCGTGGTATTGCATGTAAAGAAAAAGTTCACGCACTTTCATGCAAGGAAAAGCACGTATATGTTGGAGAACTTACCTTTGGTCCATGGTAGTTAGTCCTTGGTATTTGAACCTATGGTTTTGGACCATGGTACCTCGTCAGAAGTGTTGATCCCAAGTATTGGGTTCGTGGTATTGGTTTATTATGGTTTTGGTCCGTGGTATTGCATCCAAAAGTGTTGATCTCACGCACTTTCATGGTTGGTTCATGGTATTAGTCCAACAGTTTTTTGATCCTATGGTTTTGGACCGTGGTATTGTGGAAGGCCTAAGACTATAAAAGAGGAAGGAGATCATCTGGCAAACTATCATCGAATGAATTGAATATCTAATAAGAGCTAGATCTGAAATATTTGTGATTGGGTTATGGTGCAGATTTGGATCTGAATGAAGGAGGAACCTTAGCGCATAAAGAAGGATAAGTTCTATTGATGGGTCATAATCTTTATGCTTGAATAATAGTATCTTTGTATGATTTTGATCTGTTATATGAGTCGCATGCTTGATCTATAAATCTAACAATCTGGGTAAATTAGTGTCTGAATATTTGAAAGAAGGAATTATCCTTTATAGATCTGCACGCAAGTTTCAGGTTGTTGAAGTAGCGTATATCTTTAAATTATGATCTAGCTGCCTCTGTCTATTGCTGCAGTATTCTGGGCTCAGAATTTGGTGTGTGGTTACTGTTACTGTGTTTTGGGTACAACTGTCAGAGAAGTGTTTACTTGATTCAGTGCTAATTGGGAAAAGGAGATTGTTTGATGCAGATATACTTGATGATTGATTGATGTTCATGGATCCAGTTTGAAAATTTATGAAAAGTGTAACTCCCTTCCAGGAGAGAGAGTTGTAGCTCTCTGCAGGTTGTAGCCTACATACTGGTAAAGGACTGCACCAGTACAAAATCATTGTAAAAGTAATTTCTAATTGAAAGAAGATAGAGACATATTGTAGCAGGTGGTTTTCACCCACATTGGGTTTCCACCTTATATCTAGTGTTATTTGGTGTGACTATCTGTTTTTCTTGTTCATGCTCATTATTTTATGGTACTGACATACAATAATTCAAAGTATAAATATATTGAAAAAGAATTAGATAATACTGATTCACCCCCCCTCTCAGTATTATTTCCAACACAGGGTCACTTGTTTTATTTCATGGTCTTCCTAAGAAGGCTTATGAAGGAAGTTGTGTAGCATTCTCATGGTTTTGATAAATTATCATTTGTTGCTGAGATGAACATGTATATGTAAATATTCTAACCTGAAAAAGGAGCAATTTCTTCTTTGTATATGCAAACTATAGCTGAACCAACAAAATCTAATTTTCAATATTGATTTGCATCAATTTCTTTTGGTCCAACCAGAAATTAAAATCCATCCCCTGCCACTGCAACAATAATACACCATATATCACCTTCCCATTAAAACTGAGAATGAGTTGCAAGTAAACTATGAGAACGCGGATGCCTCATAAGCATGGAGTTAAGTTTGATCCCTGAGTTTTTCTACAATCCTCAACTGTAGAAATATTGAAATTTTTAAGAAGACTCTGGAGATTTCATAAGCAGCTGAGTTGATAGAAGAGTTTGTTTGAGTCCCAATCATAGAGGTGTCTATATCAGTTATGTCAATGTCGAAGTAGAGCTGTTGAATACGGAATGTGGGTGTAAGTCCTCATCTCTGTCCAACTTATGTCAAAGCAAGGATGCTACATAGGAAGAAAGAATTGGTTAATTGGTTATGGATGATGGCATTTTTTCTAGAAAATGCAATACCTCCTTCATTGATGGTCTCTTTTGAGGGGAAGCAGAAGCATAATTCGAGGCAATGCGAATCTACATTTTTGACAAAGAAAAATCAATAGAAGTCAAAAACAATTATAGATCCAGAATTGAATCTCAACACAGAGGTGTGCCTTACTGTCTAGCATGTATGAGTGGATATCACAATAAGACTTTTCAGAACATTAGATACCTCAGTGTCAGACTTTTCTGACTTATTTTAAGTTTGATACATTATAAGTGCTAAATGCTTTTTCTATCCCTAGCGTCGCTTCTGATCCTAAAAGAATTCCACAGCGTTCTGATTTTTATTGAGAGCTGAGAAAGTGTTAAAACATGGGTACAAACTCATAACGTTAAAGAGGAGTATACTCTAAATATAAGATTTATCCCACGTGTCTATCTAGTCCTGTCAGCAAATCTAAAATAACTGATCTTACCATTGGTTTAGGAGCCTATAATACAATTGGATGGATATGAACTCAATTACATCTTAGAAAACATGGGAAGACAATCATATGGGTGGAAATGATAAACTTACATAAAGTTGAAAAAAGCGAATGCCTGGTCCAGTTGAAGCAACCTCTTCAACACTTGATGTAGCCCATGAAGAAAGCGTCTACAACAAATATGTCCAAGCCTCAATTTTTATCAACACAACAAACTATTTCAAAATCCAAAATCATTATAATTTCTTAAATCCTTAATAGCTAGAAGGAAATTAAAACATTCAGAAGATCGATCCCACAAAGAGAAGACCGATGCCCAAACCATTATAGTTCCAACAGCTCTTGCAGTAGCATACTCTCCTGTAAAAGATGATAGATTCACTTTCAGAAAATATATGCATCAAAATAGGATGTTAACTGTAATGCAATAATCTAATGCATACCTTTGGGATGAGCCATCTTTTGCATGGCAATTGTAGCAATCATAATAGGCATTGATATCTTGAATCCCAACACAGGCGTACTCAGATCCACCTTTGTTACATCAACCAATATACAGGGACGGAACCTGATACATACAACATCAACCAAAATCTTTGTAATAATGTCAATTCCCCTGATGCTTGTAATGAAAGAGGTGCCATAATGTTCAAAAGTTTGGCCCAAGACAGGGTGACTAAAATTGAAAATTAGAGCTATTCAATGTTTATCTAATCTGATTGCAGACATAAAGTTGGTGAAAAAATAGATACGGGACCTGAAGGTACATCTTTTTCAAATGACAATGTATTAGCTGAAGGTACAGTAGCTAAACAGGGGAGATTGTGGAATCCATAAGAAACTCTTAATATGCAAGCAATTGAAGGGCTATCTTTGTAAAAAAAATAAAAAACAACCATGCAGAAACAAATTGAACCATTTCACATCCTACTCATAAACTCAAACTAAACAATTTTTAGACCCGTTCCTTCTGTTAGTGGATATCACAATGAGACTTTTCAGAACATTAGATACCTCAGTGTCAGACAAGGGATGAACAAAGAGGAATCCCAGATAAAATGGAGACTTCTGACTTATTTTAAGTTTGATACATTATAGGTGCTAAATGTTTTTTCTAATCCTAGTGTCGCTTTTGATCCTAAAAGAATTCCACAATGTTCTGATGTTTATTGAGAGCTGAGAAAGTGTTAAAAAATGGGTACAAACTCATAACATTAAAGAGGAGTATACTCTAAATATAATATTTATAACACGTATCTACCTAGTCCTATCAGCAAATCTAAAATAGAATGAATTTTCACTACCTATTTCTAATGTCAGAATCCCTCCTCCCAAGTCGAGGTGTGTCCACAGTCAGTGCAATTTCCTTAAAACCAGCCCTCTCCGCTCTTCTAACAAGTTGTCCAACAACATTCCTATTCTTGTAAACCTGCCAGCAATGACATCTAAATTTTAACACCACTCATACATCCACATTTAGTAAACCCAATGCAATATAATTGATCTTACCATTGGTTTAGGAGCGTATAATACAATTGGATGGATATGAACTCAATTACATCTCAGAAAACATGGGAAGACAATCATATGGGTGGAAATGATAAACTTACATAAAGTTGAAAAAAGTGAATGCCTGGTCTAGTTGAAGCAACCTCTTCAACACTTGATGTAGCCCATGAAGAAAGCGTCTACAAAAAATATGTCCAAGCCTCAATTTTTATCAACACAACAAACTATTTCAAAATCCAAAATCATTATAATTTCTTAAATCCTTAATAGCTAGAAGGAAATTAAAACATTCAGAAGATCGATCCCACAAAGAGAAGACCGATGCCCAAACATTAAACACTGATGTCAATTTCTTAAACACAAGAGAAGGCATCTTGTAAGAAATTAAATAATATAAGGTGCAATAGAAGTATAGTTTGGACCTTAAAGATACTCACATTTGCAAAAGCCCTGCTCAACTTCTGTAGCAAGTTAACAAGTGCATGACTTTGAACAAGTTGCTTTCCAACACTATAAAAACCTTTGGTGGATGCTGTTACAGTCACCAACTTTCCATTGCAAAGCTTCACCTCAGGGGAAATGGCATGAGAAATATAAGAAATCTACAGAAGAAACAATTCAGTCCCTAGCCATTATGGAGGTGAAGCTCAAAATTAGTGCAAGATTGGATAAGAAGTGCTCACGTCTATAGAAATTTGCAAAAGCCCTGCTCAACTGCTGTAGCAAGTTGACAAGTGCATGACTTTGAACAAGTTGCTTTCCAACACTATAAAAACCTTTGGTGGATGCTGTTACAGTCACCAACTTTCCATTGCAAAGCTTCACCTGTATATCAGGGGAAATAGCATGAAAAATATAAGAAATCTACAGAAGAAACAATTCAGTTCCTAGCCATTATGGAGGTGAAGGTCAAAATTAGTGCAGGATTGGATAAGAAGCGCTCACGTCTATAGAAAAAAATCTCCAGGACGTTTGTCTTCAACAGATTGCCTTGTGGACTTCCTTATGATTGTACATCTCAATGTCATTAGTGACTAAAATACTATTCCTAATTCACATTTTTTTCCCTTCAAAGTTCTAACTCATAAGCTCCAAAGAAAATCAACAAATTAAATTTGGAAATGTGCACATTGTTTGCCATGCTTCACAGTTCAAAATTTTCTGGAATCTTTGCATTACAATCAAATAAAGAACCATAGTTTGATGGCTTGAAGAGTACATGGAAAATCTTTCAACATCATATCCATATTTGTATGGGATATATGCATTCTCGTAATATTTCTATTATACACAAGGTTGAAAACTACTACTTTCAAATTATAAAAAATTGCAGGGAACGGTATACTAATGTTGGATAGGAGGCAAGAGATGTGAGAACGAGAAAAATTCATAGAACTGGCCAAGTTTAGAGGGAGGACACATTCCTGTCATATCCCATTTATCTGTGGCCTCTTTGGTAGCAACCATAGTTGCCATGGCCTCAGATTTCCCCTCTTTCAAGGATTTGTTTCTTCCTTCACCCTTAGAAGAATGTTGGTTTGAGTTCTACTCTCCATCATTTTCCTTTTCACTAGCCTCAACCTTACCTTCAACTTTTTGAAAGGTCTTTGGTTTATTGTCTTTTCCATCCTTGTTTGCTTCTTTTCTTTCTTTATTGCTAGGTAAGATTTCTTTAGAGCAACATCGTTGTTTTGTTCAGCCACATTCTTTATCATTGAGTGAGCTGATTCTTTTCCACCTCCCTGCCCAGACCCAGGTTCCCCTTGCTTTCCTGAAGAACCAAAGCATGTTGTACAGGCAACAATGTCCAGTAATCTTCTGATGTGTGCAACTGCATGCTCTTCAGTGTAGTCCTCTACAAAGGAAAAATAAATGAAAATCATATATAGAGTATTATGCAAACTTTGAGTATAAACAATGCATATTCTTCTTTGCATATATATTTGAAGCACGTATGCAAGTAGAAATTCATTTTAGATCACTTAAAGAAACAAGAGAACAATTTTCTAATATTATGATTTAACATTATTTTTGACCCCTTTTCAAGATAAAACATTTATATTTTAAAGAAAGGCAAGACAAAATTTCTAGCTATCTCCCCTGGCTTGTTCAGATGGGGGAGCAGAGTTATTGGTTACCTTCTTCAATAGTAAGGGCACAGGGCTTCAAGGTTGCAACATCTGATGAATCCCTCAACCTGTTGCCATGAACCTGGTATAATTCAAGTTTTTACCAAGTCATGGATATTTCAAGAAAACTAAGAGGGTCAATGTTGCCATGGTCACACTTAAGCTTTACAAACTAATAATAGAACCAGTTTCATTGTACATGGCTATTTCTATCTTGACACGAACACCTGTGTTGTTAATGCAAGTAGGGTCATACCACATGATATCCTGAACAAAGCCAGTCAATTGCAATCCACCAGCCTGTCAAACAATCCCATTATTTAATGAGCTTCTGAACTACTGATTTTCTTACCTCATGGGATAAAGAATAGTTGGTCAGATGGCATGTCTCCACATTCACAGCTAATAATCGGCATAAATCAAGAATAAGGTCTATGGAAATTCCCTGTTTCCATAAAACAAACATATATTAAAATCTACTGTCGAACCAAACATAACTATCCATAGGTCTGGATGCTGCAAGATTGGATTATATTCATCATAATTCTTAAAGTTGGATCGAACATCTATGACAAGACTTATGTTACCACCTACTGTCATAAGCACTGGATAATATTTTTATGAGATAGCATACCTTTAAAATAACTTGAGAATCATCTGGAGTGTTCAACTATGACGCCTCGCATAGTAGGCAGGACTGCAAGCAACAAACGATACCATATAGTCATTGGTTGCCACCCTAACAATTTCTTATTTTTAAAAGCAAACGGAGACCTCATATTTGTATTGATATAAAAGTACTAAGATCAGATGAACTTGTGAATAGCCAAGAAGCTGCCCACAGCTGGTCTTTGCCTTTTCAACAAATTAATCACATCGAGATCAGAGAGAACAACCATCGAAACGTAATGACAGGGCATCGGAGAGTAACCACAACAGTATAAGAACATCTAATATTACCATATAAAAGACATTTCACAAGGACAATTTACGAAGATGAGTAAAGAGAGATTATGAATCAAAGAGTTTTGACTCAGACAAGGAGTAGGCAATTTTGGTGAAAATTGAGCCTTTGGAAGCTGAAAAAAGTTTATGAATTAAAAATTTTTGACTCAGACAAGAATCAGGAAATTTTGGTGAAAAGTGAGCACCTATGTTGTTAATGCAAGTAGGGTCATACCACATGATATCCTGAACAGAACCAGTCAATTGCAATCCACCAGCCTGTCAAGCAATCCCATCATTTAATGAGCTTCTGAACTACTGATTTTCTTACCTCATGTGATAAAGAATAGTTGGTCAGATGGCATGTCTCCACATTCACAGATAATAATCGGCATAAATCAAGAATATGGTCTGTGGAAATTCCATGTTTCCATAAAACAAACATATATTAAAATCTATTGTCGAACCAAACATAACTATCCATAGATCTCGATGCTACAAGATTGGATTATATT
This sequence comes from Pinus tabuliformis, assembly GCA_031772625.1. Lineage (NCBI taxonomy): Eukaryota > Viridiplantae > Streptophyta > Pinopsida > Pinales > Pinaceae > Pinus > Pinus tabuliformis. The sequence continues at coordinate 112,316,870 of CM062820.1, read as the reverse complement.
CATCATAATTCTTAAAGCTGGATCCAACATCTATGACAAGACTTATGTTACCACCTACTGTCATAAGCACTGGATAATATTTTTTATGAGATAGCGTACCTTTAAAATAACTTGAGAATCATCTGGAGTGTTCAACTGTGACGTCTAGCACAGTAGGCAGGACTGCAAGCAACAAACGATACCATATAGTCATTGGTTGCCACCCTAACAATTTCTTATTTTTAAAAGAAAACGGAGACCTCCTATTTGTATTGATATAAAAGTACTAAGATCAGATGAACTTGTGAATAGCCAAGAAGCTGCCCACAACTAGTCTTTGCCTTTTCAACCAATTAATCACATCGAGATCAGAGAGAACAACCACCGAAACGTAATGACAGGGCATCGAATAGTAACCACAATAGTATAAGAACTTCTAATATTACCATATAAAAGACATTTCACAAGGACACTTTATGAAGATGAGTAAAGAGAGATTATGAATCAAAGAGTTTTGACTCGGACAACGAGCAGGCAACTTTGGTGAAAATTGAGCCTTTGGAAGCTGAAAAAAGTTTATGAATTAAAAAGCTTTGACTCAGACAAGAATCAGGCAATTTTGGTTAAAAGTGAGCTTTTGGAAGCCGACGTACAAATGGTAGCGATAAATCCCTTGCTAGGGGTGGACTGAGTTAAAAGAAAAAGAAAAAAACAACCAGGATTAAGAACTTCTTTGTAAAGTGGATATTTTTGAATACCTAAAAGAGTATCTATTTGTATTTATTACATACCCTTGAAGAATGTGATTTCCATTCTTTTCTATTTAGGCTGTACTACATATTTTTTTTAAATGATATCTGTTCCTTTTTGTCAAATAGAGGATTTGCAATACTTTTCCTTGAAAAAGGATAAAGGAAACCACTCAGGTTGTAGAACTCCATCATTTTTTTATCAGTAACTGTACATTGATGTATGACACAAAAAAATTTGACTCCTAAAGATGAAAAGACAAAATTTTAGGTGTTTAAAAGCAATTGTTTTGCAAGCTTTATGTGCAATCTCTTACTTGAAAGGGATTGGCGTTAATGAGATAGACAATGAGCATGTTGAGATAGCAAACTTGTTGGTGAGATGGATATTTCTATCAGATCTCCAGCTCATTGGTCATTCATCATTTAGGGAACATCCAGCTAATTGGGAGTACATCAATTGGAGCATTGGGGGTTGTTTGCGAATCATATATAGAGCTCCAACAAATGGCATTGGAGCTTTCATCTTTGGGAAACCTTGGTGAATTATATATGAAGCTCCAAATATTGCCAATTATATCAACTATCCATCTAGCAGCTAATGTTACTATTGTGCGAATTTGTTTGTTCGTAAGTAATGTACCAAAAGATGAGACTGTGAGAAGGAGAATCGGGTGTCTTCTTTATGGCTTCCTACATGAGCTAGTCATGGATATAATGAATACTCTCCTCTCACTTCCTGGTATACATCCTTGCCTCTTGTGTTATCTCCACTTGCATCCAATCCTCAAAATTTCGAGCATAATGCATAAGTGATTAAATAAAGAAAGCATCATAAAGAAGCAAAGAGTGAAGGCAAAGGTGGATTATTTTGGCAATAGTAAACGAGGCAATGCCTGTCTTTGAAATATTTTAAGGAAATTATAGATGAATTTTAAAATAAATATCAACAGTATTTTCAATCTGTAAAATTAATGAATGAAACATCACTGGTTTTAGATGCTCTGTTTTTTCAATTAAGTGCAAGTATTCTTAAAGACAACCATTTTAGTAGCTAGCTTCTAGCTGTTTGAAGCTCAAATATTATAAATTCTCTGTAACTAAATATTTTCATCATGAAAACCCCAGTTTGAGAGGACCTTTTGAAATACCTTAAGAGTTATCCTTTTTTGCAGTCAGATTGAAAGAGAATGTTCACCTCACTATTGTAATTTTCCTGTTGAGACAAAGTGGAAAGATGATCCTTCCTTCTACCAGTAATTACGGTCAAGCCACACAGTGTGTGGAATACCTAATTGTTGTAAGCTAGTAGCTTAAATAATAAACATATTGAGGATAAAACAACAATGTTTAAAAATTGATCAAATTAGCAAAAGTGAGATGCACATCAAGCATAGGATAATATGTGCAAAACAAACAAAATGCAGAAACTTTCTGTGAAATCTAAAATGCAAGCAACAACTAAAGTTTCCAGAGCTTAATGAAAATGGAAACAAGAATGACATGAAATATATATATATATATATATATAACTTTAAGCCAATAAAATAAACTTAACACTTGGATTTCAGCATTCTGAATCGATGCATGAAAACCCCAAGTGGTTTATCAGACACTGCTACATCACATATCGAAGAAAATTAGAAAATTTAAATTCAATATGACCATCGTAAAAATCACTCTAAGCATCCATGGCATATTTCACTCCAAAAAAACATTTGTTTCGAGTCCATTACATTAAAATGTTTTCATAAATTTTCCTATGTATAGCAAATTTAAGCGAAAAATAAAATTATTACCTGCAGAATTACATTAACATCTGATATTATGGCCTTGACAAGGCCTAAATTTAAGATCCCCCAACTTGCAGAATAACATTAATATCTGAAATTCTGGCCTTACTTGACAAGGCCTAATTTCAAGATCCCCTAGGAGGTGTGAGGCCACGAATTCTCCTTGGCCTTCATCAGTAACACCCTTGTCCAAGCAATCCACCCCTCCCATGACATCCTCTTGTCCCAAGTTGTACCCCACTCTAACATTAGCCTCAGCCCTATCTCTGCTTCCTTATCTACTTCATCATATCTCCCCTGGGAATTGTATATCTGAGTAAGAACAACACAGGGCTCTCTTATGAAAGGATTAAGCTCATAGGCTTTTGCAAGAAGGGTCTCTGCCTTCTCATGGGTCTTCTCCCCAGGGGGCATACAAACAACTTCCTAATAGAAATCTCTGGCAGTCACCTGATCTGATTGAAATAGAACAGCTCTGCAGTGATCAAACACGGGGGATCACAAGCTCTATTTCTTCAAAACCCCTCTTCTTCTTCTCTTCTTCGTTCTTCTGATTCCTTTCTTCCCTCTGGAGCAGTTTCTCCTCCCTCACAATTACAGTATAGAGAGCTCCCATTCGAGAAATGGAATTCATCCAAAGCCCAAGCTTACCATCTTTCAAATTATAAAAAATTGCAGGGAACTGTATACTAACATTGAATAGGAGGCAAGAGATGTGAGAATGAGAATAATTCATAGAACTGGCCAAGTTTAGAGGGAGGACACATTCCTGTCATATCCCCTTTATCTGTGGCCCCTTTGGTAGCAACCATAGCTGCCATGGCCTCAGATTTCCCCTCTTTCGAGGATTTGTTTCTTCCTTCACCCTTGGAAGAATGTTGGTTTGAGTTCTCCTCTCCATCATTTTCCTTTTCACTAGCCTCAACCTTACCTTCAACTTTTGAAAGGTCTCTGGTTTATTGTCTTTTCCATCCTTGTTTGCTTCTTTTCTTTCTTTATTGCTAGGTAAGATTTCTTTAGAGCAACATCATTGTTTTGTTCAGCCGCATTCTCTGTCATTGAGTGAGCTGATTCTTTTCCACCTCCCTGCCCAGACCCAGGTTCCCCTTGCTTTCCTGAAGAACCAAAGCATGTTGTACATGCAACAATGTCCAGTAATCTTCTAATGTGTGCAACTGCATGCTCTTCAGTGTAGTCCTCTACAAAGGAAAAATAAATGAAAGTCATATATAGAGTATTATGCAAACTTTGAGTATAAACAATGCATGTTCTTCTTTGCATATATATTTGAAGCACGTATGCAAGTAGAAATTAAATTTAGATCACTTCAAGAAACAAGAGAACAATTTTCTAATATTATGATTTAACATTATTTCTGACCCCTTTTCAAGATAAAAACATTTATATTTTAAAGAAAGGCAAGACAAAATTTCTAGCTATCTACCCTGACTTGTTTATATGGGGGAGCAAAGTTATTGGTTACCTTCTACAATAGTAAGGGCACAGGGCTTCAAGGTTGCAACATCTGATGAATCCCTCAACCTGTTGCCACGAACCTGGTATAATTCAAGTTTTTACCAAGTCATGGATACTTCAAGAAAACTAAGATGGCCAATGTTGCCATGGTCACACTTAAGATTTACAAACTAATAATAGAACCAGTTTCATTGTACATGGTTATTTCTATCTTGACATGAACACCTATGTTGTTAATGCAAGTAGGGTCATACCACATGATATCCTGAACAGAACCAGCAATTGCAATCCACCAGCTTGTCAAACAATCCCATTATTTAATGAGCTTCTCATCTACTGATTTTCTTACCTCATGGGATAAAGAATAGTTGGTCAGATGGCATGTCTCCACATTCATAGCTAATAATCAGCATAAATCAAGAATACGGTCTGTGGAAATTCCCTGTTTCCATAAAACAAACATATATTAAAATCTACTGTCGAACCAAACATAACTATCCATAAATCTAGATCCTGCAAGCTTGGATTATATTCATCATAATTCTTAAAGCTGGATCGAACATCTATGACAAGACTTATGTTACCATCTACCGTCATAAGCACTGGATAATATTTTTTATGAGATAGCGTACCTTTAAAATAACTTGAGAATCATCTGGAGTGTTCAATTGTGACGTCTAGCACAGTAGGCAGGACTGCAAGCAACAAACGATACCATATAGTCATTGGTTGCCACCCTAACAATTTCTTATTTTTAAAAGCAAAAAGAGACCTCATAGTTGTATTGATATAAAAGTACTAAGATCAGATGAACTTGTAAATAGCCAAGAAGCTGCCCACAGCCGGTCTTTGCCTTTTCAACCAATTAATCACATCGAGATCAGAGAGAACAACCACCGAAACATAATGACAGGGCATGGGAGAGTAACCACAATAGTATAAGAACATCTAATATTACCATATAAAAGACATTTCATAAGGACACTTTATGAAGATGAGTAAAGAGAGATTATGAATCAAAGAGTTTTGACTCGGACAAGGAGTAGGCAATTTTGGTGAAAATTGAGCCTTTGGAACTTGTAAAAAGTTAATGAATTAAAAAGCTTTGACTCAAATAAGAATCAGGCAATTTTGGTGAAAAGTGAGCTTTTGGAAGCCGACTTACAGATGGTAGCTATAAATCCCTTGCCAGGGGTGGACTGAGTTAAAACAAAAAGAAAAAAACAACAATAGGATTGAGAATTTCTTTGTAAAGTGGATATTTTTGAATACCTAAAAGAGTATCTATTTGTATTTACTACATACCCTTGAAGAATGTGATTTCCATTCTTTTTTATTTAGGTTGTACTACATATTTTTTTTAAATGATATCTGTTCCTTTTTGTCAAATAGAGGATTTGCAATACTTTTCCTTGAAAAAGGAAAAAGGAAACCACTCAGGTTGTAGAACACCATCATTTTTTTATCAGTAACTGTACATTGATGTATGACATAAAAAAATTTGACTCCTAAAGATGAACAGACAAAATTTTAGATGTTTGAAAGCAGTTGTTTTGCAAGCTTTATGTGCAATCTCTCACTTGAAAGGGATTGGCATTAATGAGGTAGAAAATGAGCATGTTGAGATAGAAAACTTGTTGGTGAGACGGATATTTCTGTCAGATCTCTAGCTCATTGGTCGTTCATCATTTAGGGAACATCCAGCTAATTGGGAGTACATCAATTGGAGCATTGGGGGCTATTTCTAAATCATATATAGAGCTCCAACAAATGGCATTGGAGCTTTCATCTTGGGGTAGCCTTGGTGAATTATACATGAAGCTCCAAATATTGCCAATTATATCAACTATCCATCTAGCAGCTAATGTTACTATTGTGCGAAGAAAATTGTTCGCTTGTTCGTAAGTAATGTACCAAGAGATTAGAGAGATGAGACCATGAGAAGGAGAATCGGGTGTCTTATTTATGGCTTCCTACATGGGCTAGCCATGGATATAATGAATCTTCTCCTCTCACTTCCTGGTATACGTCCTTGCCTCTTGTGTTATCTCCACTTGCATTCAATCCTCAAAATTTCCAGCAGAATGCATAAGTGATTAAATAAAGAAAGCATCATCAAGAAGCAAAGAGTGAAGGCAAAGGTGGATTATTTTGGCAATAGTAAAAGGGGCAATGCCTGTCTTTGAAATATTTTAAGGAAATTATAGATGAATTTTAAAATAAATATCAGCAGTATTTTCAATCTGTAAAATTAATGAATGAAACATCACTGGTTTTAGATGTTCTGTTTTTTCAATTAAGTGCAAGTATTCTTAAAGACAACCATTTTAGTAGCTGGCTTCTAGCTGTTTGAAGCTCAAATACTATAAATCCTATGTAACTAAAGATTTTCATCATGAAAACCCCAGTTTGAGAGGACCTTTTGAAATGCCTTAAGTGTTATCCTTTTTTGCAGTCAGATTGAAAGAGAATGTTCACCTTAATATTGTAATTTTCCTGTTGAGACAAAGTGGAAAGATGATCCTTCCTTCTACCAGTAAACAAGCCACACAGTGTGTGGAATACCTAATTGTTGTAAGCTAGTAGCTTAAATAATAAACATATTAAGGATAAAACAGCGATGTTTAAAAATTGATCAAATTAGCAAAAGTGAGATGCACATCAAGCATAGGATAATATGTGCAAAACAAACAAAATGCAGAAACTTTCTGTGAAATCTAAAATGCAAGCAACAACTAAAGTTTCCAGAGCTTAATGAAAATGGAAACAAGAATGACATGAAATACATATATAACTTTGAGCCAATAAAATAAACTTAACACTTGGATTTCAGCATTCTGAATCGATGCATGAAAACCCCAAGTGGTTTATCAGACACTGCTACATCACATATCGAAGAAAATTAGAAAATTTAAATTCAATATGACCATCGTAAAAATCACTCTAAGCATCCATGGCATATTTCACTCCAAACAAACATTTGTTTCGAGTCCATTACATTAAAATGTTTTCATAAATTTTACTATGTAACAGCAAATTTAAGCGAAAAATAAAATTATTACCTGCAGAATTACATTAATATCTGATATTCTGGCCTTGACAAGGCCTAAATTTAAGATCCCCCAACCTGCAGAATAACATTAATATCTGAAATTCTGGCCTTACTTGACAAGGCCTAAATTCAAGATCCCCCAGGAGGTGTGAGGCCACGATTTCTCCTTGGCCTTCATCAGTAACACCCTTGTCCAAGCAATCCACCCCTCCCATGACATCCTCTTGTCCCAAGTTGTACCGCACTCTAACATTAGCCTCAACCCTGTCTCTGCTTCCTTATCTACTTCATCATATCTCCCCTGGGAATTGTATATCTGAGTAAGAACAACACGAGACTCTCCTGTGAAAGGATTAAGCTCACAGGCTTTTGCAAGAAGGGTCTCCGCCTTCTCATGGGTCTTCTCCCCAGGGGGCATACAAACAGCTTCCCAATAGAAATCTCTGGCAGTCACCTGATCTGATGGAAATAGAACAGCTCTGCAGTGACCAAACATGGGGGATCACAAGCTCTATTTCTTCAAAACCCCTCTTCTTCTTCTCTTCTTCGTTGATATCCTGAACAGAACCAGTCAATTGCAATACACCAGCCTGTCAAACAATCCCATTATTTAATGAGCTTCTGATCTACTGATTTTCTTACCTCATGGGATAAAGAATAGTTGGTCAGATGGCATGTCTCCACATTCACAGCTAATAATCGGCATAAATCAAGAATACGATCTGTGGAAATTCCCTGTTTCCATAAAACAAACATATATTAAAATCTACTATCGAACCAAACATAACTATCCATAGATCTGGATGCTGCAAGATTGGATTATATTCATCATAATTCTTAAAGCTGGATCAAACATATATGACAAGACTTATGTTACCACCTACCGTCATAAGCACTGGATAATATTTTTTATGAGATAACGTACCTTTAAAATAACTTGAGAATCATCTGGAGTGTTCAACTGTGACGTCTAGCATAGTAGGCAGGACTGCAAGCAACAAACGATACCATATAGTCATTGGTTGCCACCCTAACAATTTATTATTTTTAAAAGCAAACGGAGACCTCATATTTGTATTGATATAAAAGTACTAAGATCAGATGAACTTGTGAATAGCCAAGAAGCTACCCATAGCTGGTCTTTGCCTTTTCAACCAATTAATCACATCGAGATCAGAGAGAACAACCACCGAAACGTAATGACAGGGCATGGGAGAGTAACCACAACAGTATAAGAACATCTAATATTACCATATAAAAGACATTTCATAAGGACACTTTATGAAGATGAGTAAAGAGAGAATATGAATCAAAGAGTTTTGACTTGGACAAGGAGTAGGCAATTTTGGTGAAAATTGAGCCTTTGGAAGCTGAAAAAAGTTAATGAATTAAAAAGCTTTCACTCAGACAAGAATCAGGCAATTTTGGTTAAAAGTGAGCTTTTGGAAGCCGACTTACAGATGGTAGCTATAAATCCCTTGCCAGGGGTGGACTGAGTTAAAAGAAAAAGAAAAAAACAACAATAGGATTGAGAATTTCTTTGTAAAGTGGATATTTTTGAATACCTAAAAGAGTATCTATTTGTATTTACTACATACCCTTGAAGAATGTGATTTCCATTCTTTTTTATTTAGGTTGTACTACATATTTTTTTTAAATGATATCTATTCCTTTTTGTCAAATAGAGGATTTGCAATACTTTTACTTGAAAAAGGAAAAAGGAAACCACTCAGGTTGTAGAACACCATCATTTTTTTATCAGTAACTGTACATTGATGTATGACATAAAAAAATTTGACTCCTAAAGATGAACAAACAAAATTTTAGATGTTTGAAAGCAGTTGTTTTGCAAGCTTTATGTGCAATCTCTCACTTGAAAGGGATTGGCATTAATGAGATATACAATGAGCATGTTGATATAGCAAACTTGTTGGTGAGACGGATATTTCTGTCAGATCTCCAGCTTATTGGTCATTCATCATTTAGGGAACATCCAGCTAATTGGGAGTACATCAATTGGAGCATTGGGGGCTGCTTGTGAATCATATATAGAGCTCCAACAAATGGCATTGGAGCTTTCATTTTGGGGCAGCCTTGGTGAATTATATATGAAGCTCCAAATATTGCCAATTATATCAACTATCCATCTAGCAGCTAATGTTACTATTGTGCGAAGAAAATTGTTCGCTTGTTCTTAAGTAATGTACCAAGAGATGAGAGAGATGAGACCGTGAGAAGGAGAATCGGGTGTCTTCTTTATGGCTTCCTACATGGGCTAGCCATGGATATAATGAATCTTCTCCTCTCACTTCCTGGTATACGTCCTTGCCTCTTGTGTTATCTCCACTTGCATTCAATCCTTAAAATTTCCATCAGAATGCATAAGTGATTAAATAAAGAAAGCATCATCAAGAAGCAAAGAGTGAAGGCAAAGGTGGATTATTTTGGCAATAGTAAAATGGGCAATGCCTGTGTTTGAAATATTTTAAGGAAATTATAGTTGAATTTTAAAATAAATATCAGCGATATTTTCAATCTGTAAAATTAATGAATGAAACATCACTGGTTTTAGATGTTTTGTTTTTTCAATTAAGTGCTATTATTCTTAAAGACAACCATTTTAGTAGTTGGCTTTTAGCTGTTTGAAGCTCAAATACTATAAATGCTATGTAACTAAAGATTTTCATCATGACAACCCCAGTTTGAGAGGACCTTTTGAAATGCCTTAAGTGTTATCCTTTTTTGCAGTCAGATTGAAAGAGAATGTTCACCTCACTATTGTAATTTGCCTATTGAGACAAAGTGGAAAGATGATCCTTCCTTCTACCAGTAATTATGGTCAAGCCACACAGTGTGTGGAATACCTAATTGTTGTAAGCTAGTAGCTTAAATAATAAACATATTAAGGATAAAACAACAATGTTTAAAAATTGATCAAATTAGCAAAAGTGAGATGCACATCAAGCATAGGATAATATGTGCAAAACAAACAAAATGCAGAAACTTTCTGTGAAATCTAAAATGCAACCAACAACTAAAGTTTCCAGAGCTTAATGAAAATGGAAACAAGAATGACATGAAATACATATATAACTTTGAGCCAATAAAATAAACTTAACACTTTGATTTCAACATTCTGAATCGATGCATGAAAACGCCAAGTGGTTTATCAGACACTTCTACATCACATATGGAAGAAAATTAGAAAATTTAAATTCAATATGACCATCGTAAAAATCACTCTAAGCATCCATGGCATATTTCAATCCAAACAAACATTTGTTTCGAGTCCATTACATTAAAATGTTTTCATAAATTTTACTATGTAACAGCAAATTTAAGCGAAAAATAAAATTATACGTGCAGAATTACATTAATATCTGATATTCTGGCCTTGACAAGGCCTAAATTTAAGATCCCCCAACCTGCAGAATAACATTAATATCTGAAATTCTGGCCTTACTTGACAAGGCCTAAATTCAAGATCCCCCAGGAGGTGTGAGGCCACGATTTCTCCTTGGCCTTCATCAGTAACACCCTTGTCCAAGCAATCCACCCCTCCCATGACATCCTCTTGTCCCAAGTTGTACCCCACTCTAACATTAGCCTCAGCCCTGTCTCTGCTTCCTTATCTGCTTCATCATATCTCCCCTGGGAATTGTATATCTGAGTAAGAACAACACGGGGCTCTCCTATGAAAGGATTAAGCTCACAGGCTTTTGCAAGAAGGGTCTCCGCCTTCTCATGGGTCTTCTCCCCAGGGGGCATACAAACAGCTTCCCAATAGAAATCTCTGGCAGTCACCTGATCTGATGGAAATAGAACAGCTCTGCAGTGATCAAACACGGGGGATCACAAGCTCTATTTCTTCAAAACCCCTCTTCTTCTTCTCTTCTTCGTTCTTCTGATTCCTTTCTTCCCTCTGGAGCAGTTTCTCCTCCCTCACAATTACAGTATAGAGAGCTCCCATTCGAGAAATGGAATTCATCCAAAGCCCAGGCTTACCATCCCCAGGCCAGAGAGCAGTCCATGTATTCCCCTTATACGTCGTAATTCCATTGTTGTTATCAAACAGAACGTCCTGAAAACTGAATAGCTGATCAATAAAATCTGCCATGGTCATGAAGAGGAATATGGCAACCAATCTTCTGGGCACCTGAACATCCTCCCCACTTTTGATATGCTTCACTCTCACACCTTCAGCTGGCAATACCTTCTGTATTTTTCTTCTCATTCGGGCAGGACAAACCCTTCCAGCTTCTCCCTGAATTGGATTTTGAGAATCTCATACTTCTCATGGATTCCATCAAGCCATTTGCCATTTTTGTCCTCAATTTCCAATTTTTGGAGCTCCAAGTCTTCTGCCTCGGCTTCTTTCATGGATTTATCTGATTCTTTGAGGGCAGAGACTAATTCTTCATCAGTAAAATGAAAGAGGAGATCATCATGGATGAGGGGCCGCTGACAGTCCAAGGCATCTAGTGGTGATAATCCAAGCCCTTTTTAGGCTGAGCAAGACCTCCTTGAATCATCTCATGGGTCCTGTAGCAGACTGGGTATGTTCTGAGGGTCAGAATATCATTTGCTACACCTGGAAGTACAAGCGTCGATCTGCTGGGTCGGATAGTATACTCGTCTAATCAATTGGATGGGTAAGATTATTTTCATCGTCTAACACTTAAATCAAAGGCTCAGAAATGTACACGTAACCCAAGAGGAAAGTTGATTTCAAAGGGAAACGCCTTACGGCGTAAATATTTATTATTAAAATAATATAAATATTTATTATAATAATAAGGATCGAATTGGTCATCATATTTTCCTAATTAATTTACTTTATTTTTTAAATGAATGCATGATTCTTTCATTTCTGGAATTAATTTTATATATATGAATGACGGAGGAATTACATCATCAAAATTTTATTTTGTTTATTAGTTAATTGTTTATAAAATTATAATTATAATTATTTAAATATAGATAAATATTACATTTGTTTTAGAGTGAGATTTATATGGATGTTCTACAAATGTTACAATAGTTTTTCACGAGGGACATTGGACCCTAGCTAAAATTACGATTTTCCATAGAGAGACAAAACTGAAAATTCATCCCGAGAGAATTATATAATCCAAAAATAAGGCCATTGAGCAAAAACAAGTTAGAATCCATAGCAACGAGCCTAAATTAGATCTCTATTATTTCTGGTGGTGTTGCAAGCTAGTGGAGGAATGCCCAAATAGTATTCAATGTGATTCATATGTTGATCGATGTTTTTGAGATGACCATGGAGGTGATCTAGGGAGTGTAAGATGTTAGTATTGTGCTCAAAATCATCTAACAAAATTCTACTTAAAGGATATTTAAGATGTAAATTCAAATCAATGGTATACATGTATTAATTAAGACAGTCATGGGTATATCTGACATCTAGAACCAAGTCAATTAGATGTACTGAGACTTCCATATCTAAAAGTTGTTGTTGATTGGAGACCCCTTCACACTCCATGTGAGAAAGTTCTTCCTAGATGGGACCTGGGATAAAGTCTCAAAACCGAGCAGCAAATTGCTAAAGCTTGTGATACATATATGTATCTCCCGGAGAGGCTCACTCCTAATAATAGGTAGCTCTTCAGTGGATGCATTCACCCATCGAGGCATGAACCGAAACCAAACCATACATAAATGTTGAGAAGGATAGAATATAAGGCAAACCGGTGAGCAAGGACCTTGAGAAAAGAAGTCACGTAAGGGAGGGGTGGGGGTATGAAAGCAAGAAGGAAGAGCAAGATTCGAGAGGGTGGAGTGAAAATTTGCTAGCCAATTACAAGGTAATAGAGAGAGAAAGCAGATAGAAACAAGAATGAGTATCGGCAAGGTAGGCTGGAAGCAAGAGGTGAGTCATTAGAGAAATTTTGAGGTCTAAAATGGGGTTCCTAAAAAATATTATAAAATAATAGTAAAAATAATAAAATAATATTAGATTACCTCATCAAGTTTTGGAGGAAAAAATAAAAAAACCTATTTTTTCAACTAGTATTTTCAACCTATCCCCATACGATTTTACTTAATTTTTGAGCAAGAGCACTCGTTGGATGTATAATTTAATTTTTCGTCCAAGGAGTACCCATGTTTCGATCTAACTACACAAAAAATGTAAACTACATGAAAAATATGATTGCAATGACGTTTTTCCATGTATTTCACATTATCGAAAGTATGCAACATGGGTACTCCTTGGATGCAAAATTAAATTCTACATCCAACGAGTGTTACCGTTCAAACTTTGAGTAAAATCGTAGAAAGATAATTTGAAAATACGAGTTGAAAAATATTTCTTTATTTTTTTATATTTTTACCTTTTTACTCCAAAAATGGTCAATCATCCGTCACGTTTGACATAGTCATATTGAATCCTATTAATTCTCATAAATTCGCTTTTTGTTGTAATTGTTTTAAAGCCAATTTTTTACCTCAAAATTTCTATAATAACCCACTAGCCAAATAGATAAATTCTAGCCAAAGAGGCAAAGAGAGTTTAGAAAAAAAGAATTTCAAAAACACGAAGCAATAGAGAAAGAATGGGCCATTAATAAAAAAATTCAACTCAGAAAGTCATAACTAAAATTGGATAAGAAAACATACCTAGTCTGACAATCTTTGAACCATGAAATGTTGCAAGACTCTAGCTTCCATAATTGGTGGTGTAAAATGAGCTATTATCACCTATGTGTGACCCGATGCTCTGACTTGCATGCCACTTATATAAGCCCAGGAGTGGAAATTGTGAACCTTGACCTACAAACTAGGAGGATGAGGAGAAAGTTCCACAGTGATGCTTAGGGTGTTGAAGAATTTGACTAAGACTCCAACTACTAAGAACGATAATGGAAATTATAAAAGGGCCTAACAAGTTTTTACTGGATTGAACTGCCAGAGACCCATAGAGAAATATCTAAGTTGAGGATATAACAATTAAACATACAAAGGGTTGTCCAGTATCAGAATTTAGGTAGGCTCACACTACGAGGAGAGTTGGATTTATAAAGATAGAAGTGCCACTCATTGAGGACAAGGCTATGATATGGCCACTGTGGTACACGGTCTTAGGATTAAGGATCCAACATACCTCTTATCTCAAGTAAGGTATTAATAACTTGATTGTCATTCAATATACTTGTGAGGGTGGGCTGCCACATCCCCATAGTGGAAACCTATCCCTACCCATTTACTTTAAAAACGCCCATGTAGGATTATTTTTGTTTATAATTAAATTAAATATAGTATTGTATTATTTATTGTGATTAAAATATATTTTTATACATTTCTAAGGTTGACATATGTATTTCAAGTATCAATCATTTGTTTTAATGATATCTATTAAATATATATTCTTATATATAAATATATTTTTGTTTGTTTATATTTATATTTAACTAAGATATGGTATTATATTATTTTTTTATAGGTATTAATTGTTTTTACTAGATTTATCATTATATTAGTATACATATATTTTAATTCGGGATTTATTTAAGTTCTAAAAGAGATCAAATCTCTTATCATGAAAATATTTTATTGAGTTTAAAATTTGAAGAAAGGTTTAACCCTGATTTGGTTCCTCTCAAAATGTTGTATATTTGAGATAGGATGGAACTATGCTGATTTTTAATAATATTACTTTTGTTTATATAAATTTCACATATCTATATTTAGAAATATTATTACTTTTTATTTTATTAAAAGTACATACATATATACTTGTTTTATAAATTTCATGATTTGATTTTTTTAATATGATATGTATAGCATTGATTGATTATATCTATCTATCTATCTATCTATCTATCGATATATATATATATATATATATATATATATATATATATATATATATATATATATATATATATATATATAATTCTTAAAATATATCAAATCAATTTTAATTTATAGTTATTATTTGTATTTTATATATTTTTCACATTTTTATATTTAAAAATGTTTTTCGTTTTAATTAAATGGTTATTGATTAAATGTATTAAATTTTTACATATTTATTAATTATATGTTCTAAAATTTGATGGTTATGAATATGAATTATTATTATTTAAATTAATATTAATGTGACATGTATTAATGATTTTTCCCTATATTTTTTTTAATTTTTTTAATAAAAAAATTTACAATATCACAAACTTAATTGTATCAATTTATTATCTTTATTAATTTTTGACACTACAACATCTATTAAGTTAGACATTTAAATGCTCACGCTTATTTACCATATTAATATATTAAGTTCGACATTTAAATGTTCACACTTATTTACTGACATTACAACATCTCTCAGATTCACATATTGGGCTGACAATATAACATTTCTCCTGTATTAGGTTATAGAGTGGCTCTCAACAAGAAAAAAACATTATAACATAACAAATTTGAATTGAAAAAGTTTATTATTTTTTAATTGATCCAACATTATGTTTTATTATTATTATTATTTTGATATTACAACATCTCTCCCATATTGCCCTATAAACTGCTTCTTCCTAGAGACAAAAAAAAATAAAAAAATTATTGTTATCTTTATTTCTATTAAAACCCCCATAATACATATATCTACCAATATTATGTTTTTATTATTATTATTTTTTGATATTACAACATTTCTCTCATATTGAACCGACATTTAAATGTTTGCACACATTTACAGACATTAAAACATCTCCCCCCGACTAAATTGTAGAGTGTCTCTATGAAATTATTTCTTGTTATAAGTATTATATAATTTTTAAATTTAACATCTAATTGCGAGTATATAAAATATAGTTTTCAAAAAAGTAATGTTACAAAATAATAAAAGAAACACTGACACCACACAAATTATGCTATTAAGGCATAACAATGTGTAAAGGAAATACACATGGGCAAAAGTATGGTATCTTTAGGTAATTTGGCACATGTACATTCATTACATGAATTTCCACCCATAATAGAAACTACCACATATTTACTTGAACAAAATGTTGGTTTATACAATGTAGTTATCTTTTAATCGTTGTCATAAATTTTAATAATTCCCACCTTGATGATACTATAATTGATACTTTGTTAGGGTCATTTTATCACTTCTTTTATAATCCAAGAGATGTTAAACACAATCACAACTTCTTTAATAATATTTGTTTTGTAAATATGTTTGCGTAATTTTCTTGAATGTGGATTGTTTTTAAATCTACCATTGAAGAATGAAGGTATGTATTGCTTCCTTCCTTCCTTGCTACAACTTGGCGCTCTCCATGTCACCCCAATTTTTTGGAAGAGTAGCTTATTCTTACTTCGTTGATAAAAGTATTTTTCCTTCTACATAACTTCGTGGAAGTATTTGGATCTTCAAATTTTATCTTTTCCACCACAGAATGACTACAACCCTTTTACAAATCATTGTATTTTTTTTCATCTTTAATTAAACAAACATTTTTTAGTAATTCGATGAATTTTCTTCCATATTCCTCCATTTTCATACCCCCCATCTTAAATGGAAAGAACTCTTGATTTTTTCCTTCATATTAATGTTCCAATAAATACTCATTTTTCAAGTACCTTTTAAACTTCCTCCATGAGATTTTCCTCACATTCAAGTTTTTTATTTCATTGAGTTGATTCCACCACATATTTTATTTTCATTTCAAGTGGTAAATTAAAATTTCAAGCCTCTATGTTGGATTAGTAATTGTACAACTAGAGCTACATTCTTATATTTAGCAATGAAGATTTAATTTCCTCTCCTTACTTATCCTCACCATCAAATGTAGGAGCCTTAATCTTCCTAAGATTTCCTTGCAAGCTATCCAAGTCATGTTTCCTTCTTTGTTGTTTAAATAGTGATATACGTAGATTACTCCCATATTATGAGGAAACATAAGCTCACTTAGTTAAATGTTTTCATGAGTGATGTTGATGGCTACCAACATTCCTATAAATCCTTAAATGTTCAACATCCTCTCTCCTAACTTTTGAATTGTGTTCCTATACCTGCCTCAAAGCAAATATCTTATCCATTCACCTTTGTAAACTATTTAAGCTCTATAGAAACCAAGTATTATTTTGATGTTTTTCCTTCATTAACCTTTCATTGTTATTCTTAGAATTGAGCTCCTCCATTCTAGGAATCCTCATGGTCTCCTCTAAGTTTCTATTCTCTGACCTACCCATTCCATGTTCTTTTGACTTTGTGTCAACATTACCCATGCTAAAATTCATACCTCTAGCCTCTTCTTCATGACTATCAGTCACCTGGGCATTTATCATACGTCTAATCCTCATCAATATTCTACTCCTATAGGCCACCAATAGACCTTATTTGAAATAAAAAATTTGGGTTGAAAGATGTATGCTCCTTCTTGGTATCTCTCTATTAGTTATTTGTTTGCTCAATAATACTTTTATGGTTGATATGTATGGCATGTAAATTTTTGGCCAAAATTTCATAACTTTTTCTTATAATTCTATTACAACATCTTTTTGTTTCCTTGAAACATTATATGCCCAAATTTCAATTCTTTCTCCATGGTTGTGCTTTGTTCTTAAAGAGATTTCTATTGGAGTTATTTTGTGTCACAATCTAAGCTATAGTTGAAGAGTTACACATTTTGGAAGTAAATTGATCCCTAATTTTCCCCTTATATTGTTTTAGTCATAACTTACTCTCACTAACTCACTTTCACAGTTGTAATATATCGTGAGAAATCTCTTTCCGAGCTATTTTAGTTAAATTATAAACACTTTTTGTATCAATGCTACACATCCTTCATGGATTTTCACTAACCAAAAATGTCATTTTAGTGCCCTAAATTCCTTCCAAGTTGATAATGAAAAAATCAATGAAAATTTTAAAAGTTATGGCCTTTTTCACTATCTTAGTACTTTAAATCAACTAAAAGTACATGTAACTCTTCTCTACAACTATCATACAATTATATGAGTAGTATTTGTGCTCTCTCTTTGATTGCTAAGTACATGTGTGTGTGTATTTCTTAGTTTTCATACACACACACTTACAAAGGATTAAGATCATGTGTTTCCTCTTAAAAAGACATAGGTCATAAATTAGAGAGGGTAAAATATGTCTTCCTTCTTATACATTAGGAGTCAAATCGTTGCAAACAATTAAGTCCCTTATCCTTTAAACAATAAAACTTTACACATCAATTTTATCTTTTGCTTAATCATGACATTAAAATTAAATATTTTATCTTTCGCTTAATCATGACTTTAAACTTAAATATTTTATCTTTCGCTTAATCTTGACCTTAAAATTAAGTAATTATATATATGTTTAGTCCTCCGTTATCATTGAAAATGCAGTGAGTTTGCACATCTTCCCTTAGTACACATGCAAGTACTTTTTCTTCCTTTGGGTTCTACCTTTGCTCCATGGTTCACTTGTAAACTTACCAAACTCCAAAAAAGATGAGAGATTCTCCCTTCAACTTCACTTTTCCCCGTGGAATTTCTTTAGTGGTTGCGAAAACACGCAGGGTCCATTCCCCACGTCCTCCCACAACATGCCACTTACACACTTGCATATCTGATGGTTGATATTGGTGTAGATAAACAACCCATAATTAATGGTTGATATCTGATGGTTGAATGTTTCACTTTTGATGGATTCAATAGCCATAGTTAACCTAATTCAACTCTCTAAGGCACAGTTTAGGCAGAGTTTGCATTTTAATAGATCCAATTTCCATGATTAACTATATCAAATTCCAACATGTGTGCAAGTTAAAAAGTTACGTTTTCTATGTATCTAAGAGTTACATTTTCTATGTATCTAATGGCCCAAATCTATATTAGATAGCAACATGTGCATGTTAATACCAAGTTACACTTTCGACAAAATATACAAAATAATAAGCAATAGCTTTTAAGTGTTTCAAGATTATTTATTTATATTCGAATTTAAAATAATTTAATACTGGTGTAATAATGAGATTAATTTTTTTTACATGGTAAAGTAAAATATATAATACTATTTTAATAAAAAATAATATTTTATATATTATTTTAATAAAAAGATAATTTATGATGAAATAGGAATTTTAAAATATTAATTTAATTATCAATAAATATTAAGTTAATAGTAAAGATTTAAATTCTATAAACTATTATTAATAGTAATTATGGATAAAGGGTTGGGATTTATTTTAAAAGTAGTTATGTTTTTTCCATTTTCAATTTAATTTTAAAAAATGTCATATCAACTAATTTCAAATTTAGTGTGGTTTTTGCTTATGACATTGAATTCTTATTGCATATTGTTGTTTTACTATGTTGTTCTTGTTATATCTCTATCAAATATTATTAGTAGTAATTATGGATACAAGGTTGAAATTTATTTCAAAGATAGTTATGTTTTTCCTTTTGAATTTAATTATAAAAAATATTAAGTTTAGTTTTTATTATTGTTGTTTTAGTATGTTGTTCTTGTTATAAAAAAATTATATATATCTATATATATATATATATATATATATATATATATATATATATATATATATAAAACTCATTTTTGTATGTGGAGTGCTACATTCATATAATATTTTATTAGGAAAATCCAGATAAAGGGATCACTTCTTGTAGGCTTAACCATGAAGCCTAAGAGTGAGAGTGTGAAGATAATTGAACTAATAACCTCTCAATAATAATAAGTATTTTAACTACAAAGATCTAATTAAACTAACCTTTAGAACTTATATATGCTTAAATCATATATTAATCTTATTTAAAATTAATTGACAATAATAAATTCAAATAAAATAACAATATAGCTAGTTGTTATAATTTTTTAAAAATATTTATAATATATAAAATGTATTATAAAACAAATATTTTTATATTTATTAAAATTGACTTTTATACATGTTCATCATTTAATTTTTATATATTCATTAATAAGAATCAAAATATATATACTCATATTTAAATTTAAAAATAAAAATAAAAAAATAAAACATATTTTTGATCATTTATTTTTAATCAATTATATAATTAAATAAAATATGTACGTAAGGAGAATATTTATAAGCTGGAAAATTATTGATAGAAGCAATTTCTTATTTTTAATCTTTTTATTTATTTGTGGCTGTTGTTGTTCTTTTCCCTAATAATATTTTCATTAGAATGTAAAAATTGTCTATAGTTATAAATAGTGGACTATGGTTATGGTAATATGGATGGAATTTGGATTTAATGATATTTTTTCAAATTCTATTATTGTAAAGGTGGATATAGAAAACATTACATATTTTAAATTTAATTATTTTTTAATTTTGAAATTGATTCTAATTTTGTTGAGTAATATTCATTATAATATTTTTTGTGTAAATATCTTTATAATATTTTTATTATGTGTAAATTGCTTATATTTTTCTTTTATTCTTCAAGGGAAGAGTGAGGAGAAATATAAGTTATTATATTAATATTTATCATCATCAATAATTAAACTTAGGTGGGGGAGATAACAACCATTCTTCCTATTCATGGCACCTATCTAGTGTTTATCTTTGCTTGCTTCAAAAAATGTCTCCGGTTCAATCATGGACAACATGGAAAACTAAACTTGATCTATTGTCTCAACAAGTTTCCTTTTTGTTTTAACCCTTGCATTCTTATCACCAATAATTTGATTTTAGGATGGTACTTTTGTATATACCTTGAGGGTTCTTTCGAATGGGTCTTTGTTTCCTCCACATCTTCAACATGTTCTTCCTCTCTTCATTGTTTTGTTGATATAGGGTATTGATAAAGCATGTCTTCTTTTTCTTGATAGGTAGTTCCTCATCAACCTTCACATCTATATAATAAAAAGTCTTATGAAGCCTTTTATTGTAGCACATGTACCCTTTTCGTTTTGGTTAATACCTTAGGAAGATTTCTTCATCTAACCTAGCATTAAACGTTCCCAATTTCTCGCCGTTGTTTTTAATATAATACTTACTATTAGACAGTTTGAAATGTTTCATTGATGTTGGTTTTCTATGCCATAATTCATTGGGTTTCTTATCACAGTTGGGTATAAGATGTGCCTTATTCAGTATGTGAATTTTTGTGTAAATAACTTCTTCCCAATAGTTTTGAGGAATATTCCTTTCCTACATCATCTCTCTAGCCATTTGTTGTACTAAATTGTTTCTCCTTTCAACAAATCCATTCTACTAGGGTGTGGTCACAATGGTATACTTCCTATTTATTCCATTTTCATCATATAATTCTACAAATTGATTTATCGTAAACTCTCCTCCTTTGTCTAAGTGTATGCACTTTATCTTGTAGCTTGTTTGGTTCTTTATGGGCACCTTAAAGACTTTAAATTTCTCAAATGCTTCTGATTTATTTCTCAAGAAGGATACACATGTTAGTTAGGAATAATCATCAATCATTGGCATGAATTAACACTCACCTTCAAGTGCTTATGTTCTAGAAGACCCACACAAATACAAGTGTATTAGTTGCAATGGCTTGCTAGTTGATAGTTGATTCTTGGTCTTGAACAGAACACAAGCTTGTTTCCCCATTTGGCATGACTTGCAAATAGGATTTTGGGGCTTCATTATCTTAGGAAAATATCTTACAATGCTCATTTTACTAAGTCTGATGACATGGTTGAAGTTTAGTTTTCCTAGTCTCCTATGCCACAACCAACACTCATCTTGTTTGCCCAAATAACATTCTTCATTGTCTTCCTTCAAAACATATACATTGTTTTTTGTTCAGATTCCTCTCATAAATATGTTTCCTTTTGTAGATGACCTTATCTCACAATATTGAGCTCTATAGATGACACCATAACCTCTATTGCACATCTAACTTACACTCAACAATTTATGTTTCAGTACATCTAAGAACAATACGTCATGTGCCTTGCCTTTGCCTTTATTCCAACTAATTGTACCCTTTCCTTTTACCTTTTTGTTGCATCATTTCCGAAGGTGACATTTCCATATTTATTTTCATCAAAAGACATGAACTTACTTTTGTCCCCAGTCATATGCCTAGAGCAACCACAGTCCACATACCAGTGATTGTTTTGGTTCTAAGCATAACGAACTAAGCCACACTTACTCCTTTTCTACTCTTCCTTTTTCTTTTTCCACTACATGGGTTCCTATGTCCTATGATTTCCATGAGTTTGTGATAAAAAAAATTTGAGTTGACATTCATAAGATGTTGGGTGCGAGATCCCCCAAGGGAATTTTTTGGGCTTAAAGCCCAGATTTTGGTCAAAACATGTAAATTTGATGTAAAGACTCCTCATTTTGTGGGCGCAGAGCGTGGAGTTTGTACACGAGTCATAAGGTTGTCCGCCCTTAATTTTGTAATGTAATGTTGACTTTAGAGATCTACCCATGGTTCGTGGACCATGGGATTGTATAAATAGAGTGAGGCTCTAAGTTGTAAAAGAAGTAGAGAATGAAGGATGAAGAATTGAGTCTTGTCTGAAGTGTATAGTCGAGTATTTCAGTTGTAGAGTAGGAGAAGGCTCTGTAGCTGAGTGTGCAGAGGCCTAGTAGTCCGCAGCTGAGTGTGTGGACCCCTGCAGCTAATTGCACAGGGTGAGTTGAGTCTGTAACCATTGAAGCATTAACAAAGATAAGTCTCGCATTAATTATGTGTATCTATTTCTTGTTTTTATTCTTTGTGTATATTGGGTATGAATTGCATTTTCACTCTTTGTATAGTGCGCAAACTTATATGTTTGTGTTGATTAAGTAAATGTGAGATAAGTATCTGTTTACGCAAAGATAACTAACAATTGCAAGAAGATAAGCAAGATCCACAGTGTAACTTAGGTAAATAACTTAGATTGCTGCCATAAGCAGTGCGAGAGCACCTCAACCCCTGGTGAGGGTTGCGCGAAGGCGGTTAAAATAGGTCGCGAAGGTATCGCAGGTTAGTATAGTGCACGAAGTGACCTTTGCGAAGGTATTCATAGTTGGACTAAATTGACCCGTCAGACATCTCGAGGGTGCGGAAACTTGGTTCCAGCATCCCTCCATACTGCTTCGAGTAAGACTTTAGTCCACGCTCTATGGGCTGATGCTGAAAGGGCCAGTAGTGTAGGGATTTGTTCAGCTAATTAAATCCGAACCTGGGTTAGGACCCCTCAAGCCCACACATGGTTTCATTACCGAGACCGGAATCTGCATAGAGATGTCTAATGTCATATCATTGGAATCCAGCTAAGAAGGAAATTGAAGGTTGGTTGGACATTAGAATTCATGAGTTCATGATGCAGGAGAACAAGAATCTGCAACTGACAAAAGAAGAGTGGTTAGACTACTACCTATACATAGATATCCATGAAATCACCTTCGTATCTTTGCTACTAAGTTGTACGAGTGGATTGCGAAACTAGCAGATAGCCAAGGAAGGTGGAAACTCGACGGTCCTATTTTGTGGACCCTAGAGTTGGTGTGTAGATTGGAAGCATCGGAGGATAAGATCACGCGTTTTGTTGATCACTAGCTCGATCGGATTATAGGATGATTCATTACTGAGTTCGCGGTAGACACTTCAGTCAACTATATCGAGGTAGAGCAATGCTTCCTCAAAGGACCACAAGGTAAGTACATAAAGTCTCTGAATACTTGGATTAAAATGCTATTGTGTGAAAAGAGGGTTATGCAATTAGTTTTATGTTCGAAGCTACGCAAAGCGGAAAAACATATAGAAACGAAGGAAGTAAGGGACCAAAGAATAGCCCTCTGATTTCACCTCTGCAAGGGGACGAGGAAGAGCTCGCGAAGGTCTCTTCACAAAGTGTGATCCATTTGATAAGGCAAAGAATTCCTCGAATACCACCCACACCCACACCACCACCAACTTCACTGCCTTCACCTCCATCTTCACCCATACCATGTCCGCCGCCACCATGAGTCAATATGGCAAGCACGATAAAGTTGCATGTGTTCAAGGGAGTGGGAAATGAGGATCTAGACCAATTTTGGTTCATCATAAGAGTTGTATGGGAAGTGCAGGGAGTTACAGATGATAATATAAAGAAAGCGACACTGGTCAGCACTCTGCAGGATTGCACACTGACTTGGTATATTAAGCATTCTATTGATAACCCAAATGTGGGAATCGCGGATACTCAGAAGTGCTAAACACAGAATTTAGTAGGCTGAAGTTTGAAGCATAGTCGATCATTGGATTCAAATAAATCACGATGCTACCAGGTGAGATTCCTTGGGAGTTGGATCAAAGGTTGAAGTGTACGATTTGCGAAGCTAATATGAATCTGACAGACGGATAACATCGTGAATGGTTTGTTGCATCGCTAACACCACATTTAAGGAGCGTGTTATCTCAGCAGAAATTAACGACTCAGGAAGAGGCCTTAGAGATTGTGATGAGGCTGCATGAGACCCTGATACAGGATCCCAACTTGGGAGTTCAATAGATCCACACGCAGTTGAAAAACTTATGCCTTGAGATGCAAAGTCTGAAATAGGACAAGACAGCTCGACCAGAAGTATGCGAAGAGGTGTGGTGCGTAAAATGAAAGGGTTAGGGTCATGATAAGGACCAATGCCCAGTGTTCACAAATTACCTCGCAAGAGGAGGACCGATGCCGTTAAGGCCGAAAGCATAGGCAAGACCTCTTGTGGCACCTGCTTTGTGGTGCACGATTTGTGAAATAGGTGGAAAGCATGATACGGACAATGCAAAACTCACAACAATTGTTATGTAACTTTTGTAGGTCGGTGGGAAACGATGAGCACACTTGTAGGAGTTATGAGTTGATGATGGATAGAACTCCAACCTACAGAGTTCATGCCGAATGATGGCCCCTAGACCTGAATGCAGGAGTGGCACGAACATGATTTCAGTGGCGTGGACAGGGTTGAGGTGGAGGAGGACCTGGAAGAGGTCATGGACAACTGATATGCTACAATTACGGAGGGCTGAGACATTATGCCCGCGATTGTATGAACCCAACGCGTCTATCATGTCTATATTGTAATTTTTTTATCATGAGATAGAAGACTGTCCTACGCTGATAGCTAGGATACATGACAAAGGATCATTACTGCCTCCCCCAACTCAGAACCTGCAGATGATGAGGTCTGAGTCATGCGAGGAAGATCCAAATGTGAACATTATGCTCCAAAGTGGAATCACGATGGGAGATGACAAAGGTAAACAACCTGAAGATAGTACTTGGGTTTTCAAAGCTCCGACAAAAGAAGCGGAGTTTGATTTGGAGCAAACTTAGGAAACCTTCATGGAAGCTAAGAAGAGCTTCACTTATGCCTCCACTTCAGGAAGCAAGGATAAACCGGAGCCGAAGATGGACCCATCTATGATCACGACATTCCTGTAAACATGCATTAAGTTACTACACGATAGTAAAGCTGTAAAGGGATTACAGGAACTCATTAACAAATGTGTTGAGACCACGCCAGGAGAACCATGCATAGTCCGGAAGATTGGAAAGCATAAGATGAGAATGGGGAGAGAAATTAGGTTAACCACATAAATTGGAGAATATGAGATGGACCAAGTAATTCTGGATTTAGGATCGGATGCGAACGTGCTGTTGAAGCAAACATGGGAGTGCATGGGGAGACCAATGCTACAATTGTCTCCTATTCAGCTGCGAATGGCGAACCAGTAGAAGGTAATACCCATGGGGCGATTGCAGGGACTCACAATGGATATTGAGGGAGCGAGCGCACTAGCAGACTTTGAAGTGATAGAGATTGTTGATGACAACAATCCTTATCTCGTACTCTTAGGAATTGATTTGGCCACTGACATGAACAGGATGATTAATCTGAAGAAGCCATAGAAAATTTTAGGGGCGAATGCTCGCCCTTTGGCGAAATTAAGGGGTTTTAAATTTTTAGTGGGCGAATATTTTGTATCATAGTACATTTTTACAAATCACCTCAAATAGACCACCTTATTTTAAGGGAGAGGGTAAAAAAGGTAAATTTAGCCCTTGAAATTAGGAGTTACAACCTTCCATTCCCCATTTTCAAGAATAGGTTTTATTTAAGTGAATCCTATGGGCCAAAGGCCCGAATACCATATTTATAAAAGAGGTATGGTAAATTAATAAAAATATAAATAAATGAGAGGTATGGTAAATAAATAAAACATTTTTTATATTTACTCCATAAGTCACCTTATATACATGCAAGGGTGTAAACAAATAAAAATATAAGTAAAGTGGAGGTATGGTAAATAAATAAAACGCCTTTTTATACTTACTCAAAAGGTATGATAAATAAATAAAAATATAAATAAACTAGATGCATGGTAGATAAATAAAACCTCTTTTTATATTTAGTTCATAACCCTCGTTCTATTTATGAAGGCTCAAGAAAGAG
Organism: Pinus tabuliformis; assembly: GCA_031772625.1. Lineage (NCBI taxonomy): Eukaryota > Viridiplantae > Streptophyta > Pinopsida > Pinales > Pinaceae > Pinus > Pinus tabuliformis. The sequence continues at coordinate 112,290,412 of CM062820.1, read as the reverse complement.
GTTTTATTTAAGTGAATCCTATGGGCCAAATACCATATTTGTAAAAGAGGTATGGTAAATTAATAAAAATATAAATAAACTAGAGGTATGGTAAACAAATAAAACATTTTTTTATATTTACTCCATAAGTCACCTTATATTTAGGAACACTCAAAAAATGCGTTATATTTAGGTGAAACCTATGGGCAAAATACTATGGGACAAATACCATGGACTAGATTGTTATTAATACCATGCAAAAAAACATTATTAACCCTAATATTAGTATTAATAAAAATAAAAATGGCACATGGTATTGACCCATGGTTTTCACGTAGCCTATTTAAATGGAGGAATTAAACCAACATAGATCCATCTTTACTCATCTACTAACCCCCGAGAGGTATATATCGTGATATGCAAACTAGCATAGAGTTAAAAAATATTTGATCCGCTCAAGAGTAAAAATGGATGTTGTAATTTAATGTATGTTAAACATTTTAGCTTGGTTAAAATAAAAAATAAAATAAAAATCAACTATTAATTTTATTAATTTTTATAAATTACTAATAGTAATTTTTAAGCTCCAGGTTTATGATAACCCATGGTAGTACCATGGTATTCATGTGAGCATAGACTATTTAAAGGGGAAATTCTACCATGGTATTCATGTGAGCATAGACTATTTAAAGGGGAAATTCTATCATCTTCGATCCATCTTAATTCTGGGTCTACCAAGTGCTCAAAGGGATAAATAGATTTCATCCCCCTAATAGTGGTAGATGTGGAGTTAAGATGGATATAGGTTGGTTTTTATGATAATGAAGATATTAAATAGACTTAGGAAATTATATTGTAAAAACATCTTAAGGTGAATGGTTAAAGCATAGACATTGGACAAGTATATTTGTATACTTTAGTTTTAAACTGAAACAAATCCAAGGCTAAAAGGAATGGATTGATTGCACTAGTCATCCTTCTATAAATTTCCAACATATGTTGGAGTAAACAGATTGTAATTTGGGTAATTTTTCTAATTGCAAATAGGAACATACTTTTGTATTGGCAGGGTGATTACGAGGTCCCTAGAAGTGATGAATTTGAATTTTTCTTGGTTTTATATATAGTATTAGGTTTTCTCTCATGCTTTCTGTGAATGGCATGAGTGACTTTTATCCTACACCCACTAGGTTATCGATATGTAATTTCGGTAATTTTGATTTCAAAAGATATTTTAAAGAAATGCAATGATTTCATTTGTGTATTCAATAAACACAAGATTTTATAATTGAGTAAAATATTCGCCATGCCTGGTGAGAGATTCGCCAAAAAATTATATATACATATCATATTATTGATCAAATCGCCTTCCATTTTTCCTATATACCATGGAGATTCACCCATTTATTATACATGTAAATTTACGGGGTGTTCTTAAAATTTTCCCTGGAAGAAGCGCAAGATGATTTTTGAAAAGAAGTCACTGCACGTAGTTATACCTCTAGACTCTGTTGAAGGATTGCGCTATACAGAGCCGGTGCGTGACTATGAAAGTGACAATGATTTGGACTGCATCTACAAAATAACCGCGCGAGAGCAAGATTGGGTAAATCCCACCACGGACGGGCGGATCTCATGGGAGCGTGAAATATCCTGTACATCAGATTCTGATGAGGAGATAGAGCAATGGCAGAACCAATTACAAGAGGTAACCACGCTGAACTGTAATATGATGAGAAGATCGTTGCACTGCGTATTGATGAAAGTGAGGGATCTGCCTACTTATGATGGATTACGTGAGGTAGATACTTGAACTGATAATGAGATCTAAGACATTTATTAAGGTATTACAGACTTATGTGCATGGATATGCTTATGTTACTTTATGCAATGGATCGATAAGATTGCGAAATACATAGACAATGAAGCAGTAAAAGAAAATAATAGACAAACAATAGTGTGAGCTCAACTTGAGTCTCAACACACAATAGATACAACAACAAGAGTTTGCTTGAACCTCTCAAGCTTCTCTGAGTACACAAACTCTCTCAATCACTCTCTGTCTCTATCTTACTTTATGTCTTGGAACTGCCTCCAATACTACTTATCCCTGTTTTCTCTCTGTCTATGGCTTTAAAGCCAATTTGTGCTACCTGTTCGTTTCTCCTTCTCAGCTTTTTGTCTCCTGGCCTCTGTCTGCTCGAATCCCTCTTCTAGCGTTAAATAATCATTGTCTACCACCTGCAAGGGAGGTGGCCACCTGTTTTGCAATGGATGGGTGCATCGGGCATTCGAAATCCCTGAACCAGCCACTCTCTGTTAACATAGAGAAATGTATTCGAAACTGAGAAAATCCACCAAAAAATACTATGTATCGGACTTCAAAAGTCCTCAAATCCAATATATACTCCTATCGGGTCCGCCTATGAGTCGTTATCATACGTCGCAATGGCATGTCCCTTTGTATTTTAGAAATACATTAAAATTGTGAAAATAATGTAAAAATGGCTCCCTCCGGACTTCAAATATTATGTATTTTCATTCCAAACCCCTTCGGGTCCGAGTTTTATCACACTAGCGTTGTTTCTTTGTATTTCGAAATACACAGAATTACATTAAAAATGTCAATCTACGGATCCAAAACTTTATTGCATCTCCTTTGTAATTCTATTGGGTCCAGCTGTCATGTATATATACATATGTGCCCGCCCTTCTATATGGCTCTGATGTGACTTTGCAATGCGACTTGTCATAATCGCAAGTCGCATGAGCCCCGAGTCGTGGTAAGTGCTTCTATTGAAATCCAACGATGCAATATGGCGATGCAACGTGGGCCGTCGATTTGTGTGCTTGATTGACGGTCCTCGTTGACCCCGCTGATTGATATCGCAACATACATATGATCTCCATCGATATCTATCGATTGCCACTACCGATTGTGATTCGCTAGTCAGATCTGGAAAATTGATTGACCAAATCTAACGGTTGTAGTGCATTCACTGTTAGGCCTCTGTTTTCACTGTTTTCTTGTGGTTTTCGCCTCTTGATAGTGTTTTTTTGCCTTTTTGAAAGGTTTTCTCATGCGATTTTTTTTTGTCTTTTAACGATTTTAAGTAGATTTCTAAGACTTTAGATAGTGTTTTGGATCCATTTTGGATCACGCCTTCCCACTGAAAAAGGCTTTTGGATCACCAAAAGTTGTTTTCAAGCATCGATCAAGTTAGGATACAGCTCCCTCACTTGCCCAATCTCTATCCATTTTGCACTGCTGGGTTTTGAACCTCTGAGTCCAATTTTTAGGTACTCAACATCCCCTCTGTGCGTGGTTCTCACCTTCCTGTCCAGAACTATTTCTTCCTGCAATTCATTGAGATATTCAGGCAACAAATCATCAATAGAAGGCAATTGACTTTGCTCTTCAGGATCTTCAATTAATGAAGGTTCAAACAGTCTTAAATTTTTTGCATTTACCATTGAATAGATGTGGATGTAAGCTAGCAAATCAAGGAAAAAATAATTCTTACCAATTTTCTCAACTATCTTGAAAGGCACATACCTTATTGTCGTCAACTTCTTTCCTTCACCTTTCATTCTCTCTTTGCTGATATACAGCCAGACTTGATCAGCAACTTGGAAACTATGCTCCATCCGATGCTTATCATGCCTTGCCTTGTACTTGGCTTGGCTCTTTTCCAGCTATTCCTGCACTTCCTGGTGAATTTCTTGGATATGTTCAATGAACCTCATTTCTTTGTCCACATCGTTGTGTCCATCAACTGCTATTTCTTTTTCAAAGACAAAATCCAAGGAAGACCTTAGTATAAAACCAAAACAAGTCTCAAAAGGAGATCTCTGTGTAGAAGAATGTTTAGCACGGTTGTAAGCATGTTGGACATAACATAAATGTTCATCCCAAAGCTTGGGATGCTTGCTGCAATAACCCTTGAGCAACTGGATCACTCTCCTATTGACCACCTTTGTTTGGCCATCTATTTGTTGATGAAAGGTTGTGCTCTTCTTCAGTTTGGTGTCCATCAATTCCCATAGACTTGACCAAAACTTCCCAACAAATCGAGAATCTCGATAAGATACTATGGAGCTAGGTAACCCAAAATGCATCCAGACATGCTGAAAGAACAATTTTGTTTTTTGTTCAGCTGTAATCTGTTTGTTACAAGGTATTAAAATACACATTTTGCTGAACCTGTCCACAATAACATACAAATAGTCATCACCTTTTCTAGATTTTAGCAATGCCCCAACAAAATCCATGGAAACACTTTCCCAAGGACGAGAAGGAACTGGAAGTGGAGTGTACAAGCCTAGCTTTCAATTGCTAGGCTTGCTTTTAGCACACATGCTACACCCTTTAATATATCTAGAAAATGTTTCATGCAATTTTGGCCAATAGTAGAATCTTTGCAGCTGTGCAACTATTTTACTTACCCCAAAATGACCTAATATCAGAGATGTGCTTCCCTAATTACGTTAACTCTTTCAGTTTATGGAATGCATAACTTTCCCAAATGATACAAGAGTTGGTCCTTAACATAATAGTCCAATTCTTCTACTTTTTTGCCATGACATAAAGTTGCATATACATATTTAAAATATATATCTTGAGCATACTGTTCAATGTAGCTTTCATGCAAAACTGAGTTATTCTTAAGTATAATTGATGCATTTATAATTGGTCTAGACAACATATGTGCAACTTTATTGTGTATGCCCTTTTTATATCTGATGACTAGATGAAATTGTTGTAGGAAACCCATCCACCTATAGTGTCTTGATTGTTGCAATTTAGTTTGAGTGAAAATACTAAAGTGGCCGATGATCAGTATATATAACTGCTTCTTTGCCCATTAAGTAATGTTTCCACTTTTTTACACTCTATACTAATGCATACAATTCTTTATCATATGTGGGGTAATTAACCACTGCAGAATTAAATGTCTCAGAATGGTAGCATATAGGTTTACCATGTTGCATCAACATTTCTCCCATGGCATAGTCACTCACATCTATTTCAATATCAAATGGTCTTTGAAGATCTGGCAATGATAGTACTAGTGTTGTACTAATTTTTTCTTTCAAGGTGTCGAAGGCTTTCTGCTGTTTGCCTCCCCACTGAAACACCTTGTTCAATCATGTCAAAGCATGTAAGGGAGCTGCAATTAAGAAAAAGTTAGCAATAAACTTTCTCCAATATTGTGTTGCTCCTAGGAAGCTTCTAATTTCTATAGAAGATTGGGTTTAGGCCAGTTTACAATGACTTCAATTGTAGAGGGATCGATCTTCAATTCACCACCCCCTAGAATTGACCCAAATAATTTAAAGATGTTTTGCCAAATTCACACTTTGATAATTTAACATAGAGATTTTCTTTCTCCAAAACATCTACAATCTCCTTTACATGCTTCAAATGTTCTTCCCATGTTTTACTAAAAACAAGAATGTCATCCAAATATACAATTACAAATCATCAATAAAAGGTCGGAGTACATCATTCATAACTCTCATGAAAGTGGCAGGAGCATTAGTTAAGCCAAAAGGCATAACTAGCCATTCATACAGCCCTTGCTTTGTTTTGAAAGTAGTCTTCCATGCATCTTGCTCTGCTACTTTGACTTGATGGTAGCCACTACACAAGTCCAACTTGGAAAAATAAACACCTTCTTTCAGCTGATCTAATAGATCACCAATGCGAGGAATGGGATAATGATTCTTGATCTATATTTTCTTCAGTGCTCGGTAATCAATGCACATCCTCCACGAACCATCTTTCTTCCTCACCAACACAATTGGAGATACACATGGTGATGTGCCTGGTTTTATGAACCCTTTCTCGAGCAGCTCCTATACCTTCTTCTTGATCTCTGCATTCTCTAAAGCGGATAACCTATACATTCCGATGTTAGGCAATGGAGCATCCTGCTACAAATGAATGTCATGTGCAATTTCCCTTTTGGGTGGCAGACCTTCAGGTTCTTGAAATAAGATATCATATTCTGAAACAATTTTTTCTAAATCAGCTTTCTGTTTAGCATCACAGACCTCAAATACATTGGTTTTATGAGGTTTCTTTTCCTTTACAACCATCAGTAAAAATTTCTTGCATTAATTTACAATTCTTTTCATCTGCCCTAAGTTTATGAAAGTATAATTATTCTTGAGTTTATGAGCTCTTACAATATATTCTATTCCATCTTTAACAAGCTGATACTTATTTTCAGCTCTATATAAAATGGCTTTTCTATCATACAAGTAAGGACTTCCTAAAACAATTCCACATATATCCAAGGGAACTGTATCTAACTCAACATCATCTACAAATGCTGACCCAAAAGAAAACCTAAGTTTACATTGTCTAGTCACTTGTAGCTTTGCTTTATCACATACCCAACCTAAGGGATATGGCTTCTTGTGAGGTGTGGTTAGTAGTCCCAATTTCTTTACAATTGCTTCAGAAATCAAGTTTACTTGTGAGCCACTATCAAATAAAGTATCAATATTTTGATGCTTGGAAATAACTCTAATATGAAAAATCTCATGTCTTTTCCTCTCATTTTCTTCACTATCAATAGTTTGTGCAGAATTACTAGTAGATGCTTCAGAATTTTTACCTTTTATACCTATATTTGTGATTGTTGTTTCATCACCTGAGTCTGACCCCAAATATTTCAGTAGCAGTAGCAGTCTTCTTCTTCTTGCCATCGAACTTGTTGGGTTTCAGCTCCGGATGCAAAAACCAACAATGTTCATCATCATGTCCATCCTTCTTGCAGTGAGTGCATGAAGGTTTGTCTTTCTGTACAACATTTGCCTTCCTCTCTTTCCATTTCTGCTTCCTCTTTTCCTTTTTCTTGCTTGCAGTGGGTTTTGATGATTCCCCCCATCTTTGGGTTCACATTATTACCTCTAGCCGCTAGATGTGTAGCTTGAACAGATACCTCATCTATGCTAGTAGGGTTAAACATGAGAATGGTGTGCCTCAAATAACTATGCAAACCACCTATATACTTTAGCAAAGTTTCAGGTGAGTCTAAAGAAATGCCTAGAATCAAAGCTCTTTTTCTAAATTCCTAGGTATAGCTTTGTACACTTTGCCCTTTTAATTGGCAAAGAGTTTGCCAACTCATCATAACTTGCTGCATATAAGCTAGTGGATAGAATTGTTTTTTAATGGCAGAAACAAATTCACTTCGGGAAGAAAGAACTTCACCATGCTTTTTCAAGTCAGATTGTGTCCTGCCTTCCCACCATACCAAGGAAGTTCCTCCAAGGTGTAGGCTAGCCAGCTGAATTTTACTACTGTCTGAATCAATGTTCTACACCCTGCAATACACATCGATCTATCTAATCCAGTTATCTAGATTTTATGCATTTAATTCTCCATCATATATTGGAAAATCAAATTTAACATCTAATTTAATCAAAGATGTTTTCTTCTTTTTATTTTCAGGGCTATTAGGAGGTTTGGATAGAAGAGCCTCTTTTCCTTTCCCTTTGCCTTCAAAATGGCCATCTAGAAGAGATTCTTCTGTTCCATTGTCTTGTTTGGAGGTTGAAGAATCTTCACCTCTACCTTTCTTAAATTATCGATACATCTCTTCTACCATGGCTCTCATAGTCATGAAACTGTCCATGAATTGAGAGTCTGATTCCAAGGGATTTTCTTCTGCCATTTTCCTCCTAGGATAGACTCTTCCTATTTCTGCATTAGCTTCAACTAGTTCTCCTTCTCCTAATTTTAGCTTTGACCTAGTTATCATTCACCAATCCAGCACAAGCTTGTCTAACCTTAGCAACCTAAAGCTGTGATACAACTTGATCTGATAATGAGATCTAAGACATTTATTAAGGTATTATAGACATATGTGCATGGATATGCCTATGTTACTTTATGCAATGGATCGATAATATTGCAAAATACATAGACAATGAAGCAATAAAAGATCATAATAGACAAACACATATAAACACAACAAGTTTAATATGGAGTTCACCCAACACTCCTGGGCTATATCTCCTGGTCCATCCTTCAGTGGTCGCCTCTCTATTATGTCTTCATAACTGATTTTTACAACAGTATGGTCTCAACTTGAGTCTCAACACACAACAGATACAACAAAAAGAGTTTGCTTGAACCTCTCAAGCTTCTCTGAGTACACAGACTCTCTCAATCACTCTCTGTCTCTATCTTGCTCTCTGTCTTAGCATTACCTCCAATACTGCTTATCCCTGTTTGCTCTCTGTCTATGGCTTTAAATCCAATCTGTGTTGCCTATTCATTTCTCCTTCTCAGCTTTCTATCTCCCAGCCTCTGTCCACTCGAATCCCTCTTCTAGTGTTAAATAATCATTGTTTAATGCCTGCAAGGGAGGTGGGCACCTGTTCTGTAATGGATGAGTGCATCGGGCATTCAAAATCCTTGAACCAGCCGCTCCCTGTTAACACAGAGAAATTTATTCAAAACTGAGAAAATCCGCCAAAAATACTGTGTATCGGACTTCAAAAGTCCTCAAATCTAGTCTATACTCCTATCGGATCCACCTATGAGTCGCTATCGCATGTGGCAATGGCCTGTCAATTTGTATTTTATAAATACATTAAACTTGTGAAAAAAACATAAAAATGGCTCCCTCTAGACTTCAAATATTATGTATTTTCATTCCCAACACCTTCGGGTCTAAGTTTTATCGCATCGATGTTGTTTCTTTTTATTTCAAAAGACATGGAATTACATTAAAAATTCCAATCTACGGATCTGAAACTTTATCACATCTCCTTTGTAATGCTATCAGGTCTGGTTGTCGCGTATATATAAGTATGTGCCCACCCTTATGTATGGCTCCGATGCGACTTTGTGATGTGACTTGTCGTAGTCGCAAGTCGCACAAGCCCCGAGTCGTGGTAAGTGCCTCTATTGAAATCCGCCAATGTGATATGGCAGTGCAACATGGGAGGTCGATCAGCGCGCTTGGTCGACGGTCCTCGTTGGCCCCGTCGATCGTTATGGAAACATACATATGATCTCCGCTGATTGCCACTATCGATTGTGATTCACCAATCAGATCTAGAGCGTTGATCGGCCAGATCTGACGGCTGCTATGCATTCGCTGTTAGGCCTCTGTTTTCACTGTTTTCTTATGGTTTTCGCCTCCTAATAGTGTTTTTCCGCCTTTTTGAAAGGTTTTCTCATGCAATTTTTTTGGTCTTTTAACAATTTTAAGTAGATTTCGAAGACTTTAGAGAGTGTTTTGGATCCATTCTAGATCAATACTTTCTTAGATAAGTTTGAAAGGGAGTTGCCAGAAAAGCAATGTTTCTAGGCCTTGAATTGGGTACTACGCGCTACGCTCGCGAGGTGGTGGGGTACGCATAAAGGGATCTTTGATGACTGGCGTGAATGTAGAAGGATGATTTGGATGCATTTTTGGAAGCCTAATATGTGACTAACAAATAAGTATGATGGATTGGGATGATCTGTGTGCACACTTGGCCAAGTGGACGAAGGTCTATGGAGAAAAGCCACAACCTGAGTGGGTGCACCTGTTCTGTCATACTCTAGATGTTATACCCATGAATTGGTATATATAGATAGAGCTCCACCATGGGATAGGTGAATGGGATATCCTACGTGAAGGGTTCATGCTGACCTTCAGTTTTGAGGATGGATGGGGGGATAGTATTGATGAAGCATTACAATAGATAAAAGTAGCCATCTTTAGGATACCACAAGAGCCTTTAGCCCTGAGTTAGCTTGAATGGGCTACTCATTTGAGTTGCGTGCTAGAATGTTATAATGTAACTGCTGAAGAGGAGGATGAGGATCCGAGGAATCTTAACATTCTAGAGATAGAAGGTCATTGCAAGGTTCAAGGACCACAGATTGAGAACCCTGACGTAACCGCGCCAGTAAAAACGAAGCAGGTGAACATTGGTACGGAGGCCGAACCTAAGTTTGCAAAGCTTGGTTACTACTGGGCTGACGTGATGGTGGATAAGGACGCTGAGTTACTCCGGACTTGTTCCCGACCAAGTTTACGGAGTTAAAGGGAGTCTTTAGAGATTTAGGAATGATGAGGATCATGTTAAAGCCTTATGCGAAGCTATTTAAGCAGAGGCCTTACTGCTTAAATCCAAAATACAAGGAGAAGGTTTGTGTATGATCTGGAATTTTTCCAAGATAAAGAATGAAAGGTATTACAGACTCATGTGCATGGATGTGCCTATGTTACATTATGCAATGGATCGATAAGATTGCGAAATACATAGACACTGAGGAAATCAAAGAAAACATAATAGTCAAACATGTAAACAAAACAAGTTTAATAAGGAGTTCACCCAATGCTCCTGGGCTACATCTCTTGGTCCAGCCTTTCAGTGGTGGCCTCTCTATTATGTTTTCAAGCAAAGTTTTACAACAGTGAGCTAGATTCGAGTCTCACTAACAGAATGGAGTCAGTAAGAATGGAGTGCACAGACTCTCCTTACTGAAACTCGACCTCTAAGGGTCACAGTAGTATGACAGGCCTATACTGAGAAGCTTTCTTGAACCTCCCAAGCCTTCAATGGAGTAGACAGACTCTCTAACTCTCTTTGGCTCTGTCTGACTTGATGTTGCCTTCAGGTCAGCTCGGCTTCTACTCTCTATTCTCTGCTATTAGCTTTCTGCATCTCTGTGTGTTGCCCATCTGTATGCTGCCTCCTTCTCTACTTCTATCAGTTCATGGCTTTAAAGCCAGTCTTCACTTTGACTGCTCGTTTCCACTTCCCGGCCTTTTGGTTTCCTTTCCTCTGTCTGTTTGAATTCCTCTGCTCTACGTCATCATCATTGGGTAACGCCTTGCAGGGATGTGGCCACCTGTTTTCTAACGAACTAGGTGTCAGATTCCTTGAATCATATTCGAATGGTCGTTAGATCTGTTTGCTTCAAGATTTCCCGTGAACATGAATAGTTTTCCAAATCATCATCCATGTCAGATGTCAAATCCATATCATCTTACTTTTTGACATGTCAAATCCAGTCGGTTATCGGGCCACATCTCCACCATTGACCTGGACCCCCCAGATCCTACGGTCGTCCTTCATATCGGGTGGAAAAGTTGCACGATGTTTACCCGTCCGATGTGGGCAGTTTTCTCTCTCCTCCACTGGACGCATGTCGCTCGATGTGTGGAATTGGGCAGGACTCAGCCAAAACTACTTACCGCCTTGAAGCCTTCCAATATCCTATCGGTTTTGGGGAGTCCCAAGCTACGGAACCGAAACAGTTAATTTTCCAAGTTTTATAGCGGTTTCGGGTCCGAGCGTTTTGGGGCTTTCCTTCAATGAGGGGGACACCCTGTCAGAATCCACCTCTCTTTCCTGAATTAGCCTCTGGTTTTGCCAGTTTTGTGCCTTTCCGCTTTACCAGGGGCCAATGGTCTACGTGCTTGACCAAGGGTCCTCATTGCTCCGCTCTGGCCACAACTGCAATTGTTATGAGGATTCCTTCTGATAGCTTCGATCTTTTCTAGGACTTGAACTTTTTAGCTTAATTTGAAACAATCATGAAAACTTAGAGAGTTTTAGGATCCAATTCGGATCACGGCCTTCCCACTGAAAAAAGCTTTTGGACCACCAAAATTTAGTTTTCTTTCAAGCAACAATCAAGTGAGGGTATTGCTTCCTCACTTGCTCGATTTCTATCCATTTCACACTGCTTGGTTTTGAACCTTTGAGTCTGATCCTAAGGTACTCGACATCCCCTCTATGTGTAGTTCTTACCTTCCTGTCCAGAACTGTATCTTCTTGCAACTCATTAAGATATTCAGGTAATAGATCATCAAAAGAAGGAAATTGACTCTACTCTTCGGGATCTTCAATTAATGAAGGTTCAAATAGTCTCAAGCTGTCTGCATTAACAACTAAGTAGATGTGCATGTAAGCTGGTAGATCAAGGTGAAAAGAATTCTCACCAATTTTCTCAAGTATCTTGAAAGGTCCATACCTTATTGGCTTCAGCTTCTTACCTTCACCTTGCATCCTGTCTTTGCTGATATACAGCCAGACTTGGTCACCAACTTGGAAACTATGCTCCATATGATGCTTGTCATGCCTTGCCTTGTACTTGGCTTGGCTCTTTTCCAGTTGTTCCTATACTGCCTGGTGAATCTCTTGGATTTGTTCAATGAACTTGGTTGCTTTGTCCACATCACTGTGTCCATCAACTACTATGTCTTTACTAAAGACAAAATCCAAGGGAGACCTTGATGTGAAACCAAAACAGGTCTCAAAAGGAGATCTCTGTATAGAAGAATGTTTAGCTCAGTTGTAAGCATGCTGCACAAAGAATAAATGTTCATCCCAAATTTTGGGATGCTTGCTGCAATAGCCTGTAAGCAACTAGATCAATGTCCTATTGACCACTTCTATTTGACAATATGTTTGCGGATGAAAATCTGTGCTTTTCTTTAGCCTGGTGTCCATCAATTCCCATAAGCTTGGCCAAAATTTCCCAACAAATTGGGTATCTCGATCAGATATTATGGAAGTGGGTAATCCAAAATGAACCCATACATGCTAAAAGAATAACTTTGCAGTTTGTTCAGCTTTTATTTGTTTGTTACAAGGTACTAAAATACACATTTTGCTGAATCTATCCACAACATATAAATAGTCATGACCTTTCCTAGATTTAGGCAGTCCTCCAACAAAGTCCATGGAAACACTTTCCCAAGGATGAGAAGGAACTGGTAGTGGAGTGTACAAGCCTAGTTTTCTATTGTTGGGCTTGATTTTAGCACACATGATGCACCCTCTTACATATCTAGAGCTATCTCATTCATTTTTGCCCAATAACAAAATCTTTTCAGTTGTGCAACCGTTTTACTTACATCAAAGTGACCTGATATTAGAGAAGTGTGTGCTTCTTGAATTATCTTTACTCTTTCAGTTTATGGAATGCATAGCTTCCCACAATGATACAAGAATTGGTCCTTAATATGATAATCCAATTCTTCTACTCATTTGCCTTGACTCAAATTTGCATATACATCTTTAAAATCTATATCTTGAGCATATCGTTCAATGTAGCTTTCATGCAATACCGAATTATGCTTAAGTATAGTAGATGCATTTATAATTGGTCTAGATAACATATCTGCAACTTTATTGTGTTTTCCCTTTTTATATCTGATGACTAAATGAAACTGTTGTAGAAAACCCATCCATCTATAGTGTCTTGATTGTTGCAACTTAGTTTTCGAGTGTAGATATTGAAGTGGCTGATGATCAGTATGTATAACTGTCTCTTTGCCCATTAATTAATGTTTCCACTTTTTCACACTCTGTACTCATGCATACAATTCTTTATCATATGTGGGATAGTTAACTACTGTAGAATTAAACGTCTCAGAATGATAACATATGGGTTTACCGTGCTGCATGAACATTTCTCCCATGGCATAGTCACTGGCATCTGTTTCAATCTCAAATGGTCTTTGAAGATTGGGAAATGCTAGTACTAGTGCTGTACTAATCTTTTCTTTAAAGGTGTCGAAGGCTTTCTGCTGTTTTCCACCCCACTAAAACACCTTGTTCAATCTTGTTAAAGCATGTAAGGGAGCTGCAACCAAGGAAAAGTTAGAAATAAACTTTCTCCAATATTGTGCTGCTCCTAAGAAGCCTCTAACCTCTATAGCAGATTTGGGCTTAGGCTAGTTTACAATGACTGCAACCTTAGAGGGATCTATCTTCAATTCACTACCCTGTACTATATGTCCCAAATAATTCAAAGATGTTTTGCCAAATTCACATTTTGAGAGTTTAACATAAAGTTTTTCTCTTTTCAAAACATCCAGTGTCTTCTTAACATGCTTTAAATGTTCTTCCCACGTTTTGCTAAATATAAGAATGTCATCCAAATATACAGTAACAAAATCATCAAGAAAAGGTCTGAGTACATCATTCATTACTCTCATGAAAGTATCAGGAGCATTAGTTAAGCCAAAAGGCATAACCAACCACTCATACAATCCCTGCTTTGTTTTGAAAGCAATCTTCCATGCATCTTGTTCTACAACTCTGACCTGATGATAGCCATTATGCAAGTCTAACTTGGGAAAAATAAACAGCTTCTTTCAACTGTTCTAATAGATCATCTAGGCGAGGAAGGGGATAACGATTTTTTATCGTTATCTTATTCAGTTCTCAGTAATCAATGCACATTTTTCACGAGCCATATTCCTTTTTCACCAAAAAGATTGGAGACCCACATGGTGACGTGCTAGGTCTGATGAACCCCTTCTCAAGTAACTCCTGTACCTGCTTCTTGATTTATGCATTCTCTAAAGTGGACAACCCATACATTCCGATGTTAGGCAATGGCGCATCTTGCAGCAAATTAATATAATGCACTATTTCCTTTTTGGGTGGAAAACCTTTAGGTTCTTGAAACAATACATCATATTTTGAAACAACTTTTTGTAAATCAGCTTGCTATTTAGCATCACAGCCCTCAAATTATTTGGTTTTATCAGGTTTCTTTTCCTTTACAACCATCAATAAAAATTGTTTGCATGAATTTACAATTCATTTCATTTGCCCTGAGTTTATGAGAGTATAATTATTCTTGAGCTTATGAGCTCTTACAATATATTCGATTCCATATTTAACGAGTAGATACTTGTTCTCAGCTCTATAGAAAATATCTTTTCTATCATACAAGTAAGGACTTCCTAAAACAATTCCACATAAATCCAAAGGAACTATATCTAACTCAACCTCATCTACAAATGCTGACCCAAAAGAAATCTTATGTTTACATTGTCTAGTCACTTGTAGCTTTGCTTTATCACATAGCCAAACTAATGGATATGGTTTCTTGTGAGGTGTGGTTAGTAATCCCAACTTCTTTACAATTGCTTCAGAAATTAAGTTTACTTGTGAACCACTATCAAACAAAGTATCAATCTTTTGATGATTAGAAATAACTCGAATATGAAAAAGCTCACGTCTTTTTCTCTCATTTTCTTCATTATCAGTAGATTGTGCAGAATTACTAGTAGATGCTTCAGAATTTTTACCTTTTATACCTGTGGCTGCGATTGTTGCTTCATCTCCTGAGTCTGACCCCAAATCTTTTTGAATAGCTGCAACAGTATTCTTCTTCTTGCCCTCGAACTTCTTAGGTTTAACTCTGGATGTAGAATCCAACAGTGTTCATCATCATGCCCATCCTTCTTACAATGAGCGCATGAGAACTTGTTTTTATGTACAGTGTTTCTCTTCCTCTCTTTCTATTTGTATTTTCTTTTCTCCTTATTTTTTCTTGCAGTGGGTTGGGATGATCCCCCAACTTCTGGGTTCCCATTCTTACCTCTAGCTTTGAGATGTGTAGCCTGAATAGATACTTCATCTATAGTAGTGGGATTAGACATGAGGATAGTGTGCCTCATGTAGTTGTGTAGACCACCTATATACTTCAATAGAGTCTCAAGCGAGTCTAAAGAAATTCCTAGAATTAAAGCTCTTTTCCTAAATTCTTGGGTGTAACCTTGTACACTTTTCCCTTTTAGTTATCGAAGAGTTTTCCAGCTCATCATGGCTTGCTGCATGTAGGCTAGTGGATATAATTTCTTTTTAATTGCAGAAACAAATTCACTCCAAAAAGAAAGAATCTTACCATGTTTCTTCATGTCAGCTTGTGTCCTGCCTTCCCACCATACCAAGGCAATGCCTCTAAGGCGTAGGCTGGCCAGCTGAATCTTACTCTTGTCTGAGTCAATGCTCTGCACTCTGCAATAAACATCAATCTGTTTGATCCAATTATCCAGATTCTTTGCATTCAACTCTCCATCATATATTGGTAAATCAAATTTAACATCTAATTTAATCAAAGATGTCTTCTTTTTATTTTTAGGGCTATTAGGAGGCGTGAGAAATTTTTCTTCTTTCCCTTTTCCTTTGGAGTGATCATGGAGGAGAGATTCTTGTACTCCTTTGTCTTGTTTGGAGCTTGATGAATCTTCATCCCTATGTTTCTTATAGTCCCTATACATTTCCTCCACCA
This sequence comes from Pinus tabuliformis, assembly GCA_031772625.1. Classification (NCBI taxonomy): domain Eukaryota; kingdom Viridiplantae; phylum Streptophyta; class Pinopsida; order Pinales; family Pinaceae; genus Pinus; species Pinus tabuliformis. The sequence goes on along the minus strand of CM062820.1, from coordinate 112,274,373 downwards.
TGGATTTCAAGGTCATAAAACTATCCATGAACTAGGGGTTTGATTCCAAGGGATTTTCTCCTGACATTTTCCTCTTAGAATAGACTCTTCCAATTTCCGGGTTAGTTTTAGCCAATTCTCCTTCTCCCAATTTAAGCTTTGACCTAGTTAGCATTCAACATCAAAATCCAGCACAAGCTTTTCTAACCTTAATAAACTTGAGCTCTGATACCACTTGATCTAGAATTTATCTAGGATAAAGAATGAAAGGTATTACAGAGTCATGTGCATGGATGTGCCTATGTTACCTCATGCAATGGATCAATAAGATTGCGAAATACATAGACACTGAGGTAATCAGAGAAAACATAACAGTCAAACATGTAAAAAAAACAAGTTTAATAAAGATTTCACCCAATGCTCCTAGGATACGTCCCCTGGTCCAGCCTTTCAGTGGTGGCCTCTCTATTATGTTTTCAAGCAGAGTTTTACAACAGTGAGCTCGATTCGAGTCTCACTAATAGAATGGAGTCAGTAGGAATGGAGTGCACAGACTCTCCTTACTGAAACTCGACCTCTGAGGGTCACAGTAGTATTAAAAGCCTACACCGAGGAGCTTGCTTGAACCTCCCAAGCCTTCAATGGAGTACACAGACTCTCTGTCTCTCTTTGGCTCTGTCTAGCTCAATGTTGCCTTCAGGTCAGCTCGGATTCTGCTCTCTATTCTCTACTATTAGCTTTCTGTGTCTTTTTGTGTTGCCCCTCTGTATGCTACCTCCTTCTTTGCTTCTATTAGTTCATGGCTTTAAAGCCAGTCTACTCTTTGACTGCTCGTTTCCGCTTCCCGGCCTTCTGGTTTCCTTTCCTCTATCCGTTTGAATTCCTCTGCTTTGCGTCATCATCACTAGGTAACGCCTTGCAGGGAGTTGGCCACCTGTTTGCTAACGAACTGGGTGTTAGATTCCCTGAATCATATTCGAATGGTTGTTAAATTTGTTTGCTACAAGATCGCCCGTGAACAAGAATCGTTTCCCAACTCATCATCCACGTCGGACATCAAATCCCTGTCATCTTTCTTTTTGACCTGTCAAATCTGGTCGGTCATTAGGCTGCATCTCCACCGTCGATCTGGACCCCCCAAATCCTATGGTCATCCTTCATATTGGGCAGACAAGTCACACGATGTTTACCAGTCCGATGTGGGAAATTTTCTCTCTATTGCACCCGACGCATGTTGCTCGATGTGTGGCATCGGGCGGGACTCAGTCAAAACTGCTTACCACCTTGAAGCATTTTGATATCTTGTTGGTTTTTGGGAATCCCGTTCTACGGAACCAAAATAGTTACTTTTCTAAGTTTTATAGAGGTTTTGGGTCCGAGCATTTTGGGGCTTTCCTTCTTTGAGGGGGATGCCCTATGATATGTAATTAGTGCTTAGCACTAATCATGTATCAGAATCCACCTCTCATTCCCGAATTAGCCTCCAATTTTGCGAGTTTTTTGCCTTTGTGCTTTACCATGGGCCAACGGTCTGCGCGCTTGACCGAGGGTCCTCGTTGCTCTGCTCTGGCCACAACTGCAATTTTTATGAGGATTCCTTCTGATAGCTTTGATCTTTTCTAGGACTTGAATCTTTTATCATAATTTGAAACAGTCATGAAAACTTAGAGAGTTTTAGCATCCAATTCGGATCAGCGTAGAACTAGACAAAATGTTCACAGCAAGAATCATTGAGCCGATGGAAGAATTCGATTGGGTAAGTCCAATGGTGGTGCAGGAAAAGAACTAGAAGGATGAGATAAGAATATGTGTGGATCTCAGAAAATTGAATGATGCTTGTGTACATGATCAATTCCCAACTCCGTTCATAGATGAGGTGTTGGACAATGTCAGTGGGTAGGAAGCATATTCTTTAACTGATGGGTTCTCAAGGTACCACTAGATCAAAATCGCACCGAAGGATAGGAGAAAGATAACCTTCGTGACTGAGTGGGGTTGTGTTCAATACATTGTCATGCCATTTGGGTTGAAGAACACGTTGGCCATATTTTCGCGCGTGGTTGTTACAGCATTCAAGGAATATATTCATAAGTCCTTGGAGGTTTATTTTGATGATTGGACTGTATTTGCGTTGGTTAAGTGCCATGTAGCGAGCTTATGCTTGATGTTGGATACCTACCGAAGATACCAAATCACGCTTAGCCTCAAGAGGTGTGTGTTTCTTGTTCCTTTTGGAAACCTATTGGGAAAAGTGGTTTGCAAATAGGGACTCATGGTAGATCCCGTGAAGATTGTGGTGATTCTGAATTTGGAAGCGCCACGCAGTGTGAAACAGCTGCCCTCTATGCTAGGACATACAGGGTACTACAGAAAGTTTATCAAAATTTATGCCCAAATCACTACACCGATGGAGAAATTGTTGAAGAAGGATGTTATATTATGCTGGAATGATGACTACAAGAAAAGGCTGGATATATTGAAGGAAAAGATGGTCCTGCACCGATTCTTGTCTTCCCAAACTGGGACAAAGAGTTTCATGTCCATTTTCATGCATCATGTATAGCGCTGGAAGTGGTACTAACACAGGATGGTGGAGAGCGCTTGGATCACCCTATCGTGTTCGAGAATCGTAGATTGTCTAAAGCAGAAAACTTCTATTCCACCACTAAACGCGAGGGACTGGCTATGGTGTATGCGCTCCAGAAGTATCAACACTACTTGTTGGGAGGTCACTTTAAGATGTATACAGATCATTCCACACTAAAGTACTTGGTCAATAAGCCTGTGTTAGGGGGCCACATATGCAGATGGATTCTATTGTTCCAAGAATATGACTTTAAAGTTGTTGTGAAACCTGGATGATTGAACGTGGGACTAGATCACCTGTCGCGCATTGAGACAGGAGAGGAACCTACTGGTTTAGAAGAAGGATTACCCAATGAACAGCTCTTCGCTATGCACATAGTGGATGGAAATTTTGAAGATATAATTCACTTTCTCACGACTGGAACTGTGCCGAAAGGATATTCTGTCCAATAGAAGAAGGAACTAGAGGTGTGTGCGACAGATTTCCTTGTCATTACAAGGAACCGATATAAGATGGAGAATGATGAGTTTCTACGAAGGTATCTACCTAAATTTCAATGAAGCAATATCCTCACAGATGCTCATGGGGGCGCTGTGGGAGGACATTATGTAGGAAGAGCGATCGGGCAGAAGATTCTCTGCACAAGGTTGTGGTGGCTGACCCTTCATTAGGATTCAAAAGCACATTGCAAGGCTTGTGTTGTATTTCAAAGAACAAGTAAACCATCGCAGGGTCGTGAGATGCCTCTGAATCCACAAATGATGTTGCATCTATTTGAAAAGTGGGTGATCGACTTCGTAGGACCTATCAAACCTCAAGGAAAAATGGGCGCAAGATATATTATCACTGCGACATAGTACTTGACTCGTTGGGTAGAAGCATAGCCAGTAAAAGATTGCACGGTCGTGACAGCTGTGAACTTTCTGTTTCAACATGTATTGACATGATTTGGATGTCTGAATATCTTGATGAATGATCATGGTACACATTTCCTGAACGAGACGATCAGCATGCTAACAGAGGAATTTTAGGTGTATCATCATTAGAACATGTCGTATCACCCACAAGCTAATAGGATAGTAGAAACATTTAACAAAGTACTGGAGACTATGCTAGCCAAGGTATGCAATGCACAATGAAGTGATTGGGACCTCCGCGTACCCTAAATATTATGGGCTTATAGGAGGACATGCAAGAAACTTGCGGGACAGACACCTTTCTAGCTGGTCTATGGAGTGGAAGTTTTACTGCCGATGGAATACATCGTCCCTAGTCTGCGCATAACAGTGCTTACAAGTATGACGGACCGCAGAGCCCTAGAGGAGAGGCTTGCATAGCTAGAGGAACTTGAGGAAGTGTTAGCCTCCTATTGCAATAGGTTTCTTATTTCATGATTGACTGTTTCACATGCCAAATATGTCATCTTTTCATGCTGCAAGGTTCCATATTTCCATGAAGTTCCATTTTGAAGAATCATACCATTTTTGAAGAGTTTTTCATATAAGGGAAAGCGAAACAGCTTAATCTTGGCTTCCCTAGGTTTAAATTGCTTGTTTTAGAAGATAGAGAATGAATATCTGTCCAAATAGCTTAAGCTTGGTAGATCACTAGCTAGGTAGAGAAATTAAGGAGCCCAACTGCTTAATCTGGGCCCTTGGAAGATATAAGGGTACATTTAGATAGGAGGGCAATCAAAAGAAAAGAAGATAACTAGGGTCTGCAAGCCTAATTGCACCCATCAAAAAGAAGAAAAAATGCTAGGTAAGTAGGTTGGGTAAGTAGTTTTGTGGTTGCAGAATCAAGCTATGTGATCCATTTCATGTTTTTAAGTGTTATATCTATTCAGATCACAATTATGAGGCAGTTTTCCATTTGGAGGAGCTCAAGTGAGGCATGTTTAACTCCCCCTTCTTCTTATTCCCCAAATCATTCACTAACCTCCCCAAAAAGGTCAAGATTTGCTTGTTATCTCTTAAGTTTCATCATTTGTCATATCATTGGCCTAAGTAAAGGTTTGCTTTGCTTAGGAGTACTCTTATTCATTCTATAAGTTTTGTTTCCCCTTTGTAGCCTAAGATCTCTAAACTTAGTGCTTTCTTGTCATCTTCATATTAACTTCTAACATTATTATGTAAATCCCTATCTATTTCCCCTTCCCCTTACTAAAAAGCACTAAATAGCTCCCCTATGTACATATTCGCATCCCCTGGCACTCTAGCCCTATAACATCAGTTTGGGGAAATGCTGAGTTCATTTGGGGCTTAACATTAGCCCTTCCGCGTTTTAACCTGGAGTTAGTTTAACCTTTGGTTAAACTAATAACCATACCCCCCCCCCCGTCTCTCACACATAAACCTTATAGCAGTATCCCCCGCGCATACATTTTATTTGGGATTAATTTGATATTCGGTTAAATTAATAACCATTGGCGGCCACATAAAACCCATATAACCCACAAGCCCAAAGTTTTTACCCCCCCGCCACATAAATAAATGGTAAAATATTCAGGGGGCCCCGTGCACAAACCTGTCGTCAGCTCTGCGCTCCGTCAGCCCTCCGATCCACCCTCCCAGATTCGAAGGCTCTCGACGATTTCGGAGCCGCCCCGACGTCCGACGCTTAGCCTCCGATAGGCTAGCGGTTTCCCCACCGTACAAAAGACGCGTGTCTCCACGCGATTGTATCGGAGCTGTTGGAGAGGTAAATCCCCTCTACGGACAGAGGCGATCCCACTAGCCCAAAATGGGTCTAGCAACAATCAATTAACGCTACCATGCAAGTTCCTAGTTGCAAATTGAAAGTGGATTATGAGAACCAACCTGGAGTCCAACGTTAGTGTCGTAGAAGAGTTGATACTCCCGTTCCCTTGCTCTGGCAGGTCATGATCCTCACGATCTCCGCGAATGGACACCTGCACATGCAAAGAATGAAGCGAATACAAGCATAAAATCCACTAAATACAACTATATATCAGTCAGAAAGGATATAGATCAAACATTATCATAACAAACAATAAGATCGGAACCATAATGATAATCGTTTATTAATGAATAATCAACAGAGAAAAATACAACCAAAGTTCTGACATTGCATCTCTCCTCTGGCTGGGCGAGCAGCTACATATGTCTTGCAATAGACCTTTCTCTCTCTTTTCTTATGAATACACAGCTCAGACTTCTGGCAGCATAACCTCCCTATGCTCCAAGACTCTTACTATCACTCAAGACAAGCATTATCACTACTAGCACTATCACCACTACTCAAAAACTAGCTTGTCAAATGCATGAGGACAAACTTTTATAGATGGAGAAGGGAAGGAAGATACAATGCATCAAGACACCCATTATGGATTGGCATTATCTCCAAAAAGCCACTGTGGATAGATGTAAGGGATAGATGATGACTCTTGACATCTAGAAGATTAGCTTTATCCTCAAAAGACTTCATGACTTGAAGGGAAAAAACATCCGGGCGCGTGTTTGTGAAAAATCTTTTCCAAACTTGGTTGGCGTGGGTGTTACTCTAAGACAGAGCGCCAATGGGCGTGCCTTCTTTCGAGGATCTCGTTCATTGGCGCGGGTAGTACATTGTGGACCCGCGCTAATGGAAAAAGGGCACTTTTCAGGGATGTTTTGCAGGAGGTGTCTTCAGGGCACATGAAGTCCATACTTAGGGGAACATAATGCAAGTGTTTTTAAGTTATGTCACTGCTCACAGGTCCCGGAATGAGTCCTCCAAAGTACGAGAAAGGGGTAACAGGGACGGTGAAAAATGGTGACAAATTACTGTGTAACAGATGCCCCCTAAAGCATGAGGCCCGAGAGAGAGAGAGAGGGGTGAAATTCTTTACAAGAACACATGTAGCTGCTGCCGAGAATCTGCATCGAGAGATACAACTGATAGCTCAAGTACATGATATATGTGGTATGGTCGCAGCCATCCATAAGAGAGTACATAATAATCTAGATCCATAGTATGGGCGCAGCCATCTGGTTAGGATCAATGATTCGACTCAGGTATGGTCGCAGCCATCCAGTGAATGAGTCATGTAACAAGAATCACGCCTGGATTACAATAGACAAAATCCAGGGTCTTGCGCTCCATCTCGACCCGAACAAAAGTACAAGTTCAAGCATGCGAATATATGAGCTAAAGTCGAACATGCATGAACATCGTCTGATTACCAGTCAATATTAAAAACTATTAACAGACGCGAGAGGTACCACCAATAATGACAATGGCCCTCAAGGTACTATAGGTACAATCTACGGTGTGCGAATTAGTGATCTGGCGTCGAACACCCGTAGAATCATTCGATCGAAGGCCAATGATGAAAACCTCACGTCGAACACGAAGAACCTGCCATTGAGGCATGCAGGCTCCAAGGCACCGGAAGGGAGTCTCTAGATCAGCTTCCTGGATAATGAGCTGAAGTCGATAGGAAGTGATCTTGATCGAAGGTGGGCTATGATGTTTCCCACATCAGCAACACGAGACAGAGAGATAATGTTATGAATCAGGATTATGTGAGCTATCAGAGGGAGGTTGTTTTTCTGCAAAGGTCAACTTCTCTTGAACATATCGGCGGCACGATAGTGGAATTGGCAGTATTTGACATCAATGGATCAGAGGTCATGGTGACGAGGCAATGAGCAGATGAGAGGTCAAACAGGATTACCCAAATCCACGGAGGCAAGTGAAAAATGAGATGAGATATCCCCACCCAGACACGAAAGCAGACAAGTGCCATGTTCAAGAGCGACATACTGCCGACACGACAATAATTATGGTTCCATTTTTCCCCCGCCATTTCTGGCGAGTACCCCAATTATTTTTAACAAGCTTGATGGGGATAGCATATGCTTGTGGTGCATCATTTCGACAGAATCCGATGTCATCAGGTTTTAACGAGTCTGACAAAGGAAGAACTCGGCGTCTTTTCATGTTTAGAGAGTTTGAAAAGACAGCAGAAAAGGAAACTCCAATGGTGTCCTTTTTTGTAAAGTTGTGTCTCGCGAGCCCGAAAAAGTATAAAACAATGCTCGAAAGAACCGCTCGACCATTACGATCGAGGAGTACTTTTCATAAATAGTGATTTTGACCTGAAAAAGTAAAAAAACGATCAAAACCACGTCGTTTCGTAACCATTAACGAGTCTGAAATGACAAAAAACCCGGTAATCTTTTTATGTTTTAACAGTCGACAAAAAGAACTTAAAACAACCGCCCCTTATTAGCGTTTAACGAGTCAAGAGGAGTAACTCGGCAATCTTTTCGTCTTTAAACGGTCAGAAAAGAGCTGAAAGCGGACCTCATAGTGATCTTTTCACTTGTTTTACCTTTGAAAAAGTATAAAACACAACTCACTCCACCGTCGAAGGTGCAAAAAGGACCTGTCATAGCACCAGAAACAAGTGTAAAACCTGTTCTCGACCACAAATATATTAAAATATTCAAAAAATAACTTTTTAAACCTAAAAATGAGTCAAAAAGTCTATAAATGTGGTGAAAATGTAAAAACAAAGTTACTTTTACCTTTTTACCTTGGGCATAGTGGTAGTGGTCCATTTGGAGTGCAAACTTCGAGCAGCGATTGCCACCAATCCGGGCAACCATTTGAGATTCCGCCAGCTCCAGGTAAGAGATGCTCTCTTAAGCTTCATTTTCATTCCTGTTTTAATGCATTTTGTTCCTGTTTTGAGTCTCTACAAGGGGAATTTCAAAATTTAGGGTTGCGCCCCGTTGGCGCGGGTATCCAGCACGGGTCCGCGCCAATGGGGTGATTTACCCAAAGGTGCCGCGCCATTGGCGCGACTGTTTTAGAAACAGTCGCGCCAACCGCGCGACCTAAATTTTCACTTAAATTTTCCCATTAATTTTGAAATTTGTCTGGTGTATCAGCTTACCAAGGCTTCATTAATGATTTATTCATCCTTGTGGGTGCAGGAAACACGCAAAAATGCCGGTGGAATGGAAAGAACGAGAGCACGATGCCATAGATGCCTTAGCCATCGCAGATGAGGGATGTATGAATGCGCTGAGAGACTGTGGTCTCAAGAAATTCTTTCTCACCTCCTATTTACGAGCTCAACCAGAGCTATTACAGTTCATAGTGGATGCTTGGGACGTCGATGACCAAGTATTTCGGCTACGGGATCAGACCTTAGAACTAGATGTATCTGATGTGTACTTCATTACTGGGTTGTCACGGAGAGGGGCAGTCCCCATTCTGACCGGAAGCAGGCCTTCCGGAGAGAAGATGGGTGAAGTAAAGGATCGTATGTGCCCAGAGGCACAATTTGGGAAGAGCAGCGCCAAGGTGGATATCGCCACCATCCATGATTTGGTTCTTAAGGTGATACTGTTCACCATCACACGTGCAGCTGGGGTACAGGCGCCCCATGAGGCCAGCAAGAACCATCTGTTACTGGCGTCAGAATGTCTTAGCCCCACCATTTTTGACTGGGCTACAGCAGTGACTACAAACATCAAGAGGCAGCTTACAAAGTGTAAGCGCGGGGGGGTGAAACAGTTTGGATATGGATCGATTGTGGTATCGTTCTTCCTAGAACGATTACCTTTATTCCAGTACCAGGGAGCTGTGGTAGCGGACCCATTACCACGAGAGCCTAGGATGGCTCGCTGGGCAGCATTGATGCCTAGAGGAGGAGGGGGGCAACAGATGTCGTCGCGGCCCGAGTTCTTCATATGGCTTCGCCGCCAGTTGATCATGGTGGAAGACTGGCCATATGCGGGAACCAACTTCATGGGGGACCCAGACCTCCCACTGCCTGAGGGGGAGGAATGGGAAGAGGAGCTAGGTATGATCTTCCCCTGTCTTTTATGTATTTTTTATGTGTTTTTTTTGTCAATGCATGTTCTGATGACAATGATATATATATGCAGATGTGGGTCCAGAACGTCCAGCCAGTTTGTCTCCTGTAGCGAGGAGGGGCCAACCTGCAGCTGACCCTCAGGCAAGAGGCGCCGTGGGGGAAGAGCTGGTGCAGAATCTCGAGGGACTTACCCAAGGGATTCCAGGCTATGCTAGATTGGCGGATGTGCCGTTCGCATATCAGAGGCACACGGTGGGGGTGCCGTCCCGCATCCATCGTCTGCTGAGACGCTTGGTGCGCGCGGTGACGTGCTACCATGAGCACCACCATGAGTAGACTCCTAGGTTTTTTCCTGCATATTTTTTGAGGGACATGTTGTCCGAGGATGTATCAGAACATGTATTATTTTTGGGTTTTGTAATGCACACGGTGCAAACATTATGACACACATATATATATACATATGCCTATGGTTTATATGGATCTTTCACATGTGATGATGTGTTATATGCTATGCGAATATTTGACACAAAATGTAATCTAATGTATCAGTTGCGTAACAAACGACCCATTGTGAAATGTATTTACACACATGTATATTTTATTTTTACACAAGCTTGAAAACACACATGATAATCACATATGCAAACTATGCTTGGAGATGATTTTATTTTTTATGCAAGCTTAAAAGCACTCACACACGTGCAAACTATGCTTGAGAATAAAGGAACGGGCATGCGCCCCAACATGGTGTCTCAATTCGAGGTACATGCCCCCTAAGATTCAGTCCATTGAAAATGGAGTGAAGGTTGACCTTAGTGTTATTGCACTCGAATTACACGAGCTCTTGTTTCATTGCTTGAGCGAGGTTGACACAAGTAAAAGAACTTTCCTCGGCCAGATCCAGGTTCATTTTTTAAGGAGCTTGAGACAGGAAAGGAACTATGCTCCGCCCAAACTTCATCATAATGAATAGGAAGTCAGGGCTTCCAAGAGTGCCACTCTGGGTGGAAGGGTAACATCTCGGAAGTCAGGACCCAATGCCCCCAGGACACTGTGCACGATGGTGGCATCGCTGGATACAGGCACGGGATAGGTGGCCACGTAGTTGATCTGTGGTGGGGCAGATGCAACTGGTGGATGAAAACCAGGAGGGGATGATGACTGCGCAGGAGGGACCCGTGGACGAACGAACGATAATTGATCGATAGTCACAATTCTTCCATCGTGTGGAAAGCAAACCACACGGAAAAGTGAAGAGACAAGGGCCCCCATGGCATAAACATAGTCACGGCCAAGGAGAAGACTGAAATCTAAAGCACCTTGGGTAACCGATACGTCTATATAGACGGTTTTGCCTCCCAAAGTAATAGGGAACTTTGGAAGGATCCCTAATGGTTGACTAGTTCCTCCATCAAAAGCCGTCAGATTCGGCGCGACTCGCACAAGCTGTGGGGAACCCAAAGCTTGCCAAGTAGTGGCAGGCATAAGACTGACAGATGCACCCTCATCCAAAACAGTGCCAGGTATCGCCTTATTATAGGCGTGTACCGTAACCCAGAAAGGCACATGGGATGGAAGGCGGGAGGTGGTCAAACGACTCCAGTCGAAGGAAATGACTGAGCTACTTGGTGGGGGACTCGTATGATTGCCCCCCTGCTCTAAAGGGACCGAAGAAGGACTCTCAGGAACAGCTGAGATACGAGAGTCATTTCCGTACTCAGGAGAATCTGAGGAGATGAGAAGAACATGGGAATGATGCTCTTCTGAAACAGAGTGGTCGACGGGTGGTGAACTCGAGTCGACACTCTTTCCGATCAATGGTTGGTCTGGAACAGGCTTGGCAGAGCCAAGTTCAGGAAGAGGAGGCTAGACAAGAGAGGAATCTTGGTCGATCTCTTTGTCAGTAGGGGAACGATCTGCGGCTGCAGAGAGACGTTGATAACCAGCGGGAAGTTGAGGTGAGGGAGCTGTAAGACTTTCCAAGACAACAGAGGCTTTATCCATGAGCAGACAAAGGTGAAGAGGATGATTGGCTTCACAAAGTCTACAGGGGATTTGAATCTTTCCTTTTCCCTTAACATTTCCAGCTGATAGTGTAGCATCGCCATGAGCTTCAGAGGACGATGAGGGGCGGGCCGGATCGTGAGACCATACTTCTAAGACCTTGGGAATGCCAGGACAATCGCGAAGAAGATGGTCCTCCTTGCACAACCTACAAGGAAATTTGACCTTCCACGGAGGAGCAGAAGGTGGCCCGACTTGAGTTGTACTTTTAACCTCTCGCTTAGGAGTCTTCTTCTTCTTTGTCTTCTTCTTCTTCTTCTTAGCCACCTGGTTACTTGAATCCATACTTTCGCCAGGCGAAGTAGAAGATGAGGATGCAGAAATAGGCGAAGAAGGGGAGAGGTCCACCTTGGAATCAACATGATGTTGTTCGGGTGGAGGAGACGGTGGAACAGGAGTCATCACACTCGGGACCACCGAGGTTGAAAATAACCATACGAGCAAACCGATGGTTATCCCAGGCAAAGACAAAGTTGCCATATATGGAGCACCGGCATTTCCAAAAGAAGGAAATGGACTAGGGTTTCCATCCGAGGGAACACCTTGGCCGGTAGAATCGGGGGAGGTTGCCATTGAAAACAAGAAAGAACCCTACTCAAGCTAACGCAAATAAGATCTAACCGGGTAAATGTGTATCATGGCCGAATAAATTTTAAGACAAAGGAACTGAACTTGACCTTTTCATGTTTTAAGAGTCGAGAAAAGGACGAAAAGATGACTCTAGTCTCCTTCGAATGTTTAATGAGCACGAAGTGACAAGACGCTCACTGGCACCGTTTCTTTTAAGGAGTCCGAAAAGGATCAAAAGTGACTACTCTGGAGAACTAGGCAAAAGGTTTACCAAACAATCCGTAAAACTGCTTATACACCTTGGCAATCAGATGAAAACCAAGGACTTCCCGTACGGCAGTCAATCTTCCCGAATGCTGTGTTCAGTTCATTACGGCTTGTAAGGCAGCAGACATGGCTTCCTGTGGATAAAGGATGATAACCTAGTGGGGTCTCCACATATACTCGACGGTACGTGGGAGCACAAATCTGTGCTAGACCACTATCGAGTCACAAAAGGAGGAATCACCCAACCATAATGTGAAACAACAGTGACTAGGTTTAATGATGCTGGAACACGTCTCTAGCCTAGACCTCTAACTGTGTGCGTTAAGTTCCAATGCATTGTTAGATTCATTCAGTTCATTTTATGGTTGATCTTTAATTAGGTTTTGATTTCTAGGCCTTACCATATGTAATAGCTCAAAATTTCCTAGATGCAAACTATATGCCAAAATATATCATTTCATTCGATGAATGCTAACTACGAGAGAGTTGAGATCTTTCAATCAAACAAAATGATCATAAAACAAACAATGATAACTCTAATGCAGCTAATGGCAATAAAAGAAACTTTTCTTTAAAGTCATTAATCACTAACAACAACGAAAAACTTTAATTTCCATTAACTAATATAACGCAAAAGAGATTGTTCGTTTTTCTTTTATTGGCAAAATGCACTAAGTAAATTTTGAGAAACAATAACAGAGAGCGAAAAAGCAAATTTCACTCAATGGACACAATCAAGTCTTTGAAAAGAAAGGCAATCCTTCAAAAACTCCAAAATCTCAATGAGCCATGTGATATAGGCTCAAAACGAAGCCATATGGAAATCAAGCAAAAAAAACTAAATTGCTCGAATATCCCAAAAACAAGCTTCAACAACCACCAAACAGATGCAAAAGAGCATCCAAAAAGTTGACTGGATCGAGAGAAGACCGAAACAGAAACTAGCAAACACCCAAAGTACGCAAATGTAATCTATGCACACTTTTCATTCATATCTTGAAAATGAGAATTCTAATTATGCAAGTGTGATCTATGCAAGAGAATTCTCAAACACACGATGATTCTAATGTAATCTAAGAACCAATCAAGTGGAAACCAAGAAAAATGGGTGAGAGTTCCAAAGATCATAAACTAAAAACACTCAAAGGCGATTAACACTCATACACAATTTAACCCCCCCGGCGAATGAGGGGGAAATTTTTTTGCAAAAACAAAAGCAAAAAGATGCAAAATTGTGAAAAGATCGAGACAAACCTCCAAGTAATGATCAAAGGAAATCAAATTAATAATTTGCCAGAAAAAGACTCAAAACCAGTCAAAACAGACTTTGATACATTCAGATGATTGAACAAAACAGGAAACCCAAGCTTGGGAGGCTATAAACAAGAAAAATGAACAAGTTCATAGGGTTAGCGCGACTGTCAGGAAGAAAACTGCGCTAATTAAGGATTGGCGCGGTCTGTCAATGTGCAACCTGCGCCAACTGGCGCGACTGTCAGGCCTAAAAACGCGCTAATCAAATTTTCCGACTAAAAAAATAAAAACCAACAGTTCACGGCTTGACCAACAGTCCACGGCTTGACTAACAGAAACCAGACAGATCAAATATACAGACAAGCAAACCAAGCATAAAAATCTAGCTCAGAAAACTCATCTAAGCAAGCAAACAAGAGAGATCAAGGTGCATGGCAAACTCCAAGCTGTTTGGTTCGTAAACCAACCCGGAGATTGACTGAAGCGGCGTTGATCTACTCCGCTAATGCAAAGAAATAGCGTTTCGAAGGCTGCCTGGTCGTACTTCAGGCTCCGTCCAAGGTTTATGAATCAAACAAAAAATAGCTTTCCCCAGCGGAGTCGCCAAATTGTTGGAGAGGTAAATCCCCTCTGCGGACAGAGGCGATCCCACTAGCCCAAAATGGATCTAGCAACAATCAATTAACGCTACCATGCAAGTTCCTAGTTTCAAATTGAAAGTGGATTATGAGAACCAACCTGGAGTCCAACGCTAGTGTCGTAGAAGAGTTGATACTCCCGTTCCCTTGCTCCGGCAGGTCACGATCCTCACGATCTCTGCGAATGGACACCTGCACATGCAAAGAACGAAGCGAATACAAGCATAAAATCCACTAAATACAACTATATATCAGTCAGAAAGGATATAGATCAAACATTATCATAACGAACAATAAGATCGAAACCATAATGATAGTCGTTTATTAATGAATAATCAACAGAGAAAAATACAACCAAAGTTGTGACGTTGCATCTCTCCTCTGGCTGGGCAAGCAGCTACAAATGTCTTGCAATAGACCTTTCTCTCTCTTTGCTTATGAATACACAGCTCAGACTTCTAGCAGCATAACCTCCCTATGCTCCAAGACTCCTACTATCACTCAAGACAAGCGTTATCACTACTAGCACTATCACCACTACTCAAAAACTAGCTTGTCAAATGCATGAGGACAAACTTTTATAGATGGAGAAGGGAAGGAAGATACAATGCATCAAGACACCCATTATGGATTGGAATTATCTCCAAAAAGCCGTTGTGGATAGATGTAAGGGATAGATGATGACTCTCGACATCTAGAAGATTAGCTTTATCCTCAAAATACTTCATGACTTGAAGGGAAAAAACATCCGGGCGCGCGTTTGTTAAAAATCTTTTCCAAACTTGGTTGGCGCGGGTGTTACTCTAAGACAGAGTGCCAATGGGCGCGCCTTCTTTTGAGGATCTCGTTCATTGGCGCGGGTAGTACATTGTGGACCCGCGCTAATGGAAAAAGGGAACTTTTCAGGGATATTTTGCAGGAGGTGTCTTCAGGGCACATGAAGTCCATACTTAGGGGAACATAATGCAAGTGTTTTTAAGTTATGTCACTGCTCACAGGTCCCGGAATGAGTCCTCCAAAGTACGGGAAAGGGGTAACAGGGACGGTGACCAATGGTGACAAATTACTGTGTAACAGGAGCCCCTCTGACAATTACCACCCTCGTATAGAAGGCGATCCAATAAAACCACAAACCTCCTTCTGTCTCTCCGCCCCCTGACGTCAGCACCATGTCAGCGCTACGTCACCTCTGCGTCAACCCATCACTGCTACGTGTCACTGCCACCGCATCTACCTCCGCCCCCACTCCGCCACCATCTCCTGTGCCATGTCACCCTGTTGTACTGTCACGTCACCCTGCCGTACCAAGACCCACCGCTGACGTCATCATCGAAAAAGGCACAAAGGGCGAAAATCGCAGCAAAGGATGCCCAGAATGAGAAACTGAGGCAGTTTTCGATGCACGATTAGCGATTAGTGCTTAGCGCTAATCGCGCATCGCTAAGAAAAAATGCTCAATATGGAGGGCTTCTCATGGCTCAGCTACCTGCAAACCCAAAAATTCGCGGGAGGAAACAGGATTTCTTCATGTATGTTCATATTCAATCGACCAGCGCCAATAGCATTCTAGAGGCAATGAAAAGCATTTGCAGCAGCTATTTTTCCCTTGAAATGGCAGAAAGGGGGCGATTTGACAGTTTCAAGCATATCAAGGGAGAGAAACTGGCCTGATTCAATTGTAAAAGAGTATCAGAGGAAAGATAAAGCCTAGATTAAATTGAAGAGTATCAGTGAAGCGGCAAAGAGTATCAGATTGGCAATATCAAAGCAGGTGAACATTAAAGGCCTCCATCCAAGTCAAAGAAGCAGTAAAGGCCATTCGAATCTCATCAGATCGGGATTAGTGCACATTAAAGCCATCTAAAAGCAGCATAACCGCCTTAGAAGTGCAGATAAAAGAAAAGACACGGTTATTGCAGAAACACTATACCCAGCCACCAAGGACACCATATTAACTCATTTTGATACAGCTGCCTCCAGCTCATCTCAAATAAATATCTTCTTGCATTAATTTCAGGACAAGATTAGGTTAAAGAACTCATTTCCCTCACATCTGTCTAAGATCTGCTGTAATAGATATTTTTGGATATTTTCTCTATATAAACCACCCTAATTCATTGTTTAAAGGTTGGTTGATTGATAATCCTCATTCTAGACTCGTGTTGTATATTTTGAGATCTTTGTAATCAAAGACTGTTGGATTGCTTTGGATGAAGGACTGTTTGTTGTGTTATTTAATGGCTGAAGAGTGACTGTGGAATTCCTATGCTACTACATGGCTCAATAAGTGTTTTCCTACCTATATTTACAGTTTACATATGTTTATGCCACCATTGTGTAACCATCTAAATAGCAAGAAAGAACAATAGCTTAGGTTTTGCTTGACTGCACCCTATGCTCAGTTCTTGTTATTTCTATATGTTTTCTTCAGAAATGGTTATGAATATGTATACTTAAATGATCATGTTTACCCCGTTTCTTTCACATATGACTGTTATTTACGAATTCTTGACTGCTCCTAGACAAACTTTCATCCACCTTCCCTCTCTGTTAGCTAATGAAAGATTCTTAGTTGCCTTTCATCTCTGACCTTCATTCCATCTTTTTTCCAGCTTGATATTGTTCTATGTGTAGTTATCCTGCTCTATATTCCTCTTGTGACCAAGAAAACACAACAACAAGCCCTAATCCATGACTCCATGCCCAATGGTTTTAACTTATCACTCTATGCTTCTCAACTCTGCTTGAAAACATCATCCTTCCCACCAAAATCAAAACAAAACCCTGTATACCATAACTAGCCTAAAATCAACCCAAAACAAAGCTAAATTCTAAAGAGAGAGACCTCTCTGACTGCAGGTAGGCTAGGACCTGCAGCCGAAAGATTGGTTTGTGGTTACCTCGGCTGTATCCCTTAAGGAGCCAAGGGACAACCTAAGTGATAACATCATTGGTGACTCCACTGGGTACCTTATTCAGAAAATTCCAAAAAAACATCATTGACAACTCCACTGGGAACCTTAGTCAGAAAATTCCAAAAAACATGTTAGAAGCTGGCTCCCAAGACGAAAACACATAATACTAGGTCAAATCCAGACCCAAATCCACCAGCTGTTTTTGAAAATCCCAATTTAATCTCTAGAAACCTTAGCAAACAAAAACAAGAATTGTTTGCTGATTCTAGTCCTCAAACAGTTCAGCCAAGCTGTTTTCCAACCCCTGTTAAAGTTTTGTTTCGTTCAACCCATACTTCCCCTTGTTCATCATCCACCTCTCCAAGCACCTTTTCCACACCTCCATTCACTGCGCATACTACCACTACCACCACTATTATTACAGTTGTCCCAGCTGTTCCAGCCCTTCCACTTATCCCTGTAAATATGGCTAACAGATATGCACCTTTACAGTTACCTGCAAATCCAGGGGCCATGCCTCAGGATTATCAAACCAAAATCACATATTTTGAAGGTACTGGTTCTGGCACAACCCTGCAACATACCAAGAAAATGCAGGACTATTTTGAGAGTTATGAAATAGATGATGATAGTGTAAGAATGAAAATCTTTGTCCAAAGTCTAACAGGTGAAGTAAGAACTTGGTTTAGAGCACTCGCTGCAAATTCCATAGCTGACCTAGAGGCCCTTTACCAAACATTTCTTAACAGATGGGACAAGAAGAAGTACCCTCTGCACATATTATCCGAGTATGACACTATCAAAAGAGGTCCTCAAGAAGCTATCTTAGACTATTGTGCCAGGTTTAACAATGTTTACAACGCTATTCCACAAAACCTTAGACCTCCACCTGATCTTGCTTTATACAAATTCCCTGATGGATTTGATTCAGACATGGCTTATCAGTTAAGGGAAAGAACCCCTCAAACCTTAGCAGACATGCAGAATGTAGCTGTTAGTGTGGAGGCAAATCTGATTGCCAAGCGAAATAGAGCAAGAGCTGAGAGAAGAACCACTTTTAAAGATGAACCTTCAGCCTTTGAGCAAAAATTGGACGTAATCATCAAAGGCATGGAAAACTTTGAAAATAGAATGGGAACTATTGAAAGAAAAGCCTCATGGGAAGGACAGCAAAACAATCCTATCAGAAATCCAAACTTTAGAAAAAATCAAAACCCAAACGTTGGAAGGGCAAGTCCTGATCATGATATAAGACCTCATTTTCATGAAAACTATGCTGAAGCATCCACATCTAGTGAGCAGATAGAAGACACTCAAATAAACTTGATGGGTTTGAAGAGTGAACAACAACTATTCCTAACCCAAGATGACCATGATATAAATCAGTTTCAGACCAAGTCTGGAGAGTTATTTGACTTCAAACAAGGTTGTGATTCGACTGTCTACGAAGTCCATAAACAATACAAATTGAGAACAAGAACCATTGATGTGTCTGACCCCATCAAGCCAAAGGATGCCAAGCAGCCTAAGAAAGTAAAGGACAAGGCCGCTATCACAGAACCTGCTAATAAAACAGACCCAAAATTAAAGGAAGTGACCATAGAGGATGTATCTGACATGCAACCCTCTAATAACCAGCCTTTTGTATCCTTTCCCTGAAAAGATAATGTAAATAGCACTCCTCAAAGCCTTCCCAAAACAGAACAATCTCAAGAAATCACTAATAACCAAGAGAAGATCACTGAAGATACAATTGAAAATGGAAAATCTGCCAGTCACAATACTAAAACACAGTCAGAAAAACCATTTGATTTAGAAGCAGAAATCGGTAAATTAAAGATATATATTCCTCTCTCTGAGCTTGCCAAACATGATGTGTACAGACAGCAAATCAAAAGATCACTGCAAATGCCAGAGAATAGGGATGATGTTAATGTCTTAGATAATCAACCTAAATGACTTTTTGGTCCTGAAGTCAATGGTAAATCAGGACATGGAGCTGTTCTACCCTTTTATGTCAGTTTGCACATTCATGATAAAGTGTTGCACAATGCTATGTTTGATTCAGGTGCTTCACACAATCTAATGCCCAAAGCTGTAATGGAGATGCTAAACCTTGATGTCACTAGACCCTACAAAGACTTATTCTCATTTGATTCTAGTCAGGTCAAGTGTTTAGGCTTAATCAAAGACCTTTGTGTGTCTTTAGTCCAATTTACCAACAAAACGATCCTAATGGACGTGGTGGTTGCTGACATTCCACCAAAGTATGGCATGCTCTTATCAAGATCTTGGGGAGCTAAACTCCAAGGATCCCTCCAACTAGACCTCTCCTATGCCACTATTTTAGTCTTTGGGCCACCAAAGAGACTGTATAGAGAAACACTCATGAAGTATTTGGTAAGTAGTGAGGAAAAACCCCAAAACTTTCCCATTTACTCAATCCATTCTGATATGGATTCCTTTATATTGTTCAATGATGATAGCTGCCCTCCCACTGATGAGAAGCCTTTGCCTTTAGAACAAGAAACATGCATTAATCAAGAGTCGGTTGCTGTTATAGACATTTTTGGGCACTACAACCCCAAGCATGAAATGTCCATAAACCAAGGGCTCCTAAGTCCCTAAAAGTGTTGTTCTAACCCCTAAAGGAACAAGGTCAACAAATTACAGCTTCTCCCAGAAGTTCTCCATGAAAAACTGCTCAGAATTGGTCAAAACAGGATCATTTCAGCTACTCCACTGGCCAAGTGCGTTGCATCTCACCTAAGTACACTGTGTGGGTGCATTGAATTTCAAAAAGCCCTTCTATGGGGTGCGATGGGTGAGAAATGAAAAATGGCAGTGTCATTCCGTGAGGTGGAGAGGCAATGGAAGCTTCCAAAAACTTCTCCTGTGACACTTGCCTCTCTGAATTCGACCAAGGATGAGTAAGAGATCATCAATCTCCAAGTGGAAGCAAGAACTATCAGAGGGAAGACACTAATCAAATCATAAGCTGACTCATCTCCATTACAGATATCTATATATGGATCCCTCATCCCAAAGATCCAGAGGCTGGAACTTTGCATATTGTAAGGAA
This sequence comes from Pinus tabuliformis, assembly GCA_031772625.1. Classification (NCBI taxonomy): domain Eukaryota; kingdom Viridiplantae; phylum Streptophyta; class Pinopsida; order Pinales; family Pinaceae; genus Pinus; species Pinus tabuliformis. The sequence continues at coordinate 112,254,179 of CM062820.1, read as the reverse complement.
TTGCTGTTGGTTTCTTGAGACAAACATCAGATTGTTGGGTGATCTAAGCTTTGTATGAGGTGAAGAGGGGCTTCCTTGCTGAGAGGTTGATGCTGGGTCAGAACAACTGGTTGTAACTCCTCTTGGCTCTTTCTCGTTTATCAATAAAATCTATTCAAGTTTTCCTCCATACTTTTGTGCCATTCATGTTTGCTGCATTTGTATGGTCAATTTACATCTGATCCTAGATTGTTTATGATTATAGATCAACGTCTTTGTATAGTGCTATGCTACTGTGATCTTACAGGTACTTTGTGAAGCTGGGCGTGCAAGGGAACAAGTAGCGAAAGACTATCAAGCAAGAGAGGAATCAAATCAGGATATTAGCGCAAGACAGAGGTTGGTCTTTTTGTTCCTCTCTATCTATAATTCATAAAGGAAAAACGAAAGTAGCTTTACTCTGTTTGTTTCTAAGGCGGCTGTCACACCTTAGTGGGATAAGCAGTTCTAAGTATACACTTTTCCCTATAACAGTTGCCCATACCCGTGAAACTGTTAAAACAATTAGTGCAACCAGAATACAAGAAGAACCACATGAAGCACAAAACCTAGGTCCACCCAATCCTAAAATGACTGAAACTCTTAATACTAACCACAAGCAAGAAATCACATGGTATTTAGAGTTTGATGGTTCTGTTAATAAGCTAGGAGCAGGGGCGGGAATATGGATTCACAATACACATAACAGCCATGCAGAGGAGCATGCTTACAGACTAAACTTCAAATGCACCAACAACATGGTAGAGTATGAGGCTCTCTTTTTAGGCCTTAAAATGCTCAAAGTTCTAGGAGCTGCAAAAGTGGCCATTCTAGGTGACTCCGATTTGATCATTCAACAGATGAAAGGTAACTTTGTTACTAATGACAATAGGCTAAGAGCTTATAGGTTTGCTGCCACAGAAATACTCAATTCCTTCACCGAATCCAAGCTTGCTAAGATTTCTAGAAGCCATAACATGCATGCTCATAGTCTAGCTACTTTTGCTAGCACTTGCAAGCTACCCTTTGAGCCCAATTACCACTTTACTGCTGAGATAAAGCATAGGCCTGCTGTCCCTAACAATATCAAAGATTGGCAAGTGTTTGAGGATGATGCTCAAATCAACAATTTTCTTACCTTACAGCAAGAATTCTCAAGCTCAAACATTGATGAAGATGCCATGGATGACCCACAACAACAAATGAGCCAAAATGAGCAAACTATAATAGCTGAAGCAGCAAATCAAATGTCGCACCCAACCATTTTTTATGAGAAAAACATGCAAGAGTTGAAGCAAATGCATTTAGATGAAATAGCTGAAGCAAAGGCTGAAGTGATTGATTTGAAAGACAATTTTCTACCTGCTGGCCTCACTCCATTAGAAGACATATTTGATTCAAACGATGTCCCGAAAAAGCCAAAGATGCAGCCCTTAAACGTTGCTATGGAAGACTGTAATATGGGGACAGCAGAGAAGCCCAAAATGATTAAACTGTCCAAGTCTTTTCCTCTCGATCAAAAACCAAAATATGTTGATTTATTTAAAGAGTTTCAAGATGTATTTGCCTGGAGTTATGAGGACCTCAAGTCCTATGACACCTCTTTTATTCAACACACCATTCCCTTAAATCCAAATCAAAATCCCTTCAAACAGAAACTAAGGAGAATCAATCCTGTGCTTCTCCCTTTGATTGAGAAAGAAGTGAAAAGAATTTTTGAAGCTGGTATCATAGCACCCATTAGATTTTCAGAATGGGTATCCAATCTTGTTCCCACAAGGAAGAAAACAGGGGAGATTAGACTATGTGTGGACTTAAGAAATCTGAACCAAGTCTCCCTTAAAGATCACTACCCACTGCCAAAAATGGACCACATTCTACAAAGAGTAGTGGGGTCTTCAAGAATTTCTTTGCTAGATGGCTTTTCAGGTTTTAATCAAATACTTGTTCACCCGGATGACCAAGACAAGACAGCCTTTACAACACCATGGGGAACATTTAAGTATGTGCAGATGCCTTTCGGACTAAAAAATGAAGGTGCTACCTTTCAAAGGGCCATGGAAATTGCATTTGCCAAGGAAATCCATGATTTCCTAGTGGTTTACCTTGATGACCTTACTCATTTCTCAAAATCTGATCAAGAGCACCTAAAACATTTGAGACAAGTGTTCCTAACCTGTAGGAAATATGGCATTTCCTTAAATCCTAAGAAATCTCTCTTCGGCCTAGAAGAAGACAAATTGCTAGGCCATATCATTTCAAAATATGGAATTAGAATAGATCCGGAAAGAACCCAAGCCATTTTGCAAATCCCTTATCCGAGAAACATCAAATAATTACAAGCATTCCTGGGAAAGATCAATTTCCTAAGGAGATTTATCACAAACTTGGTCGAGATAATAAGAATGCTAAATAAAATGTTAAAGAAGGATTCCAAGGTAAAATGGACTTTAGAGGCCAAGCAAGCCTTTGAGGGCATAAAATCTGCCTTAACTCAAGCCCCAGTCCTCACAAGTCCTCAATTTGATAAAGATTTCATCATTTTCTCATTTGCAGCTGAACACACTATTGTTGTTGTCCTTTTGCAGAAAGGTGATCAGTGAAATAAAAAGCCAATCGCATTTTTCAGCCAGGCCCTTAGGTATGCACCCTTGAAGTACCAGATCATGGAGAAGCAAGCATATGCCCTTGTTAAAGCAATCAAAGATTTTAGAATTTACATTTTATATTCACATGTGATTGCTTATGTACCGAATGCTATTGTAAAAGACATATTAACTCAGGAGGGCATAGAAGGCAAAAGAGGCAAATGGATTGCCAATATCCTTGAGTATGACATTGAGATAAAACCCACCAAGCTGATAAAGGGACAAGGTTTAGCTAAACTGATGTCCGAAACCAATTTTCAAGCCTTAGACATTAATCAACTGGACAACAAACAGGAGTTGGCGACTCCACAGATTAGTGAAGCTTTTTTGCAATCCCCATGGTATGCTGATATATGTTTTATATTGTTAAACCTGTGTGCTCCTCTAGGGTTGTCCAGAACCAAAAAGAGATATTTAAAAATGAAAGCATCAAAGTTTTGTGTCTTAGATAGTGCCCTATTTTGGAAAAATCATGAAGGAATATTGCTGAATTGTCTAACTGTGAATGAAACTGACAGTGTCATGAAAGAATTCCATGCAGGGGACTATGGAGGGCACTTATATTGGCAGTCCACTGCTAATAAGATACTAAGGGCTGGTTCCTATTGGCCCTCTTTGTTTGCTGATGTGAGAAAGTTTGTTGTTTCGTGCCACAAATGCCAAATCTTTGAAGGCAATAGAAAGCTTCTGCCCTTGCCCCTTAAGCCCATTTCAACCGAGAAGCCTTTTCAACAATGGGGTATTGACTTCATTGGAGAAATCCATCCATCCTCTTCTGGCCAGCATAAGTGGATTCTAACAACCACAGATTACTTTACCAAGTGGATTGAAGCCATCCCATGTAGACAAGCCAATGACTCCACTATCATCCAATTCCTTGAAACCAACATTTTGTCCAGATTTGGCTGTCCTGAGAAGATCATTACAGATAACGCTGCTGCCTTCAAATCCAAGAAAATGATCAGTTTTTGCCACAAATTCCACATTACCTTAGGTCACTCCACAACCTATTACCCTCAAGGTAATGGCTTGGCCGAATCATCCAACAAGAGTCTGATTAACATCATTAAGAAAGTCTTGGAGGAGAACAAGAAGAACTGGCACAAAAAGCTTGTAAATGCCCTATGGGCAGACAGATTGTCAACCAAGAGATCCATTAGGATGAGCCCATATGAGCTAGCCTATGGCATGGAGGCCAAGTTCCCCTCTTCTTTGGGAATCCCTGTTATCAAATTGCTGCAAGAGATTTAGGCGGAGCCAAATGATATCCAAAGAAGAATAAACCAAACCATCCATTTGCAGCAAATAAGAGAGCAAGTGTACGATAGAACTCAGATTTTACAAGAGAAGCTCAAGAAAATGTTTGACAAAGGAACCAAGGCTGAAGATTTCTCCATAGGCAACAAAGTCTTAAGATGGGATTCAAGAAGAGAGGACAAAGGAAAGCATGGCATGTTTGATTTCTTGTGGAAAGGCCCTTTTGTTATATCTGCTATTCAGGGCAACAACACATATTTTCTGAAGAGTTTGGATGACAGCATAGTTGAAGAAGGCCCTGTCAATGGTCGAATGCTAAAGCACTATCATGATCCATTTTGTTGAACGCAACACACCTCTGTATACTATCTGTACATTAATATTTGTATTTTCAACACTTTTTCTTATAGCAGGCAAATAAGAGGGAACAACGCAACAAATTTTGAAGGAAAGATCAAAGAAAGCTCTATTTCAGATCTCTTTTTTTGAAATAATCCCAAAGAAGTGCTCAAGTAGATTTCAATATGTTTACAAGCACCCAAAAGGCAAGAAGCAGAGCTGTAATTTTTCTTCAATTCAGCTCAAAAGGATACTGCACATCAGCTTATAAGAATTCAGTCAAAGGCATTGAGAAGAAGGAGAATTTCAGTTTACGGCAACAAGTGAAGATCAAGGCATTCTGACCTGCTGTTCCTGGCTTTTCATCCTGAAAAACCATCCCCAAGTGGAGCCACTGTTAGCCTCCTATTGCGCTCCTATTGCAATAGGTTTCATATTTCATGATTGACTGTTTCACATGCCAAATATGTCATCTTTTCATGCTGCAAGGTTCCATATTTCCATGAAGTTCCATTTTGAAGAATCATACCATTTTTGAAGAGTTTTTCAGATAAGCGAAATCCAAACAGCTTAATCTTGGCTTCCCTAGGTTTAAATTGCATGTTTTAGAAGATATAGAATGAATATCTGTCCAAACAGCTTAAGCTTGGCAGATCACTAGCTAGGTAGAGAAATTAAGGAGCCCAACTGCTTAATCTGGGCCCTTCGAAGATATAAGGGTACATTTAGATAGGAGGGCAGTCAAAAGAAAAGAAGATAATCAGGGTCTGCAAGCCTAAATGCACCCATTCAAAAAGAAGAAAAAATTCTAGGTAAGTAGGCTGGGTAAGTAGTTTTGTGGTTGAAGAATCAAGCTATGTGATCCATTTCATGTTTTCAAGTGTTATATCTATTCAGATCACAATTATGAGGCAGCTTTCCATTTGGAGGAGCTCAAGTGAGGCATGTTTAATTCCCCCTTCTTCTTATTCCCCAAATCATTCACTAACCTCCCCAAAGAGGTCAAGATTTGCTTGCTATCTCTTAAGTTTCATCATTTGTCATATCATTAGCCTAAGTAAAGGTTTGCTTTGCTTAGGAGTACTCTTATTCATTCTATAAGTTTTGTTTCCCCTTTATAGCCTAAGATCTCTAAACTTAGCGCTTTCTTGTCATTTTCATATTAACTTCTAACATTATTATGTAAATCCATATCTATTTCCCCTTACCCTTACTAAAAAGCACTAAATAGCTCCCCTATGTACATATTCCCATCCCCTAGCACTATAGCCCTATAACATCAGTTTGGGGAAATGCTGAGTTCATTTGGGGCTTAGCATTAGCCCTTCCGCGTTTTAACCTGGAGTTAGTTTAACGTTTGGTTAAATTAATAACCATACCCCCCCCTCTCACACATAAACCTTATAGCAGTATCCCCCCTGCATACATTTTATTTGGGATTAATTTGATATTCGGTTAAATTAATAACCATCAGCGCCCACATAAAACCCATATAACCCACAAGCCCAAAGTCTTGACCCCCCCGCCACATAAATAAATGATAAAATATTCAGCAGGCCCCGCGCACAAACCTGCCGTCAGCTTCGCGCTCTGTCAGCCCTCCGATCTGCCCTCCCAGATCCGACGGCTCTCAGTGATTTCAAAGCCACCCCAACGTCTGACACTTAGCCTCCGATATGCTAGCAGTTTCCCCACCGTACAAAAGACGCGTGTCTCCATGCGATTGTATTGGAGCTCCTCTGACAATTACCGCCCTCATACAGAAGGTGGTCCGATAAAACCACCAACCGCCTTCTGTCTCTCTGCCCCCTGACGTCAGCACCACGTCAGCGCTACATCACCTTTGCGTCAACCCACCACTGCTACGTGTCACTTCCAACACATCTGCCTCCGTCCCTACTCCACCATCGTGTCCTGTGCCATGTCACCCTACCATACTCCCACGTCACCCTGCCGTACTGGGACCCATCGCTGACGTCATCACCGAAAAAGGCGCGAAGGGCGAAAATCGCATTAAAGGATGCCCAAAATGAGAAACTGAGTCAGTTTTCGATGCGTGATTAGCGCTTAGCGCTAATCGCGCATTGCTAAGAAAAAATGCTCAAAATGGAGGGCTTCTCATGGCTTAGCTACCTGCAAACCCAAAAATTCGCAGGAGGCAACAAGATTTCTTCATGTATGTTCATATTCAATCGGCCAGCGCCAATAGCATTCTAGAGGCCACGAAAAGCATTTGCAGCAACTATTTTTGCCTTGAAAGGGCAGAAAGGGGGCGATTTGACAGTTTCAAGCATATCAAGGGAGAGAAAGTGGCCTGATTCAACTGTAAAAGAGTATCAGAGGAAAGATAAAGCCCAGATTAAATTGAAGAGTATCAGTGAAGCGGAAAAGAGTATCAGATCAACAATATCAAAGCAGGTGAACATTAAAGGCCTCCATCCAAGTCAAAGAAGCAGTAAAGGCCATTCAAAGCTCATCAGATCGGGATTAGTGCACATTACAGCCACCTAAAAGCAGCATAATCGCCTTAGAAGTGTAGATAAAAGACAAGACACAGCTATTGCAGAAACACTGTACCGAGCCACCAAGGGCACCATATTAACCCATTTTGATACAGCTGCCTCCAGCTCAGCTCAAATAAATATCTTCTTGCATTAATTTTAGGACAAGAGTAGGTTAAAGAACTCATTTCCCTCACATCTATCTAAGATCTGCTGTAATAGATATTTTTGGATATTTTCTCTATATAAACCACCCTAATTCATTGTTTAAAGGGTTGGTTGGTTGATAATCCTCATTCTAGACGCGCGCCGTATATTTTGAGAGCTCTGTAATTTGGATGAAGGACTGTCTGTTGTGTTATTTAATGGCTGAAGAGTGATTGTGGAATTCTGTGCTACTACATGGCTCAATAAGTGTTTTCCTACCTCTGTTTACAGTTTACATATGTTTATGCCACCATTGTGTTACCATCTAAATAGCAAGAAAGAAGAATAGCTTAGGTTTTGCTTGACTGCACCTTATGCTTAGTTCTTGTTATTTATATATGTTTTCTTCAGAAATGGTTATGAATATGTATACTTAACCCCGTTTCTTTCACATATGACTGTTATTTAGGAATTCTTGACTGCTCCTAGACAAACTTTCATCCACCTTCCCTCTCTATTAGCTAATGAAAGATTCTTAGTTTCCATTCATCTCTGACCTTCATTCCATCTTTATTCCACCCTGATATTGTTTTATGTGTAGTTATCATGCTCTATATTCCTCTTGTGACCAAGAAAACGCAACAGAAAGCCCTAATCCATGACTCCATGCCCAATGGTTTGAACTTCTCACTTTATGCATCTCAAATCTTCCTGAAAACATCATCCTTCCCTCCAAAATCAAAACAAAACCCATCTACACCATAACTAGCCTAAAATCAACCCAAAACAAAGCTAAATTCTAAAGAGAGAGCCCTCTCTGAATGCAGGTAGGCTAGGACCTGCAGCCCAATGATTGGTTTGTGGTTACCTCGGTCGTATCCCTTAAGGAGCCAAGGGACAACCTGAGTGATAACAGGAAGAACGATTTTTGGCTGGCTTTCACCAACAAGTACAAAAGCAGCGCGAAAAGGCCTGACATGATCGACATATAAAGTTGCGCACCTTCAAGGTGAATAATTTGGTGTTACTGTATGATAGTAAGTTTGATCAATTCCCGGAAAAACTAAGAATGCATTGGCTGGGATTGTTTGTTATTAAGGAGGTCACAAACGGAGGTGTGGTGCAGTTGGTAAAGTTAAATGGAGAACCTTTCCTAGGAAAAGTGAATGGAAGTCAGTTGAAGCCATACACGAGTGGCCCAACTATCTGAATAGCTAACAGAAGCATAGCCTTAGTGCTCCAGGCAGCTAAAAGGAGGCGTGGGACTATAAACAGGTTCAGAGAAGTAGTTCAGCTACAACAATCTCTAAACAGTGTGTCTAGGAAGTACAGTAGGTAGTTGCTTAGTGTGTTGCCAATCTTGCAGCAGTCTAGGCAGAGTTGGGTGGTCTTCACGCAGAGATCTCCACACCGACAGAGTGACTCAAGGGCAAGTCACGATGTTTGTGTTGGGGGCCTGTTGGGTGCCGGATCCCCCAAATTTTTGGGTCTTAAAGCCCAGATTTTGGTCAAAAGATGTAAATCTGATGTAAAGACTCCACATTCTATGGGCACGAAGTGTGAAGTTTGTACATGAGTCATAGGTTTGTTCACCCTTAGTTTTTGTAATGTAATGTCAGCTTTAGATATATACCCATGGTCCATGGACCATGGGATTGTATAAATAGAGCAAGGCTCTAAGTTGTAAAAGAAGTAGAGAATGAAAAAAGAAGAACTGAGTCTTGTCTAAAGTGTAGAGTCGAGTCTTTGGGTCGTAGAGTAGGAGAAGTCTCTGCAACTGAGTGCACAAAGGCCTAGCAATTTGCAGTTGAGTGCATGAACCCCTGTAGCTGACTGCGCAAGGTGAGTCAAGTCTATAACCATTTAAGCATTAATAAACAGAAGTTTCGCATTAATTCTGTGTATCTATTTCCTGTTTTTATGCTTTGAGTATCTTGGGTATGAATTGCATTTTCATTGTTTATATGATGCACAAACTTATATGGTTGTGTTGATTAAGTAAATGTGAGATAAGTATCTGCTTACACAAAGATAACTAAAAATTGCAAGAAGATAAGCAAGATCCGCATTGTACTTTGGGGAAATAGCTTACATTGATGCCATAAGCAGCGCAAAAACACCTCAGCCCCTGGTGAGGGCTGCGCGAAGGCAGTTACAACAGATCGCGAAGGTATTGCAGGTTAGAATAGCGCGCGAAGTGGCTTGCACGAAGGTATTCACGGTTGGACTAAATCGGCCCCTCAGACATCTCGAGGGTGCAGAAACTTGGTTTCAGCATCCCCCAATACTGCTTCGGGTGATACTTCAGTTCGTAATCCGCGGGCTGATGCCAAAAGGGCCAGTAGTGTAGGGATTTCTTTGCCTAATTAACTTTGAACCTGGGTCAGGCCCCCTCAAACCAACATAAGACTTATGTCCAAAATTGTGACAATAGTAAGATTTAGTGACATAAAAAAGTGAAGAAAATGGATTAATGTTCTAGGTTATTTTTTTTCTTTCATTTACAGATCTATTGCTCACTTCACTTCTTCTTATACTTATTTTTCATTCCTTTTGACATATGATCTACAATTTATAGCCTTGTGGCCAATTTTTTTTGCATAAATAACAATATCCATAGAAAATATTTTCATACCTAGGAATGGATGGTACTTGTGAATAAGATCTCCTTGGCATCTCATGATTTTGTCTTTTAAATAAGTAAGGTTTATGGTAACTCATTTCTTATTTGTTCAATCTTCTTGTTTGTTGTGGTTGAATAGGATTAATGGTTTTCTACTACTAAGGTGCATTTTTGTCGTGTTATTGTTGAGATGTGTTGTTGACATCCTTATTCTTTGGTTATTGTTGGTTGTGATTGTCTCCTATGACAACTTTGACAAAGTTGATGGTATCTTTATCTTCTATCTTATTCTCATTGGTTTCATCTTCATATCACAAAATAACTTTCATAACCAAAGATCTCTGAGAATTCAATATCATTTCCAACTTTTTAGACCCCTTTATGTGTTTATGGTTCATGTTCAATTTAGTTTGTGCCTTCTCTAGCTTCTTTCTTAGGGTAACTACTTCTTTATCTAGATTCTCACACTCTTTTATTTTTTCTTTTAATTGTTATAGCATAATGTCTTCAACCATTTTTGCCTCTTATAATTCAAATTTTAACTACATATTCTCTTTAGACATAGGCTTTTCTTTAACATATTTTAACAAAATTTCTTTTGTTTCTTATTCTTCTGCTTGAATCTATTAGTTTCTTCAAGTGCACTAATTAGCTCCCCCTCAACATATACTTCACCTTCTCATTCTTCTTCAAAATTATTATTCTCTTCAGACTAGTTTTCTACAGCCATAAGCATAAATTCACTAATTTCCTCTTCATCAAAATATGCACTTGTGTATTCAAAGGAGTTGTTATCTCCTTGCATATAAAATCTTTTCTTTCAAAATATTCTCTCTTTCTTCTCTCTATTAAATTTGTTCTTTTCATTCTCTTTAAACTTTTTTTCTTCCTTATATGGACATTTTGAGGCATAATCCCTACTCTTCCATAAGTAAAGCACTTAAAAGGAAGTTTTTCTTTGTAGTTACATATCCTTCTCTTCAATCTTCTTACAAATTTTGCTTCTTCTTCATTTGAGTATGAGCATGAACATTCCTAATCTTCTATATATTTCTTGTCCACCTTGAATGATGCATCATGTGTGGTTGATTTTCCTTTTGTAATCCTCATTTCATATGTTTTTAGGGAGAAAAGAAGTTGATCCATTGTTAGTTTTGCAATGTTAGAAATTTCATTGATTGTGATACCTTGTGATTAAACTTAGCAAGTAGTGGTATCAACACTTTTTGGACTACTTTAGACTCCTTAATATTTTCACCTAATCTCTTCATAACATTAAAAATTTCATCCACTATAAGAAAAAACTTAGTTATGTCTTCATCATCATTCATTATTAAGGACTTAACTTGCATTCTAAAAACTTGTAATTTAGCTAATTTTACTTTACCGTTTTCTTCATGAATGTTTTTGAGTTTATCCCACATTTATTTAGTAGTCTTATAATGCATTAATTTTATAAATTCTAGTTTAGATAGCCCACTAAGGATGCCATTCATGGATTTTTCATTGAATGTACAATCAAGCTTGTCTTATTTGTTACCTATTACATGTGGCTCTTTGTAGAATTCTCGACTGTGGCCTAGACATCTTCACCAAGGGAAATTATATATGTCTTCATTCTTATTCTCTTAAAGATATAATTAGTACCTGTTACAGGTTTATTTGGGCACATAACTCCCGATGATCAGATCAGTGTAAACAAGGTCTATCAAACCCTAATTCAGTTGCTACATGCCCTAGACATGCCACCTCATTGAGTGGTTTCATCCATGAGAGTTTCCTCACTTCAAACCTGCTGAAGTGCTTCCTTCGGTCACCAGTGCAGCCCTGGTCAAGGGTAAGTGCTCTACAGGGCAGGTAGCCCCATTCAAGGCTGCATTGCAGAGCACCTAAGCCCACTCAAGCCTACACTAGGCAATAATGTTGGCTTCAGGGGCCCTGACCCAGGTTCAACGTTAGTTAGCCAAACAAATCCCTACACTACTGGCCCTTTCGGCATCAGCCCGCAGAGCGTGGATTGAAGTCTCACCTGAAGCAATATGTGGGGATGCTGGAACCAAGTTTCTGCACCCTGAGATGATCGTGATGTCTGTTTATTCCTTCTATTCCTACTTCCACACAGGTCACGAAGTTCTAGGTCTCTATCTTCCTAACCCCTTATTCCTCCCTTCGATACCTCTACAAAAGGGTACAACTGGCCTTCACGTAGCCCTAACCTTCAATCCAGATAATTTCTCTTTGCTAAGGCAACATATTGCACAGATTGTCAAGTTATCTTAAGAATCTTACTTATCTTATTAAACCAGTATAGGTAGCACTGCGTAAACAATTGTTCTTACTTGCATTCTCTTAACCAACGAAATTACATACATTCGTGCATAATATAAGCATTATAAATGAAATTCATACATAGCATGTCAAGATGCATTAATAGGAACAAAGACACAAAATTTGCAGAATACTTCTCTTTATTGATATCTTCCAAGTGATTACTAAATCTATCCACCTAGCGCACACAGCTACAGGTGTCCGCGCACTCAGCTGCAGAGCCTCTACCTACATGACGACCCCAAAATTAGACTTCTTACTTCAGAGCTATGACTCTCTTAAATGTCGTTGTACTCCTTAGAGCTTACTTAGTTCTTCTTCTACAATCCCATGGTCCGTGGACCATGTGTAGAGCTTTTACAACCGACATTGCTCTACAAAACTAAGGGTGGACAACCCTTTATGACTCATGACACCTTCACACTCTATGACCACAAAATGAAAAGACTTTACTAGTTTATTACAAAATTTGACTCAAAACATGGGCTTTTAGCCCCAAAACTATCCTTGGGGGATCCTGTTCCCAACAGGCCCCCAACACAAAAATCGTGACTTGCCCTCAAGTCACTCAATAGGTGTGGAGATATTTGCATGAAGCCCTTCCAATTTGACTAGGATGACCACAACCTCAGTTGTGCACTGTGCCGCCACCTGCTTCGTATCGTCAACCATCTGCGTAGTCACTGCTCCTGAGTTGTTGGCCTAAAGCTTTTGTTACATCACTTGTAGAGTTGCAAGCTTGCCTTCAATAGATCTTGTGACCATGTAAGCCTCATCCAACCAGGGCTTTAGTCTTCCCTTCAAAACTGCTTCCTTGTGCAACATTGCTTCCACTTGCTCCTTCAACTGCTTGGAATCCTGCAACTTTTCTAGCCTTTGTGTCAGCACGACGGTTCACGTTGTACCCTTAACCTCATGATAGCATTGTTGTAGCTCGTGCACTTCCATCTCTAGTCGTTGTACATTGGGTTCCTCCTCCAAGCTTGTCAGGACCTCAAACGACTACTCAAAAATGTGGAATGTGCAAATGATATGACTCCAACATACAATCTAATGATCACCCACTTGTTCAAATCTACCACCCACTAGCTATTGGAACATCCATGAGAGATGATTTAACATCTGACGCATCAATTAGAGTAACTTCTCTACTTATCGAACACTTTAGATTTGTAAGATTTAGAATGAAAAGTGACAAAAAAAATTTAATCGTGGCCAAGTTTAAGAGAAATTCAAGGTCATTTGATCTAAATGGAAAAGAGAAAAAGATGAAAATAAAGCTATAAATTTCAAAACTAAAACTTGTTAAAGAAAATTGGAAAATCAGACCCACCATAAAAGAGAAAACCCTTACACGAGTCGTATAACTATATCACCCAACACACTACACTTACCAGGTTCTGTATCTTCTATTGAAAAACCCTACTTTCAGCAAATTGGAAGAAAGTAGGCTTTCATCCTTTCACAGAATTGCAGTAAGAGAATAAATCATACTACACCTTTCCATATTAAATCCTCAGATTCATTAACTTCAAAACTCTGAAACAAATTTTAGAATATCTTTTTTTTGTATCTTGGTGTGCAGTAGTCTAATATGTATCCTGGATATCCTCTAATTTTTGGTGTCCTCACAAGGAAAATATATTTTTCAAAAAGTATATTCTAGCATAATCTACATAAGCTGAAGATCTATATGCATTTGCAGTCTCCAATTTTGTAGTAGACATGTATAATAAATGTGTCTTGATGACTAACACAAGGAGAGACATGGTTTTGAGGAAGCCATTGTCTTGGGTAACACAAAGACAGGCACATCTATCATCAGGTGTACTTCCCCCAATGCCCCTAGTCAACAAAAAATGCCTTTCAAAGCCTTTACTGAAACGAAGTATTCACCCCTAATGACTAGAACAAGGTATTTACCCTCTTAGCTACATTCAACAAGCAGACCAGGCATTTCAAATCCATAAAAAAAAAAAAAAAACAAAAACAAAAAAACAAAAAAACAAAAACAAAAACAAAAACAAAAAAAAAACAAAAAACAAAAAACAAAAAACAAAAAAAAACAAAAAAAACAAAAAACAAAAACTTCACCTAACTCTCCATTAGCTAAGGGTTGATAAGAGAGATGGAGAGTCCACTTCACTTGTTTCTGTACATCAATTCCACACAAGTTCGAATTTTAAAATAAAAAAGGAAAATTTTATAAAGAAAGGACAAATTCGAGCATCTTGTCATATGTTGTTTTGCAAATTCACAAGATTTACAAGGAAGCAATGCAAGCAAAGTTCATTCAAGAAGTTCTAGATAAAGCTCACTACCCAACTTAGATGCTTATGCAATTCAAACCATGCAACATCATAGTAGGCCTCCATGTTTTTTTTTTAAACATCATAGAAGGTCTACAAAGTTTACCAGCCAAACCACTCTCCATATCTAATGGTTGTCATATCATAAATGAATTGGGTGATGAAACAATGGTCATGATATGATTGTTGTTACAGTAAGAGTCATGTTGCACTTCAACCAAATTCATAACTATAGAAACCCCACTTTATTTTTAATTTTAAGTGTGTTGCAATTTATTGAAGGATATGGCAATTCAAGTGTGAATTGCCAGACATGACCATTTGTCCTGTTTTCTTATTAGTGTGCTTTACTTTGACAAAGCTAAGAGGGAGATCTCAGAGCTTTTATGGCTCTTGTGCATAATATAACAATGTTTATGACATTTCACACAGTATAATATGGGATAAAAATGGTTGAAGAGTTCAAAGATGATCTGCACCAGAAATTCCAGATTTCACAATACTTCATCCTCCACTCTGGATTTATAGGTAGGATTTGGTTAAAATATTGATGTACTCAACTAAGATGCAGTTGGGATTGTGTCATGAAGGGTACATCACACCCTTCAGCACATGATAGGAAGCTCGAATATGGCAGGGTGGTACACTGCACTACAGGTGAAGGAAGCTTGAATACGTACAAGGTGATGAATAAATTCAATGGGTATTTAAACCAGGGCCAAATCAACAAAGCCACATAAAATATAGAGAGACTTGAATCCATTTTATCAAAATGAAATTTCTCATTCAATCATAGAAGGCCTACAAAGTTTACCATCCAAACCACTCTCCATATCTAATGGTTGTCATATCATGAATGAATTGGGTGATGAAACAATGGTCATGATCTGACTGTTATTACAGTAAGAGTCGTGATGCACTTCAACCAAATTCATAACTATGGAAACCCCACTTGATTTTTAATTTTCCAGAAGAAAGGAGACTAACGAGAACAATTAAGGTTGCCCACAACTTCTCATGGAGTGATGTAAAGTATACAACTATTACATCACATACAATCTTCATTTCCACATATACTTTGGGTAAACGAAGAAACAACAATTTTCTCAAATGACCACACTATTTACATTACAAACTGTAACTCAAGGGTAAAATGAGTAGAATATGACATCCAGTCCAATCATAAAAATGGTAGTGTAGTGCTAACCTGCTACACTGCTGGCAAAACCTTTGCTCAATACCTTTCACTGTAACCTTCGTAGTCTTTGAGTGAACTTCACAAACCTTATGTCTATGGTGGTAGTCCTTTGCACAAGTGAGCTCCTTGTTACAACCCTATACTTGACAACGTGGAGTCTGAGAGGCCTGGGCCAGAGCATGAGGCTTCTTCGATTGAACATGTGAACTATAGAAGACAGACAGTTGGCTTGTGGCCTTTATTGCCCCTCCAACATTTGCATCTTCAGAATAATAAGTCCTCTTCCCAAGCTTCAGACCAACATGGCAATCTTCTCCTGGACCATCCACAATACTATTCTATTTTGAGTCCTTGCTCTTCTCTACATTCGCATTCCCTCCTCCTGTTTTAGATCTAGAACCCAAGAAGGGGGATCTCTTTGGAGTCAATACAACATGTTTTAAATGGTGCTCTTTTTGGTTTCCCATAGCGTTGCTACTACTGCTGCTATTGCCCTGTGCATTACCTAAGCTGCCCTCTTGAGAATCCACTTGGTTTCTTAGGCCCAAGAACCTTGATAGCATGACAGGGTTTGTCTTAAATGGTTCATTTCTTCTTCTTATTCTACATCCTCATTTTCATGAGCATGCATGCATTACTAACATGAGCGTGCATTATTAACTCTTTATGCTAATAGAAAAATAAAGATGCTCCCTTTATGCCCAAAGTCTTATCACTGATATTTGATTTTGTGTTATTTTTCAAGGATGTGCATTCAAACTTGAGGTAGAATAAAAATAATCAATTTCAATCAGGATATTTTATCATATTTCATATTCTAACATGAATCTATTTTGTTGTTGTCACTATGCAATGCTTCTAAGCTCACAGAATGGTAGAAAAGTGGACACTATGCATTGAAGTTTCATGCCGCCCAAATCCGGGTCAAACATCTTTCAAATTTGTCCTTCACAATGGGACAAAAAATCATGTGGTTTATAGAATATGGGAAGTGCAGGGAAAGACAACCAATAATGAAGCATACTACATTACACTTGTTGCAGGGTTAAAAGAGGCAAAACACAATGGGGTCAATTACATAACAGTATTGACAAACTCAAATTTAATCTGTAATCACACAAAAGGCATCTACAATGTTCGCGCAGACAACTTGAAGCCCCTCTACAGAGAGGCAAAAATCTGGAGTGCTCGATTTAACTATTTTATGATAAAACACCTTGTGGAGATCCATAAAATGTCTACTGATCTAATGGTTGGAGCAATCTCAAGTGTCGAGGTAGGTGCCAAAGATGATTTAGCATCTCCGTTCATTCCATTGGCAAACATTGATCAGCGTCAGTATAGGTCTCAACTATGTGTATACACTATGGATGTCATTTTTCTTGGGACTATCATACCGTGGTTCTTTCACTAAAGAACCCATTAATGTACTTTTTTTTCCATTTTGTAATAGCATTCACCTTAAATGTCTACTCATGTTATAATTGAATTCATGTGTTTACTTATATACATTATATTTGAGGTGAACTAATTATTCTTAACCTACTAGTGGTTCAGGAAAGATTATTGTAGCTCCGTTTGAATTTCATTTTAATTTCAAGTTTCAGATGCTGCCTCTTTAATACCGTCTTGAATTCCACCTCGATGGATGCCATGGGAATAAATGAAAGTAACAAAATAGGGTTATTTACATATGGTTTGTTGGTTTTCACAACATTTAAGAAGTATAAGTCATTTCTGATGCAAACCCTAGCTATATCCATATTTATATGATGACAAGCTGAAAATAGTTGATGCATGATCTAATGTGAGATGAAGAAGCTCATACCATGAAACCCTCCTAGGAACATTGATGCATAATAATAACAAACTCTAACCTAGTATGAAGTGAATTTTATTAGGTACATGGTTTGCCCTAGAATGATGCAATGTATGCATATATCAATGAAGCCCTAGATGCCCATGATGCCTTTGAAGATGCCCTAATCCTAATAAATAAAGAACACGAGTGAAGAAATGCTCATCTTTCAAAGTTGCCTAAAAGATTAAAAATATGGAAGCCCTAAACATTGTCGAAAACATAATGATAAAATCCTAAAGTCTGCCACAGATAAAATAATGATTACAGTTCACAAAATCTAATTTCACTGATGGAATACTGATCTTAGTTAAGGATGAAAATGACACCATCTTGTAGAGGACACTTTCCCCTTTCGAATGAGCTATTACTCACTTTCTAACTCCTCTTAGATTGAGATAAATTGAATTTAAAAATTAGAAAAATTAGTATTGGTAAAATGAATTATGTAGGCTCATGTTCCTTGGCCAAGTGACATGTCATTTCATTGAAGGTAAAAAACTAGTATAAATATAAACTGGAACTGGTCATTCCTCCCATCAACCTCAATGAAGAACATCACAAGAAGACAGATAAGAGGGATACAAGCATGACATAAGTTGAGGAGATAAAAGTGAATTTTTTTTGGGGAAAACACTATTATGCTCCTCTCAAACTAGGACTTGTTGTTAGAAGCTTGGATATAGAATTGCAATAATATATGTGAGGCTCAAAACCTTGAGAGAAATCAGTTTTATAGGCCCGAATCTCAAGATCAAAGTCCATGAAAAGCCTGGATTGGCAAGAGAAATAGAAGCTCTGATAAGCCACTGTGATACCCTCAGATAGTCCTAATCAAGCTTGGACTGTGGAATTGTAGAAATGTGACATATCTCAGACAGTGGAAAGTATATAAGCTCAGATTTTAACCTCAATTCATGTGATCAATTTCCTATTGAAGAGCTCAGATTTTTTGTGAAGACTAGAGACTCGTTGAAACTCAGACCTGCTATAGCCTTGGGCACTTCTTGTGGTCAATGTTTTGTGAAGGATCATAACATTCAGATTGGAAAAACTGTGAATAACTCGGACCAGTGATATTACACATTGGAAAATGGAAAATTAACTAATTGGTAGCTCGGACCAACTAAAGAGTTGATACTTCGAATATGAACCTTGTATAGAGCTTGAACATAACCTTCTTCTTATTGAAATTGAATACCTTGAAAATGAAGAGATTGACTGAATCATGGACATTTGTGCCATGTTCCTGCATGTTTCCCAATGTTTCCAGGGCAGATTTGCGTAAGATAGGGCACTATAGTAAAAGTATGTGGCTGTGGGTTATGTTCAGAAGTTCGAGTGTTCTTTTGAGGAGATATATAAGGATATGGGGCACTCCTTTGAAGCCCAAACACAGTATCTACAACAAGAAATTGGGCGTGTTTGTGATGGTAGTTATAACCAGCAGCAGGGATAACTTAACAACAGAGGAAAGGTGCTGATTTGATGCTACTTATGGGCCTGTCCACATTCATTTATGATAGAAGAGGAAGGAACAGTACTTAAGATGGCTATTTTAATTGTTTTTGGATCTGCAGTCCTGCTGGTATAAATAGTTACAACCATTAACCTTAAACAAAAGCAAAAGCAATTAAAGAATACTAAATTTTATTTTTAAAATTACTTTTATTTGGATTTTTTGAATTTTTTAGGAAAGTCATTATTTACTTGAGTTATGCCAGCTAGGAGGGCAGACTCCTTGGCTGTCACTTTAGATCTGATAGCATTTAACTATGAGCAATATTTTAATTGAGTGACAAAAGCATTTCTCAACTAGTTGTAAAAGAGGAAATTAAATGCATACTTAATAAAGCTTATGACTGTTACACTAAAAAATGTCACCTTGACTACTTACAGTTAGTATGGCTCAAATCAACAGTCATGCTACCCTCTTAGGCAAGTCTCATGCCTCTGTTATCCATCTCAAACTCAAAGGAGAGAGAAAGTCTTGTAAAAACTATGTTTATCTCTGGGGTCGCAGGTTCTCTCTAGCCTTACCTGCGGGGACGCTGACCATGTTCACAAAATATGCGTCCATGGACGCTCTGTATGTTAAGGGACAGGTGCGTCCCTCTGTAAAAGGCAAAATGCGCGAGTTTTATCTTGAAAAAGTTACTTGTGGTTACTTCTAGAACATTCTAGAGGTCGGTTTGATGAAATGGATGCGCCTCCAGTTGGTTCATGTATCTCTATTAAGGGGGAACTTATCCCATCAATAAGGGAGCTATCCCACCCAAAGAGGGGGATGATCCCATTGATAGTGGACCTGAATAACCTCTTTACAGCACTATAAATAAAGGCATTGAGCCAGAAGGAGAGGAGGTTGGAGCTATACATTTTCTTTGGGTAAATGCTGCAGGATTTAGGTCTTCCATTAGAGCCTTTGTGAGGAGAGATTGTCTTCACTTGATTCTACTTGGGAGAGGGTGAGCTTTGTCAAAGTAGAGGAAAACCCTTGATGGACCCTGGGAGGAACTTGCACAACACCAAGGCCAGGTTGTAAGAGTTTCTTTGTTTCGTTATTAATACAAACTGGTTTATTTTTCTCAATAGCTTGTGTTAATGAGTTATTTCATGTGTTCCTTGGTCTGCATGTTGAATATATGTTTTATTATATGAAATGCAAGTGCTTGGTAATTGTTTGATTGTTTGTGGTTGCAGGAATTGACTTGAAGGAGGAGCTCATCCGGATCGTCAAGAACGGACTTCAACAACAGCGTTTTGGAATAAGGTAAGCCTAAACACTTGTAGTTTTCATGTTGTAAAAGGTGTATTTAGAGAAAGATCACTCCATTTTGTCTTGTTTGTCATTAGAATGTCTTAGACTTCTAGGAAGGTCAGTCGTGTCCGCACCCTTGACAGATTCCGTGTGACAAATTGGCGACTCCGCTGGGGATTCCATTAATGAGAGAGTCTTTTCCTTTATATGAACTTTGCTTTGAGAAAATCATTTTTATTTTCTGGTTTTTGACTGTGAGAATTAGTATTTGGGTGGCTTAGCTGTAGATTTAGTTGGCTTTAGTTTTTCTTCCTTTTTCCAGAAGGACGCAGTCTCTGTGTGCTGCACAGTGCGTCCTTGGACGCGCTGTTGTTGACTGCACAGTGCGGGGCCGCACCTGTGACAACGGGTGGCCTGCGTCTTCCTGTAAAAGTTAAGAAAATTCCATTTTTGCTTTAAATTACTTTTAGATTTTGTTTTTCCTTAGTGTTTTCTGCCCAGATCCTTTAGTACCCTGTCAAGAATTCTCACCTGAACTAGTTTTGTGAGCTTTGAGTGTTTTAGTGGTTTTCAACGAAGTTTAGACCTAGGGTTTGATTTTTGGAAAGGCTTTGTAGTGACTTTGAGCTTAGAAAGTTGTCCAGCCTTAGATATCTCTGGTTAGTCAACCTTCTTAGAAGTTGAGCCTGCCGTAAAGTCTCCTTGTTTGAGCAACTTGTCATTTGAGTTGTTTTGGGTCAAATTTCGCATTGCTTGTTTTTAAAGTATTGATTTCCATTTTCAAAAAGGACAAAAAGATTAGAATTTTGTTTTGACTAGTTTTTGGTTCTGCAATAAGCTAGTCCTTGATTTGATTGTGATCAAGTAAAACACCTTAGAAATAATCATTGTTAGTTTTGGCCTCGTTAAGATTGCTTAGAGTAAAATTTGCCTTTAGTTTGCTTATGAGTGCATTTTCATAGATTTTAAGAGTTGTTAAGATTGTTTTTTGGTTATATTAGATTTATTTGCTTTATTAAAAGAAAAATACAAAAACATCTTCTTAAAAAGTCTTGTTTCAAGTAGCTTTTTGTTTTCAAAAGAAGAAAAGAGTTTTTTCGTGTATGTAAAGAGAAGTTATGTTTTTATGCTTGGAAAAGAAAAACGAATTGTTTCTTTGATTGTCTTCAATTAAGAAGTTGCTTTTATAAAGATTGCATTCTCTCAACTTTTTAGTTAAGCAATTCATCGAAAAAGTAAAGTAGTGGATAAATCATTTTAGGTGCATTTTGTAGTGGTTTCGAGTCGAGTCAACACACCACTAGTTTCACTTCCATCACCTTTTGACTTAAGAAACAACCTTAAAAGTAACGCTTAAATTAAAATCAATCTAGTAATCTTTATTTTTCTAGGGCTCTGAAGCACCAACATAGCTTAGGCTAGGGTCTTGGAGTAGGTGAGTACTTAACTCTCCAAGACTACAAAACCAAACAGATAGTCTATCTTGAGTAGAACAAATCCAATTGTTTCAGTTACATTCTGGGAAAGCTCCTCTTAAAGGAGAAACACGAGCTCGTGTCCGAACCAGTGAGGGGATCATTCCTCCCTCGTTGGGAACGACGCCAGACAGTACGTATTACAAACGGTAAACCTCGGATTAACCATTGTCGAGGAGCCAGGGGTCACTTATCGGTAAACCTTGGATTGTTGTCAAGGAGCCGGTAAGGGGATTGGAGCTTGCTACTCTGCCCTTGCGTGCTGTCGGAGTTTAGACTGTTCCCCCAGGTGTAATTGTTGTGATTGGTAACCTTAGTGGCCATAATATCTAGGATTCTACCCAAGGTGACGGTGGAGGGAAGGTCCCACTGTACCTGGAGCAGACGTCGGTTATACTCACTTGGATTTTCTGGGGGGTTCGCTTCACTTCGAGACGGTTAAAGTGGAGGAACTTGGTCCAGTCTATTCATTAAGCAGGTTGCCGGGGTAACTGTTCCACCCACTATTTCTGTACTGAATCCTGCGAGGTTGGGCCTAATCACCAACTAGCGTTTTGGTCCGGAAGACTACTGTTTGTGTGTGGTTTGACGCTCTAGATTATTTAGGCGTGTGCTTCAAATTTGATTGGTTCTTTAGAAGACTTTAGGTGGTTTGATTTGAAATTTTTTACTTTGATTTCGTGTGTTGTAGTTAAAATCTTTAATTGTGGCGGAATTACCGAGACAGTCCCGTAGACTTCGGGGCAAGTCTCCTGAGATTGTTACCGGAATAGATTTGTTAAGAAAACTCCGTAAATCGCGGGGTGAATCTCCTGAAGACATTCCGGGTCATTTAGAAGGGTTAAAGGTCCTTGTAACTCCTCCTAGTGGCAGTAAAGTAGGTTCACCTGAAGAAGGAGAATCTTCTTTGGTAGTCCATCCAGATTACCAAAGATTAGAAACAGGTTACAATCCCGAAGCTGTTACAGTTTCCGAGCTTGCTGGTAGTTTTTCATCTGCCAGTGAAACAGGCGAAGAACCTGAAATTTCAGAACCTGTTACTCCAACTCCTAGTGTTCCTGATTCACCAAGAATAGAAAGAATTATCACCGAAAATCTTCCTGTTGGATTAATTGCTATAGAAGAACTTGTTCCAGAGGAAGAAATAGGCGTTTCTGATTCTGAAGATCTAATTACCCTTGATCTAAGGGAGCGTGAATCCATCTTTTACAGTCCTCCTAGAAGTGAATCTTGGTACCTTGCATTAACCAATTTTTTAGACAACTCAGTAGGTTTTTCTACACCTCGTACTCCGGTTCCACCTAGAGGAATTCATTCTCCTGTAAATATGTCTGGTCAGTCATCTGTGTTTTCACAAAGTCCTGAATCATTTTTACATGGCGGTCCTTCTGTTCCTACTGGGTATCAATCACTTTCTGGTACCTTTGCGGGAGCATCTCCTCAACCTGTTGATCATGGGTTATTAGTTGGAAACAGTGGTAATGTACCATTGAGTATAGGTGAAGTTTATATGATGTCAGGTTCAACTCCCATTAACCAACCTCAAGGTGGCCAATTACCGCCTGGGGGGCAACCTTCGTTAATGCCTGGGGGGCAACCTCAAGGTACTTCATTCGTGACTGGGGGGCAACCTCAAGGGTATCAACCCCAAGGGTATCAACCCCAGCCTCAATATGTACCCCAAAGTCAACCTCAGTATCAGTATCAACCTCAAGGATGGCAACCTCAAGGATGGCAACCCCAAGGGTATCAACCCCAAGGGTATCAACCTCAAGGATACCAACCTCAAGGTCAAGGTCAACCCCAGTATTCGTATTTACCTCAAGGTTATCAACCTACGGGTCAATACCCTGGTCAAGGTTATCAACCACCTCAAGGGCAATCATATGGGACTGCACCTTACAGTTATCAACCCTATCCTCAATACGGCTATGGATCTCAGTATCCTCAACCTGTTACGAGTCAATACCCTGGAATGTTAACATGGGATCCGTCACAGGGTCAACAGATGTCGCAACCAAGTATACAGTCGGTACCTCAAGCAGGACAACCTGCAGTTCCTGGTCCACCCCAGCAACCGCAACCTGTCCAGTCAAGTG
Organism: Pinus tabuliformis; assembly: GCA_031772625.1. Taxonomy (NCBI): domain Eukaryota; kingdom Viridiplantae; phylum Streptophyta; class Pinopsida; order Pinales; family Pinaceae; genus Pinus; species Pinus tabuliformis. Next base: position 112,230,618 of record CM062820.1, on the reverse strand, counting down.
TTCAGACCCCTGTAACTTCTGTAGTTACTCAGCCGCCAATTGCACCTAGTACTCCACCTCACACGGCTGCAGCAACTACCGCTTCATCTACCATGCTTACTTCTGGAGTATCGGCAGCTCCGGTTTCTACTGTCCCTGTAACCGCTCCTCAGACATCTGTACCGTTGTCTGGACCCACGGTTCAAACCACAGTCCAGATGCCTGCAGGCCAACCTGGTACAAGTACGGTTGTTACTACTCAACCTCAATTTGTTCAACCTCCGTACCAGGGACAGTATCAACCTGGGCAAGCTGCCCAACAACCGGTTTACCAGTATCAACCGTATCCTGGGTACAATTATCAACCACCTCAGCAACCCCAGTACGGTCCGGTTAATCCTGGTTTTCCAGGAGGATATAATATCCCAAATGCGACTCCTGTTCCTAGTTATCCTGGATATCCTCCTCCTGGGGCTGGTATTGTGACTCAGAGTTTTAGAGATCCTAACCGGCAGTTACCGTTTATTGCAACTTTAGATTTACCCGACTTGACGCGCCTAACGAACGATCCAATTCAATATCTTCCGTTCTGGCCGCCAATGCCAAATAAGTTGCCCAGCGATATACCCAAGTTCGAAGGTAAGTCTGGAGAGGATCCGTCTAATCACGTGATGACTTACCACCTCTGGTGTGCATCAAATTCCATCTCAGATGATTCTATCCGCTTACGTCTTTTCCAGCGTACACTCATTGGTCTCGCAGCCAAGTGGTACATTGAGTTGCCACGGGCTTCTTTTTACAACTTTAGCCAGTTAGCTACTTCATTCTTAACTCATTTTCAGTTACCAGTCAGATACGATAATGGTACAGAATTATTAACTTCGCTAAAACAATCGACATCCACGTACATTTCTGATCACATCCATGAGTGGAGACGTCGAAGAAGATTAGTGAAAGTTTTTATCCCGGACCAAATCTTAGCTGAATGGTTTGTCAAATCATTATTACCAAGAATTACTGAAGATGTAGCTAAGGCCGGCGTAGTTACTGAGGAGCAAGTCATTGCTCAGGCACAATACCTTGACTTAGTTTACACTCAGTCGGGTACGTTACACGAGAAAATTCCGGATCTTCCAAAGTCAAACCAAATCGCTGCTGCTCCTTCGGGATCTCATGCCGCTGATGGTATGATCGGTATCGTGACTACGAAGAGTAAGAAGAAGTCTTCCAAGACCTCCAATACTCCAATTATCACTTTGCCTGATTCTCCGACAGGAGAGTCTTCTCCTCCTGAACTTACCGCCGACATTCACGCTGTAGAGTCATCTACGGCCAAATCCAAAAACGGTGGAAAGAAGAAAGGAAAGAAGAAGGCTAAAGCAGACAAGGCTCCAAAGGAGAAAACGGAAAAGTCGGAAACCAATGACGAAAAGCGCAAACCTCGTTATCCTTGTCTCATTTGTGAAGAAGATCATTTTACGAGAGACTGCCCTCATCGGGCCGAGGTAGTGAAAATAGTTAAAGGTTCTCCGACTCCTGCTGTGTTAAAGAATCCATTTCCCGAGCAGGAAAATAAGATGATAGGTTCTTCTTCGAATGCCAGTGAAGAACCCATTTTGATGATGTCTCATGTCAGGATTGCGACTCGATCGCAAGATTATGGTAGTAAGGCTCCTGTTGATGGTAAAGAAGCAGAATCTTCTAACTCTAACCCATCAACCTCAGCTCCTGGTTCCGATCCACTACAGATCGAAAAACCTAACCCAGACTTAGTGATTAAGCCGCCCGCCAAGGGTGTACTTCGAAGGTCTGCTTTCAATCCACATGCGAGAGCAGCCCAGAATTACAACATTGTTGAAGACTTAGCTGTTTCACCTTCAGCAATGTCGGCACTCGAAGTGCTGCAATCATGTCCAGCGCAACGAAAATTGCTTTTGTCGGCTATTGGAGCTGTCGATGTTCAGGACCCGAACCTAATGATCTTTGATCTAGAAAGTAGTACACCGCGTCTCCCCCATCAAATGGCTTTCCAAATTCCAGTGATAGTCAAAAACAGGCCTATTCATCGGACTGTGATTGATGAGGGAGCTTCTACGTGTATTATGTCGATTCAATGTTGGAGATCGCTTGGTTCTCCTTCGTTGAACCAATCCCCCACCATCCTTAAGGCCTTTGATGGCCGTGGGTTCCGTCCGTTTGGTATTCTACAAGAATTGCCTATAGGGGTCGAAGGTAAAACCGTTAGTCTGGATGTGGAAGTGGTTGATGCCCCTCTAGACTACAACCTTCTTTTGGGTCGAAGTTGGTCATATGCTATGACAGCGGTCGTTTCATCGGTCTTCAGAGTCATTAAGTTTCCACATAACGGTAAGATCGTGACTATTGATCAGCTGACATACTTTTCATCCGACCCAACCTCTTTAGAAACTATCCAGCATGTTGGTAAAACGACAATCCCTTATAGGGACATTGGTGTAGGTTTAGTTAAGGATTCCGGTTTACTGGGAACTTTTCCTCTCCCTCCACTCAATGCAGACCCTTCGTTCGCAACAATTCATATGATCACGTCAGAAAACATTATTTATGATGATCCTTGGTATGTTCCCTCTGACTCTGAGCTAGACTCACTCGGTGATGTTATGCCGTTGAGTCCGTATGAGATTGCTTATGAAGCTCTTATGTCTTTTACCGACTTTCATTCAACCGACCAAATGAATGTGGTCAGTGAAGAGTCACTTTTCACCTCACCCTTAGAACGGATAACGTTTCCCGAAGAAGTGTCATCTGACGAACAACTTCGCGAAATCCTAAGTGTAGATGATCTACCATGGGAAGATCTCCATCACAGATCTTCGTTTTTACCTAAGGATGATGCATTTGAAAATGATTTTTCATCTATCTTTACCGCTGAATATGTCAAAGACGCTCAGGATCCAACGAAACATTCTGATTCAGAGCTGAATTTAGGGAATATTTCTCGTACTATTCCCATTGATATTTCAGTGAAGCCCGGAATCGAGGAGAACATTCATATAGGTGCCGCATGTACTGAAGAAGAAATCCAAACTTACAAGGCCCTATTCCAAGAATTCCGCGACGTGTTTGCCTGGTCCTACGAGGAAATGCCGGGAATCGATCCTGCCATTGTTGTTCATGAAATCAAAACCTACCCGGATGCTAAACCCATTCGGCAACGGTTGCGTCAGATTCACCCTCGAAAAGCAGCTGCAATCAAAGCCGAAGTCGAAAAGCTGTTGAAAGCAGGTTTCATTTATCCGATCCCGTTAACGGATTGGGTATCGAATATTGTTCCCGTCAATAAAAAACAAGGAACAATAAGAATCTGTATCGATTATAGGGATATCAATCGAGCTTGTCCAAAAGACAACTATCCTACGCCTTATATCGATCAAATTATTGATGATTGTGCCGGAAGTGAGATGTTTTCCTTCATGGATGGTTTCTCAGGTTATAATCAAATCAATATTCTACCTGCCGATCAACCAAAAACGGCATTCATTTGTCCATGGGGGACATTTGCTTATTGCAAATTACCTTTTGGCCTTAAGAATGCCGGTGCTACTTTTCAACGGGCCATGTCTTATGCATTTCATGACATCAAGCACATTGTGCAACCCTATCTCGATGATTTGCCTGCTCATTCTTTACACGAGCTGATCACCTTGTCCATTTACGAGCAATCTTTATGAGGTGTAGGCATTATCGAATTCGGTTGAATCCCCACAAGTGTGTTTTCTGTATAGAAACAGGTCGATTGCTGGGATTTGTTGTTTCCAAAACCGGCATTCGCGTCGATCCCTCGAAAGTCGAGGCTATCATCCAATTGCCTCCTCCTTCGAGTTTGCGCCAACTCCAAAGTTTGCAAGGGAAAGCGAACTTTTTACGCCGATTCATCCCTAACTACGCCGAGGTCACTAAAGGTTTTACACGGTTGTTGAAACAGAACGTACAATTCTTTTGGGACGAGATTGCTCAACAATCTTTTGATGCATTGAAACACGCGTTGACCCATGCACCGTTATTGCATCCTCCCAACTACAACCAGGACTACTTCTTATACCTCGCAGCTTCGCATTCCACCATTGGAATGGTGTTAGTTCAAGAAGATGAATTCAAGGCAGAGCATGTGATATATTACCTTAGCAGAACCTTAAATCCAACTGAGTTAAAATATTCACATGTGGAGAAATTGGCCCTGGCAGCCGTTCAAGCTGTCCAGCGTTTTCGTCACTACATTCTTCTCCGCAAAACTACTGTTATTTCGGATTGCAACCCTATGATTTATATCTTGACAAAACAACTGCTAGGGGGCAAGTACTCTAAATGGATCGTCATCCTGCAAGAGTTCGACTTGGAGTTTGAGAAGTCCAAGTCTAAGAAATCTTTAGTCTTCGCGGAATTGATGTGTGATTTCCCGAGTGCTGACACAGAGACTGTGGCAGAGGAGTCCATTGCGGACGAATCTTTGTTTCTTATTAGCACTGTAGATCCGTGGTATGGGGATATAATCATCTATCTCCAAACCCAAACCTTTCGGCCTGAAGCTTCCAAGGAAAACCGTCGAAAAATTCGGTTTCAATCCCAGCAATACAGAATTATTGGAGATACACTTTATCGCCTGGGGGCAGACTTAGTTTTTCGACGTTGTTTAACTCACGATGAGGCTGAGAGAGTTTTGAATGATTGTCACTCTGGAGCATGTGGCGGTCATATGTCTGGGTATGCCACAGCTCAGAAGGTGTTGCGCGCTGGCTATTTCTGGCCGTCTATGTTTAAAGATTGTATCCTTGCCGTCAGAAAATGCCACAACTGTCAAGTGTTTGATCGCAAGATGCGCGCTCCACCTGCTCCTCTCCACCCTATAATTGCCGCTGGTCCATTCGCCAAATGGGGCATTGACTTTATTACTTGTAACCCTCACTCGGCCGGGGGGCATGCGTATATCATCCTTGCGGTTGATTATTTTACTAAGTGGGCCGAGGCGATGCCTACATTCGACGCAAGCGGCAAGACAGCTGCACTTTTCGTATTCAATCATATCATAACTAGGTTTGGTGTCCCACAAGCAATCATTACAGACCATGGAAGCCATTTTCGAAATGTCATGATGACTGAACTTACAAGCCAGCTTGGTTTGCGCCACGATAGCTCTACACCTTATTATCCGCAAGCCAACGGTTTGGTTGAGTCAATCAACAAAGTTCTAGTCATCATGATTCGACGGATCATTGGTATCCATCGAACGAATTGGCATAACATGTTATTTTCGGCGCTATGGGCATATCGAACTTCAGTGAAAAATTCAACAGGTTTCACCCCTTTTCAGCTAGTTTATGGCTTAGAAGCTGTGTTACCTATTGAGTGCGAAATCCCATCACTTCAAATGGCTGTCGAATTACTTCCAGCTACTTCCGAAGAGGAGAAACGGTTGTTATACTTGGCTAAATTAGATGAGACTCGACGTGACGCTACTTTAGCCATCGAGACTCACGCAAAACGAATGAAAGCTCAGTACGATAAAAATGTAACTCCTCGAAGTTTTTCAGAAGGAGACCTAGTACTATTATATGATCAAGCAAACGATAAGCTAGGTGCTGGAAAATTCGTTCCCATGTGGCATGGGCCCTACATTGTAAAGCGAAAGCTAGCAAAAGGGGCTTATGAGTTAGTTGATTTTGATGGGGACTCTTTGGGCAAACCCAGAAATGGACTTTACCTAAAGAGGTATTATGCTTAAAATGATGGATGGAGAAATTTTTAGATAGGTTAGATTTCCTTTCTAGCTAGCAAGTGTGTTAGTTTAGTCAGTGTGCTTAGCTTAGCGAGTGTGGTTTTTCGTCATTATTTTGGCTCATCTTGGTTTTACTCTTGATATTGTAGATGTCGACGCCTCTCCAAACATACATTGGATTTGCTGATGGTGCTTGTCGTAGTACACGGAATATCTCTTCCGCAGCTTGGGTTATCTATTCACCCTCTGACGAGTTAGTTTCTATGCATGGGGTAAGCCTCGGTCAAACAACGAATAACATTGCAGAATACAGTGCAGTGGTTGAATTATTATCCGAATCTATTTCATTTGGAATTCGACGTTTGATAGTGAGGTTAGATTCTGAACTTGTTGTATTACAGCTTAATAGAGTTTATGCCATTAGAAATCCTGTGTTGTTAAGGTTGTTTTTGAGAGTGCGTCTCTTGGAACGTGAATTTGATTACATTGAATATCAACATATTCCAAGGTCTTTGAATACATTAGCAGATGCAATTGCTTCTCGAGTGTTGGACAGACATTTATAATAATCATGCAAGTAAATTTAAAGACATTTCATCATACATGTTAAACAAGATAAGCCGGTAATAGTGATATATAGATATAGATAGAAGTGTGTCCAAAAATATATACATCGTCTTCGATCATAGGTTTAACACACCTTATGATCGGCAAAATGATAGTACAAAAAGTCAAAAATGTCACATGTGACTACAAAAGTGACTAGTCAATCACTGGTGGTGCTCTCTGTACGACACCACTGCGCGGGCTATCTTGCGCAGAAATCTCCTAAACGGTCCAGGGACCGCGACCACGAAGCGCTGAAGCCTCATTGGAATATCATCCATAGTAGTCTCAGGTATATCTGCCGTGAGACGCTCTAGATCATGCTCCAAATCGGCTAGTACTTCTGCTGTCGCATCCTGTAGGGCCGGTGCCGGTGCAGCTGGATGTCGTCTGTCGTAAGGCCGGAGATTGGCTGGACGCTGTGGTCCAACATCTGCATTTTTAAAATTTTACTGTTACTTTGAGACGATATATATAAAAAATATAAAAAAATACATAATTAGAAAACTTGTGAAAATGAAAGTACCTCTGTCATCCCATTGTTCTCCCTGTGGAAGAACCATGTCCGGATCACCTCTGAAATCCATTCCGGCATATGGAAAGTCTTGTATCACAAAAAGCTGGCCCTCTAGCCAGTCGAAGTAACTGTCTGAGAATCGAACCACTGCAGCACCCTCGTCAGGATGCCGGGCCATCACCGCAACCCATCGAACAAGCTTTGGCTCCCGAGGACCCAAGTCATCAACAGTGAGTTGCTGAGGGATCAGCATAGGAACTCTCTCCAAGGCAAAGCTCACGACTAGAGGCCCATATCCAAAAGTCTTTAGTCGTCCGTTCTTTGCCTTGGTCAGTTGGCTCTTCATATGAGCCGACACAGCTTCGCACCAGTTGAAGATGGTGCCTTGGTAACAGTCAACTGCCATCCGCATTTGGGATCCGGAGGCAATGTGCAAGGCGGCCGCGCCACAAATCCTAGTGACCGTAAATGCAATAACTCTAAGTTCCGCCAGAGCGATGTGCTTTATCTCCACGCCTTTTTTATGGCGAGTCCCTGGTCTGCACCACTCCTCGCGGAGATCATCAAGGGATTGGCCACCCGGCCTGGTCCCCGCAAGGTTGAGTTGCTCACCTCTGTTTGGCAAGCCAGTGAGAAAGTATACATCCGAGGGCTCTATCTCGAGCTGGTGCCCTCCAATGTAAAAACATTGATCTTGAACGTTCCATCGCTCAACCAGCCATTCCAAAAATCTTACCTGGCCCCTCATGCCCGGTATGGTCCAATATTTGTACAATCCACATGTTCTTAAGGCATCCAGAGAGGGTTGGTGGTTAATCGCAGCTTCATCGTCCTCTACGTGCTCTCTCTCTCTCCAGTCTAACATGTTTAAGGTCCTGCACATCAAAAGAGTCAATTAGAAATTAATTTGAGCAAATTTGGTGGTTTTTTGAGAGAGTTAGGGTTTTGAAATGCGCCCTTTGCGGAAGACGCACCCCGGCTTTGTAGCACAGGGCGTCCGGACGCAGCTCGCCTGAAGGCGGACTGCGTCCCCCGACCCTTTTCCCGTGTGAGAAAAAGTCGGGGGACGCGGGTCACCCGAAGGGCACCTGCGTCCGCCGAGGGGCGCATTTTGAACCCAAAACCCCCCCAAAAAATGAAACAGAGACCGAAAACAAAAAACTAAACGGATAAAAATGAAGAGTGGGATGTGTAAAATACCTCGGTGAAGCGGCGTTCGATTCCGACGGTCAGATTTTCCGCAGCAACCACGGGAAGTTTCTTGTCAAAAGCTCCTTTTTCAACCTCAACAGTGAAACGGTAAAAATGACATGGTAAAAGGTCTTTTTATAGGTTTTTTGGATGAATTAGTTCATTTTTTACCATGAAAAGATGTTTTCAAATGTATTTTTGCCTATTTTAAACAGGTATGAGTAATGTGTCGCTTTTGTGCAGGACAACGGGATTTCGAGGGAAATTGTAATTTTTCACAAACAAAATTTCAGAGTCATCTTTTAAGCCCTTTTCTGACTCCTAAAACATGAAAAGATCGCCGAGTGTTTCTTTTTCACTCGTTAAAACGGAATTAAAAGACGGTCCCCTTTTAGCTCTTTTCTGACCGCAAAATCAGGAAAAGATTGCCGGGTTTTTGTCGTTTCAAACTCGATAAGGAAATAAAACGACGTGTCTTTGATCGCTTTTTACTTTTCAGGTCAACGACACTATTATGAAAGTACTCCTTGGTCGCAAGATCAAGCGGTTCCCCCAGGTATTATTTTATACTTTTTCGGGCTTGAGGGACACAAATATACGAAAAAGTTCAACGTGGAGTTTCCTTAAGTTTTTCAGACTCTCTAAAAATGAAAAACGCCGAGTTTCTCCTATACTGGGCTCGTTAAACTTTTACAGTAGAGGACCTGTTCAATTACAAACAGGAACGAACCACTCCTTCCTAGGGTTCGAATTTAAACTAGGTTGGACTCGTCCGAAGGATGAGCTTATAATCAAGCATATGTTATCCTCCTCAAGCTTGTTAAAAATAAAGAGGTACTTGCCAGAAATGGTGGGGGAAAAAAGAGAAGAATGAACCTATTTGTCACCTTTTGTCTCAAAAGAAACTTTATTACCGCTCTTGAACACGACACTTTTCATTCACCTGGGTTGGGAAATCTTTTACCTCACAGTTGACTAAATCACTTTGAAAATCTTTAACCGGGTTCAGGGATCAACTTTGAGTTATTCGTCACCAAACCATCTGTTGTGTCGTTATGTGTTCAAGAGGTCTGCAAGCAAAACTTTCATCTGCAAAATACTTGTCATCCATTTGACCATCCCTGAGTCAGTCCTTACAGCAACATTTCTTCAACTTGAACAATGATTTCGTGTTGCGGGCTTGCCTGCAACGGGTCGCTTTCTATCGACATCGACACATTATCTAGAAAGATGACTTAGGAATCGACAGTACCTTGAAGTCTGCATGCATCAATGGCAGGTTTCTCGCCTTTGACGTCAGTTTACATCATTGACTTTCGATCAGAGGATTCCGTGAAGTGTTCGACATCGAAACATCTATTCACATTTCACGGGTTGTGCTTGGTACTTTGAGGACCATTGACATTACTGGTGGTTTCTCTCACGCTTGTTAACAGTTTACATCATTGACTGGTAATCAAGTGGTTTCTACCATGTTCGACATCGAATCATTTAATCACATGGCTAGAATCGTACCAATTCGGGAAGTAGAAGTGAAGACCCTGGATCTAGTTTCTACCATCCAGGCTGCGAGGAGTTTTGTATTCATTGTCTATGTAGACTTATCATAAACAGATGGCTGCGTCCATACTGTGTCTACAAAAGTCTATAAAAATAATGTACTGCAAGATCATTCCTGTATCAGAATAGTTAGTCCATTAGTTAAAGTTTTGAATCTGAGTATGGGAATGCCTACCTCAGTGATGATATAATCTTATCCATGTATTTTGTGTTGAAAATTGCAGGTTCCAACCAGGCCATCCACAAGGCAATCCTTGAAATGATAAAGCGCTTCACCCTTCCTAGAATTACAAAACCCTATTCTATTCCAGGCTTCGCACTTTAGGGGGCAATCTGTTACACTAAAAAATGTCACCTTGACTACTTACAGTTAGTATGGCTCAAATCAACAGTCATGCTACCCTCTTAGGCAAGTCTCATGCCTCTGTTATCCATCTCAAACTCAAAGGAGAGAGAAAGTCTTGTAAAAACTATGTTTATCTCTGGGGTCGCAGGTTCTCTCTAGCCTTACCTGCGGGGACGCTGACCATGTTCACAAAATATGCGTCCATGGACGCTCTGTATGTTAAGGGACAGGTGCGTCCCTCTGTAAAAGGCAAAATGCGCGAGTTTTATCTTGAAAAAGTTACTTGTGGTTACTTCTAGAACATTCTAGAGGTCGGTTTGATGAAATGGATGCGCCTCCAGTTGGTTCATGTATCTCTATTAAGGGGGAACTTATCCCATCAATAAGGGAGCTATCCCACCCAAAGAGGGGGATGATCCCATTGATAGTGGACCTGAATAACCTCTTTACAGCACTATAAATAAAGCCATTGAGCCAGAAGGAGAGGAGGTTGGAGCTATACATTTTCTTTGGGTAAATGCTGCAGGATTTAGGTCTTCCATTAGAGCCTTTGTGAGGAGAGATTGTCTTCACTTGATTCTACTTGGGAGAGGGTGAGCTTTGTCAAAGTAGAGGAAAACCCTTGATGGACCCTGGGAGGAACTTGCACAACACCAAGGCCAGGTTGTAAGAGTTTCTTTGTTTCGTTATTAATACAAACTGGTTTATTTTTCTCAATAGCTTGTGTTAATGAGTTATTTCATGTGTTCCTTGGTCTGCATGTTGAATATATGTTTTATTATATGAAATGCAAGTGCTTGGTAATTGTTTGATTGTTTGTGGTTGCAGGAATTGACTTGAAGGAGGAGCTCATCCAGATCGTCAAACCGACCTCTAGAATGTTCTAGAAGTAACCACAAGTAACTTTTTCAAGATAAAACTCGCGCATTTTGCCTTTTACAGAGGGACGCACCTGTCCCTTAACATACAGAGCGTCCATGGACGCATATTTTGTGAACATGGTCAGCGTCCCCACAGGTAAGGCTAGAGAGAACCTGAGACCCCAGAGATAAACATAGTTTTTACAAGACTTTCTCTCTCCTTTGAGTTTGAGATGGATAACAGAGGCATGAGACTTGCCTAAGAGGGTAGCATGACTGTTGATTTGAGCCATACTAACTGTAAGTAGTCAAGGTGACATTTTTTAGTGTAACACTAAAAAAATGTCACCTTGACTACTTACAGTTAGTATGGCTCAAATCAACAGTCATGCTACCCTCTTAGGCAAGTCTCATGCCTCTGTTATCCATCTCAAACTCAAAGGAGAGAGAAAGTCTTGTAAAAACTATGTTTATCTCTGGGGTCGCAGGTTCTCTCTAGCCTTACCTGCGGGGACGTTGACCATGTTCACAAAATATGCGTCCATGGACGCTCTGTATGTTAAGGGACAGGTGCGTCCCTCTGTAAAAGGCAAAATGCGCGAGTTTTATCTTGAAAAAGTTACTTGTGGTTACTTCTAGAACATTCTAGAGGTCGGTTTGATGAAATGGATGCGCCTCCAGTTGGTTCATGTATCTCTATTAAGGGGGAACTTATCCCATCAATAAGGGAGCTATCCCACCCAAAGAGGGGGATGATCCCATTGATAGTGGACCTGAATAACCTCTTTACAGCACTATAAATAAAGGCATTGAGCCAGAAGGAGAGGAGGTTGGAGCTATACATTTTCTTTGGGTAAATGCTGCAGGATTTAGGTCTTCCATTAGAGCCTTTGTGAGGAGAGATTGTCTTCACTTGATTCTACTTGGGAGAGGGTGAGCTTTGTCAAAGTAGAGGAAAACCCTTGATGGACCCTGGGAGGAACTTGCACAACACCAAGGCCAGGTTGTAAGAGTTTCTTTGTTTCGTTATTAATACAAACTGGTTTATTTTTCTCAATAGCTTGTGTTAATGAGTTATTTCATGTGTTCCTTGGTCTGCATGTTGAATATATGTTTTATTATATGAAATGCAAGTGCTTGGTAATTGTTTGATTGTTTGTGGTTGCAGGAATTGACTTGAAGGAGGAGCTCATCCGGATCGTCAAGAACGGACTTCAACAACAGCGTTTTGGAATAAGGTAAGCCTAAACACTTGTAGTTTTCATGTTGTAAAAGGTGTATTTAGAGAAAGATCACTCCATTTTGTCTTGTTTGTCATTAGAATGTCTTAGACTTCTAGGAAGGTCAGTCGTGTCCGCACCCTTGACAGATTCCGTGTGACAATGACAATATAGTTTTGTGCCAGTGTCATAAAGGAGTTTCTGTGATATGGGAAACAACTTCAGTTGCTATAGCTTGGAAAACAACTATCGCAAGTTTTATCACTATTTAATGATCACCAGAAAGTCTCCCAAGGCATGCTTAGTATTTGTATTGAGGGAATTAAAATATAAAACTCGTTTAATATGAAAGTTCGATTTACTGTTTGAGAAAGGCATGGAGAATTTTTTTTTGTGTATTTACATGGGTTTAGAATGTGCATGGCAATAATCTTGGATATTTGATGAAGAGCTCTACTGATCTGTGGGTGTTGTAGTTCTACACATTGTAAGAGGTGTTTTTTTGTGGCCTCATGAGATTATTGAACGTTAGTTTAATGGTCATATCATGTTTTTATTTTTTTTTCTAGAAAATTGTTAGGCATTGGGATCTGCCTGATAAATATAATTTGTCCATTCACTACCCTGTAAGTGAGAATGGGAATGCTTATACCTTGCCACTACCACACAAACAACAGCTTGGCCACATGTACATATTTTACCCCTATTTGGAATTGAACATATGACCTTTGTGGAGAGAATCACATGTTCTTAACTGTTAGGACCACTCAGGTTGTATGTATCATGTTTTTATTACATGGAAGTATTAAATAATAAATTAACTTTAGGCATAATGTAATAAAGTAACATGTTATATGAATCTGCAATGTTAAGAGATGTTAATTAGCTGCTAGTTTTGTCTTAACATTAATCTAGTTGGTTGTATGAGTATTTTTCTCTCATTAGAGATAGGAGCTTTGAATGTCTCTTTCTGATATGGAGTAAGAATATCATACTCTTTCTCTTTTCTCTTTGTAAATTTTATGTGCAGTTGTTATTGCAAACTTTATAAATATGTAGAAATATGAGCCCCATTTGTCTTAGAAGTGGTTAAACAAGTATCTAGATTAAATGTGCTTGTTTTGAAGAAAATGAATCTCTAACGAATCGAGTTAGGCATAGAAGATCCTCTTTTTGAAAGAAGATGCTAAGAGACATGCCTTAATTCTTGAAGAAGCACCACATATGTCTCATATTAAACTAGACTAGACACATATGTTGCATTCTTAGTGATCTGAGTGGTTGTGTCAATGTAGAGCTGCATAGTGCACAATAGGAAGCTCACAAATTGTAGCATTCTTCGTGATCTGATTGGTTGTGTCAATGTAGAGCTGCATAGTGCATAGTATGAACCTCACAAATTGTAACAGCAATCAGGGTTAATTTTACATCCCCCTTGATATGGCCAAAAAATTGGATTTTCATACTAAATTATGCCAGATTAAAAATCTGGTGTGAAAGATGAAATTTCTCAAAAATGGAAACAACAGGCTCGCCCCATAGGTAGTATATCTGAAAAAACTAGTTTCTAGAATGAAAACCAAGAAATGATACATTTGCAAAAATAGGTTGTGGATTCCAACTCTGTACCAATTCATAATCTCTAACATCAAAACTTTGAAAAAATGGATGAGAACACAATAGGCCTTGTTTAAAGAGGAAGCAGAAAGATAGTAACACATCCTTGCTTATTGGGTTCAACTGATCTGGAAAATCTGAATTGCTTCCCCTATTTGTCGAGGTTTAAGGAATGTTACAAGCCAAGTTAAATGAGGAACACCTTCAATGGTACCAGGAATTTAGCCTTGGAGTGCATGGGTTGTCCCTTCCATCAGCCCTATGGGATTTGCTATATACAGGTCCATCCTTCCTTCGTGGGTCATGACACATGGGACTTGAAGGACACAGCATTGAGTATGCATAGATGGGTTCCAACTCCATAATTTTCAATCATCTCCAGACACTGAAGGACTGACTTTGAGCATGTCAATAATTTTCAGCATCTTTCACAAAAGACCAATTTATCCTTAAATTTCTATTTCACTGAAATTCATTTTGTATTAAAGCAGCATGCCAAAATCACATCTATAGTAATTACTAATGAGACAACGTGATATAAAAGAGTTCCAATTCTGCCTTTATATACAATACACTATACTGTTATCCAAAAAGGATGTATCAAGCTTATAGTAGCAAAAAGGCAAATAACCATTTTATAAAGTTTGTGAGAGTTCAGCCAATATTTACGCTGAGATTTTATATGCTTTGAGTTCAACAAAAAGATTTCAATAGCTCAATACGATAACCATACAAAATTGAAATTACATAATGTTGTACATATTCAGAGACATGTTCAACCCATCATGCACACAAGATGTTAATGGATAAGGAGAGCCCTTTATAGGGTTATGCCCATGTTTTCTCCATGAATACTTATCAACTCGAATAATTTTCATCTTTCCATTGATTGCTAGAACTTTGATTGTTCTTTTCACCCACTATTTCTTGTAAAACAAATTGAGAAAAATGTTGTTAAATGCTTTTGGTTAATCCATTACAAAACAAATTACCAATATAGGTTCACTTAAAATATAAATAGAGATTTTGTTTCATACAAAATTTCATTCATGAAAGTTATAACATTTTCATCAACCAACTTTTCTTACCATAAAGTTCGAAAACATGTGAGTAGATTGTCCCTCCTCTGTAGATGGAGCAACTGCAGGTAAATTGTTGATTGGAAATGTGATAGTTGTGTAGTTCTGGGGAAATGGATTGAGGCATGTTGGATCGCATAAATGAACAAGGTATAGACTGCGAGTGGCGATACAATCTGATTGGTTGTATAATAGGGGGCATCACCCTAGGATGTGGAACCAAAATGTTAAGGGTTGAGGTAGGGTGCCCAATGAATGAATTTGGTGCAAATGGTGGAAACAACCAGGGGGTTCGATGATCAAATGGGAGAGGTGGACACGGTGATTCAAATGGAAAAGGAATCAATGAACTCCCCATATTTGGATCCACATTATTCTCATCAAATAATAAAACTTGACAACTTGAAGTATTATGAGATGTGGAATCTTCAACTGTAACAAAAAAAAACACATTGTTATGCAATTGCATGGAAGGTAATGAAGATAATGATATTTTGAATTTCACATAAAATGATACATCAATTGAAATTTCCATACCAGTATTTTGTAAAATAGAATGTTATACCCTTCTAGATGTGTGGTCCAAATTGATTTCTTTTGTAGAAGAGATCTCCAATTGTTCATTCATGCTTCTTTTCCTTCCATGACACCGTCCAACCTTTAGAAACTGTAGTTCATCTTTTCTTGATTTCAACAAACGAACACTTTGCCCCCTTTTTATATTGGGCTCAAGAAACTATGTCGCCTCCTGGTAGTGACCTTGGATGGAGTTACAACATCAAATTTCTTATTAGTGTACTCTTGGCTTACATTTTCTACCAATTTATTTAGTGCATATGCCTGCTCCAAAGTTGTTGGTGTTATTTGTAATAAACCCCTCAATTTCTTATGAGTTTATGAAATCACAAGTTTAATTTCTTCATCCCTAGTTAGGGCGCTATCCGGCCTTACAATGGTTGAATCAGTGGAAGGAGAAGGTGGAAGGTTCATTTCAATTTCTGGAGTCATTACAAATGTTTCATTTAAATCAAGTAAATATCTAGGTCTTTCTGTAATAGACCTAGAGACATTAGGCAATTCATTACTCCCTGAAACATTGCTAGTCACTAGCATCTCAACTTTTAAAATATGCTTACAAATATTGCCATTTGGGGCCCATTTGCAATTACAAAAGTTTAGGTTCAGCCCTTTATAGATGACATGATACAATGTATCACGAGTCTCCACAGTTTGGCTATGAACCAAGGACTCGGATTCATTGCTTCCATCAGCCACACAGTCTTCATCTGGGATATTCTTTGCTTTGCACTTATTTAAATTTATTTGTTGCTCGGTTTTTGAAGCTCGGACAAAACCAACTTTTTTTAGACGTTGAATGTGAATGTAATACAACTCAACCTTTTTCAATAATAGATGCAACAACTAATCCACCCTTCTATGGGACACATTATTCTTCTCACAAAGGTACCTTTGCTTTAGATATCGGTGATAAAAATCGATAGCATTAGTAGTATCCTAGTTGGAATGTGGAAAGTCCCTATATGCTTTTGCCCACATATCTGAAAAAAAAAAAAAAAAAAAAAAAAAACACATATATTAGATGCAAAGAAACAATAGAAAATGGTTCATTACAAAATAAACTGATAAAATGCAACTTTAAGAAACTTACATAATTTTCTGTTGCCTAACCAGTTGGTTGCAAAATAATCCAAAAGCACAGTTTCTTCTTTGAATTCATCAAAGAAACTTTGCATTTCATGTTGTACAGATTCATCATCTTTACACGAATGCATGATTTCTCCTAAAGCACGGAAGATACAGACTTTATTTTCCTTTCCCCTGACTTCAGTTCCAACATTTTTCAACCACGCTCTATAGACATGCCATACACACAATAATAGTATATAGTTTGTGCAAGTCCTGAAATAATATAACATTAAAAGAGAATATCCTTGAACACTATTGCTTTTTATCTCTTCTTAAAAGAAAAACTGGTTCACCTTAATGCCTCAATTTCCGCTGCTGCATCATCTGTGATGACAACTCGGACATGCTAATCTAGGTTTTCCTTTTTCCCATTTGCAAATAATTGTGACATCCATTTACAAATATCAGGAGTACCATTCCATGATGATATTACCCATGCCACTGGAATCCCATTGTGATGATCATCAAAAACCATTATGGTGTACAGTTGATACTGCATTACAATAAGAAAACAATATTATAAGCATATAAGAGGACGACATTGAAATGAAGTTGAATAAATGAAGTTTTGGTAAATATTTTTATACCATATTTATTAGTGCTGAATGTGGAGTCCATTGATAACATGTTGTTGTGCGAGTGTTTCACCATCATTGAAAGCATCCACTTAGTTTGTATGCCTATAATGAAAGGGATTTTTTTAACAACATCTTATTGTTGGTAGAAGAAAAATCTCTTTGGGCACTCACTAACCCAACAATCCACACTCATTAGATCACTTTCATGCCTCACATACTCTAGCCTTTTGATATGATTGTACATGTTTGACACATCCTTTCTTGTCATAAAAGAATCTCGAGGTGCCCCTGTGAAGAACTCACCAGATCCATACCTTACATCAAAGATAAATTTGTCCTAGATCATTGTAGCATTAAACCCATCACGAATCAAATATTCAACAATGGTTCGTATATTCTCTGTTAAATGTGGTGCATAATTGAATTTCTTGGGCATGTCATTTGCCTCATTTCCATGACAAACCACATTTTGCTCATTATTATGTCTGCATGATGTATATATTAAAACAACATCATTTGGTATAAGAGCAAGTCGTCGCATAATAAAGTGACACTGACAGCCAACTTTAATGTTGTGATGTGGAAGACGTTTTTTAGTTGTAGATCCAGGTTCAGCTACATTGTTGTCTTGCACATGATTTGGACCATAGGCACACCAATATCTGGGGATCAATAATTTACCAAAAATTAAATAAAATATTTATGCATGTTTGAAATAGTGTTCACTTAAAATAAAAATTATATATATATATATATATAGAGAGAGAGAGAGAGAGAGAGAGAGAGACTCACACAACATATTATAGATATGTTGAAGCATTTGTCTTCTTGATATCCTTCACATCTTTAATTTGTCGAGTTTTAGCAACAAATTGAGTAGGTGTACTTTCCCTCAAGTTCTCTCTACTTATGAAATCCTCAAGTCGACAATATGGAATAATCGTGACTTGGTCTCCTGCTACTTCCGTCCATGTCAAATCTTCCACTTAAAACTTTGTCATTACTTCTGGGTCCTCAACCTCCAACTCATTGATCAAGTCCCACTTCTTCATTCTTCAAATCCCTATACAAATGAGGGAACATGAATATTAACTAAACATATGAGCAACAGTTCATGTTATAAATATTGAACACCACTTGAAATGTAATTTTCTGTAGTGTGTACAATTTACACTCAAGACCCCACTAGATATAACCACATTTAGAGTATAATTCCCTATCTCCTCTTCATCTTTTCCTACCCATGCACAAAATAGTATTATAGAATTTCAAATGTTTCATCTTGGTATAATCAATACATTGCTGAAAGAAACATAACAACATGCAAAATATGTTGCAAACAAAATCCAACAACTCCTTGATAAATATGGATCATGACATTGGTTTATATTCTGAAGACCCAACCCTATTACTGAAACCTCTGTCTATGTATCTCAATTTTCAATAGAACCCTCATTCTCTTAGCTCCAAGTTATCTACAAAGATTCCCCACCTCATTTCTCTTTATCCAAATCCATGAAACAAGAAACTCTTGCATAGGCTTCAAGTAGTTTGAGAAATTGCTTTGGTTCACTAATCCTATTTTGTAATTTCACTTGAAAAGTAAAAAGTAAATGTGAATGTCTTATGCTTTGAAGTCAAGTAATGTTAGGAATCTAAATGAAATGTTCTATAAGTTACAAAACATTAGTGACTTATATTAGGACTTAAACTTAGCCATACATCTCAAGATTGAGATAGGTGGTAGCTAAGATTGAGGAGAATAGTTATCTTCTCTCAAAGCAACAAAAGGAAAAGACATGAGATAATGAGCAAGAGAACAATAGAAAGGAAGAATGCATTCAATAAGAAGAGCAGATCGCTGCAGTGACTAGAAAGCACAACAAACTATCTATTGTTGTAGCATTCTTTTCCATGTACTGGTCATACTCCTTCAGATTTGCAGGCCATACTTCATCTTTTGTGATTTCTCAAGTGTATTCATTGTTCAGTGATCAAAGAAGAGGAAGAGCAAACTGCTCTTTAGAATAGGCATAAAAGAGTAGCCTAGACCGTTCTACCATACTATGTAGTAGACTGAACTATGAATGTCTAGACATCTTGCATGATTTTATGATATATGTGACTTTTGTTGCATATATCTCTAGGTTGTTAGTTTTTATCAACCATGGTTTTCTTTTAAAAAAATATAGAAAATATTACTATGGGTATGAAAAAAAATTTACATTCTTTTATGAAGTTTCAAGCTTATGATTCTATGAAATTAATGTTAGATATTCTCATTCTAGAACAGTAGACTAACCCTTCTCAGTACAAGGCCCAATTATTGATTATCCTAACAGATTATTTCTTCTTCCCATGGTGTAGTTAGGCTATCAATTAGCACTATTGGGCTAGTTTGTATTTCATGCCAATCCCATAACAAATTTCAGATTATCTGTATAAACAACATATAACTGATCTGAGCATTCCCACTTTTGGAATGGCGGATGTCATTAATGATAAAGAGCAGTTTAGTACATTATAAATAAGTAAATAAGCTAGCACACCAAGTTAAGACATGGTTGGTGAAATCCATTAGGCATCTGCATCAGCTAACCTTTCATAAGAGCAGAGTGGAGAGGAGTAGAATTAGGCATTCCACTTTTCACTAATCTAATATGGTTATTGGAGTTTGCAATAACTAAGCTTTCATAAGATTGGAGTGAAGAGGAGAAGAGTTGGGCATTCCACTTTTCAATAAAAATAGAGTGGAGAGGAGAAGGGTTAGGCATTAGAGTTTATACTAATTTTATTATAGACTACCAATTTGTAATATTTTAAATTTTTTATCAAATTATAATAGCGTTTATTGGGCTATTATGTAAAAAAGGCAAATGGCCATGTTATCCCTCCTTACTGACTAACACAACTGTTTATGTGAACAATTTCAAGGAAACTCTTCGAGTTAATATATACTTGCTAGGGTTTGAACCCGGGTCATTTGGCAAGTACCATTCACAACTCACTACTAGGTCACTATCCTGTGGGTAGATGATTATGTCTTGAAGTAACCAGTGGAACTTAAAAATTAAAGGGCAATGAAATCTCCTAGTACTTCGTTCTCTATTGGAATATTTGATTTTTCCAAGAGGAGAATGTGCATTGAATGCAGTCCATGTTCCTCATGCCAAAACATGTCTCCCTTTTCTATTTTCCCTTACCTGGGTTTCCACTTCTTTGTACATCTCAAAGTTTTCCACATTCCTCTCTTGCAGGGTTTATGGTAAGATATTACAATCATTTGGATCAATGACACAAGATCTTGGTACAATAGGCACCTTATTGGGTTCTGGAGATTCTTTCAAACTAGTGTGAATGGGAATAGACAGTGTTTATTTCCAAAATAATGGTGTTCATGATCCTTAAACTGGTTTTGGTATCCCATTTATGTTCTCACTTCTGTTCTCTTTCTTCAAGCACCTTCTACCATGATTACTTTACGGTTCTGCATCTTATCCCTCTTTTTGGGGACCGTATATTTGTGGTTGTTTTCTTGCTATGCATTTTTAATCTCTCATTGTCAAGTAACAAATCTTTGTCTTACATTATGCATTTTGTGACTTTGTCTATGAAGGTCACATAAGTCATAGCTATTAGTCCTAAATTTTAATAGAGAAGGATACGTGGAGTTTGATTATATTTTGCGTTGCGATCCCTAAATGTAGTACATATGTCACAGCAAAGGACAAAATCTTTCCCAATCTGGAAGCAGATTCTATGCTGGGAGTCCTTGGGCAATGTCATAGCATCCCTTCCACCTGATGTTTTTGGATGTTGAGTGGATGGCTTGTGAAGAGTTTGACTATGGTGGTATTGTCTTCTTTGTATAGACTACAGAGTTACTTTTGTTGATCCTTGACAGAAGCTACTTAGTAGATGTTGCACAAGCACTTTACTAAGTTTGAGTTTTACCAACATAAATATTTAAACCCAAGGAGTAGCTGGCTGCATTCACTAAATTCCTATGAAAATTGGAAATGTTTTTGTTCCCAAACCCATATCTGCTACCTTTTGAAGTGTATTTCTTATGAAGGTGTCAAAATTGTCCTAACTCCACAATATTAGTATGAAAATTTAGTGCTGCTATAAGATGATGTTATAATGTCTGATTTCACAGTGGTTTTGACTGATTGCCATTTATCCCGTAGTTCCTGGAGTTCCATACAAGAGGGAAAAACAATTGGCTCCTGCACCATCTCCAGTTGTGGCTATACTGAAAGGTATCCATAGCTTGTGTTCAGAAATCATTGTTCCAAAAATGCCATTTTAAAATATACTTCTAGGCAGACATGACAATGTTTTCTAGACTGAAATATTACTGTAATGATGCATCTTTTATTATATGTTGTGTTAGTAGAGATGATGGGATTTGTTTAGGTGTTGGTGGGTGGTAGAAACAAAATAAATGTCTTGAATTAATTTCATGCACACATCAGAAAATTGAGTCCACAAAAGTAGAAATTTTAAACTAGCAATAGAGAATGAACCACTAGGATGCATGTGTATTCCGAAACATAGGCAATTCAGTTACATAGCCTCAATGAGAGTGACTACTATGGTGATATTTGACAAGCTATTCTTCATTCTGACCTTTTATAGTGATATTTGACAATCTATTCATAAATTGGGGAATGCAAAATTTATATGGGTGAGATGAAATATAAGGGGAATTATATAAAGTATTAAGCATGAAGGTGATAGATTACATGACCTATATTAAGCACCTATATTACACGACCTATATAAAGTATTAAGAATTAAGCACAAAGTATAATTTACCTTGAATATGTGGATAGAATATCAAATACAGATTTTGTTTCTTATGGGAGTTGGGTTTTGTGGTTGGAAAATCTAAAATCTAAAATCTGATCATGGTATGCATTTTGTTAATGCACATTGTCACAGTTATGTTTTGAAAGGTTCAACAGTTCAAGTATCATAAGCCAGTGGGTTCTTTTTTTCGATGCCTAAATTCATAAATTCAGACGAATTTAATTTAAGCACAAAGTATAATCTACCTTACGCCTAGGGGTGCACAGCCTGCTCGGATTCAGCACCGTGAGAGGACCTACGAGGTGAGCCAACACCCTGAGCGAGAGCAGTGTATGCTCGATAGGGCCGCAGAGGACCTGCGATGGGAGCGCAAATGGAGCAAATGAGTGTTTGGTGCGAGCGTTCATTTCAAAATGTGTCAGCATAACGGGTGCCACCTCGAAGGTGGTGGGTCACCCACTCCCGAAAAACATTTGATGTGATGGGCCCTCGAGCTCCCGGAGAAATGATGGATGCAGGATGGAAAGGCATGGGCATGTATGGTAATGGGGGCCTCCATACAGGCATTTAATACGCTATGGCATGCTGGTTAGCTCTTGCCATGTAATCGCTACATAAATTTCCAAGAGTTGGGTCAATGTTGCCGCTGCCAAGATGAGATTCAACGAAGTCTACAAAATTATTGATGTGCACATCTGAGGCACAACAAGAGATGATTTCTGGGATGAGAGCCGCAGCAAATATGATATCCTCCACCAATAACTATTTGGCTGTTGTCCGGGTAATACCGCTGCATACACAGTTCCTAAAATACATTGGAGGTAATGGCAGTTTTACCTGCCCTCTGAAGTCAATAGGCACTGTAAAATAAATAGGCTTGTTTTCTGGAACTTCTCTAGCTTTCATTACACATCTCCAAAACTGCGCGGAAATGGCTACAAATGAAGTTGAAGCACCAGATCATTCCTTCAAAGCTTGAATTAATTTTTTGCTGAAATGAAAAGTTGAGATTTCCATATTTGTTTCTAATTCTATGACAGATTTCTAGATAATACTATTATTAGTGTTTTCCACTGAGCCATCACCAGTGTTTTCATTGATTTCTGAATATTTTATTGGCACTGAATTATCTCGAACAAACCTGAAAATTTGTGCTTCCCTAATAAAATCAGTGACAACTTCATCAGCCCTCAAATAAAGGTTGGGTATTGCTCGATCTCCTTTATCCCGCTGAAAAAACTATTCTCATGTGGTGAGTGTTGGCTCCCCGTTAATGGCGGTGTAGAAGTTCATTTCTCCCCGTGTGTTTCATGGCATGTGCTTAAATCTAGCGATGTGTCTATTTATTAACACCTGTGGGTTTTGGTGTAACGGAAATCGTGACTCTAACAAGTGGTAATAGAGCGAGAGGTCTCGACTTCGAAACACATTGGGCTTACGTTGGGGGGGGGGGGGGGGGGGGAAGATTGTTGGCTCCCCGTTAATGGTGGTGTAGAAGGTCAACGCTCCCCGTGTGTTCCGTGGCATGTGCTTAAATATAGCGATGTGTCTGTTTACTAACACGTACGAGTTTTGGTGTAACGGCAATCGTGACTCCAACAGTGAGGACTCTTGGAAATTAGAAGTTCTCTGCTACACTCTGCCCAACTGCTCATGAAAAGTGAAAAGGAATTTCCGTTTATAATAACGTGATGAAAATTGGCTCCCATGCAAAATTCACCTCGCTCGAAAGTAGTGACCTACAGTAGCCATCGTTACTTTTGAAACATTATCTATAGGAAAATGGAAAGCGAGTTAATTTTTCATACCTGTATTGAGAGAATTGAATCGTCATCCTTTCCATGGCAGATCTAGACAAGTTTCGTGAAGAAGTTTTTGTACTGAAAATTATCAATTTCAACATCCTCAAATGCCATGTTGACGGTTGCTTCAACGAAATCCACTCCCTCATCGTTGCAATCAATTTGGGGCCGACCTAATTCTCCTCCCTTCATGTCCAACCAACTTACAAATGGATAGAAATCCACTAGAACTAACGACAGGCTTGTCTTCAGCTTCTCCACCATGGTAGGAAAATCCTTGGCAACAGTAATGTCTGGTATTTTATAGAAAAGAAATATTCCCATGTTGTTAGAGGGTATGTTACTAATGTTTATGCCTGATAGGAACATGGTATGCTTAGCAGTAGGCATGGTTGGTGCAACAGTGGAAATCCTCGATACATTTACTTTCATTTGGACTCATCCTGAGTTTGAACACATTTCATCATCCACCAATATGGCAAGCCAGGAGACAGAGGGTGCAAAAGCCATTTCTCCAGCTTGCTCTCCAGGCCACATTAAGGCCCTGACTTCTTTGCACTCCCTGGTTGAGTAGTTGCGGCACATCCAAATTGATTCGGACATCCCAAGGGACCACATGTATGACGACATAGATGAGATAGTGGCTTACCTTGCCGATATTTAGTATAGTCAAAATGAAACACTGGCTCAACTAGAGAGTCTTCAGCACAGTCACCATCACACTAATGATCACCTTCATAGCTTGGAAGCGCGAGTGGAACATATTGATTTCCACATTCATGATTGTGTTTGTTACTTTTTTTCTGACCCTATACTCCCCCCCACCCCCCTCCTTGATTTGATGATGTCAGTCTAGTCTCTTTTTTAGTTATTACTAGTATGACATGGCTTCTGTGCCTCAAAAAAATAATGTATGCTAAGTGTCCTTTTTGGTATCCTCCAGTCCCAAACCTCAAAAAGTCTAATCGGAATGAGAGTGTGGGGATTGTTGAGACAAATTTTGTATGTTATGCCATTTTGAAAATCTAATGAAAGTAGTTTGATCGACAAAAAAAAAGTGTTAAACATAATTATTAATATATTATAATTTTTTTATACAACAACTAATATTATGTTAGATCTAAGACCTTTGTGATCCATATTGTAGATAAATGTCTTTTGGATTAATCACATCATTAGGATTTGGTCGACATTTCAAACCAACTAATGTGGGTCATCCTTATGACAAGGTGAGAAAATCAGTTAATCTTCAAGAATAAATAGCATGGATGCATCATTGCCAAGAGTTAGTCGTTGGTGATTAGTTAATCAAGAAAAATTCTAAAATGGCAGTAAGGAAATATTTATTAAAATATTAAAATTTTAGTTAAAAAATAGTTGTTAGGAAGCATAATTATATATATTGATAATGAAAAATAATACTATATGGGATAAAAATTAGTTACAAAGTAATATTTATGTATAAAGAAGTTGTAAAGAATAGGTCATAAATTAATTAGGGATTAAGAATGAGCTATAAATATTAAAAATAATTGTTAGGGGTTTACATAACCCAATTAATTAAAATATTGAATAATAATAGGGTTAAGAGTTAGTTCCAAAATTATATATTTATAAAGAATAAGGTTAAGAGTGGTTAAGAATAGGATTAAAAATATTATATATTAAAAGTAATTAATAGCTTAATTATTATAATTATGTTAAATAAATATTGTCAAACTATTATAAATTAATAAAGGGGACTAAATATTTATTTCAATTATCTTTTAAAAAGAGCGATAATACAGGCTACAAAATATTATATATGATATATTTATAAAGAAAAGGATAGGAGTGAACTTATTCTAATAATGATAAACAAATAAACTAGAATATGGTGGATTAAAAAAAAGGCGGGGAGGGGGGAGACAAGGGTGTGGAATCACGAAGAGAGGGCCAAAACCCAACTCTTACTCAATTTCCAACCTGTTATAGACATTTTTGGGAACTGCAACCTCAATCATAAATGTCCATAAACCAAGGGCTCTTAAGTCCCTAAAAGTGTTGTTCCAACCTCTAAAAGAACAAGGTCAACTGATTACATCTTCTCCCAGAAGTTCTCCATGAAAAGCTACTCAGAACTGGTCAAAACTGGACCATCTCACCCGCTCCATGGTCAAAGTGCACTGCATTCCACCTAAATACACACGGGAGGTGTGATGCATCTTGAAAATCCCTTCTATGGGGTGCGATGGGCGAGAGTGGACAAATGGCAGGGTCAATCTACAAGGTGGAGGATCATGGAATCTTCCAGAAACTTGTCTTGTGACACTTTCCTCTCTACATTCACCCAAGGATGAGTAAGAGATCATTAATCTCCAAGTGGAATCAAGAACTATCAGAGAGGGGACACTAATCAAATCTCAAAAGCTAACTCACCCCCCTTGCAAACATCTATATATGGATCCCTCATCCCAGAGATCCGGAGGCTGGAATTTTGTATCTTGTAAGGAAGTGCTGCTGGTTTCTTGGTGCAACATCATAATGTTGGGTGATCTAAGCTTTTCATGAGCTGAAGAAGGGATTTCTTGCTGAGAGGATGATGCTGGGTCAGAATATTTGGTTGTAATCCTCTTTGCTATTCTTGATTATTAATAAAGCTATTCAAGTTTTCCTCCACATTCTTGTATGATTGATGATATATGCATTTGTGTGGTCAATATATATCTGGTCCTATATTGTTTACGATAATAGATCTATGTTCTTGGATAGTATTATGCTGCTTTGATTCTACAAGTGCTCTTTGAAGCTGGGTAGACGAAGAAGCGAGTGGCAAAGATCTATCAGAAGGGAGAGGAATCAAGCAAGGAACCAAGCGCAAGACAGAGGTTGGTCTCTTTATTCCCCTCTTATCTATTTTTCATAAAGGAAAACAAAAGTAGTTTTAGTTTATTTGTTTCTAAGGTAGCTACCAGCCTTAGTGGGACTAACAGCTCTGCATAGACACTAGATTTCCTGATAACAAAATGGCGACTCCGCTGGGGAGCGAATAGATTGTTTGTTTGTCTATATTTGTTTGCTTTATAAACTTACAGACGGAGCCTAAAGTCAAGCCAGCTAGCCTTCGAACTGCATTTGCTATGCAAGTGCAAAGTAGATCAATGCTGCTTCAGTCTATCTCCGAGTTTTGTTTATGAACTAAACTACTGATTTACAAGCTCTCTAATTGCCCTTGTGGTGGCTCTAGTAACCTCCTTAGATCTACCCCTGTGATTGATTTACTGATTACCACTTGCTCAGCCTAAACCCCTGAACTGAACTGCAAACTGTGACCTAGAACCTAGTTAAAGTCTCATCCCTGGACCAGCGCATTGTCTCTTCTTTGGATTCTGGATGCATCACACTTCCTAAGTGTAGTAGGTGTGCTGCATCTCTTTTTCCCTGTGTTACAGGTGCGCTGATCAGACAAGGCCTCTTCTACTCTCATATTTTGGTTTCTGTGTTCACTCTTTTCAGCTCTATTCAGGATTTTTGCTGCCTGTAGTCAGTACACCTCTATTGAAGCCCCTTTCCTTGCCATTACTCCGCCTCCATTGTGCAAAGAACTGTAAATGTTTTTATGTATTTTGAGTCATTTTCAGTTCTCTTTTACAAAGAAGTAGCGTAATTGAACTGTCATTTCTTGATTTGAAAGTGTCGCGAGTGTCATTTTTCAGTCGTAGAAGAGAATCCGATTGTTCTTGATAGTCGATTACACTATTACTCTTGTATTTGATTTGAATTAGTAGTTTTTCAAGTGTTGAAAGCAAGTTTTCAATCCCAAATCGCAAAGTGTCATCATTGTCTTCATTTTGTTTTGAAAAGAAACTTGTTAGTAATGTCGCTTTGAAAAATAATTCAGATTTACGCTTAGCTTTCTTTTTATCATTCACACATTAAGAAGGCTGAAAAAAAAATACATGCATGTGCATTTGCATTTAGACTATTTGTTGGTTTGATTTAGGACAGTGCATATAGTGTGTGCTCTCTACTTTATGTTGAAAGAATATCATTTCTCTTTCCTTAGTAGCTAGGATTTTCATTGCAAAAAGAAGATTAAAAGATTGTTTATCATCATAGATTGCATTTTAGGAATTGTACATCTACATCACACGGTGAACCTGAAAGGCAAATTTCTTAAGCAAGATCAACTGTAAAATAAATTTAATGAATCTAAAAATGCTTTGGAACCTAACGCACAACATTTAGAAGTCTAGGCTAGAGATGTATTCCGGCATCGTAAAGCCTGGTAACTGTTGTTTTCATTGATGGTTGGGTGATTCCTCCACTTTGAGATGACAAGTGCCATTACGGACTTGTGCTCCCACGTACCGTCGTATATATTGGGAGACCACAATAGGCTTTTTCCTTTATCCATAGGAAGCCGTGTCTGCTGCCCTATCGATCGCAATGCACTGAACACAACATTCGGGAAGATTGACTGCCGTACCATAAAAAGTATTATGTAGTTTTGCGATTGGTTTGGTAATCCCTTTGTCTAGATTCCCAGAGCAGTCCCTTTCATTCCTTTTCAAACTCCTTAAAGGAAAAGGTCCATCTGAGCACTTGTCACTTCAAGCTTATTAAAAATCGAAGGCGACTAGAGTCATCTTTTGTTTTTTTCTCGACTCTTAAAAACTGAAAAAACAAGTTGTGTCAAAGCGTCTAAAATTCATTTAATTCGGAAACATATTTCCCCTTGATTTTTAGTTGATCGAGTAATCCGCAATCTTGGAAGAAATTCAATTGAAACCCCGTCGTTCGCAGAGGCTTACGAGTCAACTGTCTTTGTCTCCAGAATCGAAACTGTTACGGACAAAGCGAACTCGTTTAACCGGTTCCAAATCCCATGGTAAAGTTAGAACAAGTGTTCCAACACCTTCGGAGACTCCGGTTACTCCAAACATTTCTGGTATCCCTACCTTTAGAGAAGAAGTTCAACAGCCACCAAAGGACAGTAGAACTGATCCTAGTGTGAAGGTAAACACTTGTATTACTGAACCAGCTCCATCTACAGCTGATTCAGAAGGTGTTATTCCCCAAACATCTGTCGCTGCAGATTCCATACCTTCTTCAGCACCAGAAATATTTTACGGACCTGACGGTCTACCTCTTCCACCTGGTCTGATTGCTATAGAAGAGATTATGGAGGATCCTCCATCTAGTACTCCATCGCAATTTGGAGTCGGGATCACTCTATATCCTTCTTCATCAAAAATTAGTCGACCGTCATTGGAAGCTCCTATAGAATCGCTAGGCAATCTTTTGGATAAACTAGAAATGTCTGAACAATCATCGACATCTAGGACTGTGTCATCCGGCACAGCGACGACAGAACTTCTTGCTGTCACTCCAGCAATGTTCGCCAACATACCATCTATCCCAACTAGCTCTCAATCGCTAGAAGGGGCCCACTCAGAGGCTATTTCGACAGTATGGTCCGTTCTTGTTTGTTCATCTGGAATAGTATCCGTGAACTCTTATGTTGAGTCTCAGCAAATTGATCCTTCAGGGTGTCAATTTGGGCAGTCCGGTCCTCAAGGACAAACAATTCCTTTGAGTACTGGATTACCGTCGTATGGGGGGCAATATACCCTTTCATTTTATCCTCCGGGAGGACAACCATACGAGATTTCACAACAAAATTCAGGTTATGCTGGAATTACATCTAGCGATTGGGTGCCAATACTGCCTCAACAACCAAGAGTTGTATATTCGATGCGACAATGTTTACCTATGTCAAATATACCAACTACGCCGGTTACTGTGACGGTGTCACAAGTACAAGCGTTGCCTATTGTATGCCAACCTCAGGTTTCTCAGGTTGTAATGCAATAGCCTCTTGTCCCTATGACTCAACCACAATCGCCAACTAGTGGAATGACACAGGTCCAAACGGGTACAATCACCCCTCATCTTGGTCAAACGGTAAGTATTGGACAACAGCACATGGCTTCGCAACCATGGCTGGTGCAGTACCAACAACCGCATTTCCAACAAGTATACCAAGGATCTGAGCAACAAATCTTTGTAAATAATGGGCAGCCGTATATTCAAAACGGTCAAAGTCAACCATTCTACAATGGTTATGCCCATCAACCTTACCAAAGTTACCAGCATCAAATGCATTATGCTGGTATGCAAAGACCAACTGCCCAGGCCATTACATCCTATCCTAGGTATGCTTCACCAAACCTGAATCAACAGTTACCCTTCGTGGAAACTTTAGAGTTACCAAATCTAAATTGGCTAACGAACAATCCAATTGCTTGTGCCCCTTAGTGGCCAGCGATTCCACATAAACTTCCGTCAGATATTCCTAAATTTAATGGAAATCCAGGTGAAGACCCATCGAATCATGTGATGACATTTCATCTGTGGTGTTCATCAAACACCCTAAACAATGATTGATTAGGCTTCGCCTTTTTTAGAGGACGTTAATTGGTCCAGCAGCAAAGTGGTATATCGAGTTCCCCAGAGCTTCGTTTGACAACTTCAGTGCCCTAGCCACAACCTTTTTAACCCATTTTCAGTTACCGATAAGGTACGAAACGGGAACAGAACTTCTTACCAATTTCAAGAAAAGAACGGCCACTCACATATCCGATCATATTCATGAATGGCGACGTTGTCGTAGAATGGTAAAACGTATGTTCCTGATCAGCTTTTAGCTGAATGGTTTATTAAGTCATTATTACCTTCCATTAAAGAAGATGTGGCAAAAGGAGGAGTTGTCACTGAAGAGCAAGTTATTGCTCGTGCACAATATTTAGACTTGATTTATACTCAGTCTGGCATGCTCTACGATAAAATCCCTGATGCTCCCAGACCGGAATTTTCCGTCCTTCCTCCTTCTAAATCGAACAATGACTCTCATGCCAGCGATGGTGTGATTGGTACGACAGACACGAAATCGAAAAAGGCTACATCTAAAAAGGCCCGTAAGATTTCTAGTCAAAATGCAAAAGAAGAACTTCTCGCCTCGGAAGTAAATGCCGTCTCGACTGATAAAGGAAAAGAAACCAAGCAACCAGGAGGCAAGAAAAAAAACAAAGGGAAGAAGAAGAAACAGGAGGAATCATCACCTGAAAATTCTTCTGCGAACCCTTCTGGAGATAGGAAATCAAAAATTCCATGCTTAATATGTGATGAGGATCAGTGGACAAGAGATTGTCCATATAAAGCTGAGCATAGAAAATTCTTCAAGAATTCAAAAACCTCGGCGGTATTGACTGATCCGTTTCCAAATCCAGGAACAAATCTGGTTGCTAGTGAAAATGCTTCACCGTCCCAAGTGTTGATGTTGTCGGTTTCGAAACAACAAAATGATGCTTTGATATCAACAAGGAATAAGGATTACGGGAATCCACAGTTGTCGAACAACAAGGATAAAGATCAACCTAGTAGTTCGACAACAACTTCGACAGAAGTTGCGCTGCCCATCGTTCCAGAGCTAACAATAAAACCGCCAAAGGGAGTAGTACACAAGTCGACATTTAATCCTCGTGCCAGAGCAGCACAACATTATAATATAGTGGAATATCTGGCCCAATCGCCATCCGCTATGTCAACACTTGAAGTACTACAAAATTGCCCATCCAAAAAGCAGGCTTTATTATTAGCTATAGGTGGGATAGACCCAAAGCATTCCAATCTTGTGTCCTTTAATCACAAAGGATATGATCCTCAGTTACCAGCTCAACTAGCTTTCCTCATTCAGGTGAAAGCCCTCAACAAAACTATTCATAGAACAATTATTGATGAGGGGGCATCTACATATATTATGTCGATGAGTTGCTGGAAAACTTTAGGATCTCCAACCTTGTCACGATCTTTGACGACATTAAAAGCATTTGATGGACGAACATATACCGCATGTGGTATTCTAAGTAACTTGCAAGTTGAACTAGGGGGGAAAACAGTAGAAATAGATGTTGAAGTAATCGACGGAAACCTCGATTACAACATCCTAATGGGAAGGCCCTGGATATATGCTATGGCTGTTGTTGTGTTGACCTACTTTAGAAAGATTTCATTTCCTTTTCAAGGAGGAATTACGATCATCGACCAACAAACATTTCTCCCCAATAGCTCCCAAGTTACGGGAAGAATTCCAATGATCCATGGAAGCCCCCATTCGCTTCAAATTATCGGAGTAGGCCTACTAAAAGACCCTATATTAATGGGAACTTTTGCTCTCCCGCCTCCAATCAATCTGGCAGAAGTAGCAATTGTAGGAACCTACAATATGATATATTCAATTCAAAAGATCTCTGAAAACGATATTAACATGGATCATCTGCAGGTATTGCCTCCAAGCCCAATAGAAATATTGTAGCAATCAATGTTTTCGACATGGGAGGCAAACCCCAATCAACGCTCATCAAGCGTTTTGATAGATAGGTCTAAGGAATATGGCACCCCTTCAGATCCTTGGTCGCAAGTGCATTACATCGACGAAGGAATTGTTCAGTCAATGATAATTGAAGGGGCACCATGGGAAGATTACCACCATCATTCCCATCTTCCTGATTGTCAAGAAGATACTCTCGATGACCTTAATCATCCTTTAGTTTTTTATTTCCTATCAAATATTATAAACACGGTGGATTCTGAGCGAAACTTGTCAAATATTGAAGAGACTATCGCCATAAATATCTCGACCAAAACGGATGTTGTAGAGAATATTTATGTTGGCAAATGTTGTTCTCCTTCAGAACTGGAAATATATAACGATATTTTTCGTGAATTCAGAGATGTCTTTGCTTGGTCATATGATGAAATTCCAGGCATTGACTCGAGTATAGTTGAACATGAGATAAAGATGTATCCAAATTTCAAACCTGTAAGACAACGGATACGGCAGGTGCACCCCAAGAAAGCCGCTGCCATGAAGGCAGAAGTTGAGAAACTTCTCCATGTTGGTTTTATTTACCCGGTTCCTCTAACTGATTGGGTATCAAACATTGTTCCTGTGATGAAAAAGCGAGGAACGATTAGAGTGTGCGTCGATTATAGGGATGTAAATCAAGCTTGTCCGAAAGACAACTACCCTACACCCTTTATTGGCCAGATAATTGATGAATGCGCCGGATGTGAAATATTTTCATTATGGATGGATTCTCCGGGTATAATCAAATAAATATCTGCCCACAGGACCAGTCAAAGACTGCATTTATTTGTCCGTGGGGCACATTCGCATATCACAAATTACCCTTTGGTTTAAAGAACGCAGGGGCAACATTTCAGAGGGCAATGAATTATGCCTTCCATTGCATCAAAAACATCGTTCAACCATATCTCGACGACCTTCTGGCTCATTCGCAAAAGAGGACTAATCATCCACAGCATTTGAGAGTGATATTTCTACGTTGCCGACACTACAAGATACGACTCAATCCACACAAATGTGTGTTCTGTGTCAGTTTTGGTCGTTTACTTGGCTTTGTAGTCTCGAAGCACGGGATCCGTCTCGACCACTGTAAGGTTCAGGAAATCATAAATATGCCTCCACCTTCAAATTTGCTTCAGATTCAGAAACTTAAAGGGAAAGCAAACTTTCTGAGG
Source organism: Pinus tabuliformis (assembly GCA_031772625.1). NCBI lineage: Eukaryota > Viridiplantae > Streptophyta > Pinopsida > Pinales > Pinaceae > Pinus > Pinus tabuliformis. The sequence goes on along the minus strand of CM062820.1, from coordinate 112,197,404 downwards.
AGGTTCATTCCAAATTACGCCGAACTTGCTAAAGGTTATACACGTCTATTGAAAAAAGAAGTACCCTTTGTTTGGGATTAGGTTGTGCAAGCTTCCTTTGATGCTTTAAAAGAATCCCTAATGAAAGCATCATTAATGTACGCTCCTCATTATCAAAAGGACTTTAACCTGTATCTGGCTGTAGCAGATACAACCATCGCAATGGTTTTAGTTCAAGAAGACAACAGAATTGAACATCCTATATATTATTTGAGTAGAAACTTAAATGATACAGAAAGTAAGTATTCCTATGTTGAAAAGTTGGCTCTCGCAACTGTTCAAGTGATACAGCGGTTTGAACACTCTGTCCTCTTTCGAAAAACTACCATTTTATCAGATTGCAACCCCATGACTTATATATTGTCGCGACAGTTGCTGGGGGTCAAATATTCAAAATGGATAGCAATTCTTCAAGAGTTTGATCTAGAATTCGTAAAATCAAAATCAAAGAAATCCCTGGTTTTCGCGGAATTACTATGCGATCTACCATCGTCGTCCAACGATGAAACATCCGAAGAAACCATCGTGGATGAATCTTTGTTTATGATATCTTCAAGCAATCCGTGGTATGGAGATATAATCATCTATCTCCAAACCCAAAAATATAGGTCTAATACCTCTCACTCGGAACAAAAACATATTCGATACCAATCAAAAGACTACATGATTGTCGGTAATACACTTTATCGTCGTGGTGTTGATACAGTTCTGAGGAGGTGCCTCACCCATGAGGAGGCCGAAAAAGCCCTGAATGATTGCCATTCAGTCGCGTGTGGGGGGAATCAATCTGGTCATGCTACGACGCAGAAAATTTTACGAGCAGGATACTTCTGGCCAACAATGTTCAAAGATTGCATTAACGCAGTCAAGAGTTGCCATGCATGTCAAATTTTCGATAGCAAAACCAGAAAACCACCCGCACCTGGGCTGCAACCGATAGTTGCTGTTGGGCCATTCGCCAAATGGGGCATCGATTTCATGACATGTAACCCCACCTCGACCGGGGGGCATGGGTATATCATAGTCGCAGTAGACTATTTTACCAAATGGGCCGAGGCGATGCCTACATTAGATAACATTGGTGAAACAGCTGCCCTTTTCTTTTTTGATCATGTAGTCGTCAGATTCGGCGTTCCACAGTCCATAGTCACAGATCATGGATCGCATTTTTGCAATCATATGATGGTTGAATTGGCTACCAAATTAGGGTTGTCCCATGACAGCTCTACTCCATATTACCCGCAAGCCAACAGACAAGTTGAAGCAATCAACAAGGTCCTGAAGCGAATGCTACAAAGGATGATTGGAGTCCACAAAAGGAGTTGGCACCTGATCATGTACTCAGCCTTGTGGGCATACCGAACATCGGTAAGGAATGCAACTGGGTTCACACCTTTTCAACTAGTGTATGGCCTAGAAGCAATCTTACCAGTTCAATGTGAAATCTCATCCCTCAAACTCGCAGTTGACCTTCTCCCCGGAACTTCAGAAGAGGAGGCTCGTTTCTTGGAACTAATCCAATTGGATGAAACCCGTCGTGATGCCACTTTGGATAACGAAGCCCATAAGAAATGAGTCAAGGCATAGTTCGACAAGAATGTCAAACCCCGTGTCTTCTCAGAAGGTGACTTGGTCTTACTTTATGATTAGGAATCTAATAAATTGGGAGCAGGTAAGTTCAAGTCTTTATGGATGGGCCCCTATATTGTTAAGCAAGTGTTAGCAAAAGGAGCCTACAAGTTAATGGATTATGACGGGATTCCACTAGCGCAACCCCGTAACGGGTTGTACCTTAAGCGTTACTACGCATGATTCAGTGTGGTAACCCATATGCTTTTGTTACATTTTTGTTTTCGCTAAGAGTAATTGTTTTGGTCAAGTAATCCACTTTTTACATTTTTCGTAGATGTCGAACCTATTGGAATCTTTTGTTGGATATGCTGACGGAGCGAGTCGTAGTTCGTGGAATCTATCTTTTGTGGCCTGGGCCATTTTTTTATCTAAGCGGCGAGTTATTAAGTTTCAGAGGGGTATGTATTGGTTGGTCAACAAATAACATCGCTGAATATAGCGCATTGATAGGACTTCTCTCTGATGCCATCACACATGGCATAAGCCGACTTGTCGTCAGGATAGACTCAGAGCTCGTCATACTACAACTCACTGATATCTACTCCGTTCGAAATCCAGCTATCTATCGCATGTTCCTAAGGGTCAAGATTTTGGAAAGACAATTTGATTTTATTCAATACCAGCATATTTCCAGAAACTTAAACACATTAACAGACTCATTGGCAAATTATGTGTTAGATAGACATTTTCAACATTTATAAAAAGAAACATTTCATCAGTATTTGCATTAGGATCATGTAACTTAACCAAAATAGAACTCCGAAAATCAAAAATATATATATATAAATGTTTATGGTTTACACATAATGTTCTGTAACCAAGACAAAATTGGTCAAATGAACCAAAACTCAAAACGCTACGGGGCACCCTAGTCTAATGATGCTGGTGATAACAAGTCACCGCCTGTGCAATCATGCGTAAAAGCCTAGTCCACTGACTCGGCATGCTGATAGTATTTCGCTGCAACCTCAGGGGCAGCTCATTAGTCCTCATGTCCGAAATACCAAGAGTGAGGCGTTCAACCTGATCCTGCAATGCTGAAAGGGTCTCGGCCACATCAAGGTCGCGAAGGATAGCCCTTCCCACAGCCTCTCCTGCTGGGGTGGCAGTTGGCACTCTCAGGCATACTACTGGCCGGACTGGTCCAACATCTGCATGAGCACATGATTTTTGATTAGTCCTGATAGAAGAAAGCACAAGAACATTATAAAGAGGAACGATAAACAAAGATATGGTTAGAGAATTTACCGATGACACCCCACTGCTCGCCAGCAGGCAGTACCAAATCTGGATCACCCCGGAAATCCATACCGGCATATGGATACTCGGAAAAAACCATCTCCTAATGGTTGAACCACTCGAAAAAGGTATCAGAAAAGGAAACCTAGGACTGACTAGCATGTTTGGCCATAAGGTCAACCCATCTCTGCATCCGTGGCTCAGTCGATGGAGGTAAACCAAGTGAAACATACTGCAGATGCATCAGCGGGATCTTTTCCAAGGCGAAAGCTGTCAAGATAGAACCATATCCAAAGTTCTTCAATCTTCCATTTTTCGCCTTGGTCAGTTGTTCTTTCATCACAGAGAGTACTGCATCACACCAGTTGAACACCTTTGGTTCAAGTCATTCCAAGGCGTACTGCATATAAGACCTGTTGGCCACATGAAGAGCTGCACTACTAGCCAGTCTAGCAAAAGTAAACAGAATGGTCCTCAGGGACCTGTCAGTGACATCTCAGATAATGAGCTTGCCATCCTTACTCGGTTGAGATCCCTCTCTACAATACCTGCGAATGTAATCTCTCAAAGACTCACCCCCACGGGCCGAACCTAATAATGAGATAGGGGCACCCCGCCTCGATAAGCCGGTCAAAAAATAGATGTCCACGATAGTCAAGGGGATTGACTTGCCCCTAATCTGGAACTCCTAGGTGGTAGGATCCCATGCATTGAGAAAATATTGCAACAGGTTGATTTTTTGCCTCATGCAAGAGATGTGGAAAAACTTGAAAAAGCCACAGTTCCGCAGTGCATTTATCGTAACCGGATCATGTAAAGCAAGCATGTCCTCTTCTTCATGCTCACGTTCTCGCCATGTAACAGGCATTTTGCTCCAACGAATCTCTGAAACAAACAATAGAAGAGTCAAGATCCTGATTTGGTGAAAAACAAGCAAAAATTTCCATGAAAAATTGTGCATAAATTTCCCTCTTTGCGCCCATCGCACCCCCATTAGTGTTCTAGGTGGGATGCATGTTGTCTGGCTAATGGCCAAGCTAGCATGCATCACACCTTTCGATGTAGAAGAGGTGCGATGGAGCCAAGGCAAGTTTTTCAAACCCCAGAGGCTCAAAAAAACCAGAAAACATGCTCAGAATTCAAAAAGGAAAGGATGAAATTAAAGAGCTCAGGTTTAGCTCCTACTTGGTCCAGACGGCGCCGCGAATTGTCCACAAAATCTCCTGGAATCAGCTAGTGAAAATCAAGGGGGAAAGCACCTCCAAAGCTCCAACAAACCTTCAAATGAAATGGTAAAATGAGGGTAAAAATCACTTTTAAATTACTTTTCACGTAATTCAAGTAAAATATTAGTGTTTTAACTCATTTTTCAAACATATATTATTCGTTTCTAGCTAAGTTTGATGAAGCAATTGAGCAAGCAGTAAAACCTTTGAAAAAACAAAGTTGTCAATGGTAAAATCAAGACAATCAATGACCATTATATCGAGCAGTTTTAACGCGGAATTCAAGCTCGTTAAAAAATAAACATAAGCAATGAGAAAATGTTTCCCCAGAGTTTAATCTCATTAAAAAATGAACCAATTTCTGGTAAATGACCACCATGAATGTATTATCATCAACCTTTGAAGCCTTGGTCGTGTTCTCATCATCACCTCTACTTTGTTTTGGCCAATCATTCACCTCCATTTGATTGTTTACCCCTTTTGAGGAACATCTGCGATGAGTGATCCTATTAGCCATCCTTGTGACACTATCGTGATTGGAAAATTCCAAACCTTACCTTGAATCATCTGCTACCCGAATTTATCACTCATTCCTCAAAAAACGAGTCTCCTTTAAGCTATTTTCAACTCACTCGTAAAATATGAAAAGATTGCCGAGCCATTGGCCTCTCCACCTCGTTAAAGGGACCAGAAGTGCTATCCCTCCTTTAGATTTTAATCTTTTTGGACTTGAGGGATTATTACACAAAAGGATCGAGCGCTTGTTTTGTTCGGCTCGTTAAAAGTACCGAAAATTCATCCCTTTTGTATTGTTTTATACTTTTTCGGACTCAAGGGATTATATGACGAAAAAGGATTATTGGAGTTTTCTTTACATCCCTTTTTCAGACTCTCTAAAATTGAAAAGGACCAAGTTATCCTTGTCATTAAACTCGTTAAAACCGAATAGCGACAAACTTGTCCATACAGACAAGAACGAGTTTCACTATCGCTAGGCTCGTTAAAACATAGCGATGGGTTTGCCTGAAGGGAAAATTATAGAACAAGCATATGTTATCCTCTTCAAGCTTGAAAAAAATAAAGAGGTACTAGGCAGCAATGACTGGGGAAAAATTGGGAAGAAAACTTGAAGAAAATTTATTGATAGCAAGTCGCTCTTAAACATAACACTTTCACTCCGCATCCGAGTCGGGTTGGGTTGTTCCATTCGCTGGTCATATCACCATGGGTCCATCACACCATCCATATTTGGGGTTAACACTACCAATCCATCATGTCAGTGTCGCCAATATGTTCAAGAGAAGTTGCTCAGAGAATTCACCTGTGTCTCACCCACTGCAATACATTTACGCTCCATTCTTTCATGACCGCCACCCTGAACCTTATATCACCAGATCGTTTTCACCCCCATTAAAATCATTTGCTCCATTCCGTGTCATTGATGTGGGATTCACTAAGGCCCTCCTATGATAGATTGCTTCTTGTCGACATCAACTCATTATCCAAGAAGCCGATCTAGGAATAACCCTTTCAGTACTTTGAAGCTTGCATGCCTCAATGGCAAGTTTCTCACTTCCGGCGACAAGTTTACATCAATGGCCATCGACCGAAAGATTTTGTGTGGTGTTCGATGCCAAGTCCCTTATTCACACCATGTGAATTGTACTGTAGTACCTTGAGGGTCATCATCATTATCGGTGATTCCTCTCGCACATGTTAACAACTTACATCATTGGCTGGTAATCAGGCGATGTCTTTCCATGTTCGACTCCAGAACATCTCTCACATGGATTGACTTGTACTTTGAGTGAAGATCGAACGAGATTGAAGACCCCGGATCTAGTTTCACCCATCCGGGCTGCGATATATATTAAGGAAAATAAAGACATCAAATGTACATCATTACTACACAGATAATCATCCAACCTAAGGGATGATGGCTCTACTAGAATCATCAGTCTACACTCAGATGATTGTATGTCTTATGTACATGAAAATGAATTTATAAAGTTGAGCATGGGAATGCCCGCCTCAGCTAGATCATGAAAATATTATGAAGATAATGTATTGTATTGTATCTTATTACAGGTCACCTTCCAGCTCGAAAAAACTTCAGATCCTCATGATAAAGCATCTCACCCAACATCAAAACAGATTAACGACCTCATGCTTTAGGGGGCAATTGTTATAGACATTTTTGGGCACTGCAACCCCAACCATAAATGTCCATAAACCAAGGGCTCTTAAGTCCCTAAAAGTGTTTTTCCAACCTCTAAAAGAACAAGGTCAACTGATTACATCTTCTCCCAGAAGTTCTCCATGAAAAATTGCTCAGAACTGGTCAAAACTGGACCATCTCACCTGCTCCATGGTCAAAGTGCGCTGCATCCCACCTAAATACACACGGGAGGTGTGATGCATCTTGAAAAGCCCTTCTATGGGGTGCGATGGGCGAGAGTGGACAAATGGCAGGGTTAATCTGCAAGGTGCAGGATCATGGAATCTTCCAGAAACTTCTCCTGTGACACTTGCCTCTCTGCATTCACCCAGGGATGAGTAAGAGATCATCAATCTCCAAGTGGAATGAAGAAATATCAGAGAGAGGACACTAATCAAATCTCAAAAGCTGACTCAGGCCCCTTGCAAACATCTATATATGGATCCCTCATCCTAGAGATCCGAAGGCTGGAATTTTGTATCTTGTAAGGAAGTGCTGCTGGTTTCTTGGTGCAACATCATAGTGTTGGGTGATCTAAGCTTTTCATGAGGTGAAGAAGGGATTTCTTGCTAAGACGATGATGCTAGGTCAGAACAATTGGTTGTAATCCTCTTTGTTATTCTTGATTAGTAATAAAGCTATTCAAGTTTTCCTCCACATTCTTGTATGATTGATGATATATGCATTTGTGTGGTCAATATATATCTGGTCCTATAATGTTTATGATAATAGATCTATGTTCTTGGATAGTATTATGTTGCTTTGATTCTACAGGTGCTCTTTGAAGCTCGGTAGACGAAGAAGCGAGTGGAAAAGATCTATTAGAAGGGAGAGGAATCAAGCAAGGAACCAAGTGCAAGACAGAGGTTTGTCTCCTTATTCCCCTCTTGTCTATTTCTCATAAAGGAAAACAAAAGTAGTTTTAGTTTGTTTGTTTCTAAGGTAGCTACCAGCCTTTGTGGGACTAGCAGCTTTGCATAGACACTATATTTCCCGATAACACAACCATCATCCCTGTTTAGATTTCTAGCATGCCTCTTAATCTCAATAGCCTCCCTAACCTTCCTATGGTGGAAATTATCAACCCTCGTAATGACTCTAGAGTCCTCAATGAATACATGGTGTTTTTATTTCTCCGCATGTTCAGATAGAGCCGATGAGTGGGACGGATTGTGCCTAATGTTAGCAACATGCTCATGGATCATCTAGTTAATTGACAAACTTGTTTCTCCAATATATGGAATACCATAGGAATATATGGTTATAATTTTTTTTTCTTTTTATAAAAAAAACAAGTTTCTATGGGTATATTTTATATTAATCCTTGTGATCTCTTTTGGATTGTGAATTCAAGGAATTTGAGTGGAAATAAAATCATTGTTTTTCTCCCAACATAATCTAGAAATGTGAGAGGCTTCGAGGATATGTAAGTCCTTTGTACTTGATTTGTGTAGTAAGTATATGTACTAGATTTGTGTAGCCTGCAAATGTGTGCCATAGTAATGTTTTCTTCCACATCACTAATTAATGTACCCATTGCCACTTTAACAAAATAATAACATAGTGTGATATCTCTTCAATTCAGAGACCTTTCTGCTAACCAATTATCAGGTCTCATTCCTCAAGAACTTGAGTAGCTACATAATTTAGTATGACTATAAGTTCCTTGAAATGGATTATAAAATACGACTCATTTAATACATTCATATTTATTCGGAAAATAACTCTGGAGTTATCTCATATACAGGATATTGAATAACAACATTTTATCAGGGGAGGTGTCATATTAGTTGAACAATTGTTTCAGCCTTACAACACTGTAAGAATTCATTTGAATCCCATCCCCTATTCTAAGTTCATTTTGTTCTGAAATTAAAAAGGAAATAATATTCATATTTCTAGTTCGTGTACTAATTTATAGTAGAAATGATTTCAATTGTTTCGTAGAAATTTCTCCTATAACAATGTGTCTGGTAATATTCCTATCATAAATAACTTTACAAGATTTACCCTAGAAAGGTGTAGATATAATGTAAACATTTACTTTTGGGTTAAATTTGGTATTATTTCTAGATATTAGTTGATTTGTGCATTTCATCTGACAATATTGATTATTGCATCAACTTTCTAGGAAATCCAGGTCTCTGTGGCAATTGGATTGGATCACTTTGTGAGATAAACTCCAAACAATCAAAAGGTGAAACATTAAATAAATTTTAGATTCCATAGATTAGTTATGTTTTGTGATAAAAATTTTAGTGAAATTATATTTATAAGAGTATTAAGTTGATTTTGAAAATGGACAGCTTAAGTCTCAAAACCGGCTATTGTTTGCATTTAGGTTGGGCTCAATTTTATCAGTTTGTATGATCTTTATAATTCTCTACTGTTCAAATCATCCTAAACCTTTTACCAAAGGGTCAGAAAACAAAATGGGTCAACGTATTATTTCTATGGGCCTTAATAATTATACCAACATCAATATGTGTCCCTTGTTTAAAAAATTCTTTCATATCTTGACTAGGTTCTCCGAGGCTAGTAATATTTCACATGGACATGGCCCTCCACATGTATGATGACATAATTAAAAACATGGAAAATTTGAATGAGAAATATGTAATTGGTTATTATGCTACAAGCACAATTTATAAATGTGTTCTCGATAATTGGAAGCCAGTTGTTGTTAAAAGAATATACACACATTATCCACAAGGTTTGCACCAATTCAAAACTAAGATTGAGACTGTTGGAAGAATCAAGCATCATAATATTATGGGTTTGCATGGTTATTATCTTTCTCCACATGGAAATTTGTTGTTCTATGACTACATGGTGAATGGAAGTCTATGGGACATCTTACATGCTCAGTGAAATGGATGGTAAAACTCGTCTAGAAATTTACACGTATAATGATCATATAGCCTTTAGCAGAAGATTCTAACTGTTGGAAATAATACTGAGAGGGGGGGGTGAATCAGTATTATCAGAACTATAAAACTTTTTCAATGCTCAGAAACATATACACTACTTTAATTAAGTGAACCAGCGTGTACACGCAACTGTGTCTAAGGAAAATAGCGTATAACCAGAAAACTTATAATTCAGTCAGTTTATCTTCAGTTAAGTGCATAAGGACATTATTCACCATATTAAGAGCAAACAGATGCAGTAGAACAGATCACACAGAAACCACACACATGAACACCATGATATAAGGTGGAAACCCAGAGTGGGTGAAAACCACCTGCTGCAAGTCGTCTCTATCCTTTTTTAATATGAAACTTCAGTTTACAATCATTTTGTACTGGTGCAGCCTTATAACAGTACGCAGGCTACAACCTGCAGAAGGCTACAACCTTCTCTCGTTCTCCAAACTTCCTTGGAAGGGAGCTCCAACCCCCTTTGCTCTTGTACTAGCCAAGATACTAGTACGTAGGTGCTGGCCTACAATCTTCTTTCTTTCAGGTACCACCTTTCATACATTTTCAGACTGGATATTCCTGAAGCACAACGTTACAATCTGAAGACCACAATTCATTCAACTTTCACAACAAATCATTGAAGCACAAAACATCCAATACTAGCATCATCAATCACTGAACCACTGAAACCCTGTCAAACACCAGTTACCAGAACACAGAGCAGACTACAGAACTCTGCAATAACAGTCAGATCCAACTGTAACCCAAAAATCAAGCTCCAAAAGATATACGCTACTTCAATGAGAGAAACCCGCGTATACACGCGCTTTTACCGAAGCCAACCTGCGTACAGATCTTAAGATAAATTCTCTCAACTTGCAGCTGTACCAGACATCAGTTAGACCCAGAACATAACATTGCGTCAGTATGCAGATCTAGAAATACGCATAATCAACCATATCATAATAGTGCATTTCAAATCATTAGATCCCGATCTATCCTTAGATCTAGTCTTCCATCAACCGAAGTGATCTCTCCTTAGCTTAGATCAAGCAACCCAGAACCTGCATACCAGATCTCTTTCTTCTTCAGATATTCAAGCCTTTTCAAGATGATTTGCCTAATGATCTTCTCCTCCTTATATAGCCTTAGGCCTTGCTCAATACCAAGGGCCAAACCGTAGAAATTCAATACCATCAACTTAGAAACTAGGGATCAACACGTCTGTCGAGATACTTTGGTCCAAATACATAGGCTCAAGTACCGAGGACTAACTACCATGGACCAAAGGGAAGCTTCCCGACATATACGCCCTTTTCTGTTCATATATCTGCGTGCATAGCGCCTCCGTATATATATAAACTGCGTATACGCGACTTAGTATGCATATAGACTGCGTGTATACGCAACTTGGACTTGATTAACCTGCGTATATGAGATTTCTCTTCATTCTGTAGTCTGAATAGAGATCTTTCATCAAAGAGAGTTGCCATCAAGGACAACACCTATATCAAAGCGCCACACCTGTGCCAAAATGCCAACAATCTCCCCCTTTGGACTTGATGGCAACCTCAAGATCCTTAGAATCATTCTCCCCCTTTGTCATCAAGGGCAAAGGGCTGTGCTCCCCCTGAGTACATGCTGATACCTCTGCTTGGCTGTGCTGAATCATGCTCCCCCTGACTGTAGGCCAGATCTGCAAAAGATGTTCTTCAACAAGAACCAAGACTTATACACCATAAGGGACCTTCCTATCACCAAAAGACTCAATACATACATCCATACTCCCTACCAAGAGGGGACACATCAGAAACAACCAATGATATTACATCATTCATCCCAGGCATAGTGGGGAAACCAACATAGGCCGTTACATGACCTTGACACCATAAAATAGATATCACAAAAGAGATACATGACATAGAGACAACAGATCTAGACCAAGACTTATGAAAGTCACCAGCAGCATCTGATAAACACCTTTTAGATCAACAACCAGGATTTCTTTCTGAGCTCCTTCTCTTGAAACCAACAATCAAAACATCTAAATGCCAACAATGCTTTATGAGACTTTTAATCTGCTCCCCCTGAACCTGTGTCTGCTGCACCTCCTGAAACTGTGTCTGAAGGATTCTGACATACCCATCTCAGACCTTTTCAAACCAGAGTTTGCCCTTGTTGTTCAGAACTCCATATACGCGATTTTTCCTGCACAAACCAGCGTATGTACGCGGATATACTCTCTGCAACAAGCATACACCATACACGCGACTTTCCCAGCATAAATCAGCGTATATACGCATATATCCTTTTCGTAACTTGCGTATACCAACTTTTCTGTAGAACAGACAAGCTTCAACAGCAGGATGAGGCATCAACTACTCCCAGCTTTTGTCTGAGATATTCAAAAGTTTCCCTGGGCAGTGGTTTTGTGAGAATATCAGCAACTTGTTCCTTAGAAGGAACATACTCCAACTTGACCTTCTGCTCAAGCACTTGTTCCCGGAGAAAATGGTACTTGATTGGTACGTGCTTGGTCTTTGAGTGCATGAATGGATTCTTTGAAATGCTTATTGCACTTGTATTATCACATAAGATAGAGACTGGTGAAGTGCAAGTGATTTGAAAGTCCTGCAAGGTCTGCATCATCCAAAGAAGTTGTGTGCAACAAGATGCCGCAGCCACATATTCTGCTTCAGCTGTAGATAAGGCAATCGAACTCTGTTTCTTGCTGAACCAAGATACTAATCTGGAACCCATGAAGAAAGCACCACCACTTGTGCTTTTCCTATCATCCACACTTCCAGCCCAATCTGCATCTGTGTAAGCATGAAGAGTGAGATCTGTATTTCTAGGATACCATAAGCCATAGTTTTGGGTCCCTTGAAGATACTTGAAGATTCTTTTGACTGCCTGAAGATGAGTTTCCTTTGGGTTGGCTTGAAATCTTCCAACAATTCCTACTGCATGTGTAATATCTGGTCGGGTACCTGTCAAATAGAGCAAACTCCCAATCATGGATCTATAAGTGGGTTGGTGAACTGCTGCTGATTCATCATTTGCACTGAGGCTGCATCCTGTAACCATGGGTGTACATACTAGCTTTTACTCTTCCATGCCATACTTCTTCAAGATCTGCTTGAGGTATTTGGTTTGAGACAAGAAGATACCTCCTTTATTTTGTTGAATTTGCAATCCAAGAAAATATGTCAATTCTCCAAGTAGTGACATTTCGAATTCTTTCTGCATAACCGAGGCAAAGTTTTGACTCATAGTTTCTTCATTGCTGCCAAAGATAATATCATCTACATAAACAACAAGAATTAGCAATTTGTTATTTTCAACTTTTATATAGAGATTGCTATCTGCTGATCCTTTTGAAAAACCTTGTTGGTGAAGATATTTGTCCAACCAATAGTACCAAGCCCTTGGAGCTTGTTTGAGACCATAGAGAGCCTTTTTCAATCTACATACAAGGTTTGGATCATTCCCAAGAATGAAACCATCTGGCTGCTCAATATATACTTCTTCTTCTAAGTCTCCATTTAGAAAGGCTGATTTTACGTCCATTTGAAATACCTTGAAGTTTTGAAAACTTGAAAGAGCAAGGAACATTCAGATGGCCTCAAGTCTTGCTACAGGAGCAAAGGTCTCTTCAAAATCTATTCCTTCTTGCTGTGCATACCCTTTACAAACAAGTCTGGCCTTGTTCCTAATTACTTCTCCATTTTCATTCAATTTATTCTTGAAGACCCATTTTGTTCCTATTACATTCTTGTCTTTTGGTCTAGGAACTAATTCCCAAGTGTTGTTCTTTTCGATCTTCTCAAGTTCTTCATCCATTGCTTTGACCCAACATTCATCTTTGCATGCCTCTTTCACATTTTGTGGTTCAGTGGAGGAGAGTAATGCCAAATAGCTTGAAGCTTCTGCAAGTGTCCTTCTTGTTTGTACTCCTGCTTCTTTCTGCCCCACAATCTGAGACTCCGGATGATTCTTTTGGACATATCTGGATGGAGTCTTCTCTTCTATTCTTGTCTGCTCCTTTGGTTCTTCTTGAGGTTCTTCTTCTTCTTGAGGTTCTTCTTCTTCATTATTCCGTCTTTGAGGGTAGCCTTCATCTTCTTCAATGTCTTCATGATGGACTTGCCTAGGAATATATCCCTTCTCATCAACCACTACGTCAATGCTGTCAACAATTTTGCCAAGTCTTTTATTGTAGCACTTGTATGCTTTGCTATGTGGAGAATAACCAAGAAGAATGCCCTCATCTGCTCTTGGTTCAAGTTTGCCAAGTTGCTCATCAGTATTCTTAATATAACATTTGCTCCCAAAGATTTTGAAGTGCTTCACCGAAGGAGTCTCACCACTCCAGAGCTCATGAGGTGTTTAAGTGCTGTTTACTCGGACATTTGTTTTGTTAAGAATAATAACCGCAGCATGTGCAGCTTCACCCCAGAAGGTTGCGGGAGTACCTGATTCATCAAGCATAGCACGAGCCATTTGTTGGATTGTTCTGTTCATTCTTTCCACAACCCCATTTTGCTGAGGAGTTCTAGCTGTAGAGAATTCTCTTCTTATCCCATGTTCTTCACAGAAATCGAAAAATTCGTTTGAGGTAAACTCCCCACCTCTGTCAGATCTGAGGCACTTAATTTTGTGTCCTGATTCATTTTCAACCAAGGCTTTGAAGGATTTGAATTTTTCGAATGCTTCATCTTTGTGCTTCATGAGCCCTAACCAAACAAATCTGGAAAAATCATCAATGAATAATATCAGATATTCTTCTCCTCGAGGTGTCCTCTTCCTAAATGGACCACATACATCTATATGGACTAGCTCGAGAGGCATGCTAGCTGATCCTTCCTTCTCTGGAAATTTAGTTCTGGTTTGCTTTCCAAACTGACAAGATTTGCATATGGTATTGTCTGGAATTTTGATATCTGGAAGACCACGAACTGCCTGATATTTGCATGCTTTCCTTATTTGTGAAAAGCTTAGATGCCCCAACCTCCGATGCCATAGCCAATGTTCATCATCCTTGCTTAAGTAGCATTGTTGTCTTTCCTCAAAGATATATAGATTATTTGGAGTCCTTCTTCCTTTGATCACTGTTTTACCTGTATCAAGATCGCGAACACAACATCCATTTGATCTAAATATTACCTCAGTTCCTTGATCGCACATCTGACTGACACTGAGAAGATTATGCTTCAATCCATCAACATATAAAACATTTCCTGCTTTGACCTCCTCTTTCAACGGAGCAACACCTTTTCCTTTTATGGCTGCAGAGATATCGTTCCCGAAAGAAACTTTCTTCCCCTTTTCTAATGCGGTATATGACTCAAGCTTTTCTTTGTCCCTTGTCATATGCTTCGAACATCCGCTGTCAATGTACCATAGACTTTCTTGACCTTCTGCATAAAAGGCTATCCCACATCTTTCTGGTTGTGATTCTTTTATTCTCCATGTTCTAACATTTGAGGTTTGTTCCTTCTGAGTTGTCTTCCGGAACCTGCTCCTGCATTCAGAGTCTTCATGACCAAAGTTATTACAAATAGAGCATTCAACTTCATTTTCAAGAACCGAAAAGTTGTTATAAGTCCTTTTCATGGTTTCAGTCATTCTCCCTTATTTTTGAGCTTCTCTAGTCATGATCGTTTTGTAGGCAACACATTGAGCTGCTTTGTGACCGAAGTTATGGCAAGAAAAGCATTGGCCATTAAAGAAACTTCTGCGATAATCAGATCTATCATCCAACCGATTGTAGTTTCTATTTATTCTTGGAGCAAATTGGGAAGATTTTACCTGTGGCTGATTGTAGCTTCTGTTTAAGGCAGTTTGTCCCCGAATTTCTTGATGGTCTTTATTTGTTCTTGAGGTAAACTGTCTCTGATTCACCTGATGACTTTTATTTGGCCTTTGCTCGCTTCTCCTTGCTGCATCAAGATAACTTTTAGAGGTAGAGGCTTGAGATGTTTCTCCATTATATCCAAGACCTGTCTTGATCAGAGGAGATCGCTGCACATTGATAATCTCATCCAAGGTTTCAGATCCTTTAATTAACTTAAGATTAATTGCTTTGGTTTTCTCAATCTCCTTTCTAAGACAAACAATCTCACATTCCAATTTTTCAAGATGCTTTTCCTTTTCAGCTAGTTGACATTGTAGAGAATCAATAATTGCACTCTTCTCTTCTAAACAAACTTTGAGATCTTTCATTTCTTCATAAAAGCCTTCTACATCTATAGCATCCATGTAGTCATCATCTTCAAAAGCCATTAAAAGTTTATATCTATTACCTTGTTCATCTTCATCACTATTTGAAAATCCATCACTATCTTCATGAGTGTAGTAGCTTTTCTTCTTTTCATATTGTTTCTTGTTCCATTTAACAGGTTCCTTTCCCTTGTCATTCTTATCTTTGTGAGGACATTTGGAAGCATAATGACCTACTCTTCCACAAGCAAAGCATTTAAAAGGTAACTTACCTCTGAACCTTCTAGAACCCCTTTGAAGATTTCTGACGAAATTTGATTCCTCTTCTTCATCTTCTGGCAGGTGACTTGCTTCATAATAATCTTCTTTGCCTGAAGCCTTGAAGGCAGCTTCTCTTCTGTCTGATGGACCTCCCTTTCTCATTTCATAAGCGGTTAGAATTACGTGAAGCTGAGACATAGTAAGAATTTGCAAATTTTCTTTTTCTTCTATGGCAGATACTTTAGATTCAAACTTGGGGGACAAAGATCTTAGAATCTTTTCAACCACAATAGCTTCTTTTATTTCTTCACCCAAGTTTTGCATGCAATTCACAATCTCATCTACCCTAAGGAAGTAGTTAGCCACACTTTCATCATTATACATTCTGAGAGTCTCATACTTAATCCTGAGAGTTTGAAGTTTAGCACGCTTTACCTGATCGTCTCCTTCATAGCTCGTGACCATTTTGTCCCATATTTCTTTTGCAGATTTATAGTGCATTACCTTCATGAATTCTGATTGAGAGATGCATCCCAATAGAGTATTGACTGCTTTCGCATTTGTTTCATATTTCTTTTTCTCGGCTGGATCTGTAAGAGTAGCTGAAGGAAAAGTGTAGCCTGTTTCTACGATGTTCCAAACTTCTGTACCAAGAGATTGAAGATATGCAGTAACTCTTACCTTCCAATAATTGAAGTTTGTCCCATCAAAAACCGGTGGCCTGATTGATGCTTCTTTTTCGTAGTTGCTCATGATGATCGATCTACCTTCAAGCGGTCAAGCTTCTCTGAAGGACCTGCTCTGATACCAATTGTTGGAAATAATACTGAGAGGGGGGGGTGAATCAGTATTATCAGAACTATAAAACTTTTTCAATGCTCAGAAACATATACGCTACTTTAATTAAGTGAACCAGCGTGTACACGCAACTGTGTCTAAGGAAAATAGCGTATAACCAGAAAACTTATAATTCAGTCAGTTTATCTTCAGTTAAGTGCATAAGGACATTATTCACCATATTAAGAGCAAACAGATGCAGTAGAACAGATCACACAGAAACCACACACATGAACACCATGATATAAGGTGGAAACCCAGAGTGGGTGAAAACCACCTGCTGCAAGTCGTCTCTATCCTTTTTTAATATGAAACTTCAGTTTACAATCATTTTGTACTGGTGCAGCCTTATACCAGTACGCAGGCTACAACCTGCAGAAGGCTACAACCTTCTCTCGTTCTCCAAACTTCCTTGGAAGGGAGCTCCAACCCCCTTTGCTCTTGTACTAGCCAAGATACTAGTACGTAGGTGCTGGCCTACAATCTTCTTTCTTTCAGGTACCACCTTTCATACATTTTCAGACTGGATATTCCTGAAGCACAACGTTACAATCTGAAGACCACAATTCATTCAACTTTCACAACAAATCATTGAAGCACAAAACATCCAATACTAGCATCATCAATCACTGAACCACTGAAACCCTGTCAAACACCAGTTACCAGAACACAGAGCAGACTACAGAACTCTGCAATAACAGTCAGATCCAACTGTAACCCAAAAATCAAGCTCCAAAAGATATACGCTACTTCAATGAGAGAAACCCGCGTATACACGCACTTTTACCGAAGCCAACCTGCGTACAGATCTTAAGATAAATTCTCTCAACTTGCAGCTGTACCAGACATCAGTTAGACCCAGAACATAACATTGCGTCAGTATGCAGATCTAGAAATACGCATAATCAACCATATCATAATAGTGCATTTCAAATCATTAGATCCCGATCTATCCTTAGATCTAGTCTTCCATCAACCGAAGTGATCTCTCCTTAGCTTAGATCAAGCAACCCAGAACCTGCATACCAGATCTCTTTCTTCTTCAGATATTCAAGCCTTTTCAAGATGATTTGCCTAATGATCTTCTCCTCCTTATATATCCTTAGGCCTTGCTCAATACCAAGGGCCAAACCGTAGAAATTCAATACCATCAACTTAGAAACTAGGGATCAACACATCTGTCGAGATACTTTGGTCCAAATACATAGGCTCAAGTACCGAGGACTAACTACCATGGACCAAAGGGAAGCTTCCCGACATATACGCCCTTTTCTGTTCATATATCTGCGTGCATACGCGCCTCCGTATATATATAAACTGCGTATACGCGACTTAGTATGCATATAGACTGCGTGTATACGCAACTTGGACTTGATTAACCTGTGTATATGAGATTTCTCTTCATTCTGTAGTCTGAACAGAGATCTGTCATCAAAGAGAGTTGCCATCAAGGACAACACCTGTATCAAAGCGCCACACCTGTGCCAAAATGCCAACACTAACCAGCCTTTAATATATATTGAATGATTTCTAATGGCCTACTTGGATAATCCAAGCAATGCATTTTTTATTTAGGATCTTCAAAGACAATAAAGATAGATTGGAACACGCGTCTAAGGATTTCTTTGGGAGCTGCACAAGGTCTAACATATCTCCATCATGACTATAACCCATGTATTATTTACAAAGATATAAAAACTTCTACCATTGTCTTAGATAACAATTTGAAGTGCATTTTCTGACTTTGGCATTGCCAAATGTATCCCTTTTGCAAAAATCCACACCTCTACCTATGTTATGGGTACCATTGGTTATATTGACCCTGAATATGTAAGGACATCTAGGCTTAATGAGAAGTATGATGTGTACAACTATGAAATTGTTCTTTTAGAGCTAACAATAGGGAGGAAAGATGTGGATAATGACTCTAATTTTTTTCAATTGGTAAGATGATAATGCCTCTTAATTTGCTTCAGTTGGGATTGTCCTTTTGTTAATTATGAAGCTAGTTTGTTTTGGGATATTGCATGGACAAATAAACTAAAGAAATAACCTTGGTTTATTTAACATGGGCATTTGAATACAGATTTTATCAAAGTAGATAATGATATAGTAAGGGAAACTATAGACGAAGAAGTAGCAGCAACTTGCACAGGTCTTGGGCTTGTAAGAAAGGTCTTCCATCTTGCATTTCTTTGCACAAAGAGACAACCTTTTTACCATCCCACCATGCATGAGCTTACCATAGCTTTTTATTCATTAGTACCTGCTTCTAAACAAGCTTCAGGTATATAATTAAACCAACCATCCCCCAACAACAACTACAGGATATATTTGGATGAGTACGTGGAAGGCAATCACAAATAATTTCTCAGGAACACAAGCAACACTTCTAATGCACATTTGTTTATGAGATTTGGCAAGGTTATTTCACATAACATTGTTTGTATATTACGAAGGCTTGAAGAAGGCTTAGATGGAGCTCACAATCAAAATTGTATCCAATTGTCCATTCTTCCATATTGTTGCGAGTGGAAAATAAAGCTGGTCTCTTACATCCAAAGCTCAAATTTGGAAATTTTGTTTATGGAACATAGTCTACTAGAAAATTCAGAGCTTGGTAGTTAGATAAAATGAGAGTTCTTAGTGTTATGAGCTGATGCTTTGTACGTGGTTTTGCAAAGTGGCCAGTTAGAATATCTGTAACATTTATGTTGCTCGAGTGGTTGCCTAATTGAAGTTTAGCAACCTATATATGACATCCAATAGGAAATTGTGTAGTACCCAAACATGAACTTGAATATTGTTGCTTTAAGATGTGAAACATTGTTGAAAGAAGATACAAATCATCTTACAAGACAATAATGAGCATCTTTTGTCAACCCTCATCCCTCAAATACAAAGGCTTGATCTGGTCTAGAATGGAGTCATCTTTCCTTCGTTGCATGACAACAATGTATACGCTTAAAATTGTTAATGGCGGGTATATGTGTACATGAAGAATATTGTATGTTTCTTTATTAAATATCAGACCTTGAATGTAGCTTTTCTTGCGAGAAGTGAGTATTGTTTTCATCTTTCTTCTTTTCCCTATTTGTTTGATGATTTTTCCCCTGCCAAGCTTTGGGGTTGAAATAATCTCCATAGGAAAACCATGTTCTCAAGTAGGGTTTCAATAGTTATTAGGAAACTATGCACCCTAGGTGGGTTTGCACCTCCTATTTAGGAGAGAATTTATGCATATTCTACGTTGTTGGATTAAAGTTCCAACAAGATAGAATGGAAAATCCTCTGTATTTTGTGTTTTGAAATTTTGAGGTGAATTGTACACAATGTGAAATTTAAACATGGCAATAATGGGTATCATGTGTGTTTATTAGGTGTTTTGCTTCAACTATTTATGTGTGAGGGATGGGGTGGATTAGATTGACATTGATAATAGATGGCAGACTGGCACATGTTATTTCTTCAACCGAATAGGTGTTGTCGTGTGAAAAATGAATAGGTTATCCACCTAATATGATGCAAATTCTCTTTTATCTTTGTTATCAAACATATGGTAGCTGATTTAGTGAGGAAACTGATACTTCTTTATGAAAATCACTTAATTATATGATGAATCAATACTTTGGATTTACATACATTACAAATAATAATATCAAACAAGGGATTTTTTGAAACATCCATTGCACAAGGTACAATAATGTTGCCAAAGTCATTTTGGAACCATCAGAGATACTTGTGGTCTTAGTGTTGGGTGCAAAATCCGTTACTCATTCAAGGTTGTTGTGTTCATTATAGCAGTTAGTATGTACTCTTGTGAAATTAATTGAAGCAAACATATACTTTGGGTCATGGAATAATTGTATTGCTTGCTCCTTGTGCTAAGAACCTTCAATAGGGTTGAGGTTAGGTGCAAATTAGGTTCCATAAGTACTCGCATAACTCTTTAAAGGCTATTAGCTCAATGGAAGAGCACTTGTCTTGTAAGAAGGAGGTTCATTATGTCTTAACACGAATTAATTAATGATATTGTAGCTTTTTTTTTAATTAAATACTTTTTATATTGATTTATTTCATTGATGAGATATTTTTCTGTGTTCATTGTTTTATATTCTCGAAAGAGACAAAAGTGATGTTGTATTGTCTTTAAATATATATTTTTATTGTCTTTATGGAGACAATATCTAGGATTAAAGACATTGTCTCTATAAAGAGAATATGTCTTTAATCTCAACTATTGTCTCTAAGAGACGAATATGGCATTGTCTCCTAAGAGACAATAATGCTTGTGTTATGCATTGTCTTTATAAAGACAATTTTTCAAAACAATAATTTGAGACACTCAGTTAAAGACAATATTTAAGACAATACACAAATTTTTGTTGTGTCAAGTTAAGATAATTTACCCAAAAAAAATGTTTCAAATATTGTCTTAAACCCCCTATATGTAGTAGTGATGGTATTTTGAAGTTAAGACAAAATATATTATTATCTTTAGCCATTCCTTAATCTGATATTTAATTAAATTAATTTTCTGATAATTTATATATTTTATTAGCATGGATCCGAGTGTTATTACCTTTAGCGGTTCCCTAGTCTTATTTTTAATTCAATTAATTTTCTGAAAATTTATATATTTCATTAACATAAATCCAATTATAAATCAAATAAATATTTTAGAAAATAATCAAAATGGTATTCCAAAGACATCTATTAGAAAACAAGAAGATTCCTCATTATATTCTATATTATAGAACTACAAGATTCCTCATTATATGCAACTACTTTTAATAGAAGTTTAATCTCTATTAGTGAATCAAATTCAACAACTCCCATGTGCAGCAAGAAAGAAGGGCTACACACGAAATAAGAAAAGAAACATCATCAATCGGGGATAACCATGAGCATCTGTTTCAGAGATTCCATCTGATGGTGAGGGAGTTTGGTGGACACTGCAATACTCTTTCCTCCTTCTCTTCCGGAGAACAACATCATCTGTCCAATTCCTTTCAAGGAAGCAGCCTGCACACTCACTGGCCTCCCCCATCCGTGGTCGATCTCGTAAACAGGAAATTTGGGAGACATCGATGTCATTACAATGTAATCGCTACATAAATTTCCAAGAGTTGGGTCAATGTTGCCGCTGCCAAGATGAGATTCAACGAAGTCTACAAAATTATTGATGTGCACATCTGTGCCACAGGCAAAAATGAGTTCTTGGATGAGAGCCGCAGCAAACACGATATCCTGCTCCAATAACTGTTTGGCCGTTGTCCGGGCAATACCGCTGCATATACAGTTCCCAAAATAGGTTGGAGGCATTGGCGGTTTTACCCGCCCTCTGAAGTCAATAGGAACTCTAAAATAAACAGGCTTGTTTTCTGGAACTTGTCTAGCTTTCATTACGCATCTCCAAAACTGCGCCGAAACTGCTACAAATGAAGTTGAAGCGCCGGATCGTTCCTTCAAAGCTTGAATTACTTTTTCGCTGAAATGAAAAGTTGAGATTTCGAGATTTGTTTCTTCTTCGACAGATTTCTGGATAATATTGCTCCTGTTTTCCACTGAACCATCAACAACGCTTGAATTGATTTCTGAATATTTTATGGCCAGCGGATTATCTCGAACAAACCTGAAAATTTGCGCTTCCTTAATAAAATCGGTGATAACTTCTTCAGCCCTCAAATAAAGGTTGGGTATTGCGCGATCTCCATTGTCGCGCTGAAAAACTGTTCTTATGTGGTGAGGACTCTTGGAAATTGGAAGTTCTCTGCTACACTCTGCCCAACTGCTCATGAAATGCGAAAAGGAATTCCCGTCTGCAATTCCGTGATAAAAATTGGCTCCCATGCAAAATCCGCCTCCCTGGAAAGCAGTGACCTGCAGTAGCCATCGTTACTTTTGAAACATTATCCGTAGGAAAATGGAAAGCGAGTGAATTTTTCATACCTGTATTGAGAGAAGTGAATCGTCATCCTTTCCATGGCGGATCTGGACAAGTTCCGTGAAGAAGTATTTGTGCTGAAAATTATCAATTTCCACATCCTCAAATGCCATGTCGATGGTTGCTTCAACGAACTCCACTCCCTCATCGTTGCAATCAATTTGGGCCCGACCTGATTCTCGTCCCTTCATATCCAACCGACCTGCAAATGGAAAGAAATCGACCAGAACTAACGACAGGCTTGTCTTCAGCTTCTCCACCATAGTAGGAAAATCCATGGCAGCAGTAATGTCTGGTATTTTATAGAAAAGAAGTATTCCCATGTTGTTAGAGGGTATGTTACTAATGTCTATGGCAGATAGGAACATGCTATGCTTAGCAGTAGGCATGGCTGGTGCAACAGTGGAAATCCTCGATATCTTTACTTTCATTTGGACTCCTGCCATGGCCGCAGGATACAAACCACCAAAATTTAAGATATACCGAAAAGTAGGTTCGTTAAATTATTGATTGAAGATCTCGTATTGATTGGGCCTGGTTCAACTCTTTACAATAGTTATACTTTAATATATGAATAAATGTGATATTTTATAATTAGTGATATTTAAAAATAGATATAATTTATTATGTGATTAAACATTTAAAAATAGTTAATTTTAATATATAAAGAGATGTGATATTTCATAAATGATATCTTGTCGTGGGATTTTACGCTGGAAGATAGCTGGTCCTACCTCTTTAGCTCTTCATATATCCAAAGAGAAAACGTCCTTTCAACTATTTAAATAGCTCAACATACTTTCGTTTCTCAATAAACTAAGTAGAATGAAAGGATAATTATATAAACTATTTAAATAGCTCAACATACTTTCGTTTCTCAATAAAGTAAGTAGAATGAAAGGATAATTATTCTGTTACAAGGTAATATGAAAGGATAATTATTCTGTTACAAGGTAATAGCTCTAGAGGATTGGGAAATTGTTTTAATGTTTTTTGTTTTCTTATGAGTTTTAAAATTGGTATGGGAAAGTGGGGTGGGGTAGGGCCAAAGGGTTAATGGAAAAAGTATGGGTTGAAGAATTGGTAGATTAAATTATAAAGATTAAAAAAGATAAGTCTATAGATAGCTGGCCAAGGGGCCTAGGGAAAGTATAGGTTGAATGGCAGATTAAAATATAGAGATTTACAAAAAAGAGAGAACCCAACAAGGTTAGGAGGTGGGTGGTTGGAAGGTGGGGTATCATTTTTTTTCCTTCTCATGAACGTCGATACTATGTATTGAATGGCACCCCAGATGCCTTGATTGGGCCAATCCAGCATCATTAAGTAGGATGGGGCCCCTCCTTGACCTTCATCAATCTTCCCTAATCCAACATCATTAAGTAGGATGGGGCCCCTCCTTGACCTACATCAACCTGATCCAAATTTAAGCAGGAACGCAATAGATTAGAGAGATAACCATAAATATAGAGATGCGATAACCATAAATACAGAGATGCAGCAGAAATAATACTTCATTTCATTAATGGAGGATACTGAAATATGCTTACAAACAGTAATAGAAATAAACCAGCTAGGGCGATGGTAGCTTATCTCTGAGAAGAGATGTGGTGGCTACATGCCTCTGAACTGTCCTGAATTGTATTTACAATGAAGCTCGAAGGCCTATTTATTATTGAGAAACAATGGAATACCCTTCACATTCCAAAACCTAACCCTAGAAGATGAAACGCCAAATTGTGGGCCCCGTTTTGGGGTGAGTTGGACAACCAACTTCCCGGGGTCACGAATTGGTTGTATTATCTCCGTTTGATGCGCATGATAGCCTGTTGGAAAGATCTCTCCGAGGACTACAATGGAAAAGACGATTTTTAACAAAAAATCGCTGGCGGTGGATTTCCCAAAAAACATTGTTTAGGGCCTCAAAACGGCTCCGGAAGTTTAGGACCCGAAAAACTGCTAAAAATAGTAAATTGTGCTATAATTAAGGAAACTGAAAAACTGAAAGAGAGAGTTGTGGGGGTCCAAGTGGGATAGGTGGGTGGCCACCAACATCCACCTGGATCATTCCTCCCCCCTTAGGAAGCAATGGTCCCCATTGCGTTGAGTTCCTCCCTGAGATGAGGAAGCTTCTGCTGAGCTGGGTCTCTGGTGAGCTGTTCTGCAATCTCTGATGTGTCTAGAAATGGTGGGGAGCATGGTCGGTGACGATCCACATGGTGCAAGCGAAGGAATGGAGGAATGTTGTGCTTCAAAGCATTGTTGCTCGTAGCCTTCTTACTGGTGTAAGGACCATGTCGAAGTGGTCTGAGTTTCTGATGGGTTCTGGTAAGGCGCTCTCTCTGCAAATGTAACCAAACTTTGTCACCCACCTAAAACTTGTGTGGTACCCCTCTGAGTAAGGAGAAGTTGTTCCTGTGTTCTATCATGACTGTATTCCTCTGTTGCTGCTGTTGTGGAGGAACCCTTCGTGGGGGTCATGGATGTAGCAACGATCTTCCCCTTACTTTGGGAGCGAACCAGACAGCAAATAAATTTCCTAGTCTGTGAGATGAGCTTGCTGCCTTTCTTAGCAGTGATCAAAGAGGTGGCAGTAGTGGAGCTACCTCTAGTAACCTGTATAATGAATTATCCAAAGAAATAATGACAACACGAGGCCTTGACTCATACACAACATGTCGCCTCCACAAGTATGGCTGGCCTAATAGTACATCGCAAACATCTAGAGGTGTAACATCACACAATACCTCGTCTGTGAAGGCCTTGATGCTGTAGGGAAGGCGGCACTGCTGGCGAACTTTGAGATCTCGTCCTTCGTGAAGCCACGCGATACTGTACGGTTGTGGGTGTGGCGTAGTTGGTAGGCCCAACCGCTTCACGACCTCTGCTGAAACGAGGTTCTTTTGGCTGCCACTGTCGACAATGAATTGCAGCAACGAACCCTTCAACCACATCTGTGAGTGGAAAAGGCGTTCCCCCTCCTCTGGCTCTTCGCGCTCATTCTTCTGGATCTTGGCAGTGGCAACAGTGGCACTAGGATCCGCATCAATGATTTGCTTCCCTTTGCCATCCCCCTTGTCAGGTTCTGGCTCAGAGTCGGAACATGCATCTAATTCGGAAGCCTTCAACTCGGCCACCAGCGATTGCTTGGTCCGACACTCACTTGTGTTATGAGTGGGACTCTTGTGGAACTCACACCACTTTTCTGTGTCCTTCTTCGGCTTCGTGGTCTTGTTCTTTTCTTGCAGCTTTGAGGGGTTGTCTTGGGTCACCCCGCCTTGGCTTTGTTCTTTGGGCTTTGGATTTGCAGATCCAAAGTCTCGCTTCTTCTGTTTGAACTTTTGCTGGATTTTGACAGCGTATTGGTATGTTGTGCCGAGTGAGGAGATGTTCAAGAACTCCATCTCTTCTTGGATGTATCTGTGTAGGCAGCCGCGGTATTTGAGTACCAGATGCAGCTCAGAATCTTTGATACCCAACTATGTGCGAAGGGTATGAAAAATATTTGTGAACTCTGGCACATCTTGGTCTCATCCCTGCCGCAGTGTGGTCCATTTGATGTATTTTTCCTCATATCTTTTGACAGGGTAGTACTGCTCCTTGATGGCATCCCGGAAGTCATTCCAAGTGGGGGCGGCTGAAAATAGTGAGTCTGTACTTTCATCCTTCTGCTCGAAGTATGTTTCCCACCAGTCCTTGACGTGGGGGGCTGCTTTGAGAAGAGTGAAAACAATCTTTTCCCGACTTGAAAATTCATGAACAGAAAAATACCCATCTAGCAGATTTAACCATTTGTCTACGGCATCTGCGTCTATTTGACCCTCGAAGATGGGGATTTCAAAATTAACTTGTACCTTAAACGGTGTGGTGTTTCCAGAGTAGCTGTTGGAAGCCGATGTGTCGCCTCTGGGTAGCCGTTGAAGGATCTGCGCAAACCTATCTATCATCGCGTTCCTTTGCCGCTCGAGGGCTTCCTCGAGCAAGATTCTGATAGGATCTCCTGCCCCCTCGTCTTTCTTCTCATCCACCATGGGAGGTCGTCGAGATTTGCGAGGCTGGTCTTGTAAAGGTTCGACCAATTCAAGCCCTAACTCCTTATATCCCGACCTCGTTGGGGACATGCAAAGAAAAACAGAGAAAAAGCAGACCGCTCTGATACCACTGATCCGAATTTAAGCAGGAACGCAATAGATTAGAGAGATAACCATAAATATAGAGATGCGATAACCATAAATACAGAGATGCAGCGGAAATAATACTTCATTTCATTAATGGAGAATACTGAAATATGCTTACAAACAGTAATAGAAATAAACCAGCTAGGGCGATGGTAGCTTATCTCTGAGAAGAGATGTGGTGGTTACATGCCTCTAAACTGTCCTGAACTGTGTTTACAATGAGGCTCGAATGCCTATTTATTATTGAGAAACAATGGAAAACCCTTCACATTCCAAAACCTAACCCTAGAAGATGAAACGCCAAATTGTGGGCCCCGTTTTGGGGGGACAACCAACTTTTCGGGGTCGCGAATTGGTCGTATTATCTCTGTTTGACGCGCATGATAGCCCGTTGGAAAGATCTCTCCGAGGACTACGACGGAAAAGACGATTTTTATCAAAAAAATCGCTGGTGATGGATTTCCCAAAAATGTCGTTTAGGACCTCAAAACGGCTTCGGAAGTTTAGGACCCGGAAAACTGCTAAAAATAGTAAACTGTGCTATAATTAAAGAAACTGAAAAACTGAAAGAGACAGTTGTGGGGGTCCAAATGGGATAGGTGGGTGGCCACCAACATCCACCTGGATCACAACCTCCCTTGAGCCTTGAGCCTTTGGCCTTGATGGGGCCCCACCTTGGGGGGGTCTCCTGAAACGGGTCTCCCTTCACCCCACCTTCCAACCACCCACCTCCCAACCTTGTTGGGTTCTCTCTTTTTGGTAAATCTCTATATTTTAATCTGCCATTCGGCCTATACTTTCCCTCGGCCCCTTGGCCCGACTGCCCATAGGCTTTTCTTTTTTGATCTTTATAATTTAATCTACCAGTTCTTCAACCCATACTTTTTTCCATCAATCCCCTCGACCCTTTGGCCCTCCTCGTCCCCACCCCACCCAAGGGGGTATCGACCTAAGGGGGTATCATTTTTTTTTCTTTTGGTGAATGTGGATATTGCGTATTGACTTTTTTTTCCTTTTTCTACAATGGGAGGGAGCTTGGGAAAGTTTCGAGAGCGTTGAAGACTATTTTTTGGGTAGAACTTCCCACAAAACATGAGCCTAAGTTGAAAAGGTCAAAGACATCCTTAACAAGGATATCATTAATTGAGAAATTGGAGCAATTTCTTGATAGGTTAAGGACACATGTGGCACCTTGATGTAAGGGCGATATCTAGGATGTCATGATGATGAGTATTTCTTTTGTTGTTTATGTATATATATCGCAGAAGATTGTGTATGCATATTGTATGTGGGAGTCAATGCTTAAACATTAGAGTTGATTTACTTTTTCTATTAAGAATGACTAGAGAAACATATGTAAAATTGTTCCTTTGTATTTTTAATCCAAATTGTTTCAAAAACTTGTCATGTGTCATAATATATAAGGGGAAAGACTCACAGAGAAAAACACCCAAATTATACAAGAGAAATTATATATTTATTATTTATATATTAAAATTAATTTTAATATTTAAATATTTTGATTCAATATTAATTTTGATTATTATATAAATTATATAATTAACTTTTTTTTATTATATAATATTACAATTCTATTAACCTTTTTTATAAATTTTAGAACTTTTAGTCATTCCCCATACTACCCAAATTCCCAATATTCATTAATTCCAAAAACTCATACAACATAAAATTATATTAATATACTACCCAAATTCCCAACATTCATTAATTCCAAAAACTCATACAACATAAATTTATGTTAATATACTACCCAAATTCTTAATTCCAAAAACTCATACTAACATGAAATTATGTTAATATTTGCACATCATCATGCAAAGAAACGCTCACCAAGCAAATTAACCGAGTCATTCCAGCACATCGAACCCTTACTATTTCACATGGATCCCAATAATAATATTGATCGTTAGATTTGTCGATCCTGTTACTCAGCGCCTCCCCAGGCCAGAAGAGCACAGAAATCGACCGAAAACAAATAAAATAAATTATTTATAAAAAATAATTTAGAGCCAAATAAAATAAATTATTTATGAAAATTAATTTAATATTTATTATTAAAGTGATATGACGTGCAAATTCTGTCAAAATTCCAACCCAAAAAATGTATAGCCACGTCGGATTCCCCAGGAAACGTGTCGGGACGCGGATGACATGAAATCGATAGGAGAAATATCATGTTTTTAACTGGTTTTTGAGGTCCGCCTGTTGCGGGAACGATGGAGCCGTCGCTGTCGGTTGTGTGTCAGGATTAGGTTGACGTTACAGAACGACAAAATCGTAGGAAACACGTGATGAGAGATAAAACGTGGTTGACAGATGGCTATTGGCACTATTGTAACGGCCATTTTTCATAAATCATTCAACATTTTATCAATGACGACGAATCTGAAAATCTCGCCATGAAAACGAAAGTGTGTGATTATTTCTTTAAATTATCTACTATAATGATAGGGTATATATATGAAATGATATTAAAATAAATAATTTAATAAATAGAAAAAATATTTTAAAAATATAATTTTATTTGATTAAATAGGAGTTTCTTTATTGTAAAGGTCATTTTTCATAAAACATTCAACATTTTATCAATGACAACGAATCTGAAAATAAAGATATTGCTACTTCTAAGTTCAAAGAAAAAATGTGGTGTGAGAAAGACTTAGCGGCTAAAAGAAAATTAAGTTATTATAAGAAGGTCATCAACCCCACTCTAGAAGATCAAAAGTATCTCTCTATTTTAACTAGCTCAAAGAAGAAAATTAATATAGCAAAGATTAGAACGAATTCTCATGAGCTCCATAGTGAAACAGGTCGTTGGGCAGTTCCTAAAACGCCATGGACGGAAAGGATCTGCCATATATGTGAGAATAGGAACATCGAGGATGAAAACCACTTCCTCTTAGAGTGCCCCACGTATAACCACATTAGATCTCAGTTTCACAATCTTTGTTACAATACTGACCTTCCTAGCCTTTCACAATGTCAAAATTATAGTGAGCTCGGGAGGCTTCTCTCCAAGCTTTTTGAGCATAGGAATAAAATCTTAAATCAAAATAGATAATTTGTTTCTTTAGGTCCGATAGACCATTATTTGGTCTCAGCGGACGTTAACCATCATCATCATCATCATATATGAAATGATATTAAAATAATTTTTGTCACAATATCGACTTTTTTAGCCTTTTACGATATCAAAATTATAGTGAGCTTGGAAGGCTCCTTTCCAAGTTTTTTGAGTATAGGAATAAAATCTTAAATCAAATTAAATAATTTGTTTCTTTAGATTCAATAGACCAAAATTTAGTCTCAGTAGAGGTTAACAACCACTAAAATAAATAATTTAATAAATAGAAAAATATTTTAATAATATAATTTTATTTAATTAAATAATTATTACTATAATGATGAGCTACATATAGAAAATGATATTAAAATAAATAATTTAATAAATAGAAAAAATATTTTAATAATATAATTTTAATTAATTAAATAATTATAGATAAATGAGAAGATTTATATTTCTCTATTTTAGAAGAAGGTACATTGAATGAAGCAATTTCCGTTTTGTAAACCTTTTTTCGTCCGTTGAATCACTGCTTACATCAACGCATAATACATTATTTCGTCAAATAAAATTGAGTGAAAGTCAGTCCGTGGAAGGTGCTGTTTTTTTGTGTAAATATTATTTTCGTAATAATATAAATATTTATTATTAAAATAATATAAATATTTATTATAATAATAAGGATCGAATTGGTTCGGCCTGGAGTATGCCGTAAAACTGCTTCTGCTTGGCTAAGAGCTCGTCTTCCTCGGACGTAAGGAAACAGGTTAACGGCCCAAGACCCAGAGGCATCTGGCAGGAGTGAGAGCCTGCTCCCGATTACGGACCACCAGCAGGGTTATGCCAGGTGGCGTGGTTTTCCTATTTAACAGTGATGAGTCAAACCCAGCATTCGCGGATAGCAGCCAGAGATGGCTGTCCTCACTGTTGGTTTGACACCTGAGTTGATAGGTTTTACCACCTTCGGAAAAAAAAAAAATAAGGATCGAATTGGTCATCACATTTTCCTAATTAATTTACTTCATTTTTTAAATGAATGCATGATTCTTTCATTTCTGGAATTAATTATATATATATGAATGACGGAGGAATTACATCATCAAAATTTTGTTTTCTTTATTAGTTAATTGTTTATAAAATTATAATTATAATTATTTAAATATAGAGAAATATTACATTTATTTTAGAGTGAGATTTATATGGATGTTCTACACATGTTACAATAGTTTTTCATGAGGGACATTGGAACTTACCTAAAATTATGTTTTTCCATAGAGAGACAAAATTGAAAATCCATTTCGAGAGAATTATATAATCCAAAAAAAGCTCATTGAGCAAAAACAAGTTAGAATGCATAACAATGAGCTTAAATTAGATCTCTAATAGTTCTCGTGGTGTTGCAAGTCTCTAATATTTCTGGTGGCGTTGCAAACTGGTGGAGGAATGCCCAAATAGTATTCAATGTGATTCATATGTTGATTGATGTTTTTGAGATGACCACGGAGGTGATCTAGGGAGTGTAAGATGTTAGTCTTGTGCTCAAAATGATCTAACAAAATTTTACTTAGAGGATATTTAAGATGTAAATTCAAATCAATGGTATACATGTATTAATTAAGACAACCATGGGTATGTTCGACATCTAGCACTGAGTCAATTAGATCTACTAGGACTTCCATATCTAAAAGTTGTTGTTGATTGGAAACCCCTTCACACTCCATGTGAGAAAGTTCCTCTTAGATGGGACCTGGGATGAGGTCTCAAAACCGAGCAACAAATTGTGAAAGCTTGTGATTCATATATGTATCTCCCCGAGAGGCTCACTCCTAATAATAAGTAGCTCTTCAGTGGATGCATTCACCCATCAAGGCATGTACCAAACCATACACAAATGTTGAGAAGGATAGAAGATAAGGCAAACTGGTGAGCAAGGACCTTGAGAAAAGGAGTCAGGTAAGGGAGGGGTGCGAGTATGAAAGCAAGAAGGAAGAGCAAGATTCAAGAGGGTGGAGTGAAAATTTGCTAGTCAATTGCAAGGTAACAGAGAGAGAAAGCAGATGGAAACAAGAATGACTATTGGAAAGGGAGGTTGGAAGTAAGAGGTGAGTCATTAGAGAAATTTTGAGGTCTAAATTGGGGTTCCTACAAAATATTATAAAATAATTGTAAAAATAATAAAATAATATTAGATTACCTCATCAAGTTTTGGAGGGCATATATATATATATTTCAACTAGTATTTTCAACCTACCCCATACAATTTTACTTAATTTTTGAGCAAGAGCACTTGTTGGATGTATAATTTAATTTTTCGTCCAAGGAGTACCCATGTTTCATACTTTTGATGGATCTAACTACACAAAAAATGTAAACTACATGAAAAATATGATTGCAATCACATTTTTCCATGTATTTCACATTATTGATAGTATGCAACATGGTACTCCTGGGATAAAAAATTAAATTCTACATACAACGAGTGTTCCCATTCAAACTTTGAGTAAAAATCGTAGGGAGATAAGTTAAAAATACGAGTTAAATCCTATTAATTTTGATAAATTTTCTTTTTGTTGTACATTTTTTTAAGGCCGATTTTTTACCTGAAAATTTCTATAATCACCCACTAGCCAAAGAGGCAGAGAGAGTTCAGATGTTCAGAGAAAAGAATTTCAAAAACACCAAGCAATAGAGAAAGAATGGGCCAATAATAAAAAAAAATTTAATTCAGGAAGTCAGAACAAAAATTGGATAAGAAAACATACATAGTCTGATAATATTTGAACCACAAAACGTTGCAGGACTCTAGCTTCCATAAAGGGTGGTGTAAAATGAGCTATTGTCACCTACGTGTGACCCGATGCTCTGACTTGCATGTAACTTATATAAGCCCAGGAGTGGAAACTGTGAACCTTGACCTACAAACTAGGAGGATGAGGAGAAAGTTCCCCAGTAATGCTCAGGGTGTTGAAGAATTCGACTAAGACTCCAACTACTAAGAATGATAATGGAAATTATTAAATGGCCTAACAAGTTTTCACTGGATTGAACTGCCAGAGACCCCATAGAGAAATATCTAAGTTGAGGATATAACAATTGAACATACAAAGGGTTGTCCAATATCACAATTTAGGTAGGCTCACACTACGAGGAGAGTCGGATTTATAAAGATAGATGTGCCACTCATCTCCCACCTGAGGACAAGGCTTTCCTGTAGAATGACATGGCCACTGTGGTACACGGTCTTAGGATTAAGGATCCAACATACCTCTTATCTCAAGTGAGGTATTAATAACTTGATTGTCATTTAATATACTTGTGAGGGTGGGCTTCCACATCCCCATAGTGGAAACCTATCCCTACCCATTTACTTTAAAAATTCCCCATTTAGGATTATTTTTTGTTTATAATTAAATTAAATATAGTATTGTATTATTTATTATGATTAAAAATATATTTTTATACATTTCTAAGGTTGACATATGTATTTCAAGTATGATTCATTTATTTTAACTATATATATTAAATATATCTCTTTCTTATATATAAATATATTTTTGTTTATTTATATTTATATTTAACTAAGATATAGTATTATATTTTTTTTGATCAGTATTAATTTTTTTACTTGATTTATCATTATATCGCCTAGTTTCACGAGGCGGAGGAGTTGCTCAGAAAGTTATGGAAATTCCAGTCATATTTAAAGAAAATCCGGGAAGGATTTTTGTACATTCAAGTTATAGTTGTTAAACTTCAAAATTTTAGCTGTCTTAGACGTTTTTTATGGTGCTGAATCTATTTCTACCATCAAAAACATGATTCAAATACTACCTCTACAAGAATTTTTAAAAAAGATTTGCCCGGATTTCGGCCACTTTTGGTGTAATTCCTCCACCTCGTTAGACCACTCCTCATCATATTAGTATACACATATTTTAACTCCGGATCTACCTAAGTTTTAAAAGAGATCAAATTTCTTATCATAAAAATATTTTATTGAGTATAAAATTTGAAAAAAAGGTTTAAACATGATTTGGTTCCTCTCAAAGCGTGGTATATTTGAGATAAGATAGGACTATACTAGTTTTTAATAATATTATTTTTGTTTATAGAAATTTCACATATCTATATTTAGAAATATTATTACTTTTTATTTTATTAAAAATACATACATATGTATATCTTTTATAAATTTTTTGATTTATTTAATATGATATGTATAGCATTGATTATATATATATAATTTATTTTACATATTGAATTCTTAAAATATATCGAATCGATTTTAATTTATATTTATTATTTGTGTTTTATATATTTCTCACATTTCTATATTTAAAAATGTTTTTAGTTTTAACTAAATGGTTATCAATTAAATGTATTAAATTTTTACATATTTATTAATTAATGTTCTAAAATTTGATAGTTTCAAATATGAATTATTATTATTTAAATTAATATTAATGTGACATGTATTAATGATTTTTCCCTATAAATTTTTTAAATTTTATTAATAAAAGAATTACAATATGTCAAACTTAATTGTATCAATTTATTATCTTCATGCTTTATTATTATTAATTTTTGACACCACAACATCTGTAATATATTAATATATTAAGCTAGACATTTAAATGTTCACACTTATTTACCGACATTACAACATCTCTCACATTCACATATTGGGCTGACACTATAACTTTTCTCCTATATTAGGTTATAGACTGGCTCTCAACAGGAAAAAACATTGTAACCTAACAAATTTGAATTGAAAAGGTTTATTATTTTTTAAATTGATCCAACATTATGTTTTATTATTATTATTATTTTGACATTACAACATCTCTGCCATATTGGGCTATAAAGTGCTTCTTCCCAGAGAGAAAAAAATAAAAAAACATTCTTATTTGTATTTCTATTAAAACCCTCATAATACATATATCTACCAATATTATGTTTTATTATTATTATTATTATTTGATATTACAACATTTCTCTCATATTGAACCAACATTTAAATGTTTGCACTCATTTACAGACATTAAAACATCTCCCCCAGACTAAATTATAGAGTGTCTCTATGAAATTATTTCTTGTTATAAGTATTATATAATTTTTAAATTTAACATTTAATTGCGAGTATATAAAATATAGTTTTCAAAAAAGTAATGTTACAAAATAATAAAAGAAACACTTACACCACACAAATTATGCTATTAAGGCATAACAATGTGTAAAGGAAATACAGATGGCAAAAAGTATGGTATTTTTAGGTAATTTGGCACATGTACATTCATTACATGAATTTCCACCCATCATAGAAACTACCAAATATTTACTTGAACAAAATGTTGGTTTATACAATGTAGTTTTCTTTTAATCGTTGTCATAAATTTTAATAATTCCCACCTTGATGATACTATAATTGATACTTTGTTAGGGTCATTTTATCACTTCTTTTATAATCCAAGAGATGTTAGACACAATCACAACTTCTTTAATAATATTTGTTTTGTAAATATGTTTGCATAATTTTCTTGAATGTGGATTGTTTTTAAATCTACCATTGAAGAATGAAGGTATGTATCGCTTCCTTCCTTGCTCCAACTTGGCCCTCTTCATGTCACCCCAATTTTTTGGAAGAGTAGCTTATTCTTACTCCGTTGATAAAAGCGTTTTGCCTTCTACATAACTTCGTGGAAGTATTTGGATCTTTAAATTTTATCTTTTTCACCACAGAATGACGACAACCCTTTTACAAATCATTGTACTTTTTTTCATCTTTAATTAAACAAATTTTTTTCAGTAATTTGGTGAATTTTCTTCCATATTCCTCCATTTTCATATTTCCCATCTTAAATGGAAAGAACTCTTGAATTTTTCCTTCATATTATTGTTCCAATAAATACTCATTTTTCAAGTACCTTTTAAACTTCCTCCATGAGATTTTCCTCACATTCAAGTTTTTGATTTCATTGAGTTGATTCCACTACATATTTTATTTTTATTTCAAGTGGTAAATTACAATTCAAGCCTCTATGTTGGATTAGTAATTGTACAACTAGAGCTACATTCTTGTATTTAGCAATGAAGATTTAATTCCTTCTCCTTACTTATCCTCACCATCAAATGTAGGAGCCTTAATCTTCCTAAGATTTCCTTGCAAGCTCTCCAAGTCATGTTTCCTTCTTTGTTGTTTAAATAGTGATATATGTAGATTACTCCCATATTACAAGGAAACATAAGCTCACTTAGTTAAATGTCTTCATGAGCGATGTCGATGGCTGCCAACATTCCTATAAATCCTTAAATGTTCAACATCCTCTCTCCTAACTTTTGAATTGTGTTCCTATACCTGCCTTGAAGCAAATATCTTATCCATTCACCTTTGTAAACTATTTAAGCTCTATAGAAACCAAGTATTATTTTGATGTTGTTCCTTCATTAACCTTTCATTGTTATTCTTATAATTGAGCTCCTCCATTCTGGGAATCCTCATGGTCTCCTCTAAGTTTCTATTCTCTGACCTACCCATTCCATGTGCTTTTGAATTTGTGTCAACATTACCCATGCTAAAATTGATACCTCTAGCCTCTTCTTCATGACTATCAGTCACCTGGGCATTTATCATACGTCTAATCCTTATCATAATTCTACTCCCATAGGCCACCAATAGACCTTATTTGAAAGAAAAAAAATTGGGTTGAAATATGTATTCTCCTTCTTGGTATCTCTCTATTAGCTATTTGTTTGCTCAATAATAATTTTATGGTTGATATGTATGGCATGTAGATGATTGGCCAAAATTTCAGAATTTTTCTTATTCTATTACAACATCTTTTTGTTTCCTTGAAACATTATATGTGCAAATTTCAATTCTTTCTCCATGGTTGTAGTTTGTTCTTAAAGAGATTTCTATTGGAGTTATTTTGTGTCACAATCTAAGCTATAGTTGAAGAGTTACACATTTTGGAAGTAAATTGATCCCTAATTTTCCCCTTATATTGGTTTAGTCATAACTTACTCTCATTAACTCACTTTCACAGTTGTAATATATCGTGAGAAATCTCTTTCCGAGCTATTTTAGTTAAACTATAAACACTTTTTGTATCAAAGGTACACATCTTTCATGGATTTTCACTAGCCAAAAATGTCATTTATGCCCTAAATTCCTTCCAAGTTGATAACGAAAAAATCAATGAAAATTTAAAAAGTTATAGCCTTTTTCACTATCTTAGTACTTTAAATCAACTAAAAGTACGTGTAACTCTTCTCCGCAATGATCATACAATTATAGGATTAGTATTTGTGCTCTCTCTTTGATTGCTAAGTACATGTGTGTGTGTATAGTTCTCCACACACACTTACAAAGGATTAATATTATGTGTTTCCTCTTAAGAGGACATAGGTCATAAATATGTCTTCTTTCTTATACATTAAGAGTCAAATCGTTGCAAACAATTGGGTCCCTTATCCTTTAAACAATAAAACTTCATACATCAATTTTATCTTTTTCTTAATCATGACCTTAAAATTAAATATTTTATCTTTCGCTTAATCGTGACTTTAAAATTAGATAATTATATATATGTTTAGTCCTCTGTTATCATTGAAAATGCAGTGAGTTTGCACATCTTCCCTTAAACGCTTAGTACACATGCAAGTACTTTTTCTTCCTTTGGGTTCTACCTTTACTCCATGGTTCACATGGAAACCTACTAAACTCCAAAAAAGATGAAAGATTCTCCCTTCAACTTCACTTTTCCCCGTGGAATTTCTTTAGTGGTTGTAGAAACACGCAGGGTCCATTCCCCACGTCCTCCCACAACATGCGACTTACACACTTGCATATCTGATGGTTAATATTGGTGTAGATAAACAACCCAAAATTCATAATGTATTATAATATACATGAATGTTTTTGGAATGTTTCACTTTTGATGGATTCAATAGCCATAGTTAACCTAATTCAACTCTCCAAGGCACATATCAGTTATAACATATGCAACAGTTTAGGCAGACTTGCATTTTAATGGATCCAATTTCCATTATTACCTCAATCCAGTATCCCATAACTATATCAAATTCCAACATGTGTGCAAGTTAAAAAGTTACATTTTCTATGTATCTAAGAGTTACATTTTCTATGTATCTAATGGCCCAAATCTATATTAGATACCAAAATGTGCATGTTAATACCAAGTTACACTTTCGATAAAATATACAAAATAATAAGTGATAACTTATAAGTGTTTCAAGATTATAGATCGTGCTGAAAAAAAAGTGTTTCAAGATTATTTATTAGTCCTTGCCATCTGGCAATGGCCAGGGACTATAGTAATCAATATTTTCGAACTTAGCATTAGTTCAACTGTTTTTACCCAAGTTCAACTGTTTTTACCCAATTTTTTTTAATGCACAGGACATATTTTATGTATTTTACTCTCCATTTTATTTCGGAGTCTTATTTGGCCTCTTCCCGAGGCGGGGAGGCAAAAACCATATCATATATGTTTGATCGACATATTTTGAAACTAGCTAGTTGCTTGGCATTTTGGCACTAGTGAACTAATGTAACCATTAGTCAATAAAATTAAATGCTAGCTCATAAACAACCGCTACTAGGTATTAGTATAAGTTGAAATTCACATTAAAGTACAGTCTGGAGACAAGTCGTGTCAAACCATGTCTACCCTGCCGTGTCAAAATTTCCAAGTGCATGAGAGCAACCGACTTTAATTGCCTGCCTTAAAATGAAAGGAAAGCAAGATTGAACATTCTTAAAATGAAAGGCAAGAAAAACTGAACATTCTTGGGCTATCTCTGATTTGTGCCTCTGCAAAATCTGTGCCTCTGTGAAATCTAGAACATGAGCAAGAACATGTGCTTCTGCACAGTGGAGCATGACCAACAGCAACAACCTGTCTGACCTCTGCCTCTGCAAATTTTGTCCAACCTCTGCCTCTACAAATTTTGGTACATAGAGAGCTAATTAGAATGAGTTATCTGCTTCAGCGGCAAGGCAATTGAATCAGGGACTCTGGTCATGGGACACTGGAGCTTGAATTGGCTCTTTAGCTCGGTCAATTTTCTCCTAGAACTGTTTTCAAACTGAAACTCAAATAAGGCAACACAATATCTCTTTCATTGATGCCTCTCCTACCTTTACTTGCTATATGTAAAATCTTAAATACAAAAATCAAAAAATCAAAATCCTGAGGCATTTAAGTTAGAATTTGAATTTCTATGAAATCAGTGCTTTGAAAAGATTTGAGATATTTGATAGTATGGATTTGGTAACATGAAAAAACAGATATTAAATATATACAAATTTCATTGAAAAACTGAGATTTTTATATTCTTAAAAAGACAAATATGAAATCAGTGTTAATTCAGAAACCTGAAATATTTCATATATGCTTAGGGATGCGATCTTGGAGCTAGAGAAACATTCTGTTGCAGCGCAACACACAGGAAACTAGACTTGTGTCTATTGGTACTGATCAGATAACTTCCCATTCTTCGGCTTTTATCAGTCTGCACACAGTATCAAATTTATCAGCAATTACATGATCAGTCAATCATATATTGTATTAATCATACTATATTGCCTTACTGCAAATATAATAATGGTACTGAGTTTTCTGCATTTAGCAGCATGAATTTCTGTTTCATTACTTGCACAGTAAGGGTGGTTTGGGCTGCCCTAAAACCAGAAGAGAAACCGAATGCTTCTTGGCTTGCTGAAGTATTGTTGGACCTTTGTCCTTAACTCCTACAATCATCACTTCGACCTCCACCTGTTTGCAGAATTCAGCTCTCAACAAAACTTTGGAAGTAACACAAATATTGTGTTACTCATCTATCTGGGGAAAACAAATGATGATAAGCACGGTTTCAAAGCATGAATTTACCTCTGGTCTTCGCTGTATGCAAAGGGATTTCAAAGGGTTCAGAAAATTAGGATCTTTGGTGTTTAGATGACGTTTGCTGGAAAAAAAGGAGATTCAATCCCTGCACACCAAAAAAATTTGCACCGCCGACTTCATCTTCGGCAACGCGGCATCGTTGTCATTTTAACTTCAAAGATATAAATCAACATAATTCCCTCCCTGTGTCAATTATAGAGACCAAGGTTCGAATCACTTATAGTTCCAAACAAAAATCATCTTCCTTCGGCTTATCCAGGCGCTAGAAATGTACAATCTACAGAAAAAATTCACCACTAAAAGTTTAATAATCTTCTCTCCCCACTTGGTAATGGAAGAAAAATTTGAAAGACAAGTCAGTGCCAAAAGATACATACGAAACATAATTTAAAGACATAATTTTCCTTAGGCAGATGAACTCAATTATAGCTGGGGGAAGATCAAACCCCAACCAAAACACCGGAATCTCAATTCAACAACTCTGTTGTATCTGCAGCGCCCGACCTGCAACCTGTCTTGGGTTCCGTCCAAACATATATGGGAAGGCCGTGGAAGGCATACTCTCGAACCGTCTTCATGCAGTCAAGACTTTTGTCGTCAGATCAGATCGTGAGTGTCCGTTCCGTCCACTCCAAACCAGAGAAGGGCTGTGTAGAAATGCTTAAAATGGAAAAAGGTACAGGACAAGTGGGTGGCATGCAATAACTGCAAACAAAATTTTCATTTTCGTGCATCTGTCAAATAGCTCAAAGGAAAACTGCCCCTCCAGGTGTCCAACCATCTTACTGGCAGGGTAAGGCGACAGGGAATAATTCTATTCTCTATCTCAGGACCTATACTCGATCCTGCTGAAGTACAACTGGATAATCGGCCAACCATCTGGCGCCCGCTGGATAGGAAGCTCTTATTTTCTGCCTTCGCCATGCCATGGCAGTTATTACTATATAACTATGTACCGAAATACTGGCCATGCTGCGGAGGACTGCCCAGACCTATTTGCCAAATGGGAAGCACGAGCGCGACAGCGAGCGCAACACCAATCTAATGAGTGCAGAGTCTAGGGGTATATAATTGTGTCATGGTTTTTATAATAATAATATTTGTATAGCCCGACTATGTTGCCATGGCTATGGTTATAGCGGGACTCGAACCCTGCGACCCGATAAAGGCTCTAACCGCTGAGCTATATGCCCCGACCGAAATAAAAACCTGAGCCTCCAGCAGTCAACACTTGATAACATGCGGTCACATCATTGCCCGAAGTAACTATTAGTGGACAAATAGTTTCAAGCTAGCGGAATGCTTACCTGGTGTTCTTAGAATATCCGTAGTTTGCCTTTCTTCTCTTCAATCAGACACTCTTGCCATATCAGCGCTTGCTTTTTGGGAATTACCGCTGCACGTAACCGGTGCTGTTGGTCTTATAGAAGTTTCCGGTCTTACTCTTACTGTGGCAGGGACTAGCAGCGCCGCTGCTATCCATCTTGTTTATATTCGAATTTAAAATAATTTAATATTAGTGTAATAATGAGATTTGTTTTTTTTACATGGTAAACTAAAATAATATAATATTATTTTAATAAAAAATATTTTATATATTATTTTAATAAAATGATAATTAATGATGAAATAGGAATTTTAAAATATTAATTTAATTATCAATAATTATTAAGTTAATAGTAACCTGAGTGCACGGACCCCTGCAGCTAAGTGCGCAGGGTGAGTCGAGTTTGTAACCATTGAAGCATTAATAAAGAGAAGTCTTGCATTAATTCTATGTATCTATTACCTGTTTTTATTCTTTATGTATATTGGGTATGAATTGCAATTTCACTCTTTGTATAGTGCGCAAACTTATATGATTGTGTTGATTAAGTAAATGTGAGATAAGTATCTGTTTACACAAG
Organism: Pinus tabuliformis; assembly: GCA_031772625.1. Lineage (NCBI taxonomy): Eukaryota > Viridiplantae > Streptophyta > Pinopsida > Pinales > Pinaceae > Pinus > Pinus tabuliformis. Next base: position 112,155,763 of record CM062820.1, on the reverse strand, counting down.
GATAACTAAAAATTGCAAGAAGATAAACAAGATCCACAGTGTAACTTAGGGAAATAACTTAGATTGCTGCCATAAGTAGTGCGAAAGCACCTTAGCCCCTGGTGAGGGCTGCGCGAAGGCGGTTAAAATAGGTCGCGAAGTTATCGCAGGTCAGGATAGTGCATGAAGTGACCTACACAAAGGTATTCATAGTTGGACTAAATCGACCCCTCAGACATCTCGAGGGTGCAGAAACTTGGTTCCAGCATCCCCCCATACTGCTTCGAGTAAGACTTTAGTCCACACTCCGTGGGTTGATGCTGAAAGGGCCAGTAGTGTAGGGATTTGCTTGGCTAATTAAATCCGAATTCGGGTCAGGACCCCTCAAGCCCACAAATGGTTTCATTGTCGGGACTGGAATCTGCATAGAGATGTCTAATGTCGTATCATTGGAATCCAGTTAAGAATGAAATTGAAGGTTGGTTGGACATTAGAATTCACAAGTTCACGACGTAGGAGAACAAGAATCCGCAACTGACAAAAGAAGAGTGGTTAGACTGCTACCTATACACAGAGATCCATGAAATTGTCTTCGTATCTTTGCTACTAAGTTGTACAAGTGGATTGCGAAGCTAGTAGATAGCCAAGGAAGGTGGAAACTTGATGGTCCTATTTTGTGGACCCCAGAGTTGGTTAGCAGATTGGAAGCATCGGAGGATAAGATCATGCGTGCTGTTGATAACTGGCTCGATCAGATTATAGGATGATTCATTACTGAGTTCGTGGTAGACACTTCAATCAACTATATTGAGGTAGAGAAATGCTTCCTCAAAGGACCACAAGGTAAGTACATAAAGTCTCTAAATACTTGGATTAAAATGCTATTGTGTGAAAAGAGAGGGTTATGCAATTAGTTTGATGTTCAAAGCTACGCGAAGCGGAAAAACCTACAGAAACGAAGGAAGTAAGGGACTAGAGAATAACCCTTTGATTTCACCTCTACGAGGGGATGAGGAAGAGGTCGCGAATATCTCTCCGCGAAGTGCGATCCATCTGATAAAGCAAAGAATTCCGCGAATACCACCCCCACCCACACCACCACTAGCTTCACTGCCTTCAGCTCCATCTTCACCTGTACCACGTTCGCCACCACCACGAGTCAATATGGCAAGCACGATAAAGTTGCATGTGTTCAAGGGAGTGGGAAATGAGGATCTAGACCAATTTTGGTTTGTCATAAGAGTTGTTTGGGAAGCACAGGGAGTTACAGATGATAATATAAAAAAAAAGATGCTGGTCAGCACTCTGTAGGATTTCACACTGACCTGGTATATTAAGCATTCTATTGATAAACCAAATGCGAGAATCGCGGATATCCAAGAAGTGCTAAACAAAGAATTTAGTAGGCCGAAGTTTGAAGCACAGCCGATCATTGGATTCAAAAAAATCACGATGCTACCAGGTGAGATTCATTGGGAGTTGGATCAAAGGTTGAAGTGCACGATTCGCAAAGCTAATATGAATCTGACGGATCGACAACATCACGAATGGATTGTAGCATCGCTAACGCCACATTTAAGGAGCATGTTATCGCAGCAGAACTTAACGACTCAGGAAGAGGCCTTAGAGATTACGATGAGCCTACATGAGACCCCGATGCAGGATCCCAACTTGGGAGTTCAATAGATCCACAAACAGTTGAAAAACTTATGCCTTGAGATGCAGAGTCTGAAACAGGACAAGGCAGCTCGACCAGAAGTACGCAAAGAGGTGTGGTGCGTAAAATGAAAGGGTTAGGGTCATGATAAGGACCACTGCCCAGTGTTCGTGAATTACCTCACAGGAGGAGGACCAATGTCGTTAAGGCCGAAAGCATAGGCAGGACCTAGTTTTGCTTTGTGGTGCGCGATTTGTGAAAAAGGTTGAAAGCATGATACGGAAAATGCAAAACTCACAACAGTTGTTATGTAACTTTTGTAGGTCGGTGGGACACGATGAGCGCACTTGTAGGAGTTATGAGTTGATGATGGATAGAACTCTCACCTACAGAGTTTAGGCCGAATGACGACCCCTAGACCCGAATGCAGGAGTGGCGCGAACAGGATTTCAGCGGCGTGGACGGGGTCAAGGTGGAGGAGGACCTGGAAGAGGTCACGGATAGCTGATATGCTACAATTGCGGAGGGCCGAGACATTATGCCCACGATTTTATGAACCCAACGCATCTATCATGTCTATATTGTAATTTTTTTATCATGAGACAGAAGATTGCCCTACGCTGATAGCTAGGATACCTGACAAAGGAGCATTACCGCCTCCCCCAACTCAGAACCTGCAGATGATGAGGTCTGAGCCGCACGAGGAAGATCCAAATGTGAATATTATGCTCCAAAGTGGAATCACGACGGGAGATGACAAAGCTAAATAACCTGAAGATAGTACTTGAGTTCGCAAAGCTTCGGTAAAAGAAGCAGAGTTTGATTTGGAGCGCACTCAAGAAACCTTCATGGAAGCTAAGAAGAGCTTCACTTATGCCTCCACTGCATGAAGTTACTGCACGACAATAAAGCTGTAAAGGGATTATATGAACTCATTAACAAATGTGTTGGGACCGCGCCAGGAGAACCATGTGTAGTCCAGAAGATTGGAAAGCATAAGATGATAACGGGGAGAGAAATAAGGTTAACCACACAAATTAGAGAATATGAGATGGACCAAGTAATTCTGGATATAGGATCCGATGCGAACGTGGTATCGAAGCAGACAGGGGAGCGCATGGGGAGACCGATGCTACAATTGTCTCCTATTTAGTTGTGAATGGCGAACCAGCAGAAGGTAATACCCATGGGGCGATTGCAAGAACTCACAATGGATATTGAGGGAGTGAGTGCACTAGCAGACTTTGAAGTGATAGAGATTGTTGATGACAACAATCCTTATCCCGCACTCTTAAGAATTGATTAGGCCACTGACATGAACGGGATGATTAATCTGAAGAAGTGCAAGATGATTTTTGAAAATAAGTCACTACACGTAGCTATACCTTTGGACCCTACTGAAGGATTGCGCTATACAGAGCCGGTGCGTGACTATGAAAGTGACGATGATTTGGAATACAACTAAAAAATAACCACGCCAGAGAAAGATTGGGTAAATCACACCACAGACTGACGGATCTCATGGGAGCGTGAAATCTCCTGTACATCAAATTCTGATGAGGAGATAGACCGATGGCGGAACCAGTTACAAGAGGTAACCACACTGAACTGTAATATGATGAGAAGATCGTTGCGCTGCGTATTGACGAAAGTGAGGGATCTGCCTACTTATGATGGATTAAGTGAGGTAGATACTTGATCTGATAATGAGGTCTAAGACATTTATTAAGGTATTACAGACTTATGTGCATGGATATGCCTATGTTACTTTATGCAATGGATTGATAAGATTGCGAAATACATAGACAATGAAGTAGTAAAAGACAATAATAGGCAAACACATATAAACATAGCAAGTTTAATATGGAGTTCACCCAACACTCCTGGGCTACATCTCCTAGTCTAGCCTTTAGTGGTGGCCTCTCTATTATGTCTTCAGAATAGAGTTTTACAATAGTGTGAGCTCAACTTGAGTCTCAACACACAATAGATACAACATCAAGAGTTTACTTGAACCTCTCAAGATTCTCTGAGTACACAGACTCTCTCAATCACTCTTTGTCTCTGTCTTGCTTTATGTCTTGGCATTGCCTCCAATACTACTTATCCCTGTTTTCTCTCTATCTGTGGCTTTAAAGCCAATTTGCACTGCCTGTTTGTTTCTCCTTCTCGGCTTTCTATCTCCTAGCCTCTGTCTGCTCAAATCCCTCACCTAGTGTTAAATAATCATTGTCTAACATCTGCAAGGGAGGTGGCCACCTGTTATGCAATGGATGAGTGCATCGGGCATTCGAAATCCCTGAACCAGCCACTCTCTGTTAACATAGAGAAATGTATTCGAAACTGAGAAAATCCACCAAAAAATACTGCGTATCAGACTTCAAAAGTCCTCAAATCCAATCTATACTCCTATCGGGTCCGCCTATGAGTTGCTATCATATGTCACAATGGCATGTCCCTTTGTATTTTAGAAATACATTAAAAATGTGAAAATAATGTAAAAAATGGCTCCCTCCGGACTTCAAATATTATGTATTTTCATTCCCAACCCCTTCGGGTCCAAGTTTTATCACATCGGCGTTGTTTCTTTGTATTTCGAAATACACAGAATTACATTAAAAATGCCAATCTACGGATCCAAAACTTTATTGTATCTCCTTTGTAATTCTATCGGGTCTAGCTGTCGTGTATATATACATATGTGCCCGCCCTTCTGTATGGCTCCAATGCGACTTTGCGATGCAACTTGTCGTAGTCGCAAGTCGCATGAGCCCTGGGTCGTGGTAAGTGCCTCTATTGAAATCCGACGATGCGATATCGCGATGCAAGGTGGGTTATCGATTTGCGTGCTTGATCAACGGTCCTCATTGACCCCGCCGATCGCTATCGCAACATACATATGATCTCCGCCAATATCTGCCGATTACCACTATCGATTGTGATTCGCCGTTCAGATCTGGACCATTTTGATCGACCAGATCTAATGGTTGTTGTGCATTCACTGTTAGGCCTTTGTTTTCACTGTTTTCTTGTGGTTTTCGCCTGCCGATAATGTTTTTCTGCCTTTTTGAAAGGCTTTCTCATGCGATTTTTTTGGTCTTTTAATGATTTTAAGTAGATTTCAAAGACTTTAGAGAATGTTTTGGATCCATTTTGGATCACGCCTTCCCACTGAAAAATGCTTTTGGACCACCAAAAGTTGTTTTCAAGCATCGATCAGGTCAGGATACAACTCCCTCACTTGCCCAATCTCTATCCATTTTGCACTGCTGGGTTTTGAACCTCTAAGTCCAATTTTTAGGTACTTAACATCCCCTCTGCGCGTGGTTCTCACCTTCCTGTCCAGAACTATATCTTCCTGCAATTCATTGAGATATTTAGGCAACAAATCATCAATAGAAGGCAATTGACTTTGCTCTTCGGGATCTTCAATTAATGAAGGTTCAAACAGTCTTAAATTTTCTGCATTTACAATTGAATAGATGTGCATGTAAGTTGGAAAATCAAGGAAGAAATAATTCTTACCAATTTTCTCAAGTATCTTGAAAGGCCCCTACCTTATTGTCTTCAGCTTCTTTCCTTCACCTTGCATTCTCTCTTTGCTGATATACATCCAGTCTTGATCACCAACTTGGAAGTTATGCTCCATCCGATGCTTATCATGCCTTGCCTTGTACTTGGCTTGGCTCATTTCCAGCTATTCCTGCACTGCCTAGTGAATTTCTTGGATATGTTCAATGAACCTCATTGCTTTGTCCACATCGTTGTGTCCATCAACCGCTATTTCTTTTTCAAAGACAAAATCCAAGGAAGACCTTGGTATAAAACTAAAACAAGTCTCAAAAGGAGATCTTTGTGTAGAAGAATGTTTAGCATGGTTGTAAGCATGTTGCACATAACGTAAATGTTCATCCCAAAGCTTGGGATGCTTGTTGCAATAACATTTGAGCAACTCGATCATTGTCTTGTTGACCACCTCTATCTGGCCATCTGTTTGTGGATGAAAGGTTGTGCTCTTATTCAGTTTGGTGTCCATCAATTCCCATAGACTTGACCAAAACTTCCCAACAAATCGGGAATCTTGATCAGATACTATGGAGTTAGGTAACCCAAAATGCATCTAGACATGCTGAAAGAACAATTTTGTTGTTTGTTCAGCTGTAATCTGTTTTCTACAAGGTATTAAAATACACATTTTGCTGAACCTATCCACAATAACATACAAATAGTCATGACCTTCTCTAGATTTTAGCAATCCCCCAACAAAATCCATGGAAACACTCTCCCAAGGACGAGAAGGAACTGGAAGTGGAGTGTACAAGCCTAGCTTTCTATTGTTGGACTTGCTTTTAGCACACATGGTACACCCTTTAATATATCTAGAAATTGTTTCATGCATTTTTGGCCAATAGCAGAATCTTTGCAGCTGTGCAACTATTTTACTTACCCCAAAATGACCTGATATCAGAGAAGTATGTGCTTCCCTAATTATGTTAACTCTTTTAGTTTATGGAATGCATAGCTTTCCCAAATGATACAAGAGTTGGTCCTTAACATAAAATTCCAATTCTTCTACTTTTTTTCCATGACATAAAGTTGCATAAACATCTTTAAAATATATATCCTGAACATACTGGTCAATGTAGCTTTCATGCATTACTGAGTTATGCTTAAGTATAGTTGATGCATTTATAATTGGTCTAGACAACATATCTGCAACTTTATTGTGTATGCCCTTTTTATATCTGATGACTAGATGAAATTGCTGTAGGAAACCCATCCACCTATAGTGTCTTGATTGCTACAATTTAGTTTGTGAGTGAAAATACTGAAGTGGCTGATGATCAACATATATAACTGTTTCTTTGCCCATTAAGTAATGTTTCCACTTTTTTACACTCTGTACTAATGCATACAATTCTTTATCATATGTGGGATAATTAACTACTGCAGAATTAAATGTCTCAGAATGGTAGCATATAGGTTTACCATGTTGCATCAACACTGCTCCCATGGCATAGTCACTCGCATCTATTTCAATCTCAAATGGTCTTTGAAGATCTGGCAATGCTAGTACTGGTGTTGTAATAATTTTTTCTTTCAAGGTGTCGAAGGTTTTCTATTGTTTGCCTCCCCACTATAACACCTTGTTCAATCCTGTCAAAGCATGTAAGGGAGCTACAATTAAGGAAAATTTAGTAATAAACTTTCTCCAATATTGTGTTGCTCCTAGGAAGCTTCTAACTTCTGTAGCAGATTTGGGTTTAAGCTAGTTTATACTGACTTCAACCGTAGAGGGATCTATCTTCAATTCACCACCCCCTACAATTGACCTAAATAATTTAAAGATGTTTTGCCAAATTCACACTTTGATAATTTAACATAGATATTTTCTTTTTTCAAAACATCTACAGTCTGCTTTACATGCTTCAAATGTTCTTCCCATGTTTTACTAAAAACAAGAATTTCATCCAAATATACAATTACAAAATCATCAATAAAAGGTCGGAGTACATCATTCATAACTCTCATGAAAGTGGTAGGAGCATTAGTTAAGCCAAAAGGCATAACTAGCCATTCATACAACCCTTGCTTTGTTTTGAAAGCAGTCTTCCATGCATCTTGCTCTGCTACTCTGACTTGATGGTAGCCACTACACAAGTCCAACTTGGAAAAGTAAACAACTTTTTTCAGCTGATCCAATACATCATCAATGCGAGGAGGGGGATAATGATTCTTGATCATTATTTTATTTAGTGCTCGGTAATCAATGCACATCCTCCACAAACCATCTTTCTTCCTCACCAACATGATTGGAGATACGCATGGTGATGTGCTTGGCCTTATGAACCCTTTCTCGAGCAGCTCTTGTACTTGCTTCTTGATCTCCGCATTCTCTAATGCGGATTACCTATACATTCTGATGTTAGGCAATGGAGCATCCTGTTACAAATGAATGTCATGTACAATTTCCCTTTTGGGTGGCAGACCTTTATGTTCTTGAAATAAGATATCATATTCTGAAACAAATTTTTCTAAATCAGCTTTCTGTTTAGCATCACAGACCTCAAATACATTGGTTTTATGAGGTTTCTTTTCCTTTACAACCATCAGTAAAAATTTCTTACATTAATTTACAATTCTTTTCATCTGCCCTGAGTTTATGAAAGTATAATTATTCTTGAGTTTATGAGCTCTTACAATATATTCTATTCCATCTTTAACAAGCTGATACTTATTTTCAACTCTATAGAAAATGACTTTTCTATCATACAAGTAAGGACTTCCTAAAACAATTCCACATATATCCAAGGGAACTATATCTAACTCAACCTCATATACAAATGCTAACCCAAAAGAAAACCTAAGTTTACATTGTCTAGTCACTTGTAGCTTTGCTTTATCATATACCCAACCTAAGGGATATGGCTTCTTGTGAGGGGTGGTTAGTAGCTCCAATTTCTTTACAATTGCTTCAGAAATCAAGTTTACTTGTGAGCCACTATCAAATAAAGTATCAATCTTTTGATGCTTGGAAATAACTCTAATATGAAAAATCTCATGTCTTTTCCTCTCATTTTCTTCACTATCAACAGTTTGTGCAGAATTACTAGTAGATGCTTCAGAATTTTTATCTTTTATACCTGTAGTTGTGGTTGTTGTTTCATCACCTGAGTCTGACCCCAAATCTTTCTATATAGTAGCAACAATCTTCTTCTTCTTGCCATCAAACTTGTTGGGTTTCAGCTCCGGATGCAAAAACCAACAATGTTCATCATCATGTCCATCCTTCTTGCTGTGAGTGCATGAAGGTTTATCTTTCTGTACAACATTTGCCTTCCTCTCTTTCCATTTCTGCTTCCTATTTTCCTTGTTCTTGCTTGCAATGGGTTTTGATGATCCCCCCATCTTTGGGTCCACATTCTTGCCTCTAGCCTCTATATGTGTAGCTTGAACAGATACCTCATCTATGCTAGTAGGGTTAAACATGAGAATGGTGTGCCTCAAATAACTATGCAAGCCACCTATATACTTTAGCAAAGTTTTAGGTGAGCCTAAAGAAATGCCTAGAATCAAAGCTCTTTTTCTAAATTCCTGGGTATAGCTTTGTACACTTTGCCCTTTTAATTGGAAAAGAGTTTGCCAACTCATCATAGCTTGCTGCATATAAGCTAGGGGATAGAATCATTTTTTAATGGCAGAAACAAATTCACTCCTGACAGAAAGAATTTTACCATGCTTCTTCAAGTCAGATTGTGTCCTGCCTTCCCACCATACCAAGGAAGTTCCTCCAAGGTGTAGGCTGGCCAGCTGAATTTTACTCCTATCTGAATCAATGTTCTACACCCTGCAATACACATCAATCTGTCTAATCTAGTTATCTAGCTTTATTTCATTTAATTCTCCATCATACATTGGCAAATCAAATTTAACATCTAATTTAATCAAAGATGTTTTCTTCTTTTTATTTTCAGGGCTATTAGGAGGTGTGGATAGAGGAGCCTCTTTTCCTTTCCTTTTGCCTTCAAAATGGCCATCTAGAAGAGATTCTTCTGTTCCCTTGTCTTGTTTGGAGGTTGAAGAATCTTCACCTCTCCCTTTCTTAAATTATCGATACATCTCTTCTACCATGGCTCTCATAGTCAAGAAACTGTCCATGAACTGAGAGTCTGATTCCAAGGGATTTTCTTCTGCCATTTTCCTCCTAGGACAGACTCTTCCTATTTCTGTGTTAACTTCAACTAGTTCTCCTTCTCCCAATTTGAGCTTTGACCTAGTTATCTGTTATCGGGAAAACTAGTGTCTATACAGAGCTGCTAGTCCCACTAAGGCTGATAGCTACCTTAGAAACAAACACACTAAAAACTACTTTTGTTTTCCTTTATGAGAAATAGATAAGAGAAGAATAAGGAGACCAACCTCTGTCTTGCGCTTGGTTCCTTGCTTGATTCCTCTCTCTTCTGGTAGGTCTTTGCCACTCGCTTCCTTGTCTACCCTGCTTCAAGGAGTACCTGTAGAATCAAAGCAGCATAACACTATCCAAGAACATAGATCTATTATCATAAACAATATAGGATCAGATGTACATTGACCACACAAATGCATAAATCATCAATCATACAAGAATGTGGAGGAAAATTTGAATAGCTTTATTGATAATCAAGAAAGAGCAAAGAGGATTACAACCAATTGTTCTGACCCAGCATCATCCTCTCAGCAAGAAATCCCTTCTTCACCTCATGAAAAGCTTAGGTCACCCAACACTATGATATTGCACCAAGAAACCAACAACACTTCCTTACAAGATACAAAATTCCAGCCTCTCGATCTCTGGGATGAGGGATCCATATATAGATGTCTGCAAGGGAGATGAGTCAGCTTTTGAGATTTGATTAGTGTCTTCTCTCTGATAGTTCTTGATTCCACTTGGAGATTGATGATCTCTTGCTCATCCCTGGTCGAATTCAGGGAGGCAAGTGTCACAGGAGAGGTTTCTGGAAGATTCCATGCTCCTCCACCTTGCGGATTGACCCTGCCATTTGTCCCTTCTCACCCATCGCACCCCATAGAAGGGTTTTTTGACATGCATCGCACCTATTATGTGTATGCAGGTGGGATGCAACGCACTTTGCCTATGGAGCAGGTGAAATGGTCCAGGTTTGACCAGTTCTGAGTAGTTTTTCATGGAGAACTTCTTGGAGATGCTGTAATCAGTTTACCTTGTTCCTTTAGGGGTTGGAACAACACCTTTAGGGACTTAGGAGCCCTTGGTTTATGGAAATTTATGCTTGGGGTTGCAGTGCCCAAAAATGTCTATAATAGTTGCCCCCTAAAGCATGAGGTCGTTAATCTTTTGATGTCGAGTGAAATGCTTTATCATGAGGATCCGAAGTTTTTTCGAGCCGGAAGGCGACCTGTAATAAGATACAATACAATACATTATCTTCATATCATTTTCATGATCTAGCTGAGGCGGGCATTCCCGTGCTCAGCTTTATAAATTAATTTTCATGTACATAGGACAGACAATCGTCTGAGTGTAGACTGATGATTCTAGTAGAGCCATCATCCCTTAGATTGGATGATTATCTGTGCAACAATGATGTACATTTGATGTCTTTATTTTCCTGAATATATATCACAGCCCGGATGGATGAAACGAGATCTGAGGTCTTCAATCTCGTTCGATCTTCACTCAAAGTACAAGTCGATCCATCTGAGAGGTGTTCTGGAATCGAACATGGAAAGACATCGCTTGATTACCAACCCATGATGTAAGCTGTTAACAGGCGCGAGAGGAATCACCGATAATGATAATGATCCTCAAGGTACTGCAGTACAATTCACGTGGTGTGAATAAGGGACTTGGTGTCGAACACCACACAAAATCTTTTGGTCGAAGGCCATTGATGCAAACCTGTTGTCGGAAGTGAGAAACTTTCCATCGAGGCATGCAAGCTTCAAAGTACTGAAAGTGTTGTTCCTAGATCAACTTCTTGGATAATGAGCTTATGTCGACAAGAAGCAATCTGTCATAAGAGGGCCTTAGTGAATCCCACATCAATGACATGGAACAGAGCAAATTATTTTAATGGAGGTGAAAACGATCTGGTGATATACGGTTCAGGGTGGTGGTCATGAAAGAATGGAGTGAAAGACACAGGTGAATTCTATGAGTGACTTTTCTTGAACATATCGGCGACACTGACATGATGGATTGGTAGCATTAACCCCAAATGTGGATGGTGTGATGGAACCATTGTGATGTGACCAGTGAATGGAACAACCCAACCCGACTCGGATGCGGAGTGAAAGTGTCATGTTCAAGAGCGACTTGCTACCAACAAAGTTTCTTCAAGTTTTCTTCCCAATTTTTCCCCAGTCATTGTTGACCAGTACCTCTTTATTTTTTTCAAGCTTGAGGAGGATAACATATGCTTGTTCTATAATTTTCCCTTTGGGCAAACCCATCGCTATGTTTTAACGAGCCTAGCAATAGTGAAACTCGTTCTTGTCTGTTATGGACAAGTTTGTTGCTATTAGGTTTTAACGAGTTTAACGACAAAGATAACTCGGTCCTTTTCAATTTTAGAGAGTCTGAAAAGGGACGTAAAGGAAACTCCAAAAATCCTTTTTCCTCATCTAATCCCTTAAGTCCGAAAAAGTATAAAATAATACAAAAGGGATGAATTTTCTATAATTTTAATGAGCCGAACAAAACAAGTGCTTGATCTTTTTGTGTAATAATCCCTCAGGTCCAAAAAGATTAAAATCTAAAGGAGGGATAGCACTTCTAGTCACTTTAATGAGCTGGAGAGGCCAATGGCTCGGTAATCTTCTCACATTTTACGAGTCAGTTGAAAAGAGCTTAAAGGAGATTCGTTTTTTGAGGAACGAGTGATAGATTCGGGTAGCAACTGATTCCAGGTAAGGTTTTCAATTGTCCAATCAGGGCAGTGTCACAAGGATGGCTAACAAGATCACTCTTCGCAACTATTCCTCAAAAGGGGTAAACAATCAAGTGGAGGTGAATGATCGGCCAATACAGAGTGGAGGTGATGATGAGAACATGACCAAGGCTTCAAAGGCTGAAGTAATACATTCACGATGGTTATTTACTGGAAATTGGTTCATTTTTTAATGAGCTTAAATGCTGGGGGAAACACTTGCTCATTGCTTATGTTTATTTTTTAACGAGCTTGAATTCTGCGTTAAAACTGCTCGATTAATCTAGTCGCATAATAAGGATGTCTCATATATAAAAACGGCATTATTTCAAAGCTTTGCCCCACATCCTTTCTTTATGCAAGTTAGGAAACGACCAATCTTATGAGTTTAAAGGGTTAGAGGACCTATAAATTTAAAAAAATAAACAGTCGCTCTTTGCTTGCACGCCAAAAGGTTTGCATGCCCCCAGGTATAACGAAGTAGAGTTTCCAGGTTACCCCTCAATTTGCAAACAAAACATATTTGTTTTATCAGGAAAGGCCTACCTTTTCAGGTTACCCCTCAATTTGCAGACAAAAAATTTGTTTTATCGGGAAAGGCCTACCTCAATAGAGGTATCTTATTCCAGTCTAATCCCATTTTCCAAAATGGATGGGTGTGTCAGGCTAGTCATATACTCCCCGCAGATGCTAATACTACTGGAAGTATTGACAGTACCAAGGCAATTTATACTGGTATATCTAAGTTTCAATTTCCCACTTGAAATAGGATAAGATGATCTATTAAACACCTCACCTTACCTGCAGACCTCTACGCAGCCATATCTACTACAATGTGTTCATATATGATGTCGCTATCTCTAACTGGCTCTGCTGAAATCGGGTCTCCAGAGAGAGCTCTCTGTGACACTTGAACTTGCATCTCTACTTGGTTCATATATGATGTTCCATATCCACTCTATGTGTTACTATATGATGCCGTACTATAAAAGTTGACCTTGTCTATTGCCAGTGAAACCCACCCTATACCCAAGGTTTTCCTGTCGAAACAGGCGAGGGTGCATGTCCCCTGGGTTTCAGTCATGCCCTCCGAATCACTCGCGCTCATCAGGAGGATGGACTGGGGATTGATGAGACATTCCTTGCGTGGAAAGACCATTCAGGGTTGGTATATGACTATTTGCTATGTGTGAACCGGGGATTGAAAGCTGGTCTACGAGCTTGACCACTCTTCCTTCGTGTGGAAAACACATTACTCTAAAGAGTGAGGAGACAATGGCTCCCATGCAATAAATATAGTATCATCCAAGGAGTATATTATAATCCAGGGATCCTTGGACTACCATTACGTTCATGTGAACAGTTTTCCTTCTCAATGTTATCGGCACATCAGGAAGTATCCCTAATGGTCGACTGGTTCCTTTGTCAAAGCCTGTTAGATTTATCATCTCAGGCAAAAGTGATGGCGAACCAAGCGCTTTCCAAGCAGTTAAGGAAAGGATACTCACAAAAGCCCTTCATCTATGATGGTATCGGCCATGACCATTCTATATATTTGAGCAATGATTCGGAATAGTACACTAGCCAGTAAACGGGGTCTGTCTAGTATATTCCAGTCAAAGGAAACAACCAAGTTGCTTGGAGGTGGCACCGAATAGACGGTCAGATACGACTCTGACAAAATTCCTTCCTGCGGTAAAGGAAAGGGTAAACTGCCCCCATGTTCATTGGAGTCTGTGCTTATGAAGAGAATTTGAACAGTGTCATTCTTGTTGTCTTTGGTGACTGTATCATCTGAAGATGGACCTTCTGAAGGCAAGATAGGGTCAACTGCCACATCGACCTTTTGACTTTCGTCTGGTATGGATTCAGATAGTTCATCTTCAATGGTAGATGCTTCGGCCGACCACAAGGGTGTGTCAGCCAAATTTTCAACTAGTGACGGACTCGGCAAGAGTTTCTTGTATCCAGGAGGAAGCCGTAACTGTGAAACTGGACGGTCGTCCAAAACTCTTTTAGCTTCGTCTAAGAAGGGACAATGGTGGACGGCATGATTGCCTTCACACAATTTACAAGGAAATTTATATTTTCCTTTTTGTCCAGGGGCTTCACTTTCACTAGTTGACGGTGTATGCTCAACATGATCGTCAGAGGTTGATGACACCGGATTGTTCAAACGAGGAGACCAATCCCTTAAGATCTGAGGGATGCAAGGACAATCTCGATGATAGTGGTCTCCTTTGCAAATGACACATGGCGATTTAGGCCTGGTCGGTGCAGTGTGTGGATTTTCGCTAGACGATGCTTGGTTGCCCCTTTTTGCCTTTGGCTCCTTCTTCTTCTTCTTCCCCTTCTTCTTCTCAGTTACTTGATTTTGGGCTTTACCAGCTTCATCAAGCGAAGAGGAAGGAGGAGAGGAAGAATTGGACGAAGTAGAGGGTTGAGGGGTAACTCTAATATCGTTTAGTTTCTGACTTGATTGTTCAGGAATCACGGTGTTCTGAACGATAGAAGTTGAGAAGAGCCATACGGGCAAGCCGATTGTCAATCCTCGAAGAGACAATGTGGCCATATGGGGTGCACCAACATCTCCCCAAGAGGAGAAGGGACTAGGATTTCCTCCAAGGGGAACTCCTTGGTTGATGGACTCCATTTTTCTCAACTTAAGATCAACGTAGGAAAGGTGATGATTATTCCGTTTAAAATAAATTTTAGATGCTTTGACACAACTTGTTTTTTCAATTTTTAAGAGTCGAGAAAAAACAAAAGATGACTCTAGTCACCTTCGATTTTTAATGAGCCTGAAGTGACAAGTGCTCAGATGGACCTTTTCCGTTAAAGAGTCTGAAAAGGAACGAAAGGGACTACTCTGGAAATCTAGACAGAGGGATTACCAAACCAATCGCAAAACTGCAGAATACTTTTTACGGTACGGCAGTCAATCTTCCCGAATGCTGTGTTCAGTGCATTGCGATCGATAGGGCGACAGACACGACTTCCTATGGATAAAGGATAAAGCCTATTGTGGTCTCCCAAAATATACTCAACGGTACATGGGAGCACAAGTATGTACTGGCACTTATCGTCTCAAAGTGGAGGAATCACCCAACCAATAGTGAAAACAATAGTTACCAGGCTTTACGACGCCGGAATACGTCTCTACCCTAGACTTCTAGATGTTGTGCGTTAGGTTCCAAAGCGTTTTTAGATTCATTAAATTTATTTTATTGTTGATATTGCTTAAGAAATTTACCTTTTAGGTTCACCGCGTGATGCAGATGTACAATTCCTAAAATGCAATCTAAGATGATAAACAATCATTTAATCTTCTTTTTGCAATGAAAATCCTAGCTACTAAGGAAAGAGAGATGGCGTTCTTTCAACAAATAGCAGAGAGCACACACTATATGCACTGTCCTAAATCAAACCAAAAAATAGTCTAAATGCAAATGCACATGCATGTATTTGTTTTCATCCTTCTTAATGTGTGAATGATAAAAAGAAAGCTAAGCGCAAATCTGAATTATTTTCCAAAGCGACAATTACTAACAAGTTTCTTTTCAAAACAAAATGAGGACAATGACGACACTTTGTTATTTGGAATTGAAAACTTTCTTTTGACACTTGAAAAACTACTAAATCAAATCAAATACAAGAGTAACAGTGTAATCGACTATCAAGAACAACCAGATTCTCTTCTATGACTGAAAACGACACTTGCAACACTTTCAAATCAAGAAACGACAGTACAATTACGCTACTTCTTTGTAAAGGAGAACTGAAAATGACTCAAAAATACATAAAAACATTTACAGTTCTTTGCATAATGGAGGCGGAATAACAGCAAGGAAAGGGGTTTCAAACAGAGGTGTACTGACTATAGGCAGCAAAACTCCTAAATAGAACTGAAAAGAGTGAACATAGAAACCAAACTTTAGGAACAAGGCCTTGTCTGATCAGTGCACCTGTAACACAGTGAAAATGAAATGCAACGCACCTACTACACTCGGGAAGTGCAATGAATTTGAAGTTCATAGAACAAATAGTGCGCTAGACCAGGGATGACACTTTGATTGGATTCCGGGTCACAGTTTGCAGTTCAGTTCAGGTATTTAGGCAGAGCAAGTGGTAATCAGTAAATCAATCACAGGGGTAGATCTAAGGAGGTTACTAGAGCCACCACGAGGGCAATTAGAGAGCTTGTAAATCAATCGTTTAATTCATAAACAAAACCCGGAGATAGACTGAAGCAGCGTTGATCTACTTTGCACTTGCATAGCAAATGTAGTTCAAAGGCTAGCTGGCTTGACTTCAGGCTCCGTCTGTAAGTTTATAAAGTAAACAAATGTAGATGAAAAAACAATCTACTCACTCCCTAGTGGAGTCGCCATTTTGTTATCGGGAAAACTAGTGTCTATACAGAGCTGCTAGTCCCACTAAGGCTGGTAGCTACCTTAGAAACAAACACACTAAAAACTACTTTCGTTTTCCTTTATGAGAAATAGATAAGAGAAGACTAAGGAGACAAACCTCTGTCTTGCGCTTGGTTCCTTGCTTGATTCCTCTCTCTTCTGGTAGGTCTTTGCCACTCTCTTCCTTTTCTACCCAGCTTCAAGGAGTACATGTAGAATCAAAGCAGCATAACACTATCCAAGAACATAGATCTATTATCATAAACAATATAGGATCAGATGTACATTGACCACACAAATGCATAAATCATCAATAATACAAGAATGTGGAGGAAAACTTGAATAGCTTTATTGATAATCAAGAAAGAGCAAAGAGGATTACAACCAATTGTTCTGACCCGGCATCATCCTCTCAGCAAGAAAGCCCTTCTTCACCTCATGAAAAGCTTAGATCACCCAACACTATGATATTGCACCCAAGAAACCAACAACACTTCCTTACAAGATACAAAATTCCAGCCTCTCGATCTCTGGGATGAGGGATCCATATATAGATGTTTGCAAGGGAGGTGAGTCAACTTTTGATATTTGATTAATGTCTTCTCTCTAATAGTTCTTGATTCCACTTGGAGATTGATGATCTCTTACTCATCCCTGGTCGAATTCAGAGAGGCAAGTGTCACAGGAGAGGTTTCTGGAAGATTCCATGCTCCTCCACCTTGTGGATTGACCCTTCCATTTGTCCCTTCTCGCCCACCGCACCCCATAGAAGGGGTTTTTGACATGCATCGCACCTACTATGTGTATTCAGGTGGGATGCAACGCACTTTGCATATGGAGCAGGTGAAATGGTCCAGTTTTGACTAGTTCTGAGTAGTTTTTCATGGATAACTTCTGGGAGATGCTGTAATCAGTTGACCTTGTTCTTTTAGGGGTTGGAACAACACCTTTAGGGACTTAGGAGCCCTTGGTTTATGGACATTTATGCTTGGGGTTGCAGTGCCCAAAAATGTCTATAACAGTTGCCCCATAAAGCATGAGGTCGTTAATCTTTTGATGTCGGGTGAAATGCTTTATCATGAGGATCCGAAGTTTTTTCGAGCCGGAAGGCGACCTGTAATAAGATACAATACAATACATTATTTTCATATCATTTTCATGATCTAGTTGAGGTGGGCATTCCCATGCTCAGCTTTATAAATTCATTTTCATGTACATAGGACAAACAATTGTCTGAGTGTAGACTGATGATTCTGGTAGAGCCATCATCCCATAGATTGGATGATTATCTGTGCAGCAATGATGTACATTTGATGTCTTTATTTTCTTGAATATATATCACAGCCCGGATGGATGAAACTAGATCTGGGGTCTTCAATCTCGTTCGATCTTCACTCAAAGTACAAGTCGATCCATGTGAGAGGTGTTCTGGAGTCGAACATGGAAATACATCGCCTGATTACCAGCCCATGATGTAAGTTGTTAACAGGCGCGAGAGGAATCACCGATAATGATAATGATCCTCAAGGTACTGCAGTACAATTCACGTGGTGTGAATAAGGGACTTGGTGTCGAATACCACACAAAATCTTTTGGTCGAAGGCCGTTGATGCAAACCTGTTGCCGGAAGTGAGAAACTTGCCATTGAGGCATGCAAGCTTCAAAGTACTGAAAGGGTTGTTCCTAGATCGACTTCTTGGATAATGAGCTGATGTTGACAAGAAGAAATCTGTCATAGGAGGGCCTTAGTGAATGCCACATAAGTGACACGGAACGGAGCAAATGTTTTTAATGGAGGTGAAAATGATCTGGTGATATACGGTTCAGGGTGGCGGTCATGAAAGAATGGAGCGAAAATGTATTATAGTGGGTGAGACACAGGTGAATTCTCTGAGCGACTTCTCTTGAACATATCGGCGACACTGACATGATGGATTGGTAGCATTAACCCCAAATGTGGATGGTGTGATGGAACCATGGTGATGTGACCAGTGAATGGAATAACCCAAACCGACTCGGATGCAGAGTTAAAGTGTCATGTTCAAGAGCAACTTGCTACCAACAAAGTTTCTTCAAGTTTTCTTCCCAATTTTTCCCCAGTCATTACTGACCAGTACCTATTTATTTTTGTCAAGCTTGAGGAGGATAACATATGCTTGTTCTATAATTTGCCCTTCAGGCAAACCCATCGCTATGTTTTAATGAGCCTAGAGATAGTGAAACTCGTTCTTGTCTGTTATGGACAAGTTTGTCGCTATTAGGTTTTAATGAGTTTAACGACAAAGATAACTCGGTCCTTTTCAATTTTAGAGAGTCTGAAAAGGGACGTAAAGGAAACTCCAAAAATCCTTTTTCGACATCTAATCCCTTAAGTCCGAAAAAGTATAAAATAATACAAAAGGGATGAATTTTCGGTAATTTTAATGAGCCAAACCGAACAAGTGCTCGATCTTTTTGTGTAATAATCCCTCAGGTCCAAAAAGATTAAAATCTAAAGGAGGGATAGCACTTCCAGTCACTTTAACAAGCTGGAGAGGCCAATGGCTCGGCAATATTCTCACATTTTACGAGTCAGCTGAAAAGAGCTTAAAGGAGACTCGTTTTTTGAGGAACGAGTGATAGATTCGGGTAAGAGCTGATTCCAGGTAAGGTTTGGAATTTTCCAATCATGGCAATGTCACAATGATGGCTAACGAGATCACTCTTCGCAGCTGTTCCTCAAAAGGGGTAAACAATCAAGTGGAGGTGAATGATCGGCCAATACAGAGTGGAGGTGATGATGAGAACACGACCAAGGCTTCAAAGGATAAAGTAATACATTCACGATGGTTATTTACCGGAAATTGGTTCATTTTTTAATGAGCTTAAATGCTGGGGGAAACACTTGCTCATTGCTTATGTTTATTTTTTAACGAGCTTGAATTCTGCGTTAAAACTGCTTGATTAATCCAGTTGCATAATAAGGATGTCTCATATATAAAAACGGCATTATTTCAAAGCTTTGCCCCGCATCCTTTCTTTATGCAAGTTGGGAAGCGACCAATCCTACAAGTTTAAAGGGTTAGAGGACCTATAAATTTAAAAAAATAAACAGTTGCTCTTTGCTTGCATGCCAAAAGGTTTGCATGCCCCCAAGTATAGCGAAGTAGAGTTTCCAGGTTACCCCTCAATTTGCAGACAAAACATTTGTTTTATCAGGAAAGGCCTACCTTTTGAGGTTACCCCTCAATTTGTAGACAAAACATTTGTTTTATCGGGAAATGCCTACCTCAATAGAGGTATCTTATTCCGGTCTAATCCCATTTTCCAAAATGGATGGGTGTGTCAGGCCAGTCATATACTCTCCGCGGAAACCCACCTTATACCCAAGGTTTTCCTGTCGAAACATGCCAGGGTGCATGCCCCCTGGGTTTCAGTCATGCCCTCTGAGTGACTCGCGCTCATCAGGAGGATGGACTAGGGATTGATGAGACACTCCTTGCATGAAAAGACCATTCAGGGTTGGTATATGACTATTTTCTATGTGTGAACCGGGGATTGAAAGCTGGTCTATGAGCTTGACCACTCTTCCTTCGTGCGGAAAACACATTACTCTAAAGAGTGAGGAGACAATGGCTCCCATGCAATAAATATAGTCTCGTCCAAGGAGTAGATTATAATCCAGGGTTCCTTGGACTACCATTATGTTCATGTGAATAGTTTTCCTTCTCAATGTTATCGGCACATCGGGAAGTATCCCTAATGGTCGACTGGTTCCTTTGTCAAAGCCTGTTAGATTTCTCATCTCAGGCAAAAGTGATGGCGAACCAAGCGCTTTCCAAGAAGTTAAGGAAAGGATACTCATAGAAGCCCCTTCATCTATGATGGTACCGGCCATGACCATTCTATATATTTGAGCAATGATTCGGAATGGTACACTAGCCGGTAAACAGGGTCTGCCTAGTAGATTCCAGTCAAAGGAAACAACCAATTTATGAATATATGAAGGAAATTAGAGCACTGTTAGTGATTTCTAAGTAATCACATATTCATAACACTGTAGATAATGGGAAAAGACAACACAAGACATTCATCACATTAAATTCTTTATGATTCTTGAGAAGCAAAGCTAGTACTGTATTACTAAAAACAGAGTCTTTTACATAAAGCCAAATATCAGAGCTTTTCTCAATAAATTTCCAACCCTTAATACATTCGTTCTTCTCCCATATATAGAGTTCATGTATATTCCTTCCTCGAACATGAGGGGAATTCGAATTCCCCCTAATTTAACACCTATTGACACTTAAAACTAATTATTTAATACAAAAGACGGCTAACTAGGAGTCTTAGAGACCTAATACAAACAGGAGTGTAACTCATTATTATGATTACAACAAGCTTATCTAAACATTTAAAACATTCTTTGACACCTATAACTCCATGAAGTCTAATTTAATGGTGCTCATAACCTTCCAGCTGGCCCTTGATGACTCATCCTTTTGTTGTTCCTAGAAACTAGGAGACTGTCCCTTGCTCTGTTCTGGCTGAAAAATAGGTCTTGGGACAGAGCTCATAACTTCTCATAAAAAATGTATTTGGAAAAACTGAAGAAGGATTTTGTGAAAAAATCCATTCTGAACAAAAACCTCTCTTGGTTTTTTGAAACATCTTTCCTACTGCCCAGAATGAGTCTTTGAAAAACAGGTGTAAAAAATATGCTTGTGAAAAACTGCACCTACAACAGTTTCGTAGCGCAAGTTTGATCATTAATTTCTCTCAAATCATAATGGATTTGAAGAAATTGGAATATTTTTCATACTTCAGTATCTTAAGAATGAAAACCTCTTTCACTTTTCAGATATGAGTTTTTAACTGCTCAGGAACGCTTCTATAAATTGATTGGTAAAAACAAGGAGAGAAAGTTCCTCCTTTTTTGCTTTTGGTCTCCACAAGGATCTTCTTTGATTACACAAAAATGTATTGAAGTGCCATATTCTTCATGTGTTGTAGACCTTGTCCATGCACCCGTGTGAAGATAAAACCTCTTTAATGCTGCCTGAAGGATAATGAACAATACTAGCTGTGATCACTTTTATAACAAATGGTTTATGATTCATATATGCTTTTCCTTTGCTCGTTTGCCCTTGCTGGATTGCTTGTATTGTGTAAATGATCTTTCTTCAGAAACTCTTTTTCAAAAATATTTCCCTTTTGTCCCTCAAAATTGGTCAATCTTCCTCAAAATATGCAGCTACAGCAGTTTCGTAGCGCGCTACGAAACTGCTGTGTATTAGGCATCATCTTCAGCAGTTTCATAGCGCGCTACGAAACTGCTGTGTGATCACAAAACACAGTTTCTAATGCCAAAATTTGACTGTATTGAGCTTCTTTATCTTGTAATGAATCTTCTATATGACATGAGGCTATTCAAAACTAAATAACTTGACACCATTCTTTAAGGTAAACTTCAAAAGGTAGTCTATATCAAAATTTAGGATTACCTTACTTGCCTTGCTTGAGCCTTCAAAGAACTCTGATGTATGCTAACCCCGAATTTTCCAAGTGATTCTTACGCATGAAAGGAGCATGAGAATGACCAAGACCAATTCTTCCTTAGCTTACCCTTTTCCTTCGAAATATTTTCAGTGATAACAGTGGCTCCACTTGGGATAGTGTGCCCTTGTGGTACACTAAGAACTCGCAGGTCCAGTGCCTTATCCTCTTATGATAAATGGAAATTTGTTTGGCAAGCATCCCCTTTAAGCTTCTTGGGCCTTCACCTCAGGCTTAAGCTTGATGATCACTGTAGGAGAAAGAAATCTATATCTACTGAAAAATGCTCAGTCAATCCTTGAGCTTATTTTCATTTTCCTACCTACCTACTAGCTGCAATTTCCACTTTAGGTCAACCAACATGATATTTCCAATAAGCCAATCAAGTGTCCTTTCTGATATTGGGGGCTCTTGACTGCATTCGACCTCAAAATAACCATGGTAGTGAGATGACCAAATAACCCATAATATACTTGCTCTTCATAATGCAAATGAAAATGAGAAATTGGTGTGCAAAGCTTGGCCATGTATTCATTTATAGGGTCAAAGAGGACATGGTTATTTTGATGATCATCATAACGTTCTACATCTTTAGACAATTGATTCTCAGCCACACACAATTTCTTTGATATGCTATCCAACTGCCTTTCTGAATGATACCCACAAAGAATGTAATTCTCTTCGTTATAAAGATCATTCTCTGATGCAGGATGCTGCAAGGAATTACAAAAATGAACAACCTTTTCCTTTGCCTGAGGGTCATAAAAAATTTCTTTCAGTATTTCTTCTTGTTGTGTGTAAACATTTTCATATTCATTATGATTCGAAGACTGAGAAGTCTGCTGAATCTCTGCATCAATATCAGAGGATTGAACATGGTTTTCATAAGTAAACCCCTGTTGAGTTTCATTTTGCTTTTCATGGGATGTTATACTTTCTTCTTGGTGTTGAAATGTATTGTTATGAAGAGCCTCTAAAATATATTCATCCATAAATTCATCATCATCATAGAAATCCTCCAAATATTGAATAAGACTCAAAGAATGTTTACAGCAATCTTGGACCAACAACAAGGAGGGTTGACACTCTTTATACATCTCATAGAATTCATCATGAAAACTAGCAAGTGAATATATTGAACCATTTTCAAAACTTTTATACCAAGACCATGATTTTCCTTCTAAAGTGGTCATAAACATCCTCATGAGACAATCCTTAGGAAACTGAACCTTAAGATTGCGTACATGCATATGAAACCTAACCAAATGAAGAGCAGCATTGTCTTTCTTTTCATCTTTGAATATCGAAAGATCCTCTAACCAATCAACCTTTGGCATAGGATTTGGAAAACCAGGGATATGAGACCAATTCATAGGAGCATACCTGGCATTCATTCTTGCAATGGAACTCATCTTGAAACTTCATCAAGCTACTGATCTTCTAGTAGTGGAGTCACCTTCCAATTTCTTATTCGATGTGTGGAGTCGCCAAGGTAGTCTGCAGCCTCAAAAACTTTCTGAGCTCCTACTACCTTCATAAGTTCAGCTTCTTGATTTTGGGAATGAATAATCTTTAGACTCTCGGCAAATGCACCAAAATGTTATCTCAAAATTAGACCGTGATAGGCTGGTGATCAGGTAGACTTTAAGTAACTATTTGAAACCTACTTTAGGCTAAGGCTTAGCCTCCCCAACCTGAGAGGGCTCTCTCAAAGGATTAATTGGGTGCTACGCGCTATGCTTGCGAGGTGGTGGGGTACGCGTAAAGGGATCTTTGATGACTGGCGTGAATGTAGAAGGATGATGTGCATGCATTTTTGGAAGCCTAGTATGTGACTAACAAACAAGTATGATGGACGGGATGATCTGCGCGCACACCTAGCCAAGTGGACGAAGGTCTATGGAGAAAAGCCACAACCTGAGTGGGTGCACTTGTTCTGTCATACTCTAGATGTTATACCCATGAATTGGTATATATAGACAGAGCTCCGCCATGGGATAGGTGAATGGGATATCCTACGCGAAGGGTTCATGCTGACCTTCAATTTTGAGGATGGATGGGGGGACAGTATTGATGAAGCATTACAATAGATAAAAGTAGCCATCTTTAGGATACTGTAAGAGCCTTTAGCCCTAAGTTAGCTTGAATGGGCTACTCAGCTGAGTTGCATGCTAGAATGTTATAATGTAACTGCTAAAGAGGAGGATGAGGATCCGAGGAATATTAACATTCCAAAGACAGAAGTTCATTGCAAGGTTCAAGGACCACAGATTGAGAACCTTGACGTAACCGCGCTGGTAAAAACGAAGCAAGTGAACATTAGTACGGAGGCTGAACCTAAGTTTGCAAAGCTTGGTGACTACTGGGATGACACGATGGTGGATAAGGTCGCTGAGTTACTCCGCGAGTACCAAGACTTGTTCCCGACCAAGTTTACGGAGTTAAAGGGAATCATTAGAGATTTAGGAATGATGAGGATCATGTTAAAGCCTTACGCGAAGCCAGTTAAGCAATGGCCTTACCACTTAAATCTGAAATACAAGGAGAAGGTTTGCGTATGATCTGGAATTTATCCAAGATAAAGAATGAAAGGTATTACAGACTCATGTGCATGGATGTGCCTATGTTACATTATGCAATGGATCGATAAGATTGCGAAATACATAGACACTGAGGCAATCAGAGAAAACATAATAGTCAAACATGTAAACAAAAAAAGTTTAATAAGGAGTTCACCCAATGCTCCTGGGCTACATCTCTTGGTCTAGCCTTTCAATGGTGGCCTCTCTATTATGTTTTCAAACAGAGTTTTACAACAATGAGCTAGATTCGAGTCTCACTAACAGAATGGAGTGCATAGACTCTTCTTACTGAAACTCAACCTCTGAGGGTCACATTAGTATGACAGGCCTATACCGAGGAGCTTTCTTGAACCTCCCAAGCCTTTAATGGAGTCCACAAACTCTCTGGCTCTCTCTGGCTCTATTTGACTTGATGCTGCCTTCAGGTCAGCTCAGCTTCTACTCTCTATTCTCTTCTATTAGCTTTCTGTGTCTCTGTGTGTTGCCCCTCTGTATGCTGCCTCCTTCTCTACTTCTATCAGTTCATGGCTTTAAAGCCATTCTTCTCTTTGACTGCTCGTTTCCGCTTCCCAGCCTTCTGGTTTCCTTTCCTTTGTCCATTCGAATTCCTCTGCTCTGCGTCATCATCACTGGGTAATGCCTTGCAGGTGTGTGGCCACGTGTTTGCTAACGAACTGGGTGTCAGATTCCCTGAATCATATTCGAATGGTCGTTAAATCTGTTTGCTTCAAGATCACCCACTAACAAGAATTTTTTGCCAAATCATCATCGACATCGGACGTCAAATCCCTATCATCTTACTTTTTGACATGTCAAATCTGGTCGGTCATCAGGCCACATCTCCGCCGTTGATCTGGACCCCCTAGATCCTACGGTCGTCCTTCATATTGGGCGAACAAGTCGCACGATGTTTACCCATCCAATGTGGGTGGTTTTCTCTCTCTTCCGTTGGATGCGTGTTGCTCAATGTGTGGCATCGGGCGAGACTCAACCAAAACTGCTTATCAACTCGAAGCCTTCCGATATCCTGTCGATTTTGGGGAATCCCGCACTATGGAACTGAAACAATTACTTTTTCGAGTTTTATAGCGGTTTCAGGTCCGAGCGTTTCGGGGCTTTCCTTCACTGAGGGGGATGCGTTATCAGAATCCACCTCTGTTTCCTGAATTAGCCTCCGGTTTTGCCAGTTTTGTGCCTTTCCGCTTTACCATGGGCCAATGGTCTACGCGCTTGACCAAGGGTCCTCATTGCTCCTCTCTGGCCACTACTACAATTGTTATGAGGATTCCTTCTGATAGCTTCAATCTTTTCTAGGAATTGAATCTTTTAGCATAATTTGAAACAATCATGAAAACTTAGAGAGTTTTAGGATCCAATTTGGATCACAACCTTCCCACTGAAAAAATATTTTGGACCACCAAAAGTTAGTTTTCTTTCAAGCAACAATCAAGTGAGGGTATTGCTTCCTCGCTTGCTCAATTTCTATCCATTTCACACTGCTTGGTTTTGAACCTTTGAGTCTGATCCTAAGGCACTCGACATCCCCTCTATGTGTAGTTCTTACCTTCCTGTCCAGAACTGTATCTTCCTGCAACTCATTAAGATATTCAGGTAACAGATCATCAATAGAAGGCAATTGACTCTTCTCTTCAGGATCTTCAATTAATGAAGGTTAAAATAGTCTCAGGTTGTCTGCATTAACAACTGAGTAGATCTACATGTAAGCTGGTAGATCAAAGCGAAAAGAATTCTCACTAATTTTCTCAAGTATCTTGAAAGGTCCATACCTTATTGGCTTCAGCTTCTTACCTTCACCTTGCATCCTGTCTTTGCTGATATACAGCCAGACTTGGTCACCAACTTGGAAACTATGCTCCATCTGATGCTTTTCATGCCTTGCCTTGTACTTGGCTTGGCTCTTTTCTAGCTGTTCCTGTACTGCCTGGTGAATCTCTTGGATTTGTTCAATGAACTTGGTTTCTTTTTCCACATCACTGTTTCCATCAACTGCTATGTCTTTACTAAAGACAAAATCCAAGGGAGACCTTGGTGTGAAACCAAAACAGGTCTCAAAAGGAGATCTCTGTATAGAATAATGTTTAGCGTGGTTGTAAGCATGCTGCGCAAAGAATAAATGTTCATCCCAAATTTTGGGATGCTTGCTGCAATAGCCTCTGAGAAACCAGATCATTGTCCTATTGACCACTTCTATTTGACCATCTGTTTGTGGATGAAAATATGTGCTTTTATTTAGCCCGGTGTCCATCACTTCCCACAAGCTTGACCAAAATTTCCCAACCAATCTGGTATCTCGATTAGATATTATGGAAGTGGGTAATCCAAAATGAACCCATACATGTTGAAAGAAAAACTTTGCAGTTTGTTCAACTATTATTCATTTGTTACAAGGTATTAAAATACACAATTTGCTAAATCTATCCACAGCAACATATAAATAGTCATGACCTTTCCTAGATTTAGGCAGTCCTCCAACAAAGTCCATGGAAACACTTTCCCAAGGATGAGAAGGAACTGGTAGTGGAGTGTACAAGCCTAGTTTTCTATTGTCGGGCTTGCTTTTAGCACACATGGTGCACCCTCTTACATATCTAGAAACTGTCTCATTCATTTTCGCCCAATAACAAAATCTTTGTAGTTGTGCAACCGTTTTACTTACACCAAAGTGACCTAATATTAGAGAAGTGTGTGCTTCTTGAATTATCTTTACTCTTTCAGTTTGTGGAATTCATAGCTTCCCACAATGATACAAGAGTTGGTCCTTAGTATGATAATCCAATTCTTCTACTCATTTGCCTTGACTCAAATTTGCATATACATCTTTAAAATCTATATCTTGAGCATATCGTTCAATGTAGCTTTCATGCAATACTGAATTATGCTTAAGTATAGTAGATGCATTTATAATTGGTCTAGATAACATATCTGTAACTTTATTGTGTATGCCCTTTTTATATCTGATGACTAAATAAAACTGTTGTAGAAAACCCATCCATCTATAGTGCCTTGATTGTTGCAACTTAGTTTGGGAGTGAAGATATTGAAGTGGTTGATGATCAGTATGTATAACTGTCTCTTTGCCCATTAAGTAATGTTTCCACTTTTTCACACTCTGTACTAATGCATACAATTCTTTATCATATGTGGGATAGTTAATTACTACAGAATTAAACGTCTCAGAATGATAACATATGGGTTTACTGTGCTGCATCAACATTGCTCCCATGGCATAGTCACTGGCATCTGTTTCAATCTCAAATGGTCTTTGAAGATTGGGTAGTGCTAGTACTGGTGCTGTACTAATCTTTTCTTTCAAGGTGTCGAAGGCTTTTTGATGTTTGCCTCCACACTGAAACACCCCGTTCAATCCTGTTAAAGCATGTAAGGGAGCTGCAATCAAGGAAACGTTAGAAATAAACTTTCTCCAATATTGTGCTACTCCTAAGAAGCTTCTAACCTCTATAGTAGATTTGGGCTTAGGGCAGTTTACAATGACTGCACCTTAGAGGGATCTATCTTCAATTCACCACCCCCTACTATATGTCCCGAATAATTCAAAGATGTTTTGCCAAATTCACATTTTGAGAGTTTAACATAAAGTTTTTCCCTTTTCAAAACATACAGTGTCTGCTTAACATGATTTAAATGTTCTTCCCACATTTTGCTAAATATAAGAATGTCATCCAAATATACAATAACAAAATCATCAAGAAAACATCTGAGTACATCATTCATTACTCTCATGAAAGTAGCAGGAGCATTAGTTAAGCCAAAAGGCATAACCAACCACTCATACAATCCCTGCTTTGTTTTGAAAACAATCTTCCATGCATCTTGTTCTACAACTCTAACCTGATGATAGCCACTATGCAAGTCTAACTTGGGAAAAATAAACATCTTTTTTCAATTGTTCTAATAGATCATCTATGCGAGGAAGGGGATAACGATTTTTTATCGTTATCTTATTCAGTTCTCAGTAATCAATGCACATTCTCCATGAGCCATCTTCCTTTTTCACCAAAACAATTGGACACCCACATGGTGATGTGCTAGGTCTGATGAACCCCTTCTCAAGTAACTCTTGTACCTGCTTCTTGATTTATACATTATCTAAAGCAGACAACCTGTACATTCCAATTTTGGGCAATGGAGCATCTTGCTGCAAATTAATATCATGCATTATTTCCTTTTTGGGTGGTATACCTTTAGGTTCTTGAAACAATACATCATATTCTGAAACAAATTTTTCTAAATCATCTTGCTGTTTAGCATCACAGCCCTTAAATACATTGTTTTTATCAGGTTTCTTTTCCTTTACAACCATCAGTAAAAATTGTTTGCATGAATTTACAATTCGTTTCATTTGCCCTAAGTTTATGAGAGTATAATTATTCTTGAGCTTATGAGCTCTTACAATATATTCGATTCCATCTTTAACAAGTAGATACTTGTTCTCAGCTCTATAGAAAATAGCTTGTCTATCATACAAGTAAGGACTTCCTAAAACAATTCCACATAAATCCAAAGAAACTATATCTAACTCAACCCCATCTACAAATGCTGACCCAAAAGAAATCTTAAGTTTGCATTGTCTAGTCACTTGTAGCTTTGCTTTATCACATAGCCAACCTAATGGATATTGTTTCTTGTGAGGTGTGGTTAGTAATCCCAACCTCTTTACAATTGCTTCAGAAATTAAATTTACTTGTGAACCACTATCAAACAAAGTATAAATCTTTTGATGATTGGAAATAACTCGAATATGAAAAGGCTCATGTATTTTTCTCTCATTTTCTTCATTATCAGTAGATTGTGCAGAATTACTATTAGATGCTTCAGAATTTTTACCTTTTATACCTATGGCTGCGATTGTTGCTTCATCTCCTGAGTCTGACCCCAAATCTTTTTGAATAGTTGCAGCAGTATTCTTCTTCTTGCCCTCAAACTTCTTAGGTTTCAGCTCTGGATGCAGAATCTTGCAGTGTTCATCATCATGCCCATCCTTCTTACAGTAAGTGCATGAGAACTTGTTTTTCTGTACAGTGTTTCTCTTCCTCTCTACATATTTCTATTTTCTTTTCTCCTTATTTTTCTTACAGTGGGTTGGGATGATCCCCCAACTTCTGGGTTCCCATTCTTACCTCTAGCTTCAAGATTCGTAGCCTGAACGGATACTTCATCTATACTAGTGGGATTAAACATGAGGATAGTGTGCCTCATGTAGCTGTGTAGAGCACCTATATACTTCAACAGAGTCTCAAATGAGTCTAAATAAATTCCTAGAATCAAAGCTCTTTTCCTAAATTCTTTGGTGTAACCTTGTACACTTTGCCCTTTTAGTTGTCGAAGAGTTTGCCAGCTCATCATGGCTTACTGCATGTAGGCTAGTGGATATAATTTCTTTTTAATTGCAGAAACAAATTCACTCCAGAAAGAAAGAATCTTACCATGTTTCTTCATGTCAGCTTGTGTCCTACCATACCAAGGCAGTGCCTCTAAGGCGTAGGCTGGCCAGCTGAATCTTACTCTTGTCTAAGTCAATGCTCTGCACTCTGCAATAAACATCAATTTGTTTGATCCAATTATCCAGCTTCTTTGTTGGCATTATGATACAAGTGTTGTCCTTGATGGCAACTCACTCAGAAGTAGGTACAAGTGATGGCAACTTAATCAGAGGACAGATCTTAGTACAGCAGGACAAGAAAGAGATATACGCAGGTTCATTAAGGAAAATCAGCGTATACACATAGGTTGGCTTCAGTAAAAGCACGTACATGTGAAAATGTACCTTTGGTCCGTGGCGGTTTGTCCTTGGAAATTGTGCCTATGGTTTTGGACCATGGTGTCTCGACAGACGTGTCGATCCTTAGTTTTGAAGTTGATGGTATTGTATTACTATGGTTTTGGACCGTGGTATTGTGAAGGGCCTAAGGCTATATAAGGAGAAGATCATTAGGCAAAGAGTGTAAGCAATGTGTGTCTGACGAAGTGAGAAGATCTGGTATTGCTGGTTATCTGTTCGGGACGCTTGGCAAGGGTCGGATCTGACAGCGAAGGTATAAGTAATTATTTCTAGATCTGCACGCGGGTTTCCTTTGGAGAAAGTGCGTATACACGCGGTTTTGGTATAGCGAAGTAGCGTATGCATAATAAGATTTGATATTTTAGGTTGCTGTTGATTCTGGTGGTTGTTGCAGAGTTCTGGGCTCTGGTTTGTGTTCTGTGTTCTTGATGACAGGGTTTCAGTGATTCAGTATTGGGTGATTTAGAGAATTATGATGCAAGTATAAGTTGATGATTGTATTGAAGCAGTGTTTGTTTTGTACACATGGATCTAGTCTGAAAATTGATGAAACGTGGTCCTTGAAGGAAAGAAGGTTGTAGCCTTCTGTAGGGTCAGCACCTACGTACTAGTAAATGGATCGGCTAGTACAAGAGCTGAGGGGGTTGTAGCTCCCTTCCAGAAGTAGCTAAAAACGAGAGAGGGTTGTAGCCCTCTGCAGGTTCTAGCCTGCGTACTGGTAAAGGACTGCACCAGTACATTGTAAAAGAAGTTTCTTATTAAAGAAGAAAGAGACGAATTGCAGCAGGTGGTTTTCACCCACATTGGGTTTCCACCTTATATCATGGTGTTCATGTGTGTGGCTTTTATGTGATGATCTGTTCTGTTATACTGCACCTGTTTACTGTCAATGTGGTTAATAATGTTCTGATGCATTTACTGAAGATAAGCTAACTGAATCATAAGATTTATGGATATACGCTAGTTACTTTAGACACAATAGCGTGTAAACGCGGGTTCACTTAACTGAAGTAGCGTATATGTTTCTGAGCATGAAATTTGAAAAGTTTTATTGATCTGATAATACTGATTCACCCCCCCCTCTCAGTATTATTTCCAACAATTGGTATCGGAGCCAAGTGCTTCAGAGGAAGCTTGATCGCTTGAAGGAAAAGATCCATCAGAATGGCTAATCCAGAAAGAGAGGCACACATCAGGCCACCAGTCTTTGACGGGAACAATTTTACCCACTGGAAGATAAGAACCACTGCATATCTACAATCACTTGGAGCAGAAGTTGGGGAATCGTAGAAGGAGGATACAAATTCCCATCAGCAACTCCTACAGATCCAGCAGAGAAAAAGCAATATGAGCTCAATGCCAAAGCTGTTACTATCCTATTGAGTAGTTTGACACAATCAGAATTTATGAAGATCATGCATTTCAAATCAACTAAGGAAATATGGGACAAAATCGTTACAAGCTACCAAGGAGATGATCAGGTAAAAAGAGCAAAGCTTCAAACTCTCAGAATCCAGTATGAAAATCTTAAGATGTATAGTAATGAAAGCATAGCTAATTATTTCCTGCGTATGGATGAGATTGTAAATTGTATGAGGGATCTGGGTGAAGAATTTAAGGAAGTTGTCTTAGTTGAAAAGGTTTTGAGATCTCTGTCTGCTAAATTTGATTCTAAAGTATCTGCCATAGAAGAAAAGGAGAATGTGCAGAAAATCACCATGTCACAGCTTCACGGGATCTTAATTGCTTTTGAAATGCGACAAGAAGTACCATCAGAAGCCGCATTCGAAGCGTCAGAGGAAGAATATGAGGTAAATTTTGTCAAGAATCTTGAACGGGGAACTGGACGGTTCAAAGGTAAGCTACCTTTCAAATGTTTTCTATGTGGTAGAGTTGGTCACTATGCTGCTAGATGCTCTCATAACAAAGGAAAGATATCTGAAGAAGATGGTAGAAGCTATTATACCCATATTAAAAGTTCATTCAATGATAGTGAAGATATTAGAAGTCTCATGGCACATGAAAAGAAGAATGCTTCATCCAATAATAGTGAAGATATTAGAAGTCTCATGGCACATGAAAAGAAGAATGCAGAAACTGAAGAAGTTACCAAATTAAATGAACAATTGGAGACAAAAACCAGGGTAAGAGAGCAATTGCAGGATATAGCAAAGGAGCAGAGCATAACAATTCAGAGACTTGAATCAAAGATCCTCTCTCTAAAAGAAGATCTTAAAAAATCAAGAGAACAGAACAGAG
The DNA here is from genome assembly GCA_031772625.1 of Pinus tabuliformis. Lineage (NCBI taxonomy): Eukaryota > Viridiplantae > Streptophyta > Pinopsida > Pinales > Pinaceae > Pinus > Pinus tabuliformis. Next base: position 112,123,070 of record CM062820.1, on the reverse strand, counting down.
AAGCTCTTGAAGATCAAGAACATGAAGTGATCAAACTAAAGCGACAAGTGGAAGAAGGAAGAAAAGTTGAAGAAGACCTAAGGAATCAGTATCTGGAAAAGGAAGAACAACATCAAGTTGAGGTAAATATCTTGAAAGGTAAACTAGAAGAAAAGGATAAGCTTTTACGATTTCAAGATAGTACTAAAGTCTTGGATGATATTCTTAATAGTCAAAGGTCTCCTGCTATCAAAACTGGTCTTGGTTTTCATGAATATGTTGAAGGTGAATCTAGTTCACAAGGTGAGGCAAGAAACTCTAATGAGAAATCTGAAATGCTCAACAAGGAACAACCAAGGAAAGAAATTCCTCAAGGAAGATCCTTTACTCCTAACTATGGACATGATAGACGATTATTTCCTCTACTGAATAATATTGAATGTTATGTATGTCATAATCTTGGACATGTTGCAGCCAGATGTAGAAGTAGAATGGTTCAAGACCATTACAAAAGATCATCGCATCCCAGGTATTTCAGAGGATATTGCTTTGCCTGCAATGCATATGGACACAAAGCAATTGATTGCGATAGAAGGAACATGAAATATGTAAGATGTTATACATGCAACAAATATGGGCATAAAGCAAGGGAATGCAGGAGCAGATTTCAAAATTCAAAACAAGAGGACCATACATCATCACAGTTCCAGGAATTGAAGAAGACAGAGACAGAAAGGTGTGGCATAACTCAGTCAGCTGACACAGGGAATCTGAAAGTGATGAATTTCAGTATTCCATATTGCATACGCTGATATAATGAAGACAAGTCACGTATATACACGAGTTACAGGCTGCAAAGTCGCGTATATGTAGAAAGGGCAGAAGAACAGACCTAGGAAATGGTTCAGTCATGGTTGGCTCACGCTCAGGGGGAGCATATACTTCAAATAATTCATTGTTGGCATTATGGTTAGAAGTTGCTGATGAAACTAAATGATACATCTTGTTGTTTGATCAAAGGAATGGTATTGCAGGCTTATGCGTATGGTACAGATCATATATGATAAATGATAGTTATTGCTGGTCTTAGAACCTGCATCTGCTCAGGGGGAGCATGGATGGATTGATACAACTTGGCATATACAAAGGGGAGCCAAATCAGAAACTTCAGCATGTACTCAGGGGGAGTATGGACAGCAGAAGGTATACCAAAGAAGAGAATATCTTGGTCTGCCCTTTGCCCTTGATGTCAAAGGGGGAGAGTGACTTGGTGTGGTGGTTGCCATCAAGTCCAAAGGGGGAGATTGTTGGCATTATGATACAAGTGTTGTCCTTGATGGCAACTCACTCAGAAGTAGGTACAAGTGATGGCAACTTAATCAGAGGACAGATCTTAGTACAGCAGGACAAGAAAGAGATATACGCGGGTTCATTAAGTAAAATCAGCGTATACACGCAAGTTGGCTTCAGTAAAAGCGTGTACATGTGAAAACGTACCTTTGGTCCGTGGCGGTTTGTCCTTGGAAGTTGTGCCTATGGTTTTGGACCATGGTGTCTCGACAGACGTGTCGATCCTTAGTTTTGAAGTTGATGGTATTGTATTACTATGGTTTTGGACCGTGGTATTGTGAAGGGCCTAAGGCTATATAAGGAGAAGATCATTAGGCAAAAAGTGTAAGCAATGTGTGTCTGACGAAGTGAGAAGATCTGGTATTGCTGGTTATCTGTTCGGGATGCTTGGCAACGGTCGGATCTGACAGCGAAGGTATAAGTAATTATTTCTAGATCTGCACGCGGGTTTCCTTTGGAGAAAGTGCGTATACACGCAGTTTTGGTATAGCGAAGTAGCGTATGCATAATAAGTTTTGATATTTCAGGTTGCTGTTGATTTTGGTGGTTGTTGCAGAGTTCTGGGCTTTGGTTTGTGTTCTGTGTTCTTGATGACAGGGTTTTAGTGATTCAGTATTGGGTGATTTAGAGGATTATGATGCAAGTATAAGTTGATGATTGTATTGAAGCAGTGTTTGTTTTGTACACATGGATCCAGTCTGAAAATTGATGAAACGTGGTCCCTAAAGGAAAGAAGGTTGTAGCCTTCTGTAGGGTCAGCACCTACGTACTAGTAAATGGATCGGCTAGTACAAGAGCTGAGGGGGTTGTAGCTCCCTTCCAGAAGTAGCTGAAAACGAGAGAGGGTTGTAGCCCTCTGCGGGTTGTATCCTGCGTACTGGTAAAGGACTGCACCAGTACATTGTAAAAGAAGTTTCTTATTAAAGAAGAAAGAGACGAATTGCAGCAGGTGGTTTTCACCCACATTGGGTTTCCACCTTATATCATGGTGTTCATGTGTGTGGCTTTTATGTGATGATCTGTTCTGTTATACTGCACCTGTTTACTGTCAATGTGGTTAATAATGTTCTGATGCATTTACTGAAGATAAGCTAACTGAATCATAAGATTTATGGATATACGCTAGTTACTTTAGACACAGTAGCGTGTACACACGGGTTCACTTAACTGAAGTAGCGTATATGTTTATGAGCATGAAATTTGAAAAGTTTTATTGATCTGATAATACTGATTCACCCCCCCCCCCTCTCAGTATTATTTCCAACATTATTTTCATTCAACTCTCCATCATATATTGGTAAATCAAATTTAACATCAAATTTAATCAAAGATGTCTTCTTTTTATTTTTAGGGCTATTAGGAGGAGTGATAAATTTTTATTCTTTCCCTTTGCCTTTGGAGTGATCATGGAGGAGAGATTCTTCTACTTCTTTGTCTTGTTTGGAGCTTGATGAATCTTCATCCCTATGTTTCTTATAGTCCCTATACATTTCCTCCACCATGGATTTTAGGGTCATAAAACTATCCATGAATTGGGGGTCTGATTCCAAGGGATTTTCTCCTGACATTTTCCTCTTAGAATAGACTCTTCCAATTTCTGGGTTAGTTTTAGCCAATTCTCCTTATCCCAATTTAAGCTTTGATCTAGTTAGCATTCAACATCAAAATCCAGCACAAGCTTGTCTAACCTTAATAAACTTGAGCTCTTATACCACTTGATCTAGAATTTATCCAAGATAAAGAATGAAAGGTATTACAGACTCATGTGCATGGATGTGCCTATGTTACATTATGCAATGGATAGATAAGATTGTGAAATACATAGACACTGAGGCAATCAAAGTAAACATAACAGTAAAACATGTAAACAAAACAAGTTTAATAAATAGTTCACCCAATGCTCCTGGGATACGTCCCCTGGTCCAACCTTTTAGTGGTGGCCTCTCTATTATGTTTTCAAGCAAAGTTTTACAACAGTGAGCTAGATTCGAGTCTCACTAGTAGAATGGAGTCAGTAGGAATGGAGTGCACAGACTCTCTTTATTGAAACTCGACCTCTGAGGGTCACAGTAGTATGACAAGCCTATACCGAGGATCTTGCTTGAACCTCCCAAGCCTTCAATGGAGTACACAGACTCTCTATCTCTCTCTGGTTCTATCTGGCTCAATGCTACCTTCAGGTCAGCTCGGCTTCTACTTTCTATTGTCTGTTATTAGCTTTCCGCATCTCTGTGTGTTGCCCCTATGTATGCTGCCTCCTTCTCTCCTTCTATCAATTCATGGCTTTAAAGCCAGTCTGCTCTTTGACTGTTTGTTTCCGCTTCCCAGCCTTCTGGTTTCCTTTCCTCTGTTCATTCTAATTCCTCTGCTCTGTGTCATCATCACTGGGTAAAGCCTTGCAGGGAGGTGGCCACCTGTTTGCTAACGAAATGGGTGTCAGATTCCCTGAATCATATTCGAATGGCCATTAAATTTGTTTGCTTCAAGATCGCTCGCGAACACGAATCGTTTCCCAACTCATCATCCACGTGGGACATCAAATCCCTGTCATCTTGCTTTTTGACCTATCAAATCCAGTCGGGTTTTGGGCCGCATCTCCACTGTCGATCTGGACCCCCCAGATCCTATGGTCGTCCTTCATATTGGGCAGACAAGTCACACGACGTTTACCCGTCCGATGTGGGCAGTTTTCTCTCTCTTCCACCGGACGCGTGTTGCTCGATGTGTGGCATCGGGCGGGACTCAGTCAAAACTGCTTACTGCCTTTAAGCCTTCTGATATCTTGTCGGTTTTGGGGAATCCCGTTCTACGGAACCAAAACAATTACTTTTCTAAGTTTTATAGTGGTTTTGGGTCTGAGCATTTTGGGGCTTTCCTTCTCTGAGGGGGACGCCCTGCGATACGTGATTAGTGCTTAGCACTAATCACGTATCAGAATCCACCTCTCTTTCTCGAATTAGCCTCCGGTTTTGCCAGTTTTGTGCCTTTGTGCTTTACCATGGGCCAACGGTCTACGTGCTTGACCGAGGGTCCTCGTTGCTCCGCTCTGGCCACAGCTGCAATTGTTAAGAGGATTCCTTCTGATAGCTTCGATCTTTTCTAGGACTTGAATCTTTTAGCATAATTTGAAACAGTCATGAAAACTTAGAGAGTTTTAGTATCCAATTCGGATCAGCGTAGAACTAGACAAAATGTTCACAGCAAGAATCATTGAGCCGGTGGAAGAATCCAATTGGGTAAGTCCAATGGTGGTGCAGGAAAAGAACCACAAGGATGAGATAAGAATATGTGTGGATCTCAGAAAATTGAATGATGCTTGTGTGCATGATCCATTCCCAATTCCGTCCACAGATGAGGTGTTGGACAATGTCAGTGGGCAGGAAGCATATTCTTTCACTGATGGGTTCTCAGGGTACCACTAGATCAAAATCGTGCCGGAGGATAGGAGAAAGATAACCTTTGTGACTGAGTGGGGTTGCATTCAATACACTATCATGCTGTTTGGGTTGAAGAACGCGTTGGCCATATTTTCGTGCATGGTTGTTATAGCATTCAAGGAATATATTCATAAGTCCTTGGAGGTTTATTTTGATGATTGGACTGTATTTGCGCTGGTTAAGTGCCATGTAGTGAGCTTACGCTTGATGTTGGATACCTACCAAAGATACCAAATCATGCTTAGCCTCAAGAAGTGTGTGTTTCTTGTTCCTTTTGGAAACCTATTGGGACATGTGGTTTGAAAAAAGGGACTCATGGTAGATCCCGTGAAGATTTTGGTGATTCTGAATTTGGAAGCACCGCGAAGTGTGAAACAGCTGCCTGCTACGCTAGGACATAAAGGGTACTACAGAAAGTTTATCAAAATTTATGCCCAAATCATTGCGCCGATGGAGAAACTGTTGAAGAAGGATGTTATATTCTGCTGGAACGATGACTACAAGAAAAGGGTGGATATATTGAAGGAAAAGATGGTTACTGCACCGATTCTTGTCTTCCCAAACTAGGACAAAGAGTTTCATGTCCATTTTGATGCGTCATGTATAGCGTTGGGAGTGGTACTAACACAAGATGGTGGAGAGCGCTTGGATCACCTTATTGTGTTCAAGAGTCGTATATTGTTTAAAGCAGAAAAGGTCTATTCCACCACTAAACACGAGGGACTGGATATGGTGTATGCACTCTAGAAGTATCAACACTACTTGTTGGGAGGTCACTCTAAGATGTATACAGATCATTCCACACTGAAGTACTTGGTCAATAAACCTGTGTTAGGGGGTTGCATATACAGATGGATTCTATTGTTCCAAGAATATGACTTTGAAGTTGTTGTGAAACTTGGACGATTGAACCTGAGACCAGATCACCTGTCGCGCATTGAGATAGGAGAGGAACCTACTAGTCTAGAAGAAGGATTACCAACGCGTAGCTCTTTTCTATGCCCATAGTAGATGGACATTTTGAAGATATAATTCACTTTATCTTGACTGGAACTGCGCTGAAAGGATACTCTGTCCAACAGAAGAAGGACCTAGAGGTGTGCGCGACAGATTTCCTTGTCATTGCAGGGCATCGATATAAGATGGGGAATGATGAGATACTGGGAAGGTATGTACCTAAATTTGAATGAAGAAATATCCTCACAGACGCTCATGGTGGCGCTGTGGGAGGACATTATGCAGGAAGAGCGACTGGGCAGAAGATTATCTGCACAAGGTTGTGGTGGCTGACCATTCATTAGGACTCAAAAGCACATTGCAAGGCTTGTGATGTATGTCAAAGAACAGGTAAACCATTGCAAGGGGGCAAGATGCCTCTGATTCCGCAAATGATGTTGCATCGCTTTGAAAAGTGGGTGATCGACTTCGTAGGACCTATCAAACCTCAAGGAAAATGGGTGCAAGATATATTATCACTGCGACAAAGTACTTGACTCGTTGGGCAGAAGCGTAGTCGGTAAAAGATTGCACAGTTGTGATAGCTGTGAACTTTCTGTTTCAATATGTATTGACACGATTTGGATGTCTAAAGATCTTGATGAATGATCGTGGTACACATTTCCTGAATGAGATGAGTAGCGCTCTAACAGAAGAATTTTAGGTGTATCATGATAAGAACACACCATATCACCCACAAGCTAACATGACAGTAGAAACGTTTAACAAAGTACTGGAGATTGTGCTAACCAAGGTATGCAATGCGCAACGAAGTGATTGGGACCTATGCATACCTACAATATTATGGGCTTATAGGAGGACATGCACGAAACTTACGGGAAAGACACCATTCAGGTTGGTCTATGGAGTGGAAGTTGTACTGCCGATGGAATACATCATCCCTAGTCTGTGCATAACAGTGCTCACAAGTATGATGGACCGCGAAGCCCTAGAGGAGAGGCTTGCATAGCTGGAGGAACTCGAGGAAGAATGATTTTTGGCTGGCTTTCACCAACAGGTACAGAAGCAGCGCGAAAAGGCCTAACACGATCAACATATTAAGTTGCGCACCTTCAAGGTGAACAATTTGGTGTTACTGTATGATAGTAAGTTTGATAAATTCATGGAAAAACTCAGAATGCATTGGCTGGGACTGTTTATTATTAAGGAGGTCACATACAGAGGCGCGGTGTAGTTGGTAAAGTTAAATGGAGAACCTTTCCCAGGAAAAGTGAATGGCAGTCAGTTGAAGCCATACACGAGTGGCCCGACTATCTGACTAGCTAACAGAAGCATAGTCTTAGTGCTCCATGCAGCTAAAAGAAGGCGCAGGACTATAAACAGGTTCGGGGAAGTAGTTCAGCTACAACAGTCTCTAAACAACGTGTCTAGCAAGTACTGTAGGCAGCTTCTTAGTCTGCTGCCGATCTTTCAGCAGTCTAGGTAGAGTTGGGTGGTCTTCACGTGATGATCTCCGCACCGATAAAGTGACTCGAGGGCAAGTCACGATGTTTGTGTTGGGGGCCTGTTGGGTGCAGGATCCGCCAAGGGAATTTTTGGGTCTTAAAGCCCAGATTTTAGTCAAAAGATATCAACCTGATGTAAAGACTCCGCATTCTATGGGCACGAAGCACGAAGTTTGTACATGAGTAATAGGGTTGTCTGCCCTTAATTTTGTAATGTAATGTCGGCTTTAGAGATCTACCCATGGTCCACGGACCATGGGATTGTATAAATAGAGCGAGGCTCTAAGTTGTAAAAGAAGTAGAGAATGAAGGATGAAGAACTGAGCCTTGTCTAAAGTGTAGAGTCGAGTCTTTGGGTCATAGAGTAGGAGAAGGCTCTGCAACTAAGTGCACAAAGGCCCAACAATCCGTAGCTAAATGCACGAACCCCTGCAGCTGAGTGCCCAAGGTGAGTCGAGTCTGTAACCATTTAGGAATTAATAAAGAGAAGTTTCGCATTAATTATGTGTATCTATTCCCTGTTTTTATGCTTTGAGTATATTGGGTATGAATTGCATTTTCATTGTTTATATGATGCGCAAACTTATATGGTTGTGTTGATTAAGTAAATGTGAGATAAGTATCTGTTTACGCAAAGATAACTAAAAATTTCAAGAAGATAAGCAAGATCCGCAGTGCAGCTCGGGGAAATAGCTTACATTGATGCCGTAAGCAGCGCGAAAGCACCTCAGCCCCTGGTGAGGGCTGCACGAAGGTAGTTACAATAGATAGCAAATGTATCGCAGGTTAGGATAGCGCGCGAAGTGGCTTGCGCGAAGGTATTCACGGTTGGACTAAATCGGCCCCTCCGACATCTCGAGGGTGTAGAAACTTGGTTCCGACATCCCCCCATACTGCTTCGGCTGAGACTTCAGTTTGCACCCCGCGGGCTGACACCAAAAGGGCCAGTAGTGTAGGGATTTCTTTGCCTAATTAACTTTGAACTTGGGTCAGGCCCCCTCAAGCCAACATAAGACTTATATCCAAAATTGTGACAATAGTAAGATTTAGTGACATAAAAAAGTGAAGAAAATGGATTAATGTTCTAGGTTTTTTTTTCTTTCATTTACAGATCTATTGCTCACTTCACTTCTTCTTATACCTATTTTTTCGTCCCTTTTGACATATGATCTACAGTTTATAGCCTTGTGGCCAATTTTTTTTGCATAAATAACAATATCCATAGAAAATATTTTCATACCTAGGAATGGATGGTACTTGTGAATAAGATCTCCTTGGCATCTCATGATTTTGTCTTTTAAAGAAGTAAGGTTTATGGTAACTCATTTCTTATTTGTTCAATCTTATTGTTTGTTGTGGTTAAATAGGATTAGAGGTTTTCTACTACTAAGGTGCATTGTTGCCTTGTTATTGTTGAGGTGTGTTGTTGACATCCTTATTCTTTGGTTATTGTTGGTTGTGATTGTCTCCTATGACAACTTTGACAAAGTTGATGGTATTTTTATCTTCTATCTTATTCTCATTGGTTTCATCTTCATAGCCAAAAATAAATTTCACAACCAAAGATCTTTGAGAATTCAATATCATTTCCAACATTTTAGACCCCTTTATGTGTTTATGGTTCATGTTCAATTTAGTTTGTGCCTTCTCTAGCTTCCTTCTTAGGGTAACTACTTCTTTATCTAGATTCTCACACTCTTTTCTTTTTTATTTTAATTCTTATAGCATAATGTCTTCAACCATTTTTTCCTCTTATAATTCAAATTTTAACTACATATTCTCTTTAGACATAGGCTTTTCTTTAACATATTTTAACAAAATTTCTTTTGTTTCTTATTCTTCTGCTTGAATCTGTTAGTTTCTTCAAGTGCACTAATTAGCTCCCCCTCAACATATACTTCACCTTCTTATTCTTCTTCAAAATCATTATTCTCTTTAGACTGGTTTTCTACGGCCATAAGCATAAATTCACTAATTCCCTCTTCATCAAAATATTCACTTGTGTCTTCAGAGTTGTTATCTCCTTGTATATAAAATCTTTTCTTTCAAAATCTTTTCTCTTTCTTCTCTCTATTAAATTTGTTCTTTTCATTCTCTTTAATTTTTTTTCTTCCTTCTTATATGGACATTTTGAGGCATAATCCCTACTCTTCCACAATTAAAGCACTTAAAAGGAAGTTTTACTTTGTAGTTACATATCCTTCTCTTCAATCTTCTTACAAATTTTGCTTCTTCTTCATCTGAGTATGAGCATGAATATTCCTAATCTTCTATATATTTCTTGTCTACCTTGAATGATGCATCATGTGTGGTTGATTTTCCTTTTGTAATCCTCATTTCATATGTTTTTAGGGAGCCAAGAAATTGATCCATTGTTAGTTTTGCAATGTTAGAAATTTCATTGATTGTGATACCTTGGGATTAAACTTAGCAGGTAGTGGTATCAACACTTTTTGGACTATCGTAGACTCCTTAATATTTCCACCTAATCTCTTCATAAAATTAAAAATTTCATCCACTGTAAGAAAAAACTTAGTTACGTCTTCATCATCATTCATTATTAAGGACTTAACTTGCATTCTAAAAACTTGTAATTTAGCTAATTTTACTTTACCATTTTCTTCATGAATGTTTTTAAGTTTATCCCACATTTATTTAGTAGTCTTATAATGCATTAATTTTATAAATTCTAGTTTAGATAGCTCACTAAGGATGCCATTCATGGATTTTTCATTGAATGTGCAATCAATCTTGTCTTATTTGTTACCTATTACATGTGGCTCTTTGTAGAATTCTCAACTGTGGCCTAGACATATTCACTGAGGGAAATTAGATATGTCTTCATTCTTATTTTCTTAAAGATATAATTAGTACATGTTACAGGTTTATTTAGGCACAAAACTCCCGATGATTAGATTAGTGTAAACAAGGTCTATCAAACCCTAATTTGGTTGCTACATGCCCTAGACATGCCACCTCATTGAGTGGTTTCGTCCATGAGAGTTTCCTCACTTCAAACCTGCTGAAGTGCTTCCTTGGGTCACCAACACACCCCTGGTCAGGGGTAAGTGCTCTACAGATTAAGTAGCCCCATTCAAGGTTGTGTTGCAGAGTACCTAAGCCCACTCAAGCCTGCACTAGGTGAGAATGTTGGCTTCAGGGGGCCTCACCCAGGTTCAACGTTAGTTAGCCAAACAAATCCCTACACTACTGGCCCTTTCGGCATTAGCCCACAGAGCGTGGACCAAAGTCTCACTCAAAGAAATATGGGGGGATGCTGGAACCAAGTTTCTGCACCCTGATATGATCATGATGTCGGTTTATTCCTTCTATTCCTGCTTCCACGCAGGTCACTAAGTTCTAGGTCTCTATCTTCCTAACCCCTTATTCCTCCCTTCGATACCTCCGAAAAAGGGTACAACTGGCCTTCATCCAGCCCTAACCTTCGATCCAGATACTTTCACGCTGCTAAGGCAGGCATATTGCATAGATTGTCAAGTTATCTTAATAATCTTACTTATCTTATTAAACCAGTATAGTTAGCACTGCATAAACAAATGTTCTTACTTGCATTCTCTTAACCAACGAAATTACATACATTCGCACATCATATAAGCATTATAAATGAAATTCATACATAACATGTCAGGATGCATTAATAGGAACAAAGACACAGAATTTGCATAATACTTCTCTTTATTGATATCTTCCAAGTGATTACTAAATCTATCCACCCTATGCACACAGCTACAGGGGTTCGCGCACTCAGCTGCAGAGCCTCTACCTACACGACGACCCCAAACTTAGACTTCTTACTTCAGAGCTATGACTCTCTTAGACTTCCTTGTACTCCTTAGAGCTTACTTAGTTCTTTTTCTACAATCCCATGGTCCGCGGACCATGTGTAGATCTTTTACAACTGACATTTCTCTACAAAACTAAGGGTGGACAACCCTTTATGAATCATAACACCTTCACACTCTGCAACTACAAAATGCAAAGAATTCACTATTTTATTACAAAGTTTGACTCAAAACATGGGCTTTTAGCCCCAAAACTGTCCTTGGGGGATCTTGTTCCCAACAGGCCCCCAACACAAACATCGTGACTTGCCCTCAAGTCACTCGGTAGGTGTGGAGATATTTACGTGAAGCCCTTCCAATTTGACTCAGATGACCACAACCTCAGTTGTGCACTGTGCATCCACCTGCTTCATGTCTTGAACCATCTACGTAGTCACTGCTCCCGAGTTGTCGGCTTGAAGCTTTTGTTGCATCACTTGTAGAGTTGCAAGCTTGCCTTGAATAGATCTTGTGACCATGTAAGCCTCATCCAGCCAGGGCTTTGGCCTTGCCTTTAGAACTGCTTCCTTGTGCAATGCTGCATCCACCTTCTCCTTCAGCAACTTGGCATCCTGCAACTTTTCTAGCCTTTGTGTCAGTGCGACGGTTCGCGTTGTACCCTTAACCTTATCATAGCATTGTTGTAGCTCATGTGCTTCCATCTCTAGTCGTTGTACATTGGGTTCCTCCTCCAAGCTTGTCAGGACCTCAAACGACTACTCAAAACTGTGGAATGTGCAAATGATATGACTCCAACATAAAATCTGATGATCACCCACCGGTTCAAATCTACCACCCACTAGCTATTGGAACATCCATGAGAGATGATTTAACATCTGACACATCAATTAGAGTAGCTTCTCTACTTATCGAACACTTTAGATTTGTAAGATTCCGAATGAAAAGTGACAAAAAAATTAATTGTGGCCAAGTTTAAGAGAAATTCAAGGTCATTTGATATAAATGGAAAAGAGAAAAAGATGAAAATAAAGCTATAAATTTCAAAACTAAAACTTGTTAAAGAAAATTGGAAAAGCAGACCCACCATAAAAGAGAAAACCCTTACACAAGTCATCTAACTATATCACCCAACACACTACACTTACCAGGTTCTGTCTCTTCTATTGAAAAACCCTACTTTAGGCAAATTGGGAGAAAGTCGGCTTTTGTCCTTTCACATAATTGCAGTAAGAGAATAAATCATACTACACCTTTCCATATTAAATCCTCAGATTCGTTAACTTCAAAACTCTGAAACAAAATTCAGAATAATTTTATTTTTTTTGTAACTTGGTGTGCAGTAGTCTAATATGTATCCTGGATATCCTCTAATTTTTGGTGTCCTCACAAGGAACAATATATTTTTCAAAAAATATATTCTAGCATAATCTACATAAGCTGAAGATCTATATGCATATGCTATCTCTAATTTTGTAGCAGATATGTATAATAAATGTGTCTTGATGACTAGCACAAGGAGAGACATGGTTTTGAGGAAGCCATTGTCTTGGGTAACACAAAGACAGGCACATCTATCATCAGGTGTACTTCCCCTAATGCCCCTAGTCAATAGAAAAGGCCTTTCAAAGCCTTTACTGGAACGAAGTATTCACCCCTAATGACTAGAAAAAGGTATTTACCCTCTTAGCTACATTCAACAAGCAGACCAGGCATTTCAAACGCAGAAAAAAAAAACTTCACCTAACTCTCCATCAGCTAAGGTTTGATAAGAGAGATGGAGAGTCCACTTCACTTGTTTTTGTACATCAATTCCACACAAGTTCGAATTTTAAAAGAAAAAAGGAAAATTTTATAAAAAAAAAGGACAAATTCAAGCCTCTTGTCATATGTCGTTTTGCAAATTCACAAGATTTACTAGGAAGCAATGCAAGCAAAGTTCATTCAAGAAGTTCTAGATAAAGCTCACTACCCAACTTAGATGCTTATACAATTCAAACCATGCAGCATCACAACAAGCCTCCTTGTTTTTTTTAAACATCATAGAATGTCTACAAAGTTTACCATCCAAACCACTCTCCATATCTAATGGTTGTCATATCATAAATGAATTGGGTGATGAAACAATGGTCATGATCTGATTGTTGTTACAGTAAGAGTCGTGATGCACTTCAACGAAATTCATAACTATGGAAACCCCACTTGATTTTTAATTTTAAGTGTGTGTTGCAATTTATTGAAGGATATGGCAATTCAAGTGTGAATTGCCACACATGACAATTTCTCCTGTTTTCTTATTAGTGTGCTTTGGTTTGAAAAAGCTAAGAGGGAGATCTCAGAGCTTTTATAGCTCTTGTGCATAATATAACAATGTTTATGACACTGCACATAGTATAAGATGGGATAAAAAATGGTTGAAGAGTTCAAAGATGATCTGCACCAAAAATTCCAGATTTGGCAATACTTCATCCTCCACTCTAGATTTATAGGCAGGATTTGGTTAGAAGGTTGATGTACTCAACTGCAATGTAGTTGGGATTGTGTCATGAAGGGTACGACACACCCTTCAACACATGACAGGAAGCTCAAATATGGCAGGGTGGTACACTGCACTACAGGTGAAGGAAGCTTGAATATGTACAAGGTGATGAATAAATTCAATGGGTATTTAAACTAGGGCCAAATCAACAAAGCCACATAAAATATAGAGAGACTTGATTCCATTTTATCAAAATGAAATTTCTCATTCAATCATAGAAGGCCTACAAAGTTTACCATCCAAACCACTCTCCATATCTAATGGTTGTCATATCATGAATGAATTGGGTGATGAAACAATGGTCAAGATCTGACTGTTATTACAGTAAGAGTCGTGACGCACTTCAACCAAATTCATAACTATGGAAACCCCACTTGATTTTTAATTTTCCAGAAGAAAGGAGACTAACGAGAACAATTAAGGTTGCCCACAACTTCTCATGGAGTGATGTAAAGTATACAACTGTTACATCACATAGAATCTTCATTTCCACATATACTTTGGGTAAATGAAGAAACAACAATTTTCTCAAATTACCACACTATTTACATTACAAACTATAACTCAAGGGGAAAATGAGCAGAATATGACATCTAGTCCAATGATAAAAGGGGTAGTGTAGTGCTAACCTGCTACACTGTTGGCAAAACCTTTGCTCAATACCATTCACTATAACCTTCGTACTCCTTGAGTGAACTTCACAAACGTTCTGTCTACGATGGTAGTCCTTTGGACAAGTGAGCTCCTTGTTACAACCCTATACTTGACAACATGGAGTCTAAGAGACCTGGGCCAGAGCATGAGGCTTCTTCGATTGAACATGTGAACTAGAGAAGACAAACACTTGGTTTGTGGCCTTTATTGCCCCTCCAAAATTTGCATCTTCAAAATAATAAGTCCTCTTCCCAAGCTTCAGACCAACATGGCAATCTTCTCCTGAACAATCCACAATACTATTCTGTTTTGAGTCCTTGCTCTTCTCTACATTCACATTCCCTCCTCCTGTTTTAGATCTAGAACCCAAGAAGGGGGATCTCTGTGGAGTCAATATAGCATGTTTTGAATGGTGCTCTATTCGGTTTCCCATAGCCTTGCTACTACTGCTGTTATTGCCCTATGCATTACCTAAGCTGCCCTCTTGAGGATCCACTTGGTTTCTCAGGCCCAGGAACCTTGATAGCATGACAGGGTTTGTCTTAAATGGTTCATCTCTTCTTGTCATTCTACATCCTCATTTTCATGAGCATGCATGCATTATTAACATGAGCGTGCATTATTAACTCTTTATGCTAATAGAAAAATAAAGATGCTCTCTTTATGCCCAAAGTCTTATCACTGATATTTGATTTTGTGTTATTTTTCAAGGATGTCCATTCAAACTTGAGGTAGAATAAAAATAATCAATTTCAATCGGGATATTTTATCATATTTCATATTCTAACATGAATCTATTTTGTTGTTGTCACTATGCAGTGCTTCTAAGCTCACAGAATGGTGGAAAAGTGGACACTATGCATTGAAGTATCATGCCGCCCAAATCTAGGTCGAACATCTTTAAAATTTGTACTTTACAATGGGGCAAAAAATCATGTGGTTTATAGAATATGGGAAGTGCAGGGAAAGACGACCAATAACGAAGCATACTACATTACACTTGTTGCAGGGTTAAAAGAGGCAAAACACAATGGGGTCAATTACATAATAGTATTGACAAACTCAAATTTAATCTGTAATCACATGGAAGACATCTACAATGTTCGTGCAAACAATTTGAAGCCCCTCTACAGAGAGGAAAAAATATGGAGTGCTTGATTTAATTATTTTATTATAAATCACCTTACGGAGATCCATAAAATGGCTACTGATCTAATGGTTGGAGCAATCTCAAGTGTCGATGTAGGTGCCAAAGATGATTTAGCATCACCGTTCATTCCATTGGCAAACATTGATCAACATTAGTATAGGTCTCAACTATGTGTATACACTATGGATGTCATTTTTCTTGGGACTATCATATTGTGGTTCTTTCACTAAAGAACCCATGAATGTACTTTTTTTTTTTTCCATTTTGTAATATCATTCACCCGAAATGTCTACTCATGTTATAATTGAATTCATGTGTTCAGTTATATACATTATATTTGAGGTGAACTAATTATTCTTAACCTACCAATGGTTCAGGAAAGATTGTTGTAGCTCTGTTTGAATTTCATTTGAATTTCAAGTTTTAGATGCTGCCTCTTTAATACCATCTTGAATTCCACCTCGATGGATGCCATGGGAATAAATGAAAGTAACAAAATAGGGTTATTTACATCTGGTTTGTTGGTTTTCACAACATTTAAGAAGTATAAGTCATTTCTGATGCAAACCCTAGCTATATCCATATCTATATGATGACAAGCCAGAAATAGTTGATGCATGATCTAATGTGAGATGAATAAGCTCATACCATGAAACCCTCCTAGGAACATTGATGCATAATAATGACAAACTCTAACCCATTATGAAGTGAATTTTCTTAAGTACATGGTTTGCCCTAGAATGATGCAATGTATGCATATATCAATGAAGCCCTAGATTCCCATGATGCCTTTGAAGATGCCCTAATCCTAATAAATAAAGAACGCAAGTGAAGAAACACTCATCTTTCAAAATTGCCTAAAATATTTAAAATATGGAAGCCCTAAACATTCTCGAAAACATAATGATAAAATCCTAAAGTCTGCCACAGATAAAATAATGATTACAGTTCACAAAATATAATTTTATTGATGGAATACTGATCTTAGTTAAGGATTAAAATGGCACCATCTTGTAGAGGACACTTTCCCCTTTCGAATAAGCTATTACTCGCTTTCTAACTCCTCTTATATTGAGATAAATTGAATTTATAAATTAGAAAAATTAGTATTGGTAAAATGAATTATGTAGGCTCATGTTCCTTGGCCAAGTGACATGTCATTTCATTGAAGGTAAAAAACTAGCATAAATATAAGCTAGAACTGGTCATTCCTCCCATCAACCTCAGTGAAGAACATCACAAGAAGACAGATAAGAGGGATACAAGCATGACATAAGTTGAGGAGATAAAAGCGAAAACTTTTTTGGGAAATACTACTATGCTCCTTTCAAAGTAGGACTTGTTGTTAGAAGCTCGGATATAGAATTGCAATAATATATGTG
This sequence comes from Pinus tabuliformis, assembly GCA_031772625.1. Taxonomy (NCBI): domain Eukaryota; kingdom Viridiplantae; phylum Streptophyta; class Pinopsida; order Pinales; family Pinaceae; genus Pinus; species Pinus tabuliformis. The sequence goes on along the minus strand of CM062820.1, from coordinate 112,106,317 downwards.
AGGCTCAAAACCTTCAGAGAAATCAGTTTTATAGGCCCGAATCTCAAGATCAAAATCCATGAGAAGCCCGGATTGGCAAGAGAAATAGAAGCTCTGATAAGCCACTGTGATACCCTTAGATAGTCCTAATCAAGCTTGGACTGTGGAATTGTAGAAATGTGACATATCTCAGACAGTGGAAAGTATATAAGCTTAGATTTTAACCTCAATTCATGTGATTAGTTTCCTATTGAAGAGCTCAGATTTTTTGTGAAGACTAGAGACTCATTGAAACTCAGACCTGCTATAGCCTTGGACAATTCTTGTGGTCAATGTTTTGTGAAGGATCATAACATTCAGATTGGAAAAACTATGAATAACTCGGACCAGTGATATTACACAATGGAAAATGGACAATTAACTAATTGGCAGCTCGGACCAACTAAAGAGTTGATATTTCGAATATGAACCTTGTATGGAGCTTGAACATAACCTTCTTATTATTGAAATTGAATACCTAAAAATGAAGAGATTGACTGAATCATGGACATTTGTGCCACGTTCCTGCATGTTTCCCATTGTTTCTAGGGAAGATTTGCATAAGATAGGGCACTACAGTAAAAGTATGTGGTTGTGGGTTATGTTTAGAAGTTCGAGTGTTCTTTTGAGGAGATATATCAAGATATGGGGCACTCCTTTGAAGCCCAAACACAGTATCTACAATAAGAAATTGGGCGTGTTTGTGATGGGAGTTATAACCAGGAGTAGGGATAACTTAACAACAGAGGAAAGGTGTTGATTTGATGCTACTTTTGGGCCTATCCACATTCATTTATGAAAGAAGAGGAAGGAACAATACTTGAGATGGTTATTTCAATTGTTTTTGGATCTGCAGTCCTGCTAGTATAAATAGTTACAACCATTAACCTTAAACAAAAGCAAAAGCAATTAAAGAATACTAAATTTCATTTTTAAAATTACTTTTATTTGGATTTTTGAATTTTTTAGGAAAGTCATTATTTACTTGAGTTATGCCAGCTAGGAGGGCAGACTCCTTGGCTGTCACTTTAGATCTGATAGCATTTAACTATGAGCAATATTTTAATTGAGTGACAAAAACATTTCTCAACTAGTTGCAAAGAGGAACTTAAATGCATACTTAATAAAGCTTATGACAATATAGTTTTGTGGCCTCATGAGATTATTGAACGTTAGTTTAATGGTCATATCATGTTTTAATTTTTTTTCTAGAAAATTGTTGCGCATTAGGGTCTGCCTGATAAATATAATTTGTCCATTCACTACCCTATAAGCGGGAATGGGAATGCTTATACCTTGCCACTACCACACAAACAGTGGCTTGGACACATGTACATATTTTTCCCCTATTTGGAATTGAACATATGACCTTTGTGGAGAGAATCACATGTTCTTAACTGTTAGGACCACTCAGGTTGTATGTATCATGCTTTTATTACATGGCAGTATTAAATAATAAAGTAACTTTAGGCACAATGTAATAAAGTAACATGTTATATGAATTTTCAAGGTTAAGAGATGTTAATTAGCTTCTAGTTTTGTCTTAACATTAAGCTAGTTGGTTGTATGAGCCTTTTTCTCTCATTAGAGATAGGAGCTTTGAATGTCTCTTTCTGATATGGAGTAAGAATATCATACTCTTTCTCTTTTCTCTTTGCAACTTTTATGTGCAGTTGTTATTGAAAACTTTATAAATATGTAGAAATATGAGCCTCATTTGTCTTAGAAGTGGTTAAACAAGTATCTAGATTAAATGTGCTTGTTTTGAAGAAAATGAATCTCTAATGAATCGAGTTAGGCATAGAAGATCCTCCTTTTGAAAGAAGATGCTAAGAGACATGCCTTAATTCTTGAATAAGCACCACATATGTCTCATATGAAACTAGACTAGGCACATATGTTGCATTCTTAGTGATCTGATTGGTTGTGTCAATGTAGAGCTGCATAGTGCACAATAGGAAGCTCACAAATTGTAGCACTCTTCGTCATCTGATTGGTTGTGTCAATGTAGAGCTACATATTGCATAGTATGAAGCTCACAAATTGTAACATCAATCAGGGTCCATCTTACAGCTCCCTTGATATGGCCACAAAATTGGACTTTTCATACTAAATTATGCCAGATTAAAAATCTAGTGTGAAAGATGAAATTTCTCAAAAATGGAAACAACAGGCTCACCTCATAGCTAGTATATCTCAAAAAACTAGTTTCTGGAATGAAACCAAGAAAAGATACATTTGCAAAAGTAGGTTGTGGATTCCAACTCTGTACCAATCCATAATCTCTAACATCAAAACTTTGAAAGAATGGATGAGAACACAATAGGCCTTTTTTAAAGAGGAAGCAGAAAGATAGCAACACATCCTTGCTTATTGGGTTCAACTGATCTGGAAAATCTGAATTGCTTCCCCTGCTTGTTGAGGTTTAAGGAATGTTACAAGCCAAGTTAAATGAGGAACACCTTCAATGGTACCAGGAATTTAGCCTTAGAGCGCATGGGTTGTCCCCTCCATCAGCCCTATGGGATTTTCTATATACAGGTCCATCCTTCCTTCGTGAGTCATGACACATGGGACTTGACGGACATAGCATTGAGTATGCATAGATGGGTTCCAACTCCACAATTTTCAATCATCTCTATATGTTGAAGGACTAACTTTGAGCATGTCAATAATTTTCATTAATTTTCACAAAAGACCAATTTGTCCTTAAATTTCTATCTCACTGAAATTCATTTTGTATTAAAGTAGCATGCCAAAATCACATCTATAGTAATTACTAATGAGACAGCATGATATATAAGAGTTCCAATTCTGCCTTTGTATACAATACACTATACTGTTATTGTTATGAAACCAGCTCAAGAAAAGATAGAAAAGATAGATCAACGCCTTAGAATTCAGCCTCTTCGAGGGGGCAACCTCCTTTACATTACATAAATGAACAATTCTTGGATGATTCAAATGAAAAAACCTCCTTTCTATATATAGGAGTCTAAGGAGTCACAATATAATCCAGCCGACCTAACAATAACAATATAAAGCCACAAAAATAACAATAGAGGGATTCTATGGGGCACAGAAATAACAATATGGGGGTAATAGGGGCACAACAATATAAATAAGGGGTATAACTACAATAGTAATGGGGTAATCACTAGTATTATAGGGACCCAACATGCCCCTCTCCTTTAAAAAAGTGTTGTCCTCAATGCTTGAGTAGTTCTGGATACTTCTGCATAAAATTCTCATCCTCCCATGTGGAATCTTCAGCGGATAAGCTCTTCCACTTGATAAGATACTCTGAAATTGATCGATTTCGTAGCTGTCGAGTTCTTGTTTCTGTGACTGCTTCCGGTTCCAATATAATTTTTCCTTCCTCGTCAAGTTCTGGCAATATTGTTTGAACTGGGAGCTTGTCGCCTATAACCTTCTTTAAACATGAAACATGGAAAACTGGGTGCAATCGAGAAGCTGCAGGAAGCTCCAATTTGTATGCCATAGTACCAATATTTTGCAACACCTTGTACGGACCATAATACTTTGGTGATAATTTATTATCCTTCTTAGCTTGCTTTAGGGACATTTGCTTATATGGTTGTAGCCGTAGGAATACCCAATCACCTACATCAAAACTTCTTTCACTGCGATGTTGATTTGCCTGTTGTTTCATTCTATTTTGTGCCAACACGAGGTTATCCTTTAAGAGTTGGAGGACTTGTTGTTGATGTTCGATGTGATGTTCCACTGCTTGAACCTTAGAATTTTCTCTTAAATATGATGTGATGGATGGTGGTTGATACCCATAAAGTGCCATAAATGGGGTCATTTTTGTTGCTGTATGGAAGGAAGTGTTATACCACCATTCAGCCAGAGGCAACCATTTGACCCATTGTGTCTATTTATCAGATACAAAGCAACGAAGATATCCTTCCAAACATTTGTTTACTATCTCAGTTTGCCCATCAGATTGAGGATGATAAGATGAGCTATGAGCTAACTGAGTACCAAGACAAGAAAATGGGATCTCTGTCACTTACAATAATCTTTGGGTTTCCATGTAGCTTTTGAATTGTTTCCATAAATGCAGTAGAAACTGTACTGGCTTTAAATGGATGTGATAATGCACAAAAGTGTGCATACTTGGTAAGTCTGTCAACTACCACCATGATGACACTTTTTCCCTCAGACTTGGGTAAACCTGTGATAAAATCCATTGAAACCTCCTCCCAACGTTGGCTTGGAATGGATAAAGGTTGTAATAGACATGGTGTCTTAATTGTTTCAACTTTATTTTGTTGGCAAACCAAACATTCCGCCACAAACTTTTGAATATCTGATTTAAGGCCATCCCAAAAAAATTCCTTCTTAACCCTGTGGTAAGTTTTTAAAAATCCTGAGTGCCCTCCTAAGGGAGAAGTGTGCAATTCCATAAGAATCTTTTGTTTTAGCTGGGAATTCTTACAGAGGTATAAGCGATCTTTGTACCATAATGAATCATTTTGCCAGCTAAATGTATCAGACGTACTGGAATCTTGTTGTAGCTTTCGAATAAGTGCCCACACTTCTTCGTCATTCTTCCATTCCTCCCTTGCTTCATTTATCCAATCTGGTTGGATAATAGAAATGGAGCACAACAATGCTTCCACATCCTCATCCTTTCTTGAGAGTGCATCTGCCACCACATTTTGCTTCCCTTTTTTGTAGATGATTTCAAAGTCATAACCCAACATCTTTGTGACCCACTTTTGTTGCTCTTCAGAGGATAATCTTTGTTCTAAAAAGTATTTAAGGCTATCATGATCCGTTTTTACCTTGAAGTGTCTTCCCATTAGGTAGGGTCGCCATTTCTTAAGTGCATGGAGTATTGCCAACATTTCCTTCTCATAAATAGCTTTGCTTAAAAACTTTCCCTTGATTGGACGACTTTCAAAAGCAATGGGTCTTTCATCTTGCATTAGAACAACACCAATTCCATTTCCTGAAGCATCACATTCCACAATAAAGGTTTTTGTGAAGTCCGGTGTAGCTAAGACCGGTGCTTGGCACATTGCCTCTTTAAGATGTTCAAAGGCCTTTGTTGCTTCCGGAGTCCATGAAAATGCATCTTTCTTCAATAATGTTGTTAGAGGTGCTGCTATTCTCCCATAATTCTTAACAAACTTGCGATAATACCCTGTCAACCCAAGAAATCCTCGCAGATGCTTTATGGATGTGGGGATTTTCCATTCCTTAATGGCTTTAATTTTGCTAGGGTCTACCTTAACTCCTTCATGAGATACAATATGACCCAAATATTCCACCTCCTGGACTCCAAAGAAACATTTGGATCTTTTTGCATATAATTGTTTCTCCTCCAATAGTTGTAGCACCTTGTCAACATGTTCAACATGATCCTTCCAAGACTTGTTGTAGATTAGTATATCATCAAAAAATACTAACACAAATTTTCTAAGGAATGGTTTGAAAATTGAATTCATCAAACCTTGAAATGTTGAAGGTGCATTGGTAAGGCCAAAAGGCATGACCAAAAATTCATAATGACCCTCATGAGTTCTAAATGCTGTTTTCGGAATGTCTTCAATCTTCATTCTGATTTGATGATATCTCGAACGAAGATCCAACTTGGTGAAGTAAATTGATCCATGCAATTCATCCAGTAATTCATCAATGACAGGAATGGGGAACTTATCTTTAATAGTGAGCTTGTTGAGCTCCCTATAATCCAGACACATGCGCCATGATCCATCCTTCTTGTGCACCAATACTACTGGAGCAGAGAAAGAACTTTGACTCGGTTGAATTATACCAGCCTCTAGCATTTCTGCAACCATACGTTCAATTTCACTCTTTTGGACATAGGGATATCTGTACGGCCTGATGTTTGGAGGAACACTTCCTGGAATCAGATGAATAGCATGATCATGATCACGAATAGGTGGGAGACCTTTGGGAGTCTCAAATACCTTGGAATGATTGTCCAAGACTTTTTGGAGATCTGGAGAAATAGATGATTCCAATGTGGAAACATCTAGCGAACATAATTGTGCAATTACACCTCTTTGTTCCTTTTTTAGAAGCTTTGTCATACCATTAGAGCTGATTATCTTTCCTGGTTTCCCTGCAATACCCCTTAATTCAACTTCCTTTCCTTCCACAAAAAATTTCATGAAAAGTTCTTGAAAATTAAAAGCTATTGTACCCAAGGATTGTAGCCATTGGACTCCTAGTACAACATCAGCACCTCCCATTGGAATGGAAAGCATTGGGCTAGTCAATACATATTCTCCCATGGATAGCTTGATATTATGGCACTTTCCAGAGCAATTTATTGTTCCTCCATTTGCAATCATCACTTGACACTCTGGTGCTGGATATAGGAAGCAATTCAATTCTTTTGCTACCTTACAATGAATAAAATTGTGGGTACTTCCTGAATCAATCAACACTATTACCTTTTTCTTCTTGATTTGTCCTTCTATCTTGATGGTTTGAGGAGTGGTAATTCCCGCCAATGCATTACAAGATATGGTCGGATTCATTTCTTCTTTATCTAGGCTTTGTTCCTGGAGTATATCCTCTTCTTTTGACCTTTCTTGCTCCTTTTCTTCTTCCTCTTCACAATCTATGTAGAATAATTTCTTCTCAGCACACTTATGACCTTTAGTGTATTTGCTATCACAACTATAACAAAGCCCTTTTGCTCTTTTTTCTTCCAATTGTTGTGGTGTCAACCTTATAGGTTGTGGAAGACTAGGGCCAACAACACTTCCATCTTTATAGTTGTGAGTGGTATGCTTCCTGGTTGCCATAATTTTGCTTTCCATTTTTCTTGCTAACCTGAATGCCTTCTCTAATGAATCAAGTTCCCAAAGGTGAACATCATGTTGGATATTATCCTTTAAAGTCCCTATGAACACATCAATCCTATGCTCCTCTGGAATATTTTTTTCCCTTATGTTCAATTTTTGGAACTCTTCAATGTGCTCCATTATTGAACCCTTTTGTTTGAGACTTATCAATTGGCTAAAAAAAGTGTTGCTTTTTGTATCCTCATAATGTGCTGTCAATTCTTCTGTAAAAATTGCCCAAGTGATAATTTGTTTATGAGAGCAAATCCATTGATACCATACAAACTGATTTGGTTCCAAATATAAAGTTGCAATATGTACCTTTTGTGTGTTTTGCACATTATTGAGATCGAAAAATTGCTCCATCTGTAATATCCATGTTGCGGGATCCTTGCCATCAAACTTCCTCATATCGATTTTTGGAATATGGTGGGTCTTCAATCCAATGTTAGAGTCTATGGAATCATGATTAGCATTTCTTTTGTTCTCATCATGAGTTTCATTTACTACCCTTTCACTATTAGTGACCATTTCTTGTAGCAACTTATTCATATTTATCTTCAATTCGTCCATGTCTGTCTTCAAATATGTCTTCAAATCTACCATGTCTCTCTTCAAATCTGTGTTCGAATCTCCATCTTAGCTTCCATGCCCTTTATCTTAGATTCCACGCCATTTATCTTAGCTTCTGTTAGCTTTTGTGAGCGTGACATTTGTTGCACTTGTTCTTGTAATTTTGATATATCATGTAGCATTTCTTCCTCTTCTTCATGAGTCATGCTAGAGCTTTTAGGTTCCTTACTAGGTTTTTGCATTTTCTTTCCTCGGGGCATCAGTTACCGATAATAATGCTTTACTATGCCCTTTGAATTCCTTCAAACCAAGCTTATGCAAAAATTAAAAAGAAAACTACACACCTTTTTTCACTTTGTAGAAGCCTGATATTGAATCTGATGTATCTCTGTAATTTCAGATCATTCAATTCTGAATTTTGATCTGTAGTAGCCTTCTAAGTACTCTTTCCAATGCCACAAGTCTGACCCAAATTGGTTTCTCCAAGGAAGTGTTATGCGAAATCTCCCACAGTGACTTGCTTATTGACTAGTTCAGTAGAGCAAACTCGTACGACGTGCCACGAGTCATTGTTTCGACCTATGGATCTGAAAAATGCATACAAGAAACTACAGTCCATCCTCTTTCTATACCTTCTTATGAAATTTCAATCCGATCCTCAGAGAGAAAGTTATGACGATTTTCCCCAGGTCACTTGTTTTGAATGTAATTCAGGAGTCTGCAAAGAGACCAACTTCCTCAGATCATATCTCCGAAAATATCGCACGAAAAGAAATTCAGACCCAAGGTTCAACGAGATTTCTTCTCAAATGGGTTTTTTTTGCGACTTCTGAAACGTCACAGAAAAAAAGTTATAGCGAAAATGCCACGATGACCTATTTGGAGCAGCGAAATCCTAGAATCCAAAGCTCTGATACCAAATGTTATGAAACCAGCTCAAGAAAAGATAGAAAAGATAGATCAATGCCTTGGAATTCAGCCTCTTCGAGGGGGCAACCTCCTTTACATTACATAAATGAACAATTCTTGGATGATTCAAATGACAAAACCTCCTTTCTATACATAGGAGTCTAAGGAGTCACAATATAATCCAGCCGACCTAACAATAATAATATAAAGCCACAAAAATAACAATAGAGGGATTCTATGGGGCACATAAATAACAATATGGGGGTAATAGGGGCACAACAATATAAATAAGGGGTATAACTATAATAGTAATGGGGTAATCACTAGTATTATAAGGACCCAACAATTATCCAAAAAGTATGTATCAAGCTTATAGTAGCAAAAAGGCAAATAACCATTTTCTAGATTTTGTGAGAGTTCAGCCAACATTTATACTGAGATTTTATATGCTTTGAGTTCAACAAAAAGATTTCAATAGCTCAATACGATAACCGTACAAAATTGAAATTACATAATGTTGTACATATTCAGAGACATGTTCAACCCGTCATGCACACAAGATGTTCTTGGATCAGGAGAGCCCTTTATAGGGTTATGCCCATATTTTCTCCATGAATACTCATCAACTCGAATATTTTTCATCTTGCCATTGATTGCTAGCACTTTGATTGTTCTTTTCACCCACTATTTACTCTAAAACAAATTGAGAAAAATGTTGTTAAATGCTTTTAGTTAATCCATTAAAAAACAAATTACCAATATAGATTCACTTAAAATATAAATAGAGATTTTGTTTCATACAAAATTTCATTCATGAAAGTTATAACATTTTCATCAACCAACTTTTCTTACCATAAAGTTCGAAAACATGTGAGTAGATTGCCCCTCCTCTGTAGATGGAGCAATTGTAGGTAAATTGTTGATTGGAAATGTGTAATAGTTGTGTAGTTTCGGGGCAATGGATTGAGGCATGTTGGATGGCATAAATGAACAAGGTATAGAGTGCAAGTGGCCATACAATCTGACTGGTTTTATAATAGGGGGCATCACCCTAGGGTGTGGAACCAAAATGTTAAGGGTTGAGGTAGGGTGCCCAATGAATGAATTTGGTGCAAATCGTGGAAACAACCAGGGGGCTCGACAATCAAACGAGAGAGGTGGACATGGTGATTCAAATGGAAAAGGAATCAATGAACTCCCCATATTTGGATCCACATTATTCTCATCAAATAATCGAACTTGACAACTTGAAGTATTATGAGATGTGGAATCTTCAGCTGTAACAAAAAAAACACATTGTTATGCAATTGCATGGAAGGCAATGAAGATAATGATATTTCAAATTTCACATAAAATGATACATCAATTGAAATTTCCATACTAGTATTTCATAAAATAGAATGTTATACCCTTCTAGATGTGTGGTCCAGATTGATTTCTTTTGTAGAAGAGATCTCCAATTGTTCATTCATGCTTTTTTTCCTTCTACGACACCGTCCAACAGTTAGAAACTGTGGATCGTCTTTTCTTGATTTCAACATACGAACACTTTGCCCACTTTTTTATATTGGGCTCAAGAAACTATGTCGCCTCTTGGTAGTGACCTTGGATGGAGTTACAACATCGAATTTCTTATTATTGTACTCTTGGCTTACATTTTCTATGAATTGATTTAGTGCATATCCCTGCTCCAAAGTTGTTGGTGTTATTTGTAATAAACCCTTCAATTTCTTATGAGTTGAAGAAATCACAAGTTTAATTTCCTCATCTCTAGTTAGGGCGCTATCTGGCCTTACAATGGTTGAATCAGTGGAAGGAGAAGGTGGAAGGTTAATTTCAATCTATGCGGTCATTACAAATGTTTCATTTAAATCAAGTAAATATATAGGTCTTTATATAATAGACCTAGAGACATTAGGCAATTCATTACTCCCCGAAACATTGCTAGTCACTAGCATCTCAACTTTTAAAATATGCTTACAAATATTTCCATTTAGGGCCCATTTGCAATTACAAAAGTTTAGGTTCAGCCCTTTATAGATGACATGATACCATGTATCACGAGTCTCCACAGTTTGGCTACAAACCAAAGACTCAGATTCATTGTTTCCATTAGCCACACAATCTTCATCTGGGATATTCTTTGCTTTGCACTTACTTAAATTTATTTGTTGCTCAGTTTTTGAAGCTCAGACAAAACCAACTTTTTTTAGATGTTGGATGTGAATGTAATACAATTCAACCTTCTTCAACAACAGATGCAGCAACTAATCCACCCTTCTATGGGACACATTGTTCTTCTCACAAAGGTACCTTTGCTTTAGATATCAGTGATAAGATTTGATAACATTATTAGTATCCTGGTTGGAATGTGGGAAGTCCCTATATGCTTTTGCCCACATATCTGGAAAAAAAACATATATTAGATGCGAAGAAACAATAGAAAATGGTCCATTACAAAATATACTGATAAAATGAAACTTTAAGAAACTTACATAATTCGTTGTTGCCTAACCAGTTGGTTGCAAAATAATCCAAAAACACAGTTTCTTCTTTGAATTCATCAAAGAAACTTCGGATTTCATGTTGTATAGATTCATCATCTTTACACGAATGCATGATTTCTCCTAAAGAACGGAAGATATAGACTTTATTTTCCTTTCCCTGACTTTAGTTCCAACATTTTTCAACCACGCTCTACAAACATGCCATACACACAATAATAGTATAGAGTTTGTGCAAGTCCTGAAATAATATAACATTAAAAGAGAATATCCTTGAACATTATTGCTTTTTATCTCTTCTAAAAAGAAAAAACTGGTTCACTTTAATGTTTCAATTTCCGCTGCCACATCATCTGTGAAGACAGCTCAGACATGCCAATCTGGGTTTCCCTTTTTCCCATTTGAAAATAATTGTGACATCCATTTAAAAATATCAAGAGTACCATTCCATAATGATATTACCCATGCCACTAGAATCTCATTATGATGATCATCAAAAACCATTATGGTGTACAATTGATATTGCATTACAATAAAAAAACAATATTATAAGCATATAAGAGGACGACATTGAAATGAAGTTGAATAAATGAAGTTTTGGTAAATATGTTTACACCATATTTATTAGTGCTGAATGTGGAGTCCATTGATAACATGTTGTTGTGTGAGTGTTTCACCATCATTGAAAGCATTCACTTAGTTTGTATGCCCATAATGAAAGAGATGTTTTTAACAACATCTTGTTGTTGGTAGAAGAAAAAGCTCTTTGGGCACTCACTAACCCAACAATCCACACTCATTGGATCACTTTCATGCCTCACATACTCTAGCCTTTTGATATTATTGTACATGTTTGACACATCCTTTCTTTTCATAAAAGAATCTCGAGGTGCCCCTATGAAGAACTCACCAGATCCATACCTTACATCAAAGATAAATTTGTCCCAGATCATCGTAGCATTAAACCCATCACGAATCAAATCTTCAACAATGGTTTTTATATTCTTTGTTAAATGTGACGCATAATTGAATTTCTTGGGCATGTCATTTGCCTTATTTCCATGACAAACCACATTTTGCTCATTTATATATTTGCATGATGTATATATTAGAACAACATCATTTGGTCTAAGAGCAAGTCGTCGCATAATAAAGTGACAACTGACAGCCAACTTTAATGCTGTGATGTGGAAGACATTTTTTAGTTGTAGATCCATGTTCAGCTACATTGTTGTCTTGCACATGATTTGGACCATAGGCATACCAATATCTGGGGATCAAGAATTTACCAAAAATTAAATAAAATATTTATGCATGTTTGAAATATTGAACTTAAAATCAAAATTATATATATATATATATATATATATATATATATATATATAGAGAGAGAGAGAGAGAGAGAGAGACTCACACAACATATTCTAGATATGTTGAAACATGTGTCTTCTTGATATCCTTCACATCTTTAATTTGTCGTGTTTTAGCAACAAATTGAGTAGGTGTACTTTCCCTCAATTGCTCTCCACTTATGAAATCCTCAAGTCGACAATATGGAATAATCACGACTTGGTCTCCTACTACTTCCGTCCATGTCAAATCTTCCACTAAAAACTTTGTCATTCCTTCTGGGTCCTCAACCTCCAACTCATTGATCAAGTCCCACTTCTTCATTCTTCAAATCCCTATACAAATGAGGGAACATGAATATTAACTAAACATATGAGCAACAGTTCATGTTATAAATATTGAACACCACTTGAAATGTAATTTTCTATAGTGTGTACAATTTACACTCAAGACCCCACCAGATGTAACCACATTTAGAGTATAATTCCTATCTCCTCTTCATCTTTTCCTACCTATGCACAAAACAGTATTATAGACTTTCAAATGGTTCATCTTGGTATAATCAATACATTGCTGAAAGAAACATAACAACATGCAAAATTTGCTACAAAGAAAATCCAAAAACTCCTTGATAAATATGGATCATGGCATGGGTTTATATTCTGAAGACCCAACCCTATTACTGAAACCTATGTCTATGTATCTCAATTTTCAATAGAACCCTTAATCTCTTAGCTCCAAGTCGTCTGCAAAGATTCCCCACCTCATTGCTCTTTATCCAAATCCATGAAACAAGAAACTCTTGCACAGGCTTCAAGTAGTTTGAGAAATTGCTTTGGTGCACTAATCCTATTTTGTAATTTCACTTGAAAAATAAAAAATAAATGTGAAAGTCTTATGCTTTGAAGTCAAGTAATGTTAGGAATCTAAATGAAATGTTCTATAAGTTCCAGAACATTAGTGACTTATATTAGGACTTAAACTTAGCCATACATCTCAAGATTGAGATAGGTGGCAGCTAAGATTGAGGAGAATAGTTATCTTCTCTCAAAGCAACAAAAGGACAAGACATGAGAGAAGGAGTAAGAGAAAAATATAAAGGAAGAATGCATTCAAGAAGAAGAGCAGATCACTATAGTGACTAGCAAGCACAACAAATTGTCTATTGTTGTAGCATTCTTTTCCATGTAATGGCCATACTCCTTCAGATTTGCAGGCCATACTTCATCTTTTGTGATTTCTCAAGTGTATTCATTGTTCAGTGATCAAAGAAGAGGAAGAGAAAACTGCTCTTCAGAACAGGCATAACAGAGTAGCCTAGACTGTTCTACCATACTATGTAGTAGACTGAACTATGAATGTCTAGACATCTTGCATGATTTTATGATATATGTGACTGTTGTTGCATATATCTCTAGGTTGTTAGTTTTTATCAACCATGGTTTTCTTTTAAAAAAATATAGAAAATATTACTATGGGTATGAAAAAGAAAATTACATGCTTTTATGAAGTTTGAAGCTTATGATTCTATGAAATTAATGTTAGATATTCTCATGCTAGAACAGTAGACTAACCCTTCTCAGTACAAGGCCCAATTATTGATTATCCTAACAGATTATTTCTTCTTCCCATGGTGCAGTTAGGCTATCAATTAGCACTATTGGGCTAGTTTGTATTTCATGCCAATCCCATAACAACTTTCAGATTATCTGTATAAACAACATATAACTGATCTAAGCATTCCAACTTTTGGAATGGCGGATGTCATTAATGATGAAGAGCAGTTTGGTACATTCTAAATAAGTAAATAAGCTAGCACACTAGGTTAAGACGTGGTTGGTGAAAGCCATTAGGCATTTGCATTAGCTAACCTTTCATAAGAGGAGAGTGGAGAGCATCAGAATTAGGCATTCCACCTTTAACTAATCTAATATGGTTATTGGAGTCTGCAATAACTAAGCTTTCATAAGATTGGAGTGAAGAGGGGAAGATTTTGGCATTCCACTTTTCAATAAAAACAGAGTGGAGAGGAGAAGAGTTAGGCATTAGAGTTTATACTAATTTTATTATAGACTATCAATTTGTAATATTTTAAATTTTTTATCAAATTATAATAGCGCTTATTGGGCTATTATGTAGAAAAGGCCAATGGCCATATTCTCGCTCCTTACTGACTAAATCAACTGTTTTTGTGAACAATTTCATGGAAACTCTTCGAGTTAATATATACCTGCCAGGGTTTGAACCCGGGTCATTTGGAAAGTACCATTCACAACTCACTACTAGGTCACTATCCTGTGGGTAGATGATTATGTCTTGAAGTGACCAGTGGAACTTAAAAATTAAAGGGCAATGAAATCTCCTAGTACTTCGTTCTCTGTCGGAATATTTGATTTTTCCAAGAGGAGAATGTGCATCGAATGCATTCCATGTTCCTCATGCCAAAACATGTCTCCCTTTTTTGTTTTCCCTTACTTGGGTTTCCACTTCTTTGTCCATCTCAAAGTTTTCCATATTCTTCTCTTGCAGGGTTTATGGTAAGATATTACAATCATCTAGATCAATGACACAAGATCTTGGTACAATAGGCACCTTATTGGGTTCTGGAGATTCTTTCAAACTAGTGTGAATGGGAATAGACAATGTCTATTTCCAAAATAATGGTGTTCATGATCCTTAAACTGGTTTTGGTATCCCATTTATGTTCTCACTTCTGTTCTCTTTCTTCAATCACCTTCTACCATGATTACTTTACGGTTCTGCATCTTATCCCTCTTTTTGGGGACCGTCTATTTATGGCTATTTTATTGCTATGCATTTTTAATCTCTCGGTGTCAAGTAACAAATCTTCGTCTTACAATATGCATTTTGTGATTTTGTCTATGAAGGTCGCATAAGTCATAGCTATTAGTCCTAAATTTTAATAGAGAAGGATACGTGGAGTTTGACTATATTTTGCGGTTCGATCCCTAAATGTAGTTCATATGTCACAGCAAAGGACTAAAGCTTTCCCAATCTGAAAGTAGATTCTATGCTGGGAGTCCTTGGGTAATGTCATAGCATCCCTTCCACCTAATGTTTCTAGATGTTGAGTGGATGGCTTGTGAAGAGTTTCACTATGGTGGTATTGTCTTCTTTGTATAGACTACAGAGTTACTTTTGTTGATCCTTGACAGAAGCTACTTAGTAGATGTTGCACAAGCACTTTACTGAGTTTGAGTTTTACCAACATAACTATTTGAACCCAAGGAGTAGCTCGCTGCATTCGCTAAAGTCCTATGAAAACGGGAATTGCTTTTGTTCCCAAACCCATATCTGCTACCTTTTGAAGTGTATTGCTAATGAAGGTGTCAAAATTGTCCTAACTCCACAATATTAGTATGAAAAGTTAGTGTTGCTATAAGATGATGTTATATTGTCTGATTTCACAGTGGTTTTGACTGATTGCCATTTATCCCGCAGTTCCTGGAGTTCCATACCAGAGGGAACAATTGGCTCCTGCACCATCTCTAGTTGTGGCTATATTGAAAGGTATCCCTAGCTTGTGTTCAGAAATTATTGTTCCAAAAATGCCATTTTAAAATATACTTCTAGGTAGACATGACAAGGTTTTCTAGACTGAAATATTACTGTAATGATGCATCTTTTATTATATGTTGTGTTAGCATAGATGATGGGATTTGTTTAGGTGTTGGTCGATGGTAGGCACAAAATAATTGTCTTGAATTCATTTCATGCACACATCAGAAAATTGAGTCCACAACAGCAGAAATTTTAAACTAGCAATAGAGAGTGAACCACTAGGATGCATGTGTATTCCAAAAGATAAGAAAGTCAGTTACATAGCCTCAATGAGAGTGACTACTATGGTGATATTTGACAAGCTATTCTTCATTCTGACCTTTTATGGTGATATTTGACAAGCTATTCATAAATTGGGGAATGCAAAATTTATATGGGTGAGATGAAATATAAGGGGAATTATATAAAGTATTAAGCATGAAGGTGATAGATTACATGACCTATATTAAGAACCTAGATTACACGACCTATATAAAGTATTAACTATTAAGCACAGAGTATAATTTACCTTGAATATGTGGATAGAATATCAAATACAGATTTTTTTTCTTATGGGAGTTGGGTTTTGTGGTTGGAAAATCTAAAATCTAAAATCTAATCATGGTATGCATTTTGTTAATGCACATTGTCACAGTTTTGTTTTGAAGGGTTCAACAGTTCAAGTCTCATAAGCCAGTGGGTTCTTTTGTTCGATGCATAAATTCATAAATTCAGACGAATTTAATTTAAGCACAGAGTATAATCTACCTTACTCCTAGGGGCGCACAACCTACAGGGATTCAACACTGTGAGAGGACCTGCGAGGTGAGCCAACATCGTGAGCGAGTGCAGTGTATGCTCGAGAGGGTCACAGAGGACCTACGATGGGAGTTCGAATGGAGCAAATGAGTGTTTGGTGCGAGCGTTTGTTTGAAAATGTGCCAGCATAACGGGTGCCACCTCGAAGGTGGTGGGTCACCCACTCCCGGAAAACATTTGATGTGATGGGCCCTCGAGCTCCCGGAGAAATGATGGATGCGGGATGGAAAGGCATTGGCATGTATGGCAAAGGGGGCCTCCATACGGGCATTTAATACCCTATGGCAGGCTGGTTATCTCTTGCCATGTAATCACTACATAAATTTCCAAGAGTTGGGTCAATGTTGCCGCTGCCAAGATGAGATTCAACGAAGTCTACAAAATTATTGATTTGCACATCTGAGGCACAACAAGAGATGATTTCTGGGATGAGAGCCGTAGCAAACATGATATCCTCCACCAATAACTATTTGGCTGTTGTCCGGGAAATACCGTTGCATACATAGTTCCCAAAATACGTTGGAGGTAATGGCAGTTTTACCTGCCCTCTGAAGTCAATAGGCACTCTAAAATAATTAGGCTTATTTTCTGGAACTTATCTAGCTTTCATTACGCATCTCCAAAACTACGCAGAAACAGCTACAAATGAAGTTGAAGCACCGGATCGTTCCTTCAAAGCTTGAATTAATTTTTCGCTGAAATGAAAAGTTGAGATTTCCATATTTGTTTCTAATTCTATGATAGATTTCTAGATAATACTATTATTAGTGTTTTCCACTGAGCCATCACCAGTGCTTGCATTGATTTCTGAATATTTTATTGGCACCGAATTATCTCGAACAAACCTGAAAATTTGCGCTTCCCTAATAAAATCAGTGACAACTTCCTTAGCCCTCAAATAAAGGTTGGGTATTGCGCGATCTCCATTGTCCCGCTGAAAAATTGTTCTCGTGTGGTGAGTGTTGGCTCCTCATTAATGGCAGTGTAGAAGGTCAACACTCCCCGTGTGTTTCGTGGCATGTGCTTAAATCTAGTGATGTGTCTATTTATTAACACCTGCGGGTTTTGGTGTAATGGCAATCGTGACTCCAACAAGTGGTATCAGAGCCAGAGGTCTCGAGTTCGAAACACACTAGGCTTGCATTGGGGGGGGGAGATTGTTGGCTCCCCGTTAATGGTGGTGTAGAAGGTCAACGCTCCCTGTGTGTTTCGTGGCATGTGCTTAAATCTAGCGATGTGTCTGTTTACTAACACCTGCGGGTTTTGGTGTAACGACAATCGTGACTCCAACAGTGAGGGATCTTGGAAATTGGAAGTTCTCTGCTACACTCTGCCCAACTGCTCATGAAATGTGAAAAGGAATTTATGTCTGCAATAACGTGATGAAAATTGGCTCCCATGCAAAATCTGCCTCGCTCGAAAGCAGTGACCTGCAGTAGCCATCATTACTTTTGAAACATTATCCGTAGGAAAATGGAGAGCAAGTGAATTTTTCATACCTGTATTGAGAGAAGTGAATCGTCATCCTTTCCATGGCGGATCTGGAAAAGTTCCGTGAAGAAGTTTTTGTACTAAAAATGATCAATTTCCACATCCTCAAATGCCATGTCGATGGTTGCTTCAACAAACTCCACTCCCTCATCGTTACAATCAATTTGGGGCCGACCTAATTCTCCTCCCTTCATGTCTAACCAACCTGCAAATGGATAGAAATCCACCAGAACTAACGACAGGCTTGTCTTCAGCTTCTCCACCATGGTAGGAAAATCCTTAGCAACAGTAATGTTTGGTATTTTATAGAAAAGAAATATTCCCCCATTGTTAGAGGGTATGTTACTAATGTCTATGCCTAATAGGAACATGGTATGCTTAGAAGTAGGCATGGCTGGTGCAACAGTGGAAATCCTCGATACATTTACTTTCATTTGGACTCATCTTGAGTTTGAACACATTTCATCATCCACCAATATGGCAAGCCAAGAGATAGAGGGTACAAAAGCCATTTCTCCAGCTTGCTCTCCAGGCCACATTAAGGCCCTGACTTCTTTGCACTCCCTTGTTGAGTAGTTGTGGCACATCCAAATTGATTCGGACATCCCAAGGGACCACAGGTATGATGACATAGATGAGATAGTGGCTTACCTTACCGATATTTGGTATAGTAAAAATGAAATACTGGCTCAACTGGACAGTGTCCAGCACAGTCACTATCACACTAATGATCACCTTCACAGCTTGGAAGCAAGAGTGGAACATATTGATATCCACATTCATGATTGTGTTGGTTACTTTGTTTCTCACCCTATACTCCCCTCCCACCCCCGCCCACCCCCCCACCCCCTTCCTTGATTTGATGATGAGTTCTAGTCTCTTTTTTAGTTATTACTAGTATGACATGGCTTCTGTGCCTCAAAAAAATAATGTATGCTAACTGTCCTTTTTGGTATCCTCCAGTCCCCAACCTCAAAAAGTCTAATCGGAATGAGAGTGTGGGGATTGTTGAGACAAATTTTGTATGTTATTCCATTTTGAAAATCTAATGAAAGTAGTTTGATCGACCAAAAAAAAGTGCTAAATATAAATATTAATATATTATAATTTTTTTATATAACAACTAATATTATGTTAGATACAAGACCTTTGTGATCCATATTGTAGATAAATGTCTTTTGGTTTAATCACATCAATAGAATTTGGTTGACGTTTCAAACCAACTAATGTGGGTCATCCTTAGGACAAGGTGAGAAAATTAGTTAATCTTCAAGAATAAATAGCATGAATGCATCATTGCCAAGAGTTAGCTGTTGGTGATTAGTTAATCAAGAAAAATTCTAAAATGGCAGTAAGGAAATATTTATTAAAATATTAAAATTTTAGTTAAAAAATAGTTGTTAGGAAGCATAATTATATATATTGATAATGAATAATAATACTATATAGGATAAAAATTAGTTACAAAGTAATATTTATGTATAAAGAAGTTGTAAAGAATAGGTCATAAATTAATTAGGGGTTAAGAATGAGCTATAACTATTAAAAATAGTTGTTAGGGGTTTACATAACCCAATTAATTAAAATATTAAATAATAATAGGGTTAAGAGTTAGTTCCAAAATATTATATATTAAAAGTAATTAGTAGCTTAAATATTATAATTATGTTAAATAAATATTGTCAAACTATTATAAATTAATAAAGGGGCCTAAATATTGATTTCAATTATCTTTAAAAAAGAGCGATAATACAGGCTACAAAATATTATATATGATATATTTATAAAGAAAAGGATAGGAGTGAACTTATTCTAATAATGATAAACAAATAAACTAGAATATGGTGGATTAAAAAAAGGGAGGGAAGGGGGGAGACAGGGGGTGTGGAATCACGAAGAGAGGGCCAAAACCCAACTCTTACTCAATTTCCAACCATCATCCCTGTTTAGATTTCTAGCATGCCTCTTATTCTCAATAGCCTCCCTAAGCTTCCTATGGTGGAAATTATCAACCCTCGTAATGACTTTAGAGTCATCAATGAATACACGGTGTTTGTATTTCTCCGCATGTTCGGCTAGAGCCGATAGTGGGACAGATTGTGCCTAATGTCAGCAACATGCTCATGGATCATCTAGTTAATTGACAAACTCGTTTCTCCAATATATGGAGTACCACAGGAATATATGGTTATATTTTTTTTTTCTTTTTATAAAAAAACCAAGTTTCTATGGGTATATTTTATATTAATCCTTGTGATCTCTTTTGGATTGTGAATTCAAGGAATTTGAGTGGAAATCAAATCATTAGTTTTCTCCCAACATAATCTAGAAATGTGAGAGGCTTCGAGGATATGTAAGTCCTTTGTACTTGATTTGTGTAGTAAGTATCTGTACTTGATTTGTGTAGCCTGCAAATGTGTGCCATAGTAATGTTTTCTTCCACATCACTAATTAATGTACCCATTGCCACTTTAACAAAACAATAACATAGTGTGATATCTCTTCAATTCAGAGACCTTTCTGCTAACCAATTATCAAGTCTCATTCCTCAAGAACTTGAGTAGCTACATAATTTAGTCTCACTATAAGTTCCTTGAAATGGATTATAAAATATGACTCATTTAATACAGTCATAGTTATTCGGAAAATAACTCCGGAGTTATATCATATACAGGATATTGAATAACAACATTTTCTCAGGGGAGGTGTCATATTAGTTGAACAATTGTTTCAGCCTTACAACATTGTAAGAATTCATTTGAATCCCATCCCCTATTCTAAGTTCATTTTGTTCTGAAATTAAAAAGGAAATAATATTCATATTTCGAGTTCATGTACTGATTTATACTAGAAATGATTTCAATTGTTTCATAGAAATTTCTCCTACAACAATGTGCCTGGTAATATTCCTATCATAAATAACTTTACAAGATTTACCCTAGAAAGGTGTAGATATAATGTAAACATTTACTTTTGGGTTAAATTTGGTATTATTTCTAGATATTAGTTGATTTGTGCATTTCATCTGACAATATTGATTATTGCATCAACTTTCTAGGAAATCCAGGTCTCTGTGGCAATTGGATTGGATCACTTTGTGAGATAAACTCCAAACAATCAAAAGGTGAAACATTAAATAAATTTTAGATTCCATAGATTAGTTATGTTTTGTGATAAAAATTTTAGTGAAATTATATTTATAAGAGTATTAAGTTGATTTTGAAAATGGATAGCTTAAGTCTCAACACTGGCTATTGTTTGCATTTAGGTTGGCCTCAATTTTATCAGTATGTATTATATTTATAATTCTCTACTATTCAAATCATCCTAAACCTTTTACCAAAGGGTCAGAAAACAAAATGAGTCAACGTATTATTTCTATGGGACTTAATAATTATATCAACATCAATATGTGTCCCTTGTTTAAAAAATTCTTTCATATCTTGACTAGGTTCTCCGAGGCTAGTAATATTGCACATGGACATGGCCCTCCACATGTATGATGACATAATTAAAAACATGGAAAATTTGAATGAGAAATATGTAATTGGTTATTATGCTACAAGCACAATTTATAAATGTGTTCTCGAGAATTGGAAGCCAGTTGTTGTTAAAAGAATATACACACATTATCCACAAGGTTTGCACCAATTCAAAACTAATATTGAGACTGTTGGAAGAATCAAGCATCATAATATTATGGGTTTTCATGGTTATTATCTTTCTCCACATGGAAATTTGTTGTTCTATGACTACATGGTGAATGGAAGTCTATGGGACATCTTACATGCTCAGTGAAATGGATGGTAAAAACCATCTAGAAATTTACACGTATAATGGTCATATAGCCTTTAGCAGAAGTTTCTAACCAGCCTTTCATATATAGTGAATGATTTCTAATGGCCTACTTGGATAATCCAAGCAATGCATTTTGTATTTAGGATCTTCAAAGATGATAAAGATAGACTGGAACACGTGTCTAAGGATTTCTTTAGGAGCTGCACAAGGTATAACATATCTCCATCATGACTGTAACCCATGTATTATTTACAAAGATATAAAAACTTCCACCATTGTCTTAGATAACAATTTGAAGCGCATTTTCAGAATTTTGCATTGCCAAATGTATCCCTTTTGCAAAAAGCCACACCTCTACCTATGTTATGGGTACCATTGGTTATATTGACCCTAAATATGCAAGGACATCTAGGCTTGATAATGAGCATCTTTTGTCAACCCTCATCCTTCAAATACAAAGGCTTGATCTGGTCTAGAATGGAGTCATCTTTCCTTCGTTGCATGACAACAATGTATACGCTTAAAATTGTTAATGGCGGATATATGTGTACATGAAGAATATTGTATGTTTCTTTATTAAATATCATACCTTGAATGTAGCTTTTCTTGCGAGAAGTGAGTATTGTTTTCATCTTTCTTCTTTTTCCTATTCGTTTGATGATTTTTCCCCTACCAAGCTTTGGGGTCGAAATAATCTCCATAGGAAAACCATGTTCTCAACTAGGGTTTCAATAGTTGTTAGGAAACTATGCACTCTAGGTGGGTTTGCACCACCTATTAAGGAGAGAATTTATGCATATTCTGCCTTGTTGGATTAAATTTCCAACAAGATAGAACGGAAAATCCTCTGTATTTTGTGTTTTGAAATTTTGAGGTGAATTGTACACTATGTGAAACTTAAACATGGCAATAATGGATATCATGTGTGTGCTTACTAAGTGTTTTGCTTCAACTATTTATGTGTGAGGGATGGGGTGGATTAGATTGACATCGATAACAAATGGCAGACTGGCACATGTTATTTCTTCAACCAAATAGCTGTTGTCGTGTGAAAAATGAATAGGTTATCCACCTAATATGATGCAAATTCTCTTTTATCTTTGTTATCAAACATATGGCAGCTGATTTAGTGAGGAAACTGACACTTCTTTATGAAAATCACTTAATTATATGATGAATCAATACTTGGGATTTACATACATTACAAATAATAATATCAAACAAGGGATTTTTTAAAACATTCATTGCACAAGGTACAATAATGTTGCCAAAGTCATTCTGGAACCATCAGAGATACTTGTGGTCTTAGTGTTGGGTGCAAAATCCGTTACTCATTCAAGGTTGTTGGGTTCATTGTAGCAGTTAATATGTACTCTTGTGAAATTAATTGAAGCAAACATATACTTTGGGTGATGGAATAATTGTATTGCTTGCTCCCTGTGCTAAGAACCTTCAATGGGGTTGAGGTTAGGTGCAAATTAGGTTCCATAGGTACTCGCGTAACTCTTTAAAGGGTGTTAGCTCAATGGAAGAGCACTTGCCTTGTAAGAAGGAGGTTCATTGTGTCTTAACACGAATTAATTAATGATTGTAGCTTTTTTTTAATTAAATACTTTTTATATTGATTTATTTCATTGATGAGAAGTTTTTTTGTGTTCATTGTTTTATATTCTCGAAAGAGACAAAAGTGATGTTGTATTGTCTTTAAATATATATTTTTATTGTCTTTAGGGAGACAATAGCTAGGATTAAAGACATTGTCTCTATAAAGAGAATATGTCTTTAATCCCAACTATTGTCTCTAAGAGACAAAAATGGCATTGTCTCCTAAGAGACAATAATGCTTGTGTTATGCATTGTCTTTATAAAGACAATTTTTCAAAACAATAATTTGAGACACTCGGTTAAAGACAATATTTAAGACAATACACAAATTTTTGTTGTGTCAAGTTAAGATAATTTACCCAAAAAAATGTTTCAAATATTGTCTTAAACCCCCTATATGTAGTAGTGATGGTATTTTGAAGTTAAGACAAAATGTATTATTATCTTTAGCCATTCCTTAATCTGATATTTAATTCAGTTAATTTTCTGATAAATTGTATATTTTATTAGCATGGATCCTAGTGCTATTATCTTTAGCCGTTCCCTAGTCTTATTTTTAATTCAATTAATTTTCTGAAAATTTATATATTTCATTAACATAAATCCAATTATAAATCAAATAAATATTTTAGAAAATAATCAAAATGGTATTCCAAAGACATCTATTAGAAAACAAGAAGATTCCTCATTATATTCTATATTGTAGAACTACAAGATTCCTCATTATATGCAACTACTTTTAATAGAAGTTTAATCTCTATGAGTGAATCAAATTCAACAACTCCCATGTGCAGCAAGAAAGAAGGGCTACACACGAAATAAGAAAAGAAAAGCATCTGTTTCAGGGATTCCATCTGCTGGCGAGGGAATTTGGTGGACACATCAATACTCTTTCCTCCTTCCCTTCCGGGGAACAACATCATCCGTCCAATTTCTGTCAAGAAAGCAGCCTGCACACTCACTGGCCTTCCCCATTCAAGAGTTGGGTCAATGTTGCGAGTTGGGTCAATGTTGCCGCTGCCAAGATGAGATTCAACGTATTCTACAAAATTATTGATGTGCACATCTGAGGCACAGCAAGAGATGATTTCTTGGATGAGAGCCGCAGCAAACACGATATCCTTCTCCACTAACTGTTTGGCCGTTGTCCGGGCAATACCGGCGCATACACAGTTCCCAAAATACGTTGGAGGCAATGGCGGTTTTACCCGCCCTCTGAAGTCAATAGGCACTCTAAAATAAACAGGCTTGTTTTCTGGAACTTGTCTAGCTTTCATTACGCATCTCCAAAACTGCGCCGAAACTGCTACAAATGAAGTTGAAGCGCCGGATCGTTCCTTCAAAGCTTCAATTACTTTTTCGCTGAAATGAAAAGTTGAAATTTCCAGATTTGTTTCTTCTTCGACAGATTTCTGGATAATAGTGTACTTATCAGTGTTTTCCACTGAGCCATCAAGAGTGCTTGCATTGATTTCCGAATATTTTATTGCCACTGAATTATCTCGAACAAACCTGAAAATTTGCGCTTCCTTAATAAAATCGGTGACAACTTCTTCAGCCCTCAAATAAAGGTTGGGTATTGCGCAATCTCCATTGTCCTGCTGAAAGACTGTTCTCATGTGGTAAGGACTCTTGGAAACTGGAAGTTCTCTGCTACACTCTGCCCAACTGCTCATGAAATGCGAAAAAGAATTTCCGTCTGCAATAACGTGATGAAAATTGGCTCCCATGCGAAATCCGCCTCCCTGGAAAGCAGTGACCTGCAGTAGCCATCGTTACTTTTGAAACATTATCCGTAGGAAAATGGAAAGCGAGTGAATTTTTCATACCTGTATTGAGAGTAGTGAATCGTCATCGTTTCCATGGCGGATCTGGACAAGTTCCGTGAAGAAGTTTTTGTGCTGAAAATTATCAATTTCCACATCCTCAAATGCCATGTCGATGGCTGCTTCAACGAACTCCACTCCCTCATCGTTGCAATCGATTTGGGGCCGACCTGATTCTGCTCCCTTCCTGTCCAACCGACCTGCAAATGGATAGAAATCCACCAGAACTAATGATAGGCTTGTCTTCAGCTTCTCCCCCATGGTAGGAAAATCCTTGGCAGCAGTAATGTCTGGTATTTTATAGAAAAGAAGTATTCCCACGTTGTTAGAGGGTATTTTAGTAATGTCTATGGCAGATAGGAACATGCTATGCTTAGCAGTAGGCATGGCTGGTACAACAGTGGAAATCCTCGATACCTTTACTTTCATTTGGACTGCTGCCATGGCCGCAGGATACAACCCACCAAAATTTAAGATATACCGAAAAGTAAGTTCGTGAAATTATTGATTGAAGATATCTTATAGATTGGGCCTGATTCAACTCTTTACAATAGTTATACTTTAATATATGAATAAATGTGTTATTTTATAATTAGTGATATTTAAAAATAGATATAATTTATTATGTGATTAAACATTTAAAAGTAGTTAATTTTAATATATAAAGAGATGTGATATTTCATAGATGATATCTTGTCGTGGGATTTTACGCTGGCAGATAGCTGGTCCTACCTCTTTAGCTCTTCATATATCCAAAGAGAAAACGTCCTTTCAACTATTTAAATAGCTCAACATACTTTCGTTTCTCAATAAACTAAGTAGAATGAAAAGATAATTATATAAACTATTTAAATAGCCCAACATACTTTCGTTTCTCAATAAACTAAGTCATAAACTAAGTAGAATGAAAAGATAATTATATAAACTATTTAAATAGCCCAACATACTTTCGTTTCTCAATAAACTAAGTCATAAACTAAGTAGAATGAAAGGATAATTATTCTGTTACAAGGTAATAGCTATGGAGGATTGGGAAATTGTTTTAATGTTTTTTTGTTTTCTCATGAGTTTTAGAATGGTATGGGAAAGTGGAGTAGGGGCGAGGAGTGGATGGAAAAAGTATGGGTCGAAGAATTGGTAGATTAAATTATAAAGATTTAAAAAATAAGTTTATAGGTAGCTGGGCCAAGGGGCTTAGGGAAAGTATAGGTCGAATGGTAGATTAAAATATAGAGATTTACAAAAAAAAAAAGGAAAACCCAACAAGGTTAGGAGGTGGGTGGATGGAAGGTGGGGTATCATTTTTTTTTTTTCTTCTCATGAATGTCAATACTATGTATTGAATGGCAACCCACATGCCTTGATTGTGCCAATCCAGCATCATTAAGTAGGATGGGGCCCCTCCTTGACCTTCATCAATCTTCCTTAATCCAGCATCATTAAGTAGGATGGGGGCCGCTCCTTGACCTACATCAACCTTCCTTGAGCCTTAAGCCTTCGGCCTTGATGGGGCCCCACCTTGAGGGGGTCTCCTAAAATGGGTCCCCCTTCACCGCACCTTCCAACCACCCACCTCCCAACCTTGTTGGGTTCTCTCTTTTTTGTAAATCTCTATATTTTAATCTGCCATTCAGCCTAAGTAGGATGGGGCCCCTCCTTGACCTACATCAACCTTCCTTGAGCCTTAAGCCTTCGGCCTTGATGGGGCCCCACCTTGAGGGGGTCTCCTGAAACAAGTCCCCCTTCACCCCACCTTCCAACCACCCACCTCCCAACCTTGTTGGGTTCTCTCTTTTTTAAAAATCTCTATATTTTAATCTGCCATTCAGCCTATACTTTCCCTCGGCCCCTTGGCCCGGCTTTCCATAGGCTTATCTTTTTTGATCTTTATAATTTAATTTGCGAGTTCTTCAACCCATACTTTTTTCCATCAATCCCCTCGGCCCTTTGGCCCTCCTCGTCCCCACCCCACCCCACCCCACCCAAGGGGGTAATGGGAGGGAGCTTGGGAAAGTTTTGAGAGCTTTGAAGACTATTTTTTGGGTAGACCTTCCCACAAAACATGAGCCTAAGTTGAAAAGGTCAAAGACATCCTTAACAAGGATATCATTAATTGAGAAATTGGAGCAATCTCTTGATAGGTTAAGGAAGCGTGTGGTAGCTCGATGTAAGGGCGATATCTAGGATGTCATGATGATGAGTATTTCTTTTGTTGTTTATGTATATATATTGCAGAAGATTGTGTGTGCATATTGTATGTCGTAGTCAATGCTTAAACATTAGAGTTGCTTTACCTTTTCTATTAAGAATGACTAGAGAAACATATGTAAAATTGTTCCTTTGTATTTTTAATCCAAATTGTTTCAAAAACTTGTCATGTGTCATAATATATAAGAGGAAAAACTCACAAAGAAAAACACTCAGATTATACAAAAGAGATTATAAATTTATTATTTATATATTTAAATTGATTTTAATATTTAAATATTTTCATTCAATATTAATTTTGATTATTATATAAATTATATAATTAAATTTTTTTTATTATATAATATTACGACTTTATTAACCATTTTTAATAAATTTTAGAAACTTCTAATCATTCTCGATACTACCCAAATTCCTAACATTCATTCCAGAAACTCATACGACATAAAATTATGTTAATATACTACCCAAATTCCCAACATTCGTTAATTCCAAAAACTCATACAACATGAAATTAGGTTAATATTTGCACATCATCATGCAAAGAAACGCTCACCAAGCAAATTAACCGAGTCATTCCAGCGCATCGAACCCTTACTATTTCACATGGATCCCAATAATAATATTGATCGTCTTGTCGATCCCGTTACTCAGCGCCTCTCTAGGCCAGAAGAGCACAGAAATCGACCGAAAACAAATAAAATAAATTATTTATAAAAAATAATTTAGAGCCAAATAAAATAAATTATTTATGAAAATTAATTTAATATTTATTATTAAACTGATATGACGTGCAAATTCTGTCAAAATTCAAATCCAAAGAAATGTATGGCCACGTCGGATTCCGCAGGAAACGTGTCGGGACGCGGATGACATGAAATCGATAGGAGAAATATCATGTTTTTAACTGGTTTTTGAGGTCCGCCTATTGCGGGAACGATGGAGCCGTCGCTGTCGGTTGTGTGTCAGGATTAGGTTTACGTTACAGAACGACAAAATCGTAGGAAACACGTGATGAGAGATAAAACGTGGTTGACAGATGGCTATTGGCATATTGTAACGGTCATTTTTAGGTCGATAGGCTTTCCTATTGAAACAGACTTTCGTCGTCCTTTTCAATCTCAGGTTGACACCTGGCATCCATATTCGGCGGCTTCTGTTTATTCTCAGTGCCGAGAACTTCCGGGTTTCCGTTACCTGTTTCGATTTCCTGTTGAACTCTGGCATGGTTTCTTACGGGAAAATTAAATTGTTGTGGTCCACGTAACCCGCATTAGATGGCGCCAATTTGAAAACAACTATGGCCACCGGTTTTTCATAACAGGAAGACGAGGTTTTTGCGGAAAGGAGAACCAAAACAGTGAGCTTCTCTCCCTTCTGGCAGTGGGTTAGATTGCCGCTATGACCCCATTCTCCGGATGCAGTGGCAATTTCAACAGCTGGTGCCGCCATGATCGTATTGAGTGGCATTTCAGTTAGATCTGCCACAGCTGCCGGCGAGAAAATTGTAGGTTCCATTACAGAAATATTCATGATCGTATCGAGTCTATATGCTGGAAAGGTGCTCGTTCGTCATTGTATTTGGAGTCGGATAATTAGAAGAGGTGGGGTTCTTCTCACCTGCTTCTGGGAAAATTTGTAATGAGTAGAGGTTATTGACCTGTGATCGAAACTTGGCACCGTCGGCTTGCAACTCTGTTGCCCTCAATCTATTGCGCTTTCGCTCTTGTTTTCCTCAAAATTATGTACGTTTCTTGCATTAATTCAAATTTCTAAGAGTCTCTCTTGTTCTTCAGTATGCATAGCTATGGCTTCACGCCATTATATGATGCGTAAATTCCCTGTATGAAAGAAATTATAAGTGAATTCTGGTTTTTCTTTTGGCGTTCAGAGCTGCCTTTCGATTAAGCTTATTGAAGGTACTGCAGTCGTAACTATTTTGGAATATGAAGATAGGACGGGATATAATCTAGATGAATATTAACTATTTTGCAAGTAAATTTACTTTCTAGTAACATTTCGTCGAGTATTGGGTCTCTGAAACAGCTTACAGAGCTTAACTTGAAAGGAAATGATATTTCTGGTGAAATACCTATGCAAATGGGTGATCTCCAAAACCTCAGATACCTTGATCTATCCAGCAATCAACTCAAGGGGAAAGTCCCTGCATCTTTAGCCAACCTTACGTTTAGTTTCCTAAATCTATCAAACAATCAACTGTCTGGAACAGTCCCCAGTAGCTTGAGTAAATTCAGAGAGGCATTTATAGGCAATCCCAAACTCTGTGGAGAAGATTTTCAAGATATCAAACCCTGTGTCAAGATATCAAAAACGATTCTACATCACCAAGCAATTCAACATCATTCACTCAAGGCAATTTCAAAGGAAGTAGAATATAAATTAAGGATCCATCTCTGCCTCCTGCAACACCAACGCGAAAGGCAAAAGTAAGTTTGTTTGTTTGGGCAGAAAGGAAAATGGCGAGCTGTACTGCAGGCCAGGTTATCAAATGCAAAGGTAACTACTTCAGTTCAGTTCAGTTCAGTGCAAGGAGTCATTGCCACATTCTTTTTATTTCATGTATATCATTTCATGGCAAAATTGATTTTCAGGGTTAAGCTGGATTTATGCAAACTGTATGTGTGCAATTTATGCTTCTTGAAATCTGATATATTTTGATTTGTACTTTTGTTACAGCTGCTGTTGCATGGGGTGCAGGGGAGCTTCTGAAGATTGAAGAAGTGGAAGTGGCTCCTCCACAGGCAATGGAAGTGAGAATCAAAGTGCATTATACTGCCTTGTGTCATACAGACCTTTATTTCTGGGAAGCAAAGGTATGCTATGAATAATTATCATTAAACATCAAGTTTCTGGGAAGCAAACGTATGCTATGAATGCATTGGGTCAGGCTGTTTTCTTTTGTGAAAACAATAAATTGAAGTTTATTGGACACAAAATTATGCACCAGCATACATTTTTGTATGCGCACCTCCTAATTTGTGCGGCTACAATTATAACATGCATACATTTGTTCACTTATCAGAATGAATTGTGTTGTAAGAATATTTTCAATGACCTTGTTGTGAATGAATGTGGTACATGCTAAAAACAAGAAGAGTATGCTGCTGATGCTTCTGCTGGTGATTGATGGTTTTATCATTTAAACATTCTAGGTCTATGTTCTGTCCTATTCACTTTCTTGCTAACAAATATATCTTTCGGGCTATGTAATTGTGCAGCAACAGGACGGGATGGGGATTTCAGAAAATGAATTCAATTTAGATGGGGTATCGACTGGATAATGTTCATGTCAATTGAAAAATGTTTGTACTGTTATCCGAAGAGAAAGCCGGCCTTCCCACCCTCAAGTGAGTTGAGTGGCATATAGCCCCATGCTGCTCATTGCTCAACACAAACGTGACTTTATGCTTGCGCACTACAAAACAGTGGTAGCATTTCTGGATGAGTGTGGGGATCATTGTGGAAAGGCTTATGTGCAAATGTAGATGTAGTTGTATCATACTGTCTTGCACCTAGATTGGGTTAAAAGTTAAAACTTCTTAGATATAATCTCATGACACATTTCAGAGGAATCTCACGCTCTTATGTGATTGCAAGTCATATTACTATGACATTTGGATTTGTTAGAGCAAATAAAAAGGCCGAAACAAATTGCAAATCCCTTCAATTACAACAGGAATTTCACTTGGTTGAAACGGTGGAGTTGCTCTACACAAGTGTAGGCAACTGGAATTATCCAGCACTAAATAGCTGGCTTGCAACGGGTTGTACGTGCTGGTTTCATAGATTCATTTAAAAGAAATAACAGTAATTTACAAAGTCAGGAACATGCCTGAGAAAACCATGTTAGATGAAAATATAGCAGAACAACTGACCTTTGATTGCAATGGTGCCAATCTTGTAAAATTAGGGTTTACCCTATCCTTAGAGCACAATCCTGTACAATCTGAGTTTACCCTATTCTTAGAGCACAGGTGAACTAATTAACGTCTGTCTTCTTGTAATAAGGCAATTTGGAGCATGACCCAAGTCATCAAGATCGTTTTGCTACATTATATTGATTATTCAGGATACCTAGAGGAATGGATGCATCTATGTTAACTTCTATTAACTTTGAACTAGCATTGTGTTGATCAGCCTTCTACAGTCTCTTCATAGTTGAAAACTACAATGAACATATATTGTCCTGCTCATTTCAGGTACCACAACCGGAATATGACAAGTTTGAGTATATCCCTGATATCATTAGAGACAGGGAAAATTGTAAGCAATACAGGAAGAGTTTCCATCAATAACGGAACTTGTCAATGGTCTGATGCAATTTTTGTAACTACAAGACTCGAGCAAGATGCAAAAACTGGGAATTATCATGAAAAAATGTACAACCTTGTTGTATCAACAGTACTGCCTATTTCTCATCTTTTACATACATTTTAATTCTTTTTAAATAATTGAATATTTACCATTATATTGACTTGAACACAAAAACATTAAAGCAATTCTGATTTGTTTTTCTTTTGTTTAAATATAATTTCTGCAACTTGTCAGGGCTCTTCTCGATTTGGTTTCCTTGGTGAAACAACCATCAACCTCGCAGATTCTGTAGGAGCCATCACTCCATTATCTGTTTCTCTGCCCCTTAAAAGCCCTATCACTGGTACTATTTTACATGTAAGGCATCCGGGGGTATACCTAAAGTTTTTCTCTCATCAGAGTTTTAACAATAGCTATTTGTTGCTGTTTTATATTTTAATGAAAGTAAAAAAAGTTAAAAGAAAATTTTGAATTCAGCTATTTATACAAAATAAATAGTCTTATTACCTTGTTTGTTGGTAGGTTAGGAATCAGCGGATCAGCGAAAAAAATGGATGCAGGTAAAGATTTGATCTGTAGTTTGGTTGATATGGACCTGAAATACAAACAATTTTTTTCTCTGATAATCATCTGGCAAAACTGCTTCCTTTAAAGAGCTCTAGATACTTTCTTTTCTGACTGATTACACAGAGATTTTGAGCAAGAAAAGGATGTCTTGGAAAGAGAGCATCATAACATGAATAATGAAGCTGCTGCTATGACCCTGATGAAAGTGCTATATTTTCTGAAGCGACAACAAATGGCCATGGCAGCGAAGTAAGACCTCTAGGCTGATACAAATGGTTCCTATGTAAACATTCATACTCTATCATAAAATTGTATGTTGGAAGTTTGTGATGGCCAATAATGCTTTTGAATGATACTCTATAAAATGGTAAACATCAATAAGAAAGGTGCTAGTGGTTAGTTTGGACAATCTGGAAAAATTATGCGATAAGCTTTTTTACATCCTACACTGGCACTTGTGCATTCTTTTCTTATATTAGCCTGTAAATTATGTTTGGTGCATATGGGAAAAATATTCATAATTCAATGGCCCTGCCACTATCTGGCATCTAATGAAGGCAGATCAAACAACTCGACTCGAAATCTGTTACAGGTCATGTTTGATGGTTGGCTATTCCAAGACATCAAAGCGAAATGTTAGCCTTCTTATGATGTTGACATCATCAAAGCCTTTGCTAAGTCACCTTCCTTTTACAATTTTCCAACCTTACTGTAACGAACTGTAGAAGAATATGGTACTGCATGGCAATCCAATCTGTATCAAAATTGACAATTTTTGCTGTCAACTGCCCCTCTTGCAGTGAGAAAATATATTCTGACAACCAACAAGTACTTACATTTAAATTTAGCATACTTTTGCTCGATCCTGTGAATTCATTGCAGATTCTGGATCTCTCAAACATGTGGTTGCCTCCAACTTGATGAAGTGCTTAGATTTCCATCTCTTATGACTCAGGCCTTAATTGTAAGCCTCCTGTGAGTTGTATAGCCTGAAAATGTCGTAAGCACCTGTTCCTTTAGTTCAAAATGAGATGACATAGCAAGAAAAACAAACATTGCAACAGATATAAATAAAATAATAGCAGGCTGCAAGATTAGCAGCTATATTTAAAATTGCATATTATGCTATTCTTGGATGCTACTGAAATGGCACACAGAAGGTTTACAAGAAATCTTATGAATCCAAGA
Source organism: Pinus tabuliformis (assembly GCA_031772625.1). Lineage (NCBI taxonomy): Eukaryota > Viridiplantae > Streptophyta > Pinopsida > Pinales > Pinaceae > Pinus > Pinus tabuliformis. The sequence continues at coordinate 112,072,714 of CM062820.1, read as the reverse complement.
GAATGTATCAAATTATTCTACCTTCCCTGTTTCAAAATCATGGCATTGTCTGCACTGAATCACTGATGATGAGTGTGGTGGGCATTGCATTATACTATATATTTATTTCCTATATTTACATATCAACTCTACTCAACTTTGCATCCAACTTAATCATAATAACTATGGTGTACCTTGTGTCAAACTCTTAAACTTGTTTCCAGAAGTGGAGCCCAGAAAAACTCCACAGAAGCATCATAATCCTATTAAGAGAAAGAAGATTGGAAGACTTCATTACTCACTATATAATCAAATGCACAACTATCCATGGAAACTACATTTATCAGCTTACCGGGGCCTTGAATATTGAAGCTTGTTGACTAACAGTTTTCTTATTGCTAGGAAACACTGCTTGAAGCATGCATTTATCAGCTTACCGGGGCCTTGAATATTGAAGCTTGTTGGCTAACAGTTTTCTTGTTGCTAGGAAACACTGCTTGAAGCATGCAGACTATGGATTCCCATTGGTTTTGACTTATTGAGTATCCAACAAACATTAAGCGCTTTCCTCTTAACCGCTCTAGCAGATTTTTGGCATTGAAACTGAAACACCATATACAGAAAAGTCCAAATCCTTTTATTCTCATATACAATATCACCCTGTTTTTTATCCATTTATTTTCATATGCAATATCACCCTGCTTTTTTGCATTTCATTTCCTTTTAGCATAAATGCAATGCAAAAGAGAACATACTTCTAGGTAGGTTAATTTGTTTGCATTTTTATTTGCAGGGTTTATTTTGATTTCTGAAATATTTTGGAATAGAAATGATTGAGGTAAAAAATTGATATTTCTTATTTTGGAATGGGGATTGCCAAGAGTTTCGCTGCTACATCTCGGTTCTAACAGCTTTGAAGGAAGCATTTCTAAAGATATTGGCAATGCTAGAAATTTATCTAACCTACAAATTGACTGTAATAGATTTTCAGGTAAGCTTCCATCTGAGATTGCCAAGGTAGGGCTTTTATCTGTTTTCAATGCTAGCAATAATAAATTTTTAGGAAGTATACCAGATCCGCTTTATCGGTTACATATTCTTGATGTATTGGATTTGCAAGTAAATTTACTTTCTAGAGTCGTAACTATTTTGTATTTAAAGAAGTGACCAAAAAGCATAGAACTCCAAACATCAAATCTCTTTGCTCTTTGTAGACTTGAACCAACATTTCTTTTAGTGAAATTCAACAATTACAATTTAATAATCCTATCGGCCTCTCTTTGTACCTTTTGGGACAATTGCTAGTCATAAAACATTCAACATTTTATCAATGACGACGAAGCTGAAAATCTCACCATGAAAACGAAAGTGTGTGATTATTTATTTAAATTATCTACTATAAGGATAGGCTATATATATGAAATGATATTAAAATAAATAATTTAATAATTAGAAAAAATATTTTAATAATATATTAATTAAATAATAATGATAAGTTATATATATGAAATGATATTAAAAAATCTTTGTCGTAATAATGACTTTTCTAGTCTTTTACGATGTCAAAATTATAGTGAGCTTGGGAGGCTTCTCTCCAAGCTATTTGAGTATAGGAATAAAATTTTAAATCAAACTAAATAATTTGTTTCTTTAGGTCCAATAAACCAAAGGCTTTTTGAGCATAGGAATAAAATCTTAAATCAAACTAAATAATTTGTTTCTTTAGGTCCGATAAACCAAAGCTTGGTCTCAGTAGACGTCCACCACCACCACCACCACCAAAATAGAAAAAGTATTTTATTTAATAATAATATAATTTTATTTAATTAAATAATTGTCACTATACTGATAGCTATATAATAAATAATTTAATAAATATAAATTAAATAATTATAGATAAATGAGAAGATTTATATGTTTCTCTATTTTAGAAGAAGGTACATTGAATGAAGCAATTTCCGTTTTCTAAACCTGTTTTCGTCTGTTGAATGTGGATTATTACATCACTGCTTACATCAACGCATGATACATTATTTCGGCAAATAAAATCGCGTGAAAGTCAGTACGTGGAAGGTGCTGTTTTTGTGTGAATATTATTTTCATAATAATATAAATATTTATTATAATAATAAGGATCGAATTCGTCATCATATTTTCCTAATTAATTTACTTTATTTTTTAAATGAATGCATGATTCTTTCATTTCTGGAATTAATTTTATATATATGAATGACGGAGGAATTACATCATCAAAATTTTGTTTTCTTTATTAGTTAATTGTTTATAAAATTATAATTATAATTATTTAAATATAGATAAATATTACATTTGTTTTAGAGTGAGATTTATATGGATGTTCTACAAATGTTACAATAGTTTTTCACGAGGGACATTGGACCCTAGAGAGACAAAACTGAAAATTCATCCCGAGAGAATTATATAATCCAAAAATAAGGCCATTGAGCAAAAACAAGTTAGAATCCATAGCAACGAGCCTAAATTAGATCTCTATTATTTCTGGTGGTGTTGCAAGCTAGTGGAGGAATGCCCCAGTATTCAATGTGATTCATATGTTGATCGATGTTTTTGAGATGACCACGGAGGTGATCTAGGGAGTGTAAGATGTTAGTCTTGTGCTCAAAATCATCTAACAAAATTCTACTTAAAGGATATTTAAGATGTAAATTCAAATCAATGGTATACATGTATTAATTAAGACAGCCATGGGTATGTCTGACATCTAGCACCAAGTCAATTAAATGTACTAAGACTTCCATATCTAAAAGTTGTTGTTGATTGGAGACCCCTTCACACTCCATGTGAGAAAGTTCCTCCTAGATGGGACCTGGGATAAGGTCTCAAAACCGAGCAGCAAATTGCTAAAGCTTGTGATACATATATGTATCTCCCGGAGAGGCTCACTCCTAATAATAGGTAGCTCTTCAGTGGATGCATTCACCCATGAAGGAATGAACCCAAACCAAACCATACATAAATGTTGAGAAGGATAGAAGATAAGGCAAACCGGTGAGCAAGGACCTTGAGAAAAGAAGTCACGTAAGGGAGGGGTGGGGGTATGAAAGCAAGAAGGAAGAGCAAGATTCAAGAGAGTGGAGTGAAAATTTGCTAGCCAATTGCAAGGTAACAGAGAGAGAAAGCAGACAGAAACAAGAATGAGTGTCGGCAAGGTAGGCTAGAAGCAAGAGGTGAGTCATTAGAGAAATTTTGAGGTCTAAAATGGGGTTCCTAAAAAATATTATAAAATAATAGTAAAAATAATAAAATAATATTAGATTACCTCATCAAGTTTTGGAGGGAAAAAAAAACCTATTTTTTCAACTAGTATTTTCAACCTATCCCCATACGATTTTACTTAATTTTTGAGCAAGAGCACTCGTTGGATGTATAATTTAATTTTTCATCCAAGGAGTACCCATGTTTCGATCTAACTACACAAAAAATGTAAACTACATGAAAAATATGATTGCAATGACGTTTTTCCATGTTTTTCACATTATCGAAAGTATGCAACATGGGTACTCCTTGGATGCAAAATTAAATTCTACATCCAACGAGTGTTACCGTTCAAACTTTGAGTAAAATCGTAGAAAGATAAGTTGAAAATACGAGTTGAAAAATATTTCTTTATTTTTTTATATTTTTACCTTTTTACTCCAAAAATGGTCAATCATCCGTCATGTATGACATAGTCATATTGAATCCTATTAATTCTCATAAATTTGCTTTTTCTTGTAATTTTTTTAAAGCCAATTTTTTACCTCAAAATTTCTATAATAACCCACTAGCCAAATAGATAAACTCTAGCCAAAGAGGCAAAGAGAGTTTAGAAAAAAAGAATTTCAAAAACACGAAGCAATAGAGAAAGAATGGGCCATTAATAAAAAAATTCAATTCAGAAAGTCATAACAAAAATTGGATAAGAAAACATACCTAGTCTGACAATCTTTGAACCACGAAACGTTGCAAGACTCTAGCTTCCATAAAGGGTGGTGTAAAATGAGCTATTGTCACCTATGTGTGACCCGATCCTCTGAATTGCATGCAACTTATATAAGCCCGGGAGTGGAAACTGTGAATCTTGACCTACAAACTAGGAGGATGAGGAGAAAGTTCCACAGTGATGCTCAGGGTGTTGAAGAATTCGACTAAGACTCCAACTACTAAGAACGATAATGGAAATTATAAAAGGGCCTAACAAGTTTTCACTGGATTGAACTGCCAGAGACCCATAGAGAAATATCTAAGTTGAGGATATAGCAATTAAACATACAAAGGGTTGTCCAGTATCAGAATTTAGGTAGGCTCACACTACGAGGAGAGTTGGATTTATAAAGATAGAAGTGCCACTCATTGAGGACAAGGCTATGATATGGCCACTGTGGGCTCACACTACGAGGAGAGTTGGATTTATAAAGATAGAAGTGCCACTCATCGAGGACAAGGCTATGATATGGCCATTGTGGTACACGGTCTTAGGATTAAAGATCCAACATACATCTTATCTCAAGTGAGGTATTAATAACTTGATTGTCATTCAATATACTTGTGAGGGTGGGCTGCCACATCCCCATAGTGGAAACCTATCCCTACCCATTTACTTTAAAAACGCCCATGTAGGATTATTTTTGTTTATAATTAAATTAAATATAGTATTGTATTATTTATTGTGATTAAAATATATTTTTATACATTTCTAAGGTTGACATATGTATTTCAAGTATCAATCATTTATTTTAATGATATCTATTAAATATATATTCTTATATATAAATATATTTTTGTTTGTTTATATTTATATATATATATATTTTTTTTTGTAAGCTGAGGTGGTACTCTTTCTATTACTGGATAGAAAATAAAACATAACATAGTATCAAAACCATATTAACTCGCCCTCATGGGGAAACCGAGTAATTAAGCCATCTATAGTTTTTAATGGCCGACCAAAAATAAAATGCCCAAAGTCTGATTATCCTAGCAAGATAGACTAGACAGTCCTGAGACCTTCTAATCCTACTGGTCTGCATAAAATATATTTCCTTATCTAGAGCATGCAAAAAACTATAGTTAACAAGACTATGAGCTTTCCTATACATATCTTTTGTCAGACATCTTCAGTTGCAGGTTGCTGGTTTGCTCCTCCATCTGCTCCCTGATGTGCTCCCTTCAGTAGCTGGTGTAATTCATCTAATTTCTCCTCTTGCCTCTCCAAAGCAATGCGAATGAAACTCAGTTCCCTACGCAAATCAGGGCCACCCTGCGCAATCTCCACCATCTCAGTAGCAACTTGCTCTAATGCTTTTGCCAGTAACCTTTTCATTACCCAGTAAATATGAAGAGATTGTTTGAACAGAGACATTCTGCCCCTGGTGTTGCCTGGGTCATGCAGCAAGAATTCCCAGTCCTCCATTTCTTCATCAGATTGGCCTTGAAGAGACTCCTCCTCCAAGTGTTGCATAATTCTTCTAACCTCTGGATTTGTATTCTGCTGATAAGCCCTCTCCGCCCGATGAATTCTCTGATTCATCGACCTCCTCGTTTTTTTGGCTGGTCCCGCTTCCTGCTTGGAGTTCTCGCCTTTCTCGTCTTCCTTCCTGCTCTGCCCCCGACCCCTCTTACCGCCCGTATCCACCCTACTTCCCGTTCCCCTATCTCTTCTTCTCATGCCGTATCGCCTTACTCTCTCCACCTGCGGTGCTGGGTGGTCCTCTTTCGGCTGCTGGTTCCCACCTTCTGCTAATCTGCCCTGTGCGTTAGACCTCCTGTTTGCTTCGCGTCGGGGTTCCTCCTCCTCAGACTCGTCCGCAATCTCCAAAATCTCGGCCGGGTGCTCCTCTGTCGCAATTGCCTTGCCTTTCTGGTCCCTGCTCTTATCAACTGCACTATACAGCTCCTCTGCCACCCTGGTTTTCATCCTGGTTTCCATGCTATCTCCGATTATGTCGCGGGGTATACTCTGGTGCCGATTAAAAACTCTCCTGTCTCGCTGTCTCACTGCTGTGCTGACCTCTGCTCGCAGAATTGGGGGAAGACTAATCAGCTGCTTTTCCTTGCCCGTTTGGGTATTTATCAACTTTCCGCCCTCGATGTATGCCACTGAATCGGCGTTGCATTGCCGCCGTTTATTTTCCGGGATGATGCCTCTTCTGGCCATCATTCCATGATTAACATTTGCTGTCTGAGGATCTGACATGCCGCTCCACCATCCTCTCCGATCGCGCGCATTAATTATATCACAATGGGGGTGATCCTGAGACGTTCTCCACGCACGCCGCCAATGTACTGCACTGTGCCCTGCCATCATATCAATCCTCTGTCCATACTGACCTGCATTCATTAAACGAGATCTCCAAACCCGCTCACCTATCCAGCTCATTAATCCCAGCATTCTCGCTCGTTGCCTGATCATGATCTTCATTTATGATCTTTGCCAAGTCTGCCCAGTCTCTGCTGTCACACACCGCTTTCCATTGGCTGTCTACAATGCTGCCTCGTCCTTTACATCCCCAGTTCGCCATGAAGTCAGCCGCGCGGTTCCCATTCCTCCTAACGTGATTAACTAGTTTGTATTCTATCCTTTTTAATAGATCCGCTATCTCTTGGACAATTCCAGCAGTTCTCCAGCTGCTTGTAATTCGTTCCCAATCTCTTCCATTGCTAAGCTTCTTCAACATTTCAACCGCGATCTGGGAGTCACCAACTATTTCCAAGTTTGTGTAACCATTTCGGATTGCAATTCGCAGCCCCTGGTGGATCGCCCAAAATTCAACCTTGTTATTCGTCATTTCTTCGACCCAATCAGCATAAATCCACCTTACCTGCTTCTGACTGTCGCGGAATATGCCATCGAAACCAGCATTGGCAGGATTCCCTTTCGATGCTCCATCAAAGTTTAATTTGATGAAGTTATCTCTGGGATAACTAAATTTATCTGAATTTTGGATTCGCACATTATGTCTGATGTTCTGCTTATGATACACCATCTCATATTTTAAGTTTAAACTGTTCAGGATCATCTCCTCAGTTTGATTTGCCTTCCAGTCCTCCACGTCCCATTTCTCTACCAGGATTGTTTCCCTCATTAGATTGACCGCTCGTCTCCATATCATTTCCGAATCCTTTATTTTGTTCTGGAACAATCGGCGGTTCCTTTCTTTCCATATCATCCATAGCACGAAGCTTGCAATAAGATTCCAAGCTCTGCTAACAACTTTACATTGGAATTTCTCTTTATTCCATTGGAAAATTATTGCGTTAAAGTCTCTGGGACCTATCTCAGATTTGCCGAATATCCTTCTTGTATCCATCCAAAGTTTCTTAGCGAACGAGCAATTAATTAGAAGGTGATTTCAGGTCTCCTCTTCGATATTACAGAGACAACATCTCGACGGACCACTGAAGCCTTTTTTTTGAATTCTGTCCCAAGTTAAAATCTTGTTCTTAGTTGCAAGCCATATGAATAGGGATACTTTCGGCCACCAGTTGCTTCCCCAAATAATCTTCCAATCTAGGTTCTCCTCATGTATGGCCTGCGTGTCCGCTAAGTAGTATGCCTCTTTGATGGTGAAAGATCCTTTCATGGAGTTCCCCCATCTAAGAAGGTCCCTTCCAGTACGAGCTCTAATTTTCCTGGAATCCACCTCTTTCATATAAGCTTCTTGTTGTTCTTGATTTAGCTCCCCGTCCCATTCAACTGGTTCTATCCATTTTCTCCAGATTCCGTCCAGTTCATTATCTTTCCAATAGTCTTTGACACATTTTCGATTTCCTTCTATTCTTTCCTGAAGCTGTTGGACCGTCTGAATTTTGTTCATTTTTTCCTTCTGCTGCCATTTGTCATCCCAGAAATTGGCTTCCTCTCCGCCTCGAATCTCCCAGAATGTATAGTTCTCAACTATATCTCTGTTTTGACGAGCTAGATCCCAGATTGCTGAACCCTTGGGGGTTTCTCTCTGCCTTAAAATGTCAACTATTGTGTCAGGCATATTGTATTTAAGTCTCCAAATGGCTTTCCACAGGTCATTACCCTCTCTTAACCATCGCCACCAGAGCTTCGCTCCTAACACTTTGTTGAGTTTTTCTGGGTCACGTAAACCCAATCCTCCTTTTTCCTTCCTCTCTGTTAGGTGATTCCAAGAAACTAGGGCCCATTTTTTCTGTTGATTCGCCCCCCCCCCCCAGATAAACTTTCTTATGATCTCTCTAATCTTTGAACAGACTCCTAAAGGGGCCGCCATTATCGACAGAGGATATATGGGAATAGCTTGGAGGACTGATTTCGCCAATACCACCCTTCCTGCCATGTTTAACGTTCTAAAAGCCCAATTCGCCACTTTGTTTCTCAGCTTGTCCAAGACTCCTTGCCAATTTTTCAATTTTTTGGATGTGAAGTCCAATAAATTCCCCAGGTATTTCGTAGGCAGCTCTCCTCTCTTAAAGCCCATCAGTCTTGTAAGATGAGTTTTAACCTGTTCCATAGTATTAAATATAAAAACACAGGACTTGTCTCTATTAATTTCCAGTCCAGAAGCTTTAGCAAATAGGTCCAAAATTCTCTTCAGCTGTCTCACTTCTTTAACAGTTGGTTCCCCAAATAGCATAATATCGTCAACGAATTGCTGATGGGTTAAGGGCAAATTATTACCCCAAAGCTGTAAACCTTTGATTTTGTTCGCTGCCCATTCTTTTTTAATAAATCTACCAAGGCCTTCTGCTGCCAATATAAAAAGAAACGGAGATAATGGGTCTCCCTGTCTAATTCCTCTAGACGCATTAAAGGTTTTCGAGGGGGTTCCATTAACAAGAATGGAGAAGTTCGGAGTAGAAATTAGACTATGAATCCACTTTACCCATCACCTGCTGAAGCCAAAACTTTCCAGGACTTCTTCCAAATAATTCCAATTCAGTCTGTCATAAGCTTTCGACAGATCTAATTTAATCATCATGCCCTTTTGTTTTTTCATTTTTAAAGAGTGGATAACTTCTTGGGTTACTACAAGGCCATCCAAGATTTGTCTACCTTCTACAAAACCCATTTTTTCAGTAGATATTAACTTGTCCAGCAGGGGTTTCAATCTTTTGGTGATCAAGGTTGTTATTATCTTGTAAATAACATTACACAATGCTATGGGTCTAAAGCCATTGGCATCTTCTAAATTATCACTCTTAGGAATCAGAGCATAGAAAGTAGAGTTAATGGTAGGCCATACCTTCTGGTTCATCCGAGATTCTTCTATCAATTCTAGGATTTCTCTTCCCAGAAAATGCCATCCCGCTTGGTAGAATTCAATCGTGAAGCCATCTGGACCTGGAGCAGTACCTTTTTTCATGGATTTTACAACTTCTTCTATCTCCTCTAAATTAACAGCTCTCATCAGAGCCTTATTTTGGTCTTCTGTAACTAAACAAGGAATGGCCAAACATATTTCCTTTATTGCTTCCGATCTGTCAACTAGAGGTTCTGCTAGGATATCTTTATGATGTTCCACCAACACTTGCTCGATCCCTTCTTGCTCCACTACTCTATCACCATTCTGATCCTTGATGGATAATATCCTGTTTCTTTGTCTGTGTTGAATCATAGCCTGATGAAAGAATTTTGTGTTCCTTTCCCCCTCCCTTAACCATTTTATTCTTGATTTCTGCCTCCATAGAACTTCTTCTTGCTTTCGCCTTTCCTCTAGTTTTCCAAGAATTATCCCTTCTTCTCTAATGCTCTCCTCTGATCTACCTTCAGCTATTATCTTTTGTTGCAGTGATTCCATTTCTCCCTCCAGTTTTTGTTTGTCTTCCATAATGTTACCGAATTCCTCCTTATTCCATTTCTTGATTCTCCCTTTCAACTCCTTAAGTTTCAGTTGGAAAGTATGCATCTTTCCTTTTCCCTGAACTGTACTTTGCGTCCACCATTCTTCCATTTTCTTTAAGAATCCCGGGTCCCTTAACCAGAAAGCTTCAAATCTGAACGGTCTCCTTCCACGATTTCTTTTAATATCCACCTCTAGTCTGATAGGCCAATGGTCAGATCCAAGAGATGGCATGATCTTCGCTTCAACGAAAACGTCCTTGTTCATAATAGCTTCTGATACTAAGAAGCGATCAAGTCTCGATGCTATCTGATTCTTGCCTCCCCTCCTATTGTTCCAGGGGCAGATCCCATTAATAGTTTGAATGTCTACTAGTCTTAAATCATCTATCATATCATTAAACATATCCATGAATTGATTTGACTTTCTTATCCCTCCTTTTTTCTCCTCTAGGGATCGGATTAAGTTAAAATCACCACCTATAACCCATGTAGCCTCTGGATAAATTCTACGGATTACTTTCATGTTTTTTATAAAGCTTTCTTTTTCTCCTGGGGAATGTGGGCCATAAACCCCTGAGATGACTATCTTTTCTTTTGTTCCTACTATTCTACCAATGCCTGTAAGGATTCTATTCATACTGGTCCAGCCTTCTAGGATCTAATGTCATTTGGATTCCACAAAATTGCAATTCCTCCCGCAGAACCAATAGCATCTTGCCCCATAACTTCGTATTGAAGCTTATTTTTGTCGATTATTCCTTCCAACTGCTGCACTGTAATTTTCGTTTCCTGAAGAATCATAATACTAGGCTTATCCTTTTTCAATTTCTCTTTCATATACCTCTGTTTTCCCTTACTATTCAAACCCCTAATATTCCAGCTGATGACAATCATTTAAAACTTTTGATAGGAGGGGAAGAATACCTCTGACAGAGGTATCACTTTGCCTGAGTTTATCAACGTTTCTCCCACAGTCTGAATGGCTTCACTCAACGTTTTCCGACCTCTTTTCCTGCTGTTTTTTCCAGAGCCGTCCATTCCCATCTGACCATTCCCTTGTTCGTTTCCTATGGTTATCTGTTTATCCATGTTCTCCCCTTTTTTTTCCTTGTACTTCTGAAATGCTTCTTTGTACAGTTGTTTCTGCTTCTCAGGTATGAATCTGCTATCCAGGTTTTTCCATTCCTGAATTAACTGTTTCATGATTTTTTCCTCCTCCACCTCATTTTCCATCTGGCTTTCCACTTCCATCTGGGATTGGATTGTTACTGTTTCTGACTTTCCCTCAGCCCGTTCTTCAGCTGTTTTCCCCGTATTTGTGTCCTTTCCTTTAGTTTCATTAACGATTTCCATTGGCGTATTTCCAGGATCTTCATCATCCTCCAGGTTTACTTCATAATCCTCGTTTTCGTCTTGGAGGATTTGAAACTTGTTTTGACTTGCTGTATTAAGGGGCTTTTCTTGTGTCTGGGTTTTGGAGCCCTCTTTGCCTTGTTTCTTCCTTCTTGTAACCTGTTGAAAGCCCCTATCTGCCTCTTCCATTTTTTCTGAATCTCTTTGATGTTCCTCTTGATTTCTATTTAACCCCTCCTCCTTATTCAGAGGACATTGTCTATATAGATGGCCGTACTCATGGCACTTTCGGCACCTGAACGAAATATGTTCATAGTCTATTGGCTGTTGCCAGATTTCGTCATGATATTCCAGCTCGATATATTCCGGAAGGGGTTCTGCTATATTCATGTAAACACAGAGCCTTGGATATGAAGTATATTTGCCTCATTTTGTTGCTTCTGATATTTTGACAAAGCCCCCGATTGTTTTCCCAATCCCCTCTAGTATTTCAGGATCCCAAAATTCCACTGGTAATCCAAACAATCTAACCCAGATTGGGGCGGCTAGCATTTTTTCTTTTTCTGGGTTATATCTTTCTTCCCAGTATTTCATAAACAGGCCCGCATTGTTCATAAAATACGGTCCTTCTTCAAAAACCCTATCCTTGTCCTCTAGATTCGCGAAGATGGCTGTAAAAAACCCTTTTGCTCCCAGTTTCAGATCTATATGACCTTTTGGTCTCCACCTTTGATAAATCCACCTGTATAATTCCTTCTCAGTTGGCCAATACCCTACGAACTTACATATCAGTGCATGGTCCTTCATGTAGCAGTTATATTCCTCAAGTTTGTTGCAGGGAATGACATATCTAGGTTGTTTTTGTGCCCTTGGAAGGCATTTCCCACCCATCCTCTTTTGCCATAGGTTACCCATCACTGGTGCGTAGTTTTCCTTCTGATTACGCTGCATTCCGCTTGCACTGGTTTCACCTGCTACAACATTTTTATAGGAGGGGATCTCTCCCCTCCCCTGTTGATTTTCCATTTCCTACTCAGCTCTATCCCTTTTAATGTTTAACCTCGTTTCTCTGATGAAAACTTATCCCTTAATTCGCAAATGTTTCGAGATTACCTTGCTCAATCCGCCTGCCGTGCCTTTCTTCGCCTTCTACCCCACGATTTCCGCCTGCAACTCCAGAGTGCTGCGCCGTCTGCTAACCCTAGCCCGCAAGCGCGCACCCCTCGGATTCTACCGATTTTGGAACCGTTTGTTTATATTTATATTTAACTAAGATATGGTATTATATTATTTTTTTATAGGTATTAATTGTTTTTACTAGATTTATAATTATATTAGTATACATATATTTTAATTCGGGATTTATTTAAGTTCTAAAAGAGATCAAATCTCTTATCATGAAAATATTTTATTGAGTTTAAAATTTGAAGAAAGGTTTAACCCTAATTTGGTTCCTCTCAAAGTGTTGTATATTTGAGATAGGATGGAACTATGCTGATTTTTAATAATATTATTTTTGTTTATATAAATTTCACATATCTATATTTAGAAATATTATTACTTTTTATTTTATTAAAAGTACATACATATATACTTTATAAATTTCTTAATTTGATTTTTTTAATATGATATGTATACCATTGATTGATTATATTTATCTATCTATCTATCTATATCTATATATATATAGAGAATTCTTAAAATATATCAAATGGATTTTAATTTATAGTTATTATTTGTATTTTATATATTTTTCACATTTTTATATTTAAAAATGTTTTTAGTTTTAATTAAATGGTTATTGATTAAATGTATTAAACTTTTACATATTTATTAATTATATGTTCTAAAATTTGATGGTTATGAATATGAATTATTACTATTTAAATTAATATTAATGTGACATGTATTAATGATTTTTCCCTATAATTTTTTTAAAATTTTTTTAATAAAAAAATTTACAATATCACAAACTTAATTGTATCAATTTATTATCTTTATTAATTTTTGACACTACAACATCTATTAAGTTAGACATTTAAATGTTCACACTTATTTACCATATTAATATATTAAGTTCGACATTTAAATGTTCGCACTTATTTACTGACATTACAACATCTCTCACATTCACATATTGGGCTGACACTATAACATTTCTCCTATATTAGGTTATAGAGTGGCTCTCAACAAGAAAAAAACATTATAACATAACAAATTTGAATTGAAAAAGTTTATTATTTTTTTAATTGATCCAACATTATGTTTTATTATTATTATTTTGATATTACAACATATCTCCCATATTGCCCTATAAACTGCTTTTTCCTAGAGACAAAAAAATAATAAAAATAAAAAATAAAAAATTATTGTTATTTGTATTTCTATTAAAACCCCCATAATACATATATCTACCAATATTATGTTTTTATTATTTTATACTACAACATTTCTCTCATATTGAACCGACATTTAAATGTTTGCACTCATTTACAGACATTAAAACATCTCCCCCGGACTAAATTATAGAGTGTCTCTATGAAATTATTTCTTGTTATAAGTATTATATAATTTTTAAATTTAACATCTAATTACGAGTATATAAAATATAGTTTTCAAAAAAGTAATGTTACAAAATAATAAAAGAAACACTTACACCACACAAATTATGCTATTAAGGCATAACAATGTGTCACCTGGGCATTTATCATACATCTAATCCTCATCAATATTCTACTCCTATAGGCCACCAATAGACCTTATTTGAAATAAAAAATTTGGGTTGAAAGATGTATTCTCCTTCTTGGTATCTCTCTATTAGCTATTTGTTTGCTCAATAATACTTTTATGGTTGATATGTATGGCATGTAAACTTTTGGCCAAGATTTCATAATTTTTCTTATTCTATTACAACATCTTTTTGTTTCCTTGAAACATTATATGTCCAAATTTCAATTCTTTCTCCATGGTTGTGCTTTGTTCTTAAAGAGATTTCTATTGGAGTTATTTTGTGTCACAATCTAAGCTATAGTTGAAGAGTTACACATTTTGGAAGTAAATTGATCCCTAATTTTCCCCTTATATTGTTTTAGTCATAACTTAGTCTCACTAACTCACTTTCACAGTTGTAATATATCGTGAGAAATCTCTTTCCGAGCTATTTTAGTTAAATTATAAACACTTTTTGTATCGATGATACACATCTTTCATGGATTTTCACTAGCCAAAAATGTCATTTAGTGCCCTAAATTCCTTCCAAGTTGATAATGAAAAAATCAATGAAAATTTTAAAAAGTTATGGCCTTTTTCACTATCTTAGTACTTTAAATCAACTATAAGTACATGTAACTCTTCTCTACAACTATCATACAATTATATGAGTAGTATTTGTGCTCTCTCTTTGATTGCTAAGTACATGTGTGTGTGTATTTCTTAGTTTTCATACACACACACTTACAAAGGATTAAGATCATGTGTTTCCTCTTAAGAGGACATAGGTCATAAATTAGAGAGGGTAAAATATGTCTTCCTTCTTATACATTAGGAGTCAAATCGTTGCAAACAATTAGGTCCCTTATCCTTTAAACAATAAAACTTCACACATCAATTTTATCTTTTGCTTAATCATGACATTAAAATTAAATATTTTATCTTTCGCTTAATCATGACCTTAAAATTAAATATTTTATCTTTCGCTTAATCTTGACTTTAAAATTAAATAATTATATATATGTTCAGTCCTCGGTTATCATTGAAAATGCAGTGAGTTTGCAAATCTTCCCTTAAACGCTTAGTCCACATGCAAGTACTTTTTCTTCCTTTGGGTTCTACCTTTGCTCCATGGTTCACATGTAAACTTACCAAACTCCAAAAAAGATGAGAGATTCTCCCTTCAACTTCACTTTTCCCCGTGGAATTTCTTTGGTGGTTGCGAAAACACGCAGGGTCCATTCCCCACGTCCTCCCACAACATGCGACTTACACACTTGCATATCTGATGGTTGATATTGGTGTAGATAAACAACCCGTAATTCATAATGTATTATAATATACATGAATGTTTGTGGAATGTTTCACTTTTGATGGATAGTTAACCTAATTCAACTCTCCAAGGCACAGTGTAGGCAGAGTTGCATTTTAATAGATCCAATTTCCATGATTAACTATATCAAATTCCAACATGTGTGCAAGTTAAAAAGTTACGTTTTCTATGTATCTAAGAGTTACATTTTCTATGTATCTAATGGCCCAAATCTATATTAGATACCAACATGTGCATGTTAATACCAAGTTACACTTTCGATAAAATATACAAAATAATAAGCAATAGCTTTTAAGTGTTTCAAGATTATTTATTTATATTCGAATTTAAAATAATTTAATATTGTTGTAATAATGAGATTAAATTTTTTTACATGGTAAAAGTAAAATATATAATACTATTTTAATAAAAGAAAATATTTTATATATTATTTTAATAAAAAAATAATTTATGATGAAATAGGAATTTTAAAATATTAATTTAATTATCAATAAATATTAAGTTAATAGTAAAGATTTAAATTTTATAAAATATTATTAATAGTAATTATGGATAAAGGGTTGGGATTTATTTCAAAAGTAGTTATGTTTTTCTCATTTTCAGTTTAATTTTAAAAAAAGTCATATCAACTAATTTCAAATTTAGTGTGGTTTTTGCTTATGACATTGAATTCTTATTGCATATTGTTGTTTTACTATGTTGTTCTTGTTATATCTCTATCAAATATTATTAGTAGTAATTATGGATACAAGGTTGAAATTTATTTCAAAGATAGTTATGTTTTTTCCTTTTGAATTTAATTATAAAAAATATTAAGTTTAGTTTTTATTTATGACATTGAAATTTTATTACTTATTATTGTTGTTTTAGTATGTTGTTCTTGTTATAAAAAAATTATATATATCTATATCTATATCTATATATATATATATATATATATAAACTCATTTTTGTATGTGGAGTGCTACATTCACATAATATTTTATTAGGAAAATCCAGATGAAGGGATCGCTTCTTGTAGGCTTAACCATGAAGCCTAACAGTGAGAGAGTGAATATAATTGAACTAATAACCTCTCAATAATAATAAGTATTTTAACCACAGAGATCCAATTAAACTAACCTTTAGAACTTATATATGCTTAAATCATAAATTAATATTATTTAAAATTAATTAATAATAATAAATTCAAATAAAATAACAATATAGCTAGTTGTTATAATTTTTTAAAAATATTTATAATATAAAATGTATTATAAAACAAATATTTTTATATTTATTAAAATTGAATTTTATACAGGTTCATCATTTAATTTATATATATTCATTAATAAGAATCAAAATATATATACTCAAATTTAAATTTAAAAATAAAAATAAAAAAATAAAACATATTTTTGATCATTTATTTTTAATCAATTATATAATTAAATAAAATATGTACGTAAGGAGAATATTTATAAGCTGGAAAAATATTGATATTTATAAGCTAGAAAAATATTGATAGAAGCAATTTCTTATTTTTAATTTTTTTATTTATTTGTGGGTGTTGTTGTTCTTTTCCCTAATAATGTTTTCATTAGAATGTAAAAATTGTCTATAGTTATAAATTCATTAGAATGTAAAAATTGTCTATAGTTATAAATAGTAGACTAAAATTCCATTATGGTTATGGTAGTAGACTAAAATTCCATTATGGTAATATGGATGGAATTTGGATTTATTGATATTTTTTCAAATTCTATTATTGTAAAAGTGGATATAGAAAACATCACATATTTTAAATTTAATTATTTTGAAATTTTGAAATTGATTCTAATTTTGTTGAGTAATATTCATTATAATATTTTTTGTGTAAATATCTTTATAATATTTTTATTATGTGTAAATTGGTTACATTTTTCCTTTATTCTTCAAGGGAAAAGTGAGGAGAAATATAAGTTATTATATTAATATTTCTCACCATCAATAATTAAACTTAGGTGGGGGAGATAACAACCATTCTTCCTATTCATGGCACATATCTAGTGTTTATCTTTGCTTGCTTCAAGAAAGGTCTCCAGTTCAATCATGGACAACATGGAAAACTAAACTTGATCTATTGTCTCAACAAGTTTCCTTTTTGTTTTAACCCTTGCATTCTTATCACCAATAATTTGATTTTAGGATGGTACTTTTGTATATACCTTGAGGGTTCTTTCGAATGGGTCTTTGTTTCCTCCACATCTTCAACATGTTCTTCCTCTCTTCATTGTTTTGTTGATATAGGGTATTGATAAAGCATGTCTTCTTTTTCTTGATACGTAGTTCCTCATCAACCTTCACATCTATATAATAAAATGTCTTATGAAGCCTTTTATTTTAGCACATGTACCCTTTTCGTTTTGGTTAATACCTTAGGAAGATTTCTTCATCTAACCTAGCATTAAATGTTCCCAATTTCTCGTCGTTGTTTTTAATATAATACTTACTATTAGACAGTTTGAAATGTTTCATTGATGTTAGTTTTCTATGCCATAATTCATTGGGTTTCTTATCACAGTTGGGTCTAAGATGTACCTTATTCAGTATGTGAATTGTTGTGTAAATAACTTCTTCCAAATAGGTTTGAGGAATATTCCTTTCCTACATCATCTCTCTAGCCATTTGTTGTACTAAATTGTTTCTCCTTTCAACAAATCCATTCTACTAGGGTGTGGTCGCAATGGTATACTTCCTATTTATTCCATTTTCATCATATAATTCTACAAATTGATTTGTCGTAAACTCTCCTCCTTTGTCTAAGTGTATGCACTTTATCTTGTAGCTTGTTTGGTTCTTTATGGGCACCTTAAAGACTTTAAATTTCTCAAATGCTTCTGATTTATTTCTCAAGAAGGATACACATGTTAGTTAGGAATAATCATCAATCATTGGCATGAATTAACACTCACCTTCAAGTGCTTATGTTCTAGAAGGCCCACACAAATACAAGTGTATTAGTTGCAATGGCTTGCTAGTTGATAGTTGATTCTTGGTCTTGAATAGAACACAAGCTTGTTTCCCCATTTGGCATGACTTGCGAATAGGATTTTGGGGCTTCATTATCTTAGGAAAATATCTTACAACGCTCGTTTTACTAAGTCTGATGACATGGTTGAAGTTTAGTTTTCCTAGTCTCCTATGCCAGAACCAACACTCATCTTGTTTGCCCAAATAACATTCTTCATTGTCTTCCTTCAAAACATATACATTGTTTTTTGTTCGGATTCCTCTCATAAATATGTTTCCTTTTGTAGATGACCTTATCTCACAATATTGAGCTCTATAGATGACACCATAACCTCTATTGCACATCTGACTTACACTCAACAATTTATGTTTCAGTACATCTAAGAACAATACATCATGTGCCTTGCCTTTGCCTTTATTCCAGCTAATTGTACCCTTTCCTTTTACCTTTTTGTTGCATCATTTCCGAAGGTGACATTTCCATATTTATTTTCATCTAAAGACATGAACTTACTTTTGTCCCAAGTCATATGCCTAGAGCAACCACTGGACCCTAGAGTTGGTGTGTAGATTGGAAGCATGTGAGGATAAGATCGCACGTTTTGTTGATCACTAGCTTGATCGGATTATAGGATGATTCATTACTGAGTTTGCGGTAGACACTTCAGTCAACTATATCGAGGTAGAGCAATGCTTCCTCAAAGGACCACAAGGTAAGTACATAAAGTCTCTGAATACTTGGATTAAAATGATATTGTGTGAAAAGAGGGTTATGCAATTAGTTTGATGTTCGAAGCTACGCAAAGCGGAAAAACCTACAGAAACGAAGGAAGTAAGGGACCAGAGAATAGCCCTCTGATTTTACCTCTACAAGGGGATGAGGAAGAGCTCGCGAAGGTCTCTTCGCGAAGTGCGATCCATTTGATAAGGCAAAGAATTCCGCGAATACCACCCACACCCACACCACCACCAGCTTCACTGCCTCCACCTCCATCAACACCCGTACCACGTCCGCCACCACCACGAGTCAAAATGGCAAGCACGATAAAGTTGCATGTGTTCAAGGGAGTGGGAAATGAGGATCTAGACAAATTTTGGTTCATCATAAGAGTCGTATGGGAAGCGCAGGGAGTTACAGATGATAATATAAAGAAAGCGACGCTGGTCAGCACTATGCAGGATTGCACACTGACTTGGTATATTAAGCATTCTATTGATAACCCAAATGTGGGAATCGCGGATACCCAGAAGTGCTAAACACAGAATTTAGTAGGCTGAAGTTTGAAGCATAGTCGATCATTGGATTCAAATAAATCACGATGCTACCAGGTGAGATTCCTTGGGAGTTGGATCAAAGGTTGAAGTGTACGATTTGTGAAGCTAATATGAATTTGACAGACGGACAACATCGCGAATGGTTTGTTGCATCGCTAACGCCACATTTAAGGAGCGCGTTATCTCAACAGAAATTAACGACTCAGGAAGAGGCCTTAGAGATTGTGACGAGGCTGCATGAGACCCTGATACAGGATACCAACTTGGGAGTTCAATAGATCCACACGCAATTGAAAAACTTATGCCTTGAGATGCAGAGTCTGAAACAGGACAAGACAGCTTGACCAGAAATACGCGAAGAGGTGTCGTGAGTAAAATGAAAGGGTTAGGGTCATGATAAGGACCACTGCCCAGTGTTCATAAATTACCTCGCAAGAGGAGGACCGATGCCGTTAAGGCCGAAAGCATAGGCAAGACCTAGTGTGGCACCTGCTTTGTGGTGCGCGATTTGTGAAATAGGTGGAAAGCATGATACAGACAATGCAAAACTCACAACAGTTGTTATGTAACTTTTGTAGGTCAGTGGGAAACGATGAGCACACTTGTAGGAGTTATGAGTTGATGATGGATAGAACTCCAACCTACAGAGTTCAGGCCGAATGACGGCCCCTAGACCCGAATGCAGGAGTGGCGCGAACAGGATTTCAGTGGCGTGGACGGGGTTGAGGTGGAGGAGGACCTGGAAGAGGTCATGGATAGTTGATATGCTACAATTATGGAGGGCCGAGACATTATGCCCGCGATTGTATGAACCCAACGCGTCTATCATGTCTATATTGTAATTTTTTTATCATGAGACAGAAGACTGTCCTATGCTGATAGCTAGGATACATGACAAAGGATCATTACTGCCTCCCATACTTAGAACCTACAGATGATGAGGTCTGAGCCGCGCGAGGAAGATCCAGATGTGAACATTATGCTCCAAAGTGGAATCACGACGGGAGATGACAAAGGTAAACAACCTGAAGATAGTTCTTGGGTTCGCAAAGCTCCGACAAAAGAAGCGGAGTTTGATTTGGAGCACACTCAGGAAACCTTCATGGAAGCTAAGAAGAGCTTCACTTATGCCTCCACTTCAGGAAGCAAGGATAAACCAGAGTCGGAGATGGATCCATCTATGATCATGACATTCCTGTAAACATGCATTAAGTTACTACACGATAGTAAAGCTGTAAAGGGATTATAGGAACTCATTAACAAATGTGCTGGGACCGCGCCAGGAGAACCATGCATAGTCTGGAAGATTGGAAAGCATAAGATGAGAACGGGGAGAAAAATGAGGTTAACCACACAAATTGGAGAATATGAGATGGACCAAGTAATTCTGGATTTAGGATCAGATGCGAACATGCTGCTGAAGCAAACATTGGAGTGCATGGGGAGACCAATGCTACAATTGTCTCCTATTCAGCTGCGAATGGTGAACCAGTAGAAGGTAATACCCATGTGGCGATTGCAGGGACTCACAATGGATATTGAGGGAGCGAGCGCACTAGCAGACTTTGAAGTGATAGAGATTGTTGATGACAACAATCCTTATCCCGTACTCTTAGGAATTGATTTGGCCACTGACATGAATGGGATGATTAATCTGAAGAAGCCATAGAAACTTTTAGGGGCGAATGCTTGCCCTTTGGCGAAATTAAGGGGTTTTAAATTTTTAGTGGGCGAATATTTTGTATCATAGTACATTTTTACAAATCACCTCAGATAGACCACCTTATTTTAAGGGAGAGGGTAAAAAAGGTAAATTTAGCCCTTGAAATTAGGAGTTACAACCTTCCATTCCCCATTTTCAAGAATAGGTTTTATTTAAGTGAATCCTATGGGCCAAAGGCCCGAATACCATATTTATAAATGAGAGGTATGGTAAATAACTAAAACATTTTTTATATTTACTCCATAAGTCACCTTATATACATGAAAGGGTGTAAACAAATAAAAATATAAGTAAAGTGGAGGTATGATAAATAAATAAAACGTCTTTTTATACTTACTCAAAAGGTATGGTAAATAAATAAAAATATAAATAAACTAGACGCATGGTAAATAAATAAAACCTCTTTTTATATTTAGTTCATAACCCTCGTTCTATTTATGAAGGCTCAAGAAAGAGGTTTTATTTAAGTGAATCCTATGGGCCAAATACCATATTTGTAAAAGAGGTATGGTAAATTAATAAAAATATAAATAAACTAGAGGTATGGTAAACAAATAAAACATTTTTTTATATTTACTCCATAAGTCACCTTATATTTACGAACACTCAAAAAATGCGTTATATTTAGGTGAAACCTATGGGCAAAATACTATGGGACAAATACCATGGACTAGATTGTTATTAATACCATGCAAAAAAACATTATTAACCCTAATATTAGTATTAATAAAAAAAAAATGGCACATGGTATTGACCCATGGTTTTCACCTAGAATGTAGCCTATTTAAATGGGGGAATTAAACCAGCATAGATCCATCTTTACTCATCTACTAACCCCCGAGAGGTATCAAATATGGTGATATGCAAACTAGCATAGAGTTAAAAAATATTTTATCCGATCAAGAGTAAAAATGGATGTTGTAATTTAATGTATGTTAACATTTTAGCTTGGTTAAAATAAAAAATAAAATAAAAATCAACTATTAATTTTATTAATTTTTATAAATTACTAATAGTAATTTTTAAGCTCCAGGTTTATGATAACCCATGGTAGTACCATGGTATTCATGTGAGCATAGACTATTTAAAGGCGAAATTCTATCATCTTAGATCCATCTTAATTCTGGGTCTACCAAGTGCTCAAAGGGATAAATAGATTTCATCCCCCTAAGAGTGGTAGATGTGGAGTTAAGATGGATATAGGTTGGTTTTTATGATAATGAAGATATTAAATAGACGTAGGAAATTATATTGTAAAAACATCTTAAGGTGAATGGTTAAAGCATAGACATTGGACAAGTATATTTGTATACTTCAGTTTTAAATTGAAACAAATCCAGGGCTAAAAGGAATGGATTGATTGCACTAGTCATCCTTCTATAAATTTCCAACATATGCTGGAGTAAACAGATTGTAATTTGGGTAATTTTTCTAATTGCAAATAGGAACATACTTGTGTATTGGCAGGGTGATTACGAGGTCCCTAGAAGTGATGAATTTGAATTTTTCTTGGTTTTATATATAGTATTAGGTTTTTTCTCATGATTTCTGTGAATGGCATGAGTGACTTTTATCCTACACCCACTAGGTTATCGATATGTAATTTCGGTAATTTTGATTTCAAAAGATATTTGAAAGAAATGCAATGATTTCATTTGTGTATTCAATAAACACAAGATTTTATAATTGAGTAAAATATTCGCCATGCCTGGTGAGAGATTCGCCAAAAAATTATATATACATATCATATTATTGATAAAATCGCCTTCCATTTTTCCTATATACCATGGAGATTCACCCATTTATTATACATGTATATTTACGGGGTGTTCTTAAAATTTTCCCTGGAAGAAGCGCAAGATCATTTTTGAAAAGAAGTCACTGCACGTAGTTATACCTCTAGACTCTGCTGAAGGATTGCGCTATATAGAGCCGGTGTGTGACTATGAAAGTGACAATGATTTGGACTGCATCTACAAAATAACCGTGCGAGAGCAAGATTGGGTAAATCCCACCACAAATGGACGGATCTCATGGGAGCGTGAAATATCCTGTACATCAGATTCTGATGAGGAGATAAAGAAATGGCAGAACCAATTACAAGAGGTAACCACGCTGAACTGTAATATGATGAGAAGATCGTTGCACTGTGTATTGATGAAAATGAGGGATCTGCCTACTTATGATGGATTACGTGAGGTAGATACTTGATCTGATAATGAGATCTAATACATTTATTAAGGTATTACAGACTTATGTGCATGGATATGCTTATGTTACTTTATGCAATGGATCGATAAGATTGCGAAATACATAGACAATGAAGCAGTCAAAGACAATAATAGACAAACACATATAAACATAGCAAGTTTAATATGGATTTCAGCCAACACTCCTGGGCTACATCTCCTAGTCCAGCCTTTAGTGGTGACCTCTCTATTATGTCTTGAGAACAGAGTTTTACAATAGTGTGATCTCAACTTGAGTCTCAACACACAATAGATACAACAACAAGAGTTTGCTTGAACCTCTCAAGCTTCTCTGAGTACACAGACTCTCTTAATCACTCTCTGTCTCTGTCTTACTTTATGTCTTGGCACTGCCTCCAATACTACTTATCCCTGTTTTCTCTTTGTCTGTGGCTTTAAAGCCAATTTGCGCTACCTGTTCGTTTCTCCTTCTCGTCTTTCTGTCTCCTAGCCTCTGTCTGCTCGAATCCCTCTTCTAGCGTTAAATAATCATTGTCTAACACCTGCAAGGGAGGTGGCCACTTGTTCTGCAATGGATGAGTGCATCAGGCATTCGAAATCCCTGAACCAGCCACTCTCTGTTAACATAGAGAAATGTATTCGAAACTGAGAAAATCCACCAAAAAATACTATGTATCGGACTTCAAAAGTCCTCAAATCCAATCTATACTCCTATCGGGTCCGCCTATGAGTCGCTATCATATGTCGCAATGGCATGTCCCTTTGTATTTTAGAAATACATTAAAATTGTGAAAATAATGTAAAAATGGCTCCCTCTGGACTTCAAATATTATGTATTTTCATTCCAAACCCCTTCGGGTCCGAGTTTTATCACATCAGCGTTGTTTCTTTGTATTTCGAAATACATAGAATTACATTGAAAATGCCAATCTACGGATCCAAAACTTTATTGCATATCCTTTGTAATTTTATCGGGTCCAGCTGCCGTGTATATATACATATGTGCCCACCCTTCTATATGGCTCTGATGTGACTTTGTGATGCGACTTGTCACAGTCGCAAGTTGCATGAGCCCCGAGTCATGGTAAGTGCTTCTATTGAAATCCGACGATGCAATATGGCGATGCAACGTGGGCCGTCGATTTGTGTGCTTGATTGACGGTCCTCGTTGACCCTGCCGATTGCTATCGCAACATACATATGATCTCCGCCGATATCTGCTGATTGCCACTACTGATTGTGATTCGCTAATCAAATCTAGACAATTGATTGACCAGATCTAACGGTTGTAGTGCATTCACTGTTAGGCCTCTTTTTTCACTGTTTTCACTGTTTTCTTATGGTTTTCGCCTCTCGATAGTGTTTTTCTGCCTTTTTGAAAGGTTTTCTCATGCAATTTTTTTTTGTCTTTTAATGATTTTAAGTAGATTTCGAAGACTTTAGAGAGTGTTTTGGATCGATTTTGGATCACGCCTTCCCACTGAAAAAGGATTTTGGATCACCAAAAGTTGTTTCCAAGCATCGATCAAGTTAGGATACAGCTCCCTCACTTGCCCAATCTCTATCCATTTTGCACTGCTGGGTTTTCAACCTCTCAGTCCAATTTTTAGGTACTCAACATCCCCTCTGCGCGTGGTTCTCACCTTCCTGTCCAAAACTATATCTTCCTGCAATTCATTGAGATATTCAGGCAACAAATCATCAATAGAAGGCAATTGACTTTGCTCTTCGGGATCTTCAATTAATGAAGGTTCAAACAGTCTTAAATTTTCTGCATTTACCATTGAAAAGATGTGGATGTAAGCTGGCAAATCAAGGCAGAAATAATTCTTACCAATTTTCTCAAGTATCTTGAAAGGCACATACCTTATTGTCGTCAGCTTCTTTCCTTCACCTTGCATTCTCTCTTTGCTGATATACAGCCAGACTTGATCACCAACTTGGAAGCTATGCTCCATCGTATGCTTATCATGCCTTGCCTTGTACTTGGCTTGGCTCTTTTCCAGCTATTCCTGCACTTCCTAGTGAATTTCTTGGATATGTTCAATGAACCTCATTGCTTTGTCCACATCGTTGTGTCCATGAACCGCTATTTTTTTTCAAAGACAAAATCCAAGGAAGACCTTGGTATAAAACCAAAACAAGTCTCAAAAGGAGATCTCTGTGTAGAAGAATGTTTAGCACGGTTGTAAGCATGTTGGACATAACATAAATGTTCATCCCAAAGCTTGGGATGCTTGCTGCAATAACCCTTGAGCAACTGGATCACTGTCCTGTTGACCACCTTTGTCTGGCCATCTGTTTGTGGATGAAAGGTTGTGCTCTTCTTCAGTTTGGTGTCCATCAATTCCCATAGACTTGACCAAAACTTCCCAACAAATCGAGAATCTTGATTAGATACTATGGAGCTAGGTAACCCAAAATGCATCCAGACATGCGGAAAGAACAATTTTGTTTTTTGTTCAGCTGTAATCTGTTTGTTACAAGGTATTAAAATACACATTTTGTTGAACCTATCCATAATAACATACAAATAGTCATGACCTTTTCTAGATTTTAGCAATGCCCCAACAAAATCCATGGAAACACTTTCCCAAGGACGAGAAGGAACTGGAAGTGGAGTGTACAAGCCTAGCTTTCTATTGCTAGGCTTGCTTTTAGCACACATGGTACACCC
Source organism: Pinus tabuliformis (assembly GCA_031772625.1). NCBI lineage: Eukaryota > Viridiplantae > Streptophyta > Pinopsida > Pinales > Pinaceae > Pinus > Pinus tabuliformis. The sequence continues at coordinate 112,046,635 of CM062820.1, read as the reverse complement.
TTTAATATATCTAGAAATTGTTTCATGCATTTTTGGCCAATAGTAGAATCTTTGCAGCTGTGAAACTATTTTACTTACCCCAAAATGACCTGATATCATAGAAGTATGTGCTTCCCTAATTACATTAACTCTTTCAGTTTATGGAATGCATAGCTTTTCCAAATGATACAAGAGTTGGTCCTTAACATAATAGTCCAATTCTTCTACTTTTTTGCCATGACATAAAGTTGCATATACATCTTTAAAATATATATCTTGAGCATACTGTTCAATGTAGCTTTCATGCATTACTGAGTTATGCTTAAGTATAGTTGATGCATTTATAATTGGTCTAGACAACATATGTGCAACTTTATTGTGTATGCCCTTTTTATATCTGATGACTAGATGAAATTGCTGTAGGAAACCCATCCACCTATAGTGTCTTGATTGCTGCAATTTAGTTTGTGAGTGAAAATACTAAAGTGGCTGATGATCAGTATATATAACTGTTTCTTTGCCCATTAAGTAATGTTTCCACTTTTTTACACTCTGTACTAATGCATACAATTCTTTATCATTTGTGGGATAATTAACCACTGCAGAATTAAATGTCTCAGAATGGTAGCATATAGGTTTACCATGTTGCATCAACATTGCTCACATGGCATATTCACTCACATCTATTTCAATCTCAAATGGTCTTTGAAGATCTGGCAATGATAGTACGATTGTTGTACTAATTTTTTCTTTCAAGGTGTCGAAGGCTTTCTGCTGTTTGCCTCCCCACTGAAACACCTTGTTCAATCATGTCAAAGCATGTAAGGGAGCTGCAATTAAGAAAAAGCTAGCAATAAACTTTCTCTAATATTGTGTTGCTCCTAGGAAGCTTCTATTTTCTGTAGCAAATTGGGTTTAGGCCAGTTTACAATGACTTCAATTGTAGAGGGATCGATCTTCAATTCACCACCCCCTACAATTGACCCAAATAATTTAAAGATGTTTTGCCAAATTCACACTTTGATAATTTAACATAGAGATTTTCTTTTTCCAAAACATCTACAGTCTGCTTTACATGCTTCAAATGTTCTTCCCATGTTTTACTAAAAACAAGAATGTCATCCAAATATACAATTACAAATCATCAATAAAAGGTCGGAGTACATCATTCATAACTCTCATGAAATTGGCAGGAGCATTAGTTAAGCCAAAAGGCATAACTAGCCATTCATACAATCCTTGCTTTGTTTTGAAAGCAGTCTTCCATGCATCTTGCTCTGCTATTTTGACTTGACGGTAGCCACTACGCAAGTCCAACTTGGAAAAGTAAACAACTCCTTTCAGCTGATCTAATAGATCACCAATGCGAGGAAGGGGATAATGATTCTTGATCTTTATTTTCTTCAGTGCTCGGTAATCAATGCACATCATCCACGAACCATCTTTCTTCCTCACCAACACAATTGGAGATACGCATGGTGATGTGCTTGGTTTTATGAACCCTTTCTCGAGCAGCTCCTATACCTGCTTCTTGATCTCTGCATTCTCTAAAGCGGATAACCTATACATTCCGATGTTAGGCAATGGAGCATCCTGCTACAAATGAATGTCATGTACAATTTCCCTTTTGGGTGGCAGACCTTCAGGTTCTTGAAATAAGATATCATATTCTAAAACAAATTTTTCTAAATAAGCTTTCTGTTTAGCATCACAGACCTCAAATACATTGGTTTTATGAGGTTTCTTTTCCTTTACAACCATCAGTAAAAATTTCTTGCATTAATTTACAATTCTCTTCATCTGCCCTGAGTTTATGAAAGTATAATTATTCTTGAGTTTATGAGCTCTTACAATATATTCTATTCCATCTTTAACAAGCTGATACTTATTTTCAGCTCTATATAAAATGGCTTTTCTATCATACAAGTAAGGACTTCCTAAAATAATTCCACATATCCAAGGGATCTATATCTAACTCAACCTCATCTACAAATGCTGACCCAAAAGAAAACCTAAGTTTACATTGTCTAGTCACTTGTAGCTTTGCTTTATCACATACCCAACCTAAGGGATATGGCTTCTTGTGAGGTGTGGTTAGTAGCCCCAATTTCTTTACAATTGCTTCAGAAATCAAGTTTACTTGTGAGCCACTATCAAATAAAGTATCAATCTTTTGATGCTTGGAAATAACTCTAATATGAAAAATCTCATGTATTTTCCTCTCATTTTCTTCACTATCAATAGTTTGTGCAGAATTACTAGTAGATGCTTCAGAATTTTTACCTTTTATAACTATAGTTGTGATTGTTGTTTCATCACCTGAGTCTGACCCCAAATCTTTCAGTATAGCAGTAGCAGTCTTCTTCTTCTTGCCATCGAACTTGTTGGGTTTCAGCTCCGGATGCAAAAACCAACAATGTTCATCATCATGTCCATCCTTGTTGCAGTGAGTGCATGAAGATTTGTCTTTCTGTACAACATTTGCCTTTCTCTCTTTCCATTTCTGCTTCCTCTTTTCCTTGTTCTTGCTTGCAGTGGGTTTTGATGATTCCCCCCATCTTTGGGTTCACATTATTACCTCTAGCCGCTAGATGTGTAGCTTGAACAGATACCTCATCTATGCTAGTAGGGTTAAACATGAGAATGGTGTGCCTCAAATAACTATGCAAACCACCTATATACTTTAGCAAAGTTTCAGGTGAGTCTAAAGAAATGCCTAGAATGAAAGCTCTTTTTCTAAATTCCTGGGTATAGCTTTGTACACTTTGCCCTTTTAATTGGCAAAGAGTTTGCCAACTCATCATAACTTGCTGCATATAAGCTAGTGGATAGAATTGTTTTTTAATGGCAGAAACAAATTCACTTCAGACAGAAAGAATTTCACCATGCTTTTTCAAGTCAGATTGTGTCCTGCCTTCCCACCATACCAAGGAAGTTCCTCCAATGTGTAGGCTAGCCAGCTGAATTTTACTTCTGTCTGAATCAATGTTCTACACCCTGCAATACACATCAATCTATCTAATCCAGTTATCTAGCTTTTCTGCATTTAATTCTCCATCATATATTGGCAAATCAAATTTAACATCTAATTTAATCAAAGATATTTTCTTCTTTTTATTTTCAGGGCTATCAGGAGGTTTGGATAGAGGAGCCTCTTTTCCTTTCCCTTTGCCTTCAAAATGGCCATTTAGAAGAGATTCTTCTGTTCCCTTGTCTTGTTTGGAGGTTGAAGAATCTTCACCTCTACCTTTCTTAAATTATCGATACATCTCTTCTACCATGGCTCTCATAGTCATGAAACTGTCCGTGAACTGAGAGTCTGATTCCAAGGGATTTTCTTCTGCCATTTTCCTCCTAGGATAGACTCTTCCTATTTCTGCATTAGCTTCAACTAGTTCTCCTTCTCCTAATTTTAGCTTTGACCTAGTTATCATTCACCAATCCAGCACAAGCTTGTCTAACCTTAGCAACCTAAAGTTGTGATACAACTTGATCTGATAATGAGATCTAAGACATTTATTAAGGTATTACAGACATATGTGCATGGATATGCCTATGTTACTTTATGCAATGGATCGATAATATTGTGAAATACATAGACAATGAAGCAATAAAAGATCATAATAGACAAACACATATAAACACAACAAGTTTAATATGGGGTTCACCCAACACTCTTGGGCTACATCTCCTGGTCCAGCCTTCAGTGGTCGCCTCTCTATTATGTATTCATAACTAAGTTTTACAACAGTATGGTCTCAACTTGAGTCTCAACACACAACAGATACAACAGAAAGAGTTTGCTTGAACCTCTCAAGCTTCTCTGAGTACACAGACTCTCTCAATCACTCTCTATCTCTGTCTTGCTCTCTGTATTAGCACTACCTCCAATACTACTTATCCCTGTTTGCTCTCTGTCTATGGCTTTAAATCCAATCTGAGTTGCCTATTCGTTTCTCCTTCTCAGCTTTCTATCTCCCGGCCTCTGTCCACTCGAATCCCTCTTCTAGTGTTAAATAATCATTGTTTAATGCCTTTAAGGGAGGTGGGCACCTGTTCTGTAATGGATGAGTGCATCGGGCATTCAAAATCCTTGAACCAGCCGCTCTCTGTTAACACAGAGAAATTTATTCGAAACTGAGAAAATCCGCCAAAAATACTGTGTATCGGACTTCAAAAGTCCTCAAATCTAGTCTATACTCCTATTAGATCCACCTATGAGTCGCTATCGCATGTCGTAATGGCCTGTCCATTTGTATTTTAGAAATACATTAAACTTGTGAAAAAAACATAAAAATGACTCCCTCTAGACTTCAAATATTATGTATTTTCATTCCCAACCCTTCGGGTCTGAGTTTTATTGCATCGAAGCTGTTTCTTTTTATTTCGAAGTACACAGAATTACATTAAAAATTCCAATCTACGGATCTGAAACTTTATCGCATCTCCTTTGTAATTCTATCAGGTCCAGCTATCGCGTATATATAAGTATGTGCCCGTGCTTATGTATTGCTCCGATGCGACTTTGTGATGTGACTTGTCGTAGTCGCAAGTCACACAAGCCCAGAGTCGTGGTAAGTGCCTCTATTGAAATCTGCCAATGTGATATGGCGGTGCAACATGGGAGGTCGATCAGCGCGCTTGGTCGACGGTCCTCGTTGACCCCGTCGATCGCTATGGCAACATACATATGATCTCCGTTGATTGCTACTACCGATTGTGATTCGCCGATCAGATCTAGAGCGTTGATCAGCCAGATCTGACGGCTGCTATGCATTCACTGTTAGGCCTCTATTTTCACTGTTTTCTTGTGGTTTTCGCCTCCTAATAGTGTTTTTTCACCTTTTTGAAAGGTTTTATCATGCAATTTTTTTGGTCTTTTAACAATTTTAAGTAGATTTCGAAGACTTTAGAGAGTGTTTTGGATCCATTCTAGATCAATACTTTCTTAGATAAGTTTGAAAGGGAGTTGCCAGAAAAGCAATGTTTCCAGGCCTTGAATTGGGTACTACGCGCTACGCTCGCGAGGTGGTGGGGTATGCATAAAGGGATCTTTGATGACTGGCGTGAATGTAGAAGGATGATGTGCATGCATTTTTGGAAGCTTAATATGTGACTAACAAACAAGTATGATGGATTGGGATGATCTACGCGCACACCTGGCCAAGTGGACGAAGGTCTATGGAGAAAAGCCACAACCTGAGTGGGTGCACCTGTTCTGTCATACTCTAGATGTTATACCCATGAATTGGTATTTATAGACAAAGCTCCACCATGGGATAGTGTTGTGGGGAAAAATGCCTATGCAGGACGATCCTATCCACCTAAGGTGTGACAGTGCCTTAGCAACAAACAGAGACAACTATTCTGGTTTCTTCCTTTATGAAATGGGAAAGAAGAGAGATCAATGGACTTACTGGTGTCTTCCGTTTGTCCCTCGATCTAGATCCTCTTCTCTTTGGGTGTTCACAACTACTTGCCTCCTCGCAAAACCACAAGAGAACAGGTACTTGCCTTCCTGCAAGATCACAAGAGAACAGCTACTTGCGACAAGAGAACAGCTACTTGAGACAAGAGAAGAACACAACACAAAGGCAGATATTCATATTCATAAATGATTCAGGGTTAGAAATAAATCAAATAAACTAATGCAATCATACATCAAAGATACATCAGTATATAGGAGAAAACCAAGATAGCTTTATTGATAAATAACAAGGTTCAGGAAGAGATACAACCCAGAGGGCTCCAATCCAGCATCTCCTTCCCAGCAGAATGGAATTCCTATCTTCACCTCCCTTCAAAGCATTAAGCACCCAATGATTCCAGTCTCAAACCAACAGCAATTCTTTGCAATAACAAAATTCCAGCCTCTAGATCTCATGGAGGAGAGATCCATATATAGATGTTTTGGAGAGAGGATGAGTCAGCTTGAGATCTGACTAGTGTCCTCTCCCTCTATCAGTTCTTGAGTCCACTTGGAGGTTCTTGCTTCCACTTGGAGATTTGGAACCTCTTACTCATCACCAGTCGAATTCCCTGAGGCAAGTGTCATTTTGGAAGCTTCCTGGGTTCTGACACCTTAAGGAATGAGTCTGCCACATGTCCAATCTCGCTCAGCGCAGGTAGCCAGTGTTGCAGTTGACATTCAGCGCAGGTAGCCAGTGGAGCCATTGACATTCAGCGCAGATGGTCAGTGGAGCAGTGACATGATCCTGAATTGACTTGTTTTTGAGCAGTGTCAGGTGGAGAAATTCTGTGAATTGCTGTGGTTTGTTAGCCTTGTTCCTCTAGGGGTAGGAACAACATGTTTAGGGACTTTGGATCCCTTAGATTATGGACATTTCATGCTCCATGCTGTAAGGCACAAAAATGTCTATAACAGTTGCCCCCTAAAGTATGAGGCCGTTTATCGGGTGAAATGCTTTATCCAGGAGGGTCCGAAGTTCATCCATTTGCTGGGAGGAGACCTGTAATAAGATACAATACAATACATTATTTTTCATACTGCTTTCATGATCTAGCTGAGGCGGGCATTCCCATGCTCAGCTTTATAAATTCATTTTTGTACATAGAATAGACAATCGTCTGATGGTAGACTGATAATTTTGATGAAATTATCATCCTTTGAGTAGGATGATCATCTGCTGCAATGATGTACATGTCAAATGTCCTTATTTTTCCTGAATATATATCGCAGCCCGGATGGATGAAACTAGATCCGGGGTCTTCAAACTCATTCAATCTTCACTCTAAGTACAAGTCGATCCATGTGAGAATTGTTCTGAAGTCGAACATGGAAAGACATCGCTTGATTACCGGTCAATGATGTAAACTGTTAACAAGTGCGAGAGGAATCACCGATAATGATAATGACCCTCAAGGTACTGCAGTACAATTCACGTGGTGTGAATAAAGGACTTGGCGTAGAACACCACGCAAAATCTTCTGGTCGAAGGTCATTGATGTATACCTGTCGTCGGAAGTGAGAAACTTGCCATTGAGGCATGCAAGCTTCAAAGTACTGAAGGGGTTGTCCCTAGATCAATTTCTTGGATAATGAGCTGATGTCGACAAGAAGCGATCCGTCAAAGGAGGGCCTTAATGAATCCCACATCAATGACACGGAACGGAGCTAATGATTTTAATGGAGGTGAAAACGATCTGTGACATATGATTCAGGGTGGCGGTCATGAATGGATGAAGGATAATGTATGGCAGTGGATGGGACCCGGTTGACTCTTTCTGAACGACTTCTCTTGAACATATGGCGACACTGATGCGATGGATCGGTAGCATTACTCCAAATATGGATGGTATGGCGAGACCATGGTGATGTGACCGGTGAATGAAACAACCCAACCCGATTGTGGTACGGAGGAAAAGTGTCATGTTCAAGAGCGACTTGCTACCATCAAAGTTTTCTTTAGTTTCTCCCAATTTTTCCCCAGTCATTGCTGACCAGTACCTCTTTATTTTTGTCAAGCTTGAGGAGGATAACATATGCTTGTTCTATAACCTGCCCTTCGGGCAAGCCCATCGCTATGTTTTAACGAGCCTAGCGATAGTGAAACTCGTTCTCGTCTAAAGACAAGTTTGTCACTATTTAGTGATTTTAACGAGTCTAACGACAAGGATAACTCGGACCTTTTCATTTTTAGAGAGTCTGGAAAGGTACATAAAGTTAACTCCAAAAGTCCTTTTTCGTCATCTAATCCCTTAAGTCCGAAAAAGTATAAAACAATACAGAAAGGATGAGTTTTCGATGGTTTTAACGAGCCGAATAAAACAAGCGCTCGATCTTTTTGAGCAATAATCCCTCAGGTCCAAAAAGATTAAAATCTAGAGGAGGGATAGCACTTCCGGTCACTTTAACGAGCTGGAAGGCCAAAACTCGGCAATCTTTTCATATTTTACGAGTCAGTTGAAAAGAGCTTAAAGAAGACTCGTCTTTTGAGGAACGAGTGATGAACAGGGTTAGCAGTTGATTCCAGGTACAGGTTGGAATTTTCCAATCACCGCAGTGTCACAAGGATGGCTAGGTGAAATCACTCTTCGCAGATGTTCCTCAAAATGGGTAAACAATCATATGGAGGTGAACGATCGGCCAAATGAAAAGTGGATGTGACGGTGCAAACACGACCAAGGCTTTAATGGCTGATAAGGTTACATTCACAGTGGTTATTTACCGGGTGGCACTTATGTTTATTTTTTAACGAGCATGAATTCTGCGTTAAAACTGCTCGGATCTTGCGTTTATTTTTTAACGAGCATGAACTTTATGCTAAAACTGCTCGTTTATATGGTCAAATTTTGATTTTTTACCATAACTAGTTTTTCCCTTTTCAAAGATAGTACTGCATTCACAATTGCTGCATCAAACTTAGTTAGAAATGAATAACATTTGTTTGAAAATGAGATTAAAACCCTAATATTTCGCTTTGAACTACGTAAAAAGCAATTAAAAAGTGTTTTTACCTCTCATTTTACCATTTCATGTGAACTTGGTTTGTTGGAGCTTTGGAGGTGCCTCTTCCCCCTTGATTTTCACCAGCTGATTTCGGGAGATTCTGTGGACGATTCTCGGCGCCGTCAGGACCAGGTAGGAGCTAAACCCTAGCTCTTTCTTTTCATGGTTTCATTTTTCCATTCTGTGCCTGTTTCCCTGTCTTTCTGAGCACCTGGGGTTTTTCTAGGGCGCCCTGCCATCAACGCAGGTGGTCCATTCGAAACCTGCGTTGAATGTCAAGCTGCCTTAAGGCAGTTTGACCTTCAACGCAGGTGGAACACTAGTTACCTGCGTTGGGCACAAAAACAGGTCTTCTTGTGCAGTTTTTTGATGAAATTTTGCCAGTTTCTCATCAAATTCAGGAACTTACTCTTTCTCTTGTTTGTTTTGTAGGGATCTTTGAGCAAAATGTCCCTTACATGGCGAGAACGAGAACATGAAGAAGAGGACATGATTTCCCTCCATGATCCTGTCATGGTGAACGCACTGCGGAACTGTGGCCTACTGAAGTTTTTCCGTATCTCGAGCATGAGAGCACAGATCTCCTTATTGCACTATATGCTTGATGCTTGGGATCCTATCAACCAAGTATTCCAGATTAGGGGTAAATCCATCCCCTTGACCATCGTAGACATTTACTTCTTGACTGGGTTGTCAAGGCGGGGTGCCCCCATTTCTTTGTCAGGTTCGGCCCGAGGGAATGACTCCGTGAGAGATTATGTCCGCAAGTATTGCAGGGAAGGTTCCCAGCCGAGCCGAGACGGCAAGGTCGTTATCCGTGAGATTACTGACAGGTCTCTTAGGTCCATTCTGTATACTATTGGTAGGATGGCCGGTAGTGCATCTCTTCATGTTGCCAACAGATCTTATGTACAGCACGCCTTGGAGTGTCTCCAACCGAAAGTATTCAACTGGTGTGATGCAGTACTTGTTCAGATGAAAAGTCAATTGACCAAGGTAAAGGACAGGAAGCTGAAGAACTTTGGATTTGGTTCTGTTTTGACTGCCTTTGCCTTGGAGAAAATACCACTGATGCAGCCTCAGTATATTGCACTCGAGTTGCCTTCTCCTACCAAGCCACGCATGCAGAGATGGGTTGACCACATGTCTAGGCATGCTGGTCAATCTCAGATTACTTTCACTGATACCTTCTTTAGGTGGTTCGAACGCCAGGAGATGGTCTATTCTGAGTATCCATATGTGGGCATGGATTTCCGAGGTGATCCGGATTTGGTGCTACTGGATGGCGAACAGTGGGGCGCTATTGGTAAAATCTTCGACCATATCACTGTTTACTGTTTTCTTTCATAATGTTTCTGTGCTTTATTCTGTCAAGACTTTAATCAAACTCTTGTGTGCATTGCAGATGTTGGTCCTGTTCGTCTAGCAGTTCGCCCGAGACCGCCAGTCACTGCCCCAGCAGGGGAGCCTGCTGGGAGGGTTATTCTTCGCGACTTTGACGTGGCTGAGACCCTTACAGCTGTGCAGGAGCAGGTTGAGAGCCTTACTCTTGGTATTCCGGATGTACGGATCGACGAGTTACCTTTACAGTTGCAGCGGCATACTACTGGTGTGCCTAGACGATGGACTCGTCTCTTGCGCATGATTGCACAGGCCGTGACATGCTATCATGAGCATCACTAGGCTAGGGTGCCCCCTAGCATTTTTGAGTTTTTGGGTCATGCGACCAATTTTTGTCTTGCTTACAGAACATTATGTGAAAACGATAAACATCTTTTATATATATATTTTGATTTTCGGGGTTTATTCTGGTTGAGTTATGATCCACTTGTACAACATTGATGATGCATTTCCTTTTATAAATGTCGCAAATGTCTATCTAACACATAGTTTGCTAATGAGTCAGTTAATGTGTTTAAGTTCCTGGAAATATGTTGGTATTGAATTAAATCAAGTTGTCTTTCCAAAATCTTAACCCTTAGAAACATACGATAAATAGCCGGATTGCAGACAGAGTATATACCAGTGAGTTGTAGTATCACGAGTTGTGAGTCTAGCCTGACGATCAGTCGGCATATACCATGGGTGATGGCATCAGAGAGGAGTTCTATCAACGCGCTATACTCAGCGATATTATTCGTTGATTGCCCAATACACACACCTCTGAAACTCACTAACTCGCCGCTTGGATCAAAAATGGCCCAGGCCGCGGAGGACAGGTTCCGTGAACTACGACTTGCTCCGTCAGCATATCCCACACATGTCTCATAAAGGTTTGACATCTGCAATAAATGTAAAAAGATGGATTACTCGACTAAAACAAACACTTTAGTGAAAACAAAATACAACAAAAGCACACAGGTTACTATTTAAGCATAGTAATGCTTGAGGTACAACCCGTTGCGGGGTTGCACCAGTGGAATTCCGTCATAATCCATTAACTCGTAGGCTCCTTTTGCTAATACTCGTTTAACAATATAGGGGCCCATCCATAAGGAATTAAACTTACCTGCTCCCAATTTGTCGGATTCTTGGTCGTAAAGCAAGACCAAGTCACCTTCTGAGAAGACACGGGGTTTGACATTCTTGTCGAACTGCGCCTTGACTCGTTTCTTATGGGCTTCGTTAGCCAAAGCGGCATCACGACGGGTTTCATCCAATTGGATTAATTCCAAGAAACGGGCCTCTTCTTCTGAAGTTCCGGGGAGGAGGTCGATTGCGAGTTTAAGAGACGAAATTTCGCACTGGATTGGTAAGACTGCTTCCAGGCCATACACCAGTTGGAAAGGTGTGAACCCAGTCGCATTCTTTACCGATGTTCGGTAAGCCCACAAGGCTGAGTACAGGATTAGGTGCCACCTTCTTTTGTGAACTCCGATCATCCTTTGCAACATACGCTTCAGGACCTTGTTGATCGCTTCAACTTGTCCATTGGCTTGCGGATAATACGGGGTAGAGCTGTCGTGAGATAGCCCTAGCTTGGCAGCTAATTCAACCATCATGTGATTGCAAAAATGCGATCCATGATCTATAACTATGGCCTGTGGTACGCCGAACCTGGCGACTACATGATTGAAAAAGAAAAGGGCAGCTGTTTCACCAGTGTTATCTAATGTAGGCATCGCCTCGACCCATTTGGTAAAATAGTCAACGGCGACTATAATATACCCATGCCCCTCGGTTGAGGTGGGGTTACATTGCATGAAATCGATGCCCCATTTGGCGAAAGGCCCAACAGCAACTATTGGCTGCAAAGGTGCGGGTGGTCTTCTGGTTTTGCTATCAAAAATTTGACAAGCATGGCAACTTCTGACTGCGGTTATGCAATCTTTGAACATGGTTGGCCAGAAGTATCCGGCTCGTAGTATTTTTTGTGCTGTTGCATATCCAGATTGATGCCCCCCACACGCGCCTGAATGACACTCATTCAGGGCTTTTTCGGCCTCCTCATGGGTAAGGCACCTCCTCAGAATTGTATCGATACCACGACGGTAAAGTGTATCACCGACGATCATGTAGTCTTTAGCTTGGTATCGTATACGTTTTTGTTCAGAGTGAGAGGTGTTAGGCCTGAACTTTTGTGTTTGGAGATAAATTATGATATCTCCGTACCACTCATTGCTTGTTGATATCAGAAACAAATTCTCGTCCACGATTGATTCTTCGGATGTTTCATCGTTGGACGACGATGGGAGATCGCACAATAATTCTGCGAAAACTAGAGCTTTCTTTGATTTGGATTTTACAAATTCCAGATCAAACTCTTGAAGGATCGCTATCCATTTTGAATATTTGCCCCCCAGCAACTGTCGCGACAGTATATAAGTCATGGGGTTGCAATTTGATAAAATGGTAGTTTTCCGAAAGAGGACATAATGTCGAAATCTTTGAATCGCTTGAACAACTGCAAGCGCTAGTTTTTCAACATAAGAATATTTGCTTTCCGTATCATTCAAGTTTTTACTTAAATAATATATAGGATGTTCAATTCCATCGACTTCTTGAACTAAAACCATCGCAATGGTCATATCTGCTGCAGCCAGATACAGGTTAAAATCTCTTTGATAGTCTGGGGCATACATTAATGATGCTTTTACTAGAGAATCTTTCAGAGCATCAAAGGAAGCTTGCACCACCTGATCCCAGACAAAAGGTACATCCTTTTTCAAAAGACGAGTATAACCTTTAGCAAGTTCTGCGTAATTTGGAATGAACCTCCTCAGAAAGTTTGCTTTCCCTTGGAGTTTCTGAATCTGAAGAAAATTTGAAGGTGGAGGCAAATTAATGATTGCCTGAACCTTGCAAGGGTCGAGACGAATCCCATCCTTAGAGACTACAAAGCCAAGTAAACGACCAGAACTGACGCAAAACACACATTTGTGTGGATTGAGTCTTATCTTGTAGTGTCGGCAACGTAGAAATATCGCTCTTAAATGCTGCGGATGATCAGTCCGCTTTCGCGAATGAGCCGGAAGGTCGTCGAGATATGGTTGAACGATGTTCTTGATGTCATGGAAGGCATAATTAATTGCCCTCTGAAACGTCGCCCCTGCGTTCTTTAAACCAAAGGGTAATTTTCGATAAGCGAATGTGCCCCACGGACAAATGAATGTAGTCTTTGACTGGTCCTGTGGGCGGATATTTATTTGATTATACCCGGAAAATCCATCCATAAATGAAAAGATTTCACATCCGGCGCATTCATCAATTATCTGGTCGATGAAAGGTGTAGGATAGTTGTCCTTCGGACAAGCTTGGTTTACATCCCTATAGTCGACACACACTCTAATTATCCCTTGTTTCTTCATAACAGGGACAATATTCGATACCCAATCGGTTAGAGGAACCGGGTAGATGAAACCAGCATGGAGAAGCTTTTCAACTTCTGCTTTAATGGCAGCGGCTTTCTTGGGGTGCACCTGCCGAAGCCGTTGTCTTACTGGTTTGATATCAGGATACATCTTAATTTCATGTTCAACGATACTCGAGTCAATGCCTAGCATTTCATCATATGACCAAGCAAAGACATCTCTGAACTCGCGAAAAAGAACGTTGTATATTTCCAGTTCTAAAGGAGAACAACCTTTGCCGACATAAATATTCTCTACAACATTTGTTTTAGTCGAGATATTTATGGCTATAGTCTCTTCAATATTGGATAAGTTTCGCTCGGAATCCACCGTATTTACAGTATTTGATAGGAATTCAAAGACTGAAGGGTGGTAAAGGTCATGTTGAGTATCTTCTTCATATTCTGGAAGAAGGGAACGATGGTGGTGATCGTTCCATGGTGTCCCCTCAATCAACATTGATTGTAGGATTCCTTCGTCAGTCCCATGCACTTTCGACCAAGGATCTAACGGGGTACCATATTCCCTAGACCTATCTACCCAAACGCTTGACGAGCGTTGACTCGGGTTTGCCTCCCATGCCTGGAACATTGATTTCTACAATATTTCTATTGGGCTTGGGGGCAAAACCATTGCATGATCCATGTCGATATCGTCTTCTGCGATCTTCATAGAAGAGATCATGTTGCAGGTTGCTACCAATGCTATATCTCCTATATAGATGGGAGGTGGAAGCGCGAAAGTTCCCATCAATGTGGGGTCTTTCAGTAGGCCTACTCCGATATCTTGAAGCGAATGGTTGCTTCCATGGATCATGGGAATGCTTCCTGTAACTTGTGAACCATTAGGGAGGAAGTTCTGTTGGTCGACGACCGTAATCCCTCCTTGAAAAGGGAATGCGATCTTCCTAAAATAAGTCGACACTACAGCTGCCATGGCATATATCCACGGTCTTCCCAGTAAGATGTTGTAGTCAAGATTCCCATCGATGACTTCGACATCTATCTCTACTGTTTTTCCTCCTAGTTCAACCTTCAAGTTATTTAGGATGCCGTACAGGGTGTACGTCCTTCCGTCGAATGCTTTTAGTGTCGTCGAAGATCGCGACAAGGTTGGAGATCCTAGAGTTTTCCAGCAACTCATCGACATGATACATGTGGATGCCCCCTCATCAATAATTGTTCGGTGAACAGTTTTGTTGAGGGCTTTCACTTGAATAAGGAAAGCTAGTTGAGCTGGTAACTGAGGATCGTATCCTTTGTGGTCGAAGGATACAAGATTGGAATCCTTAGGATCAACCCCACCAATAGCCGATAACAATGCCTGCCTTTGGGATGGGCAATTTTGTAGTACTTCAAGAGTCGACATAGCGGATGGCGATTGGGCCAAATCTTCCACTATGTTATAATGCTGCGCCGCTCTGGCGCGAGGATTAAATGTCGACTTATGTACTACCCCCTTTGGCAGTTTTATTGTTAATTCAGGAATGATGGGTGGTACAACTTCTGTCGAAGTTGTTGTCGAACTACTTGGTTGATCTTTACCTTTGTCGTTCGACAGCGGCGGATTCCCGTAATCTTTGTTCCTTGTCGAAATCAAAGCATCATTTTGTTGCTTGGAGATTGACAACATTAGCACTTGCGACGGGGAAGCATTACCACTTTCAACCAGATTTTGACCTTGATTGGGAAACGGATCAGTTAACACAGCTGAGGTGTGTGAACTTTTGAAGAACCTTTTGAGCTCAGCTTTGTATGGACAATTTTGTGTCC
The DNA here is from genome assembly GCA_031772625.1 of Pinus tabuliformis. NCBI lineage: Eukaryota > Viridiplantae > Streptophyta > Pinopsida > Pinales > Pinaceae > Pinus > Pinus tabuliformis. Next base: position 112,031,564 of record CM062820.1, on the reverse strand, counting down.
AATGATCCTCATCACATATAAAACATGGACTTTTTGGTTTCCCTTTCTTAGGAGGGCTTGAAGAAGTTTTTTCAGGGGATGACTCACCCTGTTTCTTCTTCTTCCCTTTGTTTTGCTTCTTCTTGCTTCCTGGTTGATTGGGTTCTTTGCCTTTATCTGCTGATACGACATTTACTTCCGAAGCAAGAATTTCTTGATTTGCATTTTGATCCGAAGTCTTACGGGCTTTCTTAGATGAAGCCTTTGTCGACTTTGCGTTTGCTGTGCCAATTACACCGTCGCCGGCATGAGAGTCACTATTTGATTTAGGAGGAGGAGGAATTGAGAATTCCGGTCTAGGGGCGTCAGGTATTTTGTCGTAGAGCGTGCCAGACTGAGTGTATACTAAGTCTAGATACTGTGCACGAGCAATAACTTGCTCCTCTGTTACGACTCCCCCCTTGGCCACATCTTCCGTTATGGCAGGAAGTAACGACTTTATAAACCATTCAGCTAATAGCTGATCGGGAATGTAAGTCTTCACCATTCTGCGATGACGACGCCACTCATGTATATGATCGGATATATGTGTGGCCGTCGTCTGCTTGAAGTTGGTTAAGATTTCTGTTCCAGTTTCATACCTTATCGGTAATTGAAAATGGGTTAAGAAAGTCGTGGCTAGGGAACTGAAATTGTCGAAAGAGGCTCTAGGTAATTCAATATACCATTTAGCCGCTGGACCTGTCAATGTCCTTTGAAAAAGGTGAAGCCTTATCGAATCATCATTCAGGGTGTTCGACGAACACCACAGATGAAAAGTCATCACGTGATTCGACGAGTCTTCGCCTGGATTTCCATTGAATTTAGGAATGTCCGATGGAAGTTTGTGAGGAATCGCTAGCCACCAAAGGGCGTAAGCAATTGGATCGTTTGTTAATCGGTGTAAATCTGGTAATTCTAAAGTTGCCACGAATGGTAACTGTTGATTCAGGTTAGGTGAGGCGTACCCAGGATATGATGGAATCGCCTGAGCAGTAGGCCTTTGCATACCAGCATAATGTAATTGATGTTGGTATGACTGATACGGTTGGTGGACTTGACCACTGTAAAGCGGTTGGTTTTGACCGTTTTGAATATACGGTTGTCCACTGTTCGCAAAGATCTGCTGCTCAGAACCTTGGTACACTTGCTGGAATTGTGGTTGTTGGTATTGCACTAGCCACGGTTGTGAAGCCATGCTCTGCTGTGCTATACTAACCGACGGACCAAGATGTGGGGTAATTGTACCCGTTTGGACCTGTGTCGCCCCACCAGTTGGCGATTGTGGTTGTGTCACAGGGTCAAGGGGCTGTTGCATTACAACCTGAGAAATCTAAGGTTGACATACGACAGGCATCGTTTGAACTTGCGACACTGTTACAATAGCTGGCGTTGTCGGGATGTTCGACACAGGTACACATTGTTGCATAGAATACACAACTCTTGGCTGTTGGGGTAGCATAGGTACCCAACCACTTGTCGTAACTCCAGTATAACCTGAATACTGTTGAGAACTGCCGTATGGATATCCTCCCGGAGGGGGTAATGAAAGGGCATACTGCCCCCCATACGGTAGCAATCCGGAACTCAAGGGGATTGTTTGCCCTTGGGGACTAGATGGCCCAAATTGACCTCCATAGGGATCAATTTGTCGAGTCTCAACATAAGAGTTACCGGATATTACTCCGGAGGAACAAACTGGAACAGACCACACTGTCGAAATAGTCCCTGGGTGGACTCCTTCTAGCGGTTGCGAGCTAGTTGGGACAGATGGTACACCGGCAAACATCGTCGGAGTGACGGCAGGGAGTTCTGCTGTCGCTGTGTCATTTGACACAGTCCTAGATGTCGACGGTTGCTCAGACATTTTGAGTCTATCCAATAGATTGCCTAGTGATTCTACAGGAACTTCCACTGGTGATGGACTAACTTCTGATGTAGAAGGAAATAGAGTGACCCCTACTCCAAAATGGGTTGGAGTACTTGCTTGCGGATCCTCTACAATTTCCTCTATCGCAATCAGACCAGGTGGAAGAGGAAGACCGTCAGGTCCGTAAAATATTTCTGGTGTCGAAGAAGTGGTTGAATCGACAACGACAGTTGTTTGAGGAACAAGACTCTCTGGACCGGTTACAGATGGAACTGGTTCAGTAACACAAGTATTTGTTCTCAGACTAGGATCAGTATCACTGTCCCTCTGTGGCTGTTGAACTTCTTCAATAGAGGCAGTGTTTCCAGAAATGTTTGGAGTAACCGGAATCTCAGATGTTGTCAGAACACTTGTTCTGACTTTGATAGGAGATTTCGAACCGGTTAAACGAGTTCGCTTTGTCCGTACTGTTTTCGATTCCGGAGACAAAGACGGTTGACTCGTAAGTCTCCGCGAACGACGGGGTTTCAATTGACTTTCTTCCACGATTGCGGATTACTCGATCAACTAAAATACAAAAGGGGAAAGTGTGTTTCCGAATTGAATGAATTTTATTAGACACTTTAGACACAACTTGCTTTTTCACTTTTAAAGAGTCGAGAAAAAGCTAAAGATGACTCTAGTCTCCTTCGATGTTTTAACGAGCCCGAAGTGACAAATGCTCGGATGGAATTTTTCTGTTATAGAGTCTGAAAAAGGCCAAAAGAAACTGCTCTGGAGTTCTAGGCAGAGGGTGTGCCAAACTTTTCGCAAAACCGCAGAATACTTTTTAAGGTACGGGGGGTCGATCTTCCTGAATGCTGTGTTCAGTGCATTGCGATCAGTAGGGCGGCCGACACGACTTCCTAAGGATAAAGGATATATGCCTATAGGGGTCTCCCAATATATACGCGACGAGCACAATCCGTACTAGCGCTATCGTCCCTCAGGAGGAATCACCCACCTTCCATGAGATCGACAGTCACTAGGCTTAACGACGCTGGAACACGTCTTTAGCCTAGACCTCTATGTTGTGCCTTATGTTGCAAAGCGTTGTTAGGTTCATTCAGTTTATTTTAAGTTGATATTTTTAGAAGTTTGCCTTTCTGGATCACCACAAGATGTATGGTACAATTCCTAAATGCAGTCTAAGATGATAAGCAAGCTTTATATCTTTCAACTTTGAAAATCCTAGCTACTAAGGGAAAAGAAAGACACCATCTTTTCTCAAAGAGCAATCAGCACACTCTAATGCACTCTTCCTAAATCAAGCATGCAAACTTATCAAAATGCAAATGCACAATGCAGGTGTTTGTTTTCCGCTTTCTTAGTATTGATGCCTACAAAAGAAAGCTTTTTGTACAACTTTGAATTTGCTTTTAAATGATAAGTACAAACAAGTTTACTTTTTTCGAAATCAACAAGGGTAGAAGAGATTACAACACTTTGCGACTTTCGAAATGAATACTTGTTTCGACACTTAAAAGAGGCCAACTCAAACCAATAAGCAAAAGCAAATGTATAATCAACTGTAAACAGCCAATGAACTCTCTCCTAAGGTCACAGTCAATCAGATCTGAATCAAGGGCTACAGGATGATTATTTCACTCAAGCAAAGGAAAACTGTAAATGACGCCACAAACACATAAAAACACTCACAGTCTTTTTGTACAAAAGGAGGCGGAATTCAAGCAAAGAAAAGGAGTTATCAGACTGGTACCTATGCTGATTAAAGGCTGCAAAAAACAGAGATCAAAACAGGGCAACAGAGAGCAGAGAACCCCAGCTGCACAAGGACAAACTGGTTCAGCGCAACCTCAACACTGTGGTTTTGACATTCAGCGCAGGTATCCTTCATGGGTCCTGCGTTGAAATGCAGACTGCCTTCACAGCAATTGCGCTGAAGGAGAAACTCTCGTTTCTCACTGGGTTCTGGGTCACAGATTGCTCAAAAATCAACGGTTTCAGGCCAAATCAGAAACAAAATCAAGGTACAATCAAAGGGATGCTTTGAGAGGGTACTAAGATCTATCACAAAGGATCATCAAGTCATTTGTGAGCCCATTGTTCAGATCATAGACAAAATCCAGTGAAGGATCAAGGCAGCAACTGTCTACTTTGCAGAAGCAGTTCGATTGTTGCTGTTGAGTCTATGAGGTAAACAATGATAGAAACACAAATAAAATGACTAAAACAAATCTCCCCAGCGGAGTCGCCAATTTGTTGTGGGGAAAAATGCCCATGCAAGACGATCCTATCCACCTAAGGTGTGACAGTGCCTTAGCAACAAACAGAGACAACTATTCTGGTTTCTTCCTTTATGAAATGGGAAAGAAGAGAGATCAATGGACTTACTGGTGTCTTCCGTTTGTCCCTCGATCTAGATCCTCTTATCTTTGGGTGTTCACAGCTACTTTCCTCCTCGCAAAACCACAAGAGAACAGCTACTTGCCTTCCTGCAAGATCACAAGAGAACAGCTACTTGCGACAAGAGAACAACTACTTGAGACAAGAGAAGAACACAACACAAAGGCAAATATTCATATTCATAAATGATTCAGGGTTAGAAATAAATCAAATACACTAATGCAATCATACATCAAAGATACATCAGTATATAGGAGAAAACCAAGATAGCTTTATTGATAAATAACAAGGTTCAGGAAGAGATACAACCCAGAGGGCTCCAATCCAGCATCTCCTTCCCAGCAGAATGGAATTCCTATCTTCACCTCCCTTCAAAGCATTAAGCACCCAATGATTCCAGTCTCAAACCAACAGCAATTCTTTGCAATAACAAAATTCCAGCCTCTAGATCTCATGGAGGAGAGATCCATATATAGATGTTTTGGAGAGAGGATGAGTCAGCTTGAGATCTGACTAGTGTCCTCTCCCTCTGTCAGTTCTTGAGTCCACTTGGAGGTTCTTGCTTCCACTTGGAGATTTGGAACCTCTTACTCATCACCAGTCGAATTCCCTGAGGCAAGTGTCATTTTGGAAGCTTCCTGGGTTCTGACACCTTGAGGAATGAGTCTGCCACATGTCCAATCTCACTCAGCGCAGGTAGCCAGTGTTGCAGTTGACATTCAGCGCAGGTAGCCAGTGGAGCCATTGACATTCAGCGCAGATGGTCAGTGGAGCAGTTGACATGATCCTGAATTGACTTGTTTTTGAGCAGTTTCAGGTGGAGAACTTCTGTGAATTGCTGTGGTTTGTTAGCCTTGTTCCTCTAGGGGTAGGAACAACATGTTTAGGGACTTTGGATCCCTTAGATTATGGACATTTCATGCTCCATGCTGTAAGGCACAAAAATGTCTATAACAGATAGGTGAATGGGATATCCTACGTGAAGGGTTCATGCTGACCTTCAGTTTTGAGGATGGATGGGGGGATAGTATTGATGAAGCATTACAATAGATAAAAGTAGCCATCTTTAGGATACCACAAGAGCCTTTAGCCCTGAGTTAGCTTGAATGGGCTACTCAGCTGAGTTGCGTGCTAGAATGTTATAATGTAACTGTTGAAGAGGAGGATGAGGATCCGAGGAATCTTAACATTCCAGAGACAGAAGGTCATTGCAAGGTTCAAGGACCACAGATTGAGAACCCTGACATAACCACGCCAGTAAAAACGAAGCAGGTGAACATTGGTACGAAGGCCGAACCTAAGTTTGCAAATCTTGGTGACTACTGGGATGACGTGATGGTGGATAAGGTTGCTGAGTTACTCCGCGAGTACCAGGACTTGTTCCCGACCAAGTTTACAGAGTTAAAGGGAATCTTTAGAGATTTAGGAATGATGAGGATCATGTTAAAGCCTTATGCGAAGCTAGTTAAGCAGAGGCCTTACCGCTTAAATCCGAAATACAAGGAGAAGGTTTGCGTATGATCTGGAATTTATCCAAGATAAAGAATGAAATGTATTACAGACTCATGTGCATGGATGTGCCTATGTTACATTATGCAATGGATCGATAAGATTGCGAAATACATAGACACTGAGGAAATCAGAGAAAACATAATAGTCAAACATGTAAACAAAACAAGTTTAATAAGGAGTTCACCCAATGCTCCTGGGCTACATCTCTTGGTCTAGCCTTTCAGTGGTGGCCTCTCTATTATGTTTTCAAGCAAAGTTTTACAACAGTGAGCTAGATTCGAGTCTCACTAATAGAATGGAGTTAGTAAGAATGGAGTGCACAGACTCTCCTTACTGAAACTCGACCTCTAAGGGTCACAGTAGTATGACAGGCCTATACTGAGAAGCTTTCTTGAACCTCCCAAGCCTTCAATGGAGTAGACAGACTCTCTAACTCTCTCTGGCTCTGTCTGACTTGATGCTGCCTTCAGGTCAGCTCGACTTCTACTCTCTATTCTCTGCTATTAGCTTTCTGCGTCTCTGTGTGTTGCCCATCTGTATGCTGCCTCCTTCTCTACTTCTATCAGTTCATGGCTTTAAAGCCAGTCTTCACTTTGAATGCTTGTTTCCACTTCCCGCCTTTTGGTTTCCTTTCCTCTGTCCGTTTGAATTCCTCTGCTCTACGTCATCATCACTAGGTAACGCCTTGCAGGGTTGTGGCCACCTATTTTCTAATGAACTGGGTGTCAGATTCCCTGAATCATATTCGAATGGCCATTAAATCTGTTTACTTTAAGATTGCCCGCGAAAACGAATCGTTTGCAAAATCATCATCCACGTCAGATGTCAAATCCCTATCATCTTACTTTTTGACATGTCAAATCCGGTCGGTTATCGGGCCACATCTCCACCGTTGACCTAGAGCCCCCAGATCCTACGGTCGTCCTTCATATCGTGTGGACAAGTCGCACGATGTTTACTCGTCCGATGTGGGCGGTTTTCTCTCTCCTCCGCTGGACGCATGTCGCTCGATGTGTGGCATCGGGTGGGACTCAGCCAAAACTACTTACCGCCTCGAAGCCTTCCGATATCCTATCGTTTTGGGGAGTCCCAAGCTACGGAACCGAAACAGTTACTTTTCCGAGTTTTATAGCGGTTTTGGGTCCGAGCATTTCGGGGCTTTCCTTCAATGAGGGGGACACCTGTCAGAATCCACCTCTGTTTCCCGAATTAGCCTCTGGTTTTGCCAATTTTGTGCCTTTCCACTTTACTAGGGGCCAATGGTCTACGTGCTTGACCAAGGGTCCTCATTGCTCCGCTCTAGCCACAACTGCAATTGTTATGAGGATTCCTTCTGATAGCTTCGATCTTTTCTAGGAATTGAATCTTTTAGCATAATTTGAAACAATCATGAAAACTTAGAGAGTTTTAGGATCCAATTCGGATCACAGCCTTCCCACTGAAAAAGGCTTTTGGACCACTAAAATTTAGTTTTCTTTCAAGCAACAATCAAGTGAGGGTATTGCTTCCTCGCTTGCTCAATTTCTATCCATTTCACACTACTTGGTTTTGAACCTTTGAGTCTGATCCTAAGGTACTCGACATCCCCTCTATGTGTAGTTCTTACCTTCCTGTCCAGAACTGTATCTTCTTGCAACTCATTAAGATATTCAGGTAATAGATCATCAATAGAAGGAAATTGACTCTGTCATGCGGAAAGAGTCAATTTTGCGGAAAAAACCGACCTCCCTAGAAGCTAAGGCTTTCTAGTGACAAACAAGACAAGTAAACACTACCTTTCTCTAAATATGCATTTAGAATATAAGTAATCATGTGTTTATAACATACCTTTAGTCCAACGCTTTGTAGTGGTCCAGCCTCGCCGATCCGGATGAGCTCCTCCTTCTCTTCGAAACCTGCATTCACTAACAAGCCAAAAGATTACATAGCACCTGAATAACTTATAAAATAACACATATTCATCATACAGACCAAGGAGTATATGAAACAAATCATGTATAACAACTTGTTGAGAAAAATGAGTTTATTTGCATTAAGTGGAAACAAAAGAAACCATTACAACCTGAGCCTTGGTGTTGTGCAGGTCCCTCCCAGGGTCCAGCAAGAGTTTTCCTTTACTTTGATCAGCTCACCCACTTCCAAATGAAGCTAAGAAAGGATGGGAATCTCTCCTCTCAAGCTCTATAAGGGAGTCCTAATCTCAGCAGCATCTACCCTTAGGAATGTTCAGCTTTCAACCTCCCCTCCCTCTGGCCCAATGCATGTATTTATAGTGCTTTGGAGGAAGTTAATCAGGTCCACCATGAATGGGATAAGCCCCTCTTTCAATGGGATAGCTCCCCTCTTCATGGGATAAGTTCCTCTTACATAGGGATGCATGAACCATCTGGAGGTGCTCAATCCACGTCAAACCATCTTCTAGAATGCTCTAGAAATGACCACAAGTAACTTTTTTGAAGTGAAACTTGCGCCTTTTGACCTTTACAGGAGTACGCACCCAGCCCTTTACATACAGAGCGTACAAGTACGCAGGTTTTATGAACTGGAGGTGCATACACGCAGGTAAGGCTAAGAGAAACTGCGTAACCAGAGTTAATTGACTTTTAAAGGACTTTCTCTCTTTCTTGGAGTTTGACATGAGGAGCAGAGGTATGAGACTTGCCAAGGAGGATAGTATGATAGTTGATAGAGCCATACTAACTGTAGATAGTCATGGTGACAAATTTTAGTGTAACAGATTGCCCCCTAAAGTGCGAAGCCTGTAGTAGATTTAGGGTTTCATATCATCTAGGAAGGGTGAAGTACTTTATCATTTCAAGGATTATCTTGTGGAGAGCCTGGTTGGAATCTGCAAGTATTCAACACAAAATACATGTATGAGATCATATCATTGTTGAGGTAGGCATTCCCATACTCAGATCAAAAACTTTAACTAGCAAACTAACTACTGCGCTGATACAGGAATGATTTCGCAGTACATCATAATCATAGACTCATGTAGACACAGTATGGACGCAGCCATCTGTTTAAAGTTAGTCTACTATACAATGAATACAAAACTCCTCGCAGCCTGGATGGTGGAAACTAGATCCAGGGTCTTCATTTCTACTTCCCAAAATAGTACGATTCTATCCATGCAAATAAATGAGTCGATGTCGAGCATGGTAGAAACCACTTGATTACCAGTCAATGATGTAAACTGTTAACAAGTGTGAGAGAAACCACCAGTGATGTCAATGGTTCTCAAAGTACCCAGTACAATCCATGAGATGTGAATGAATGTGTTGATGTCGAACATGTCACGGAATCCTTCGATCGAAAGTCAATGATGTAAACTGTCGTCGAAGGCGAGAAATCTGCCATTGATGCATGCGGATCTCAAGGTACTGACGATTTCTAGATCATTTTTCTAGATAATGTGCTGATGTCGATAGAAAGCGATCCGTCGTAGGCAAGCCCACAACACGAAATCATAAATCAAGTTGAAGAAATGTAGCTATAAGGACTGAATCAGGGATGGTCAAAATGGATGACAGGTATTTTGCAGATGAATAGCTTATTTGCAGTGACCTCTTGAACACATAACGACACAACAGATGGCTTGGTAATATTTGACCCAAAGTTAATACCCGGCTGAAGACTTTCAATGTGGTTCAATCAACTGTGAGGCAAAGGATTTCCCAACCCAGGTGAATGAAAAGTGTCGTGTTCAAGAGTGGTGATAAGGTTTCTTCTGAGACAAAGGATAACAAATAGGCTCATTTTTCTCTCTTTTCCCCCACCATTTCTGGCAAGTACCTCTTTATTTTTTACAAGCTTGAGGAGGATAACATATGCTTGATTATAAGCTCATCCTTCGGATGAGTCCAACTTAGTTTAGATTCGAACCCTAAGAAGGAGTGGTCCGTTCCTGTTTGTAATCGAACAGGTCATTTACTGTGAAATTTTAACGAGTCTAGTATAGGAGAAACTCGGCGTTTTTCAATTTTAGAGAGTTTGAAAAACTTAAGAAGACTCCAGGATTGAACTTTTTCGTAAATTTGTGTCTCCCAAGCCCGAAAAAGTATAAAATAATACTTGAGAGAACCGCTTGGTTTTTTACGACCAAGGAGTACTTTCATAGTTAGCGTCTTTGACCTGAAAAGTAAAAAGCGATCAAGGACACGTCGTTTTATTTCTAGTATCGAGTTTGAAACGACAAAAACCCGGCAATCTTTTCCTATTTTTACGGTCAGAAAAGGGCTATAAGGGGACCGTCTTTTAATTCCGTTTTAACGAGTGTAAAAGAAACGCTCGGCAATCTTTTCATGTTTTAGGAGTCAGAAAAGGGCTTAAAAGATGACTCTGATGTTTTTGTTTGTGAAAAATGACAATTTTCCCTAAAAATCCTTTTATCCTGCACAAAAACCAACACATTACTCATACCTGTTTAATATAGATAAAAATACTTTGCAAAATACCTTTTCATGGTGGAAAATAAACAAATTTAACATTCATTTACTCAAAAAACCTATAAAAATGGATTTTACAATTTCATTTTTACCATTTTACTGTTGAGGAGAGAAAAAGGGCTTTTGGCAAGAAACTTCCCGTGGTCGTTGCGGAGAATCTGATCGTCGAAACCGAACGCCGTCTCATCAGGGATTCTACAACATCCTCCCTTGCATTTCCATCTGTTTAGAATTTGTTTTTAAGCTTTAGATTCATTTTTTGGAGGGCTTGGGGTTTCAAAGGCCGCTTTTCGGGGTACGCAGGTGCTCCATAGGTGAGCTGGGTACCCCGACATTTTCTCAGTTGGGAAAATGCCGGGCGTACGCAGCTTGCCTTAAGAGAACCTGCGTACACACGCTCTGTCTCTAAAGGCGGGCTGCATACACCGCGGAGTGGGTTTTTAAACTCCAATTTCTCCAAAATGAACCAGAAACTTTCAATTTTATTGACTCTAACAGATGTTTTATGGTGTGTAGATTGCCCACCATGCTTGATTGGTGCGAAAGAGAGCACGAAGATGTCGATTTGGCCGCAATTAATCATCAACCTTCCATTGATGCTTTAAAGGCATGAGGTCTTTACAAATACTGGGCCATACCTAGCATGAGGGCCCAGGTAAGATTTCTAGAGTGGCTGGTCGAAAGGTGGAACGTCCAGGATCAGTGCTTTTACATTGGAGGGCACCAGCTCGAAATAGAGCCCTCAGAAATTTACTTTCTCACTAGTTTGCCCAAGAGGGGCGAACAATTGACTCTGTCCGGGACTAGGCCGGGTGGCCAGTCCATCGCTAGTCTCCGTCTAGAGTGGTGCAATAATCAAAACCAGGAGAGGGGGATAGAAATTAAAAAGATATCCCGACCTGAACTTATGGTAATTGCCTTTACAGTTACCAGACTTTGCGGCGCAGCCGCTTTGCACATTGCCACCGGGTCCCAAATGCGGATGGCGATTGACTGCTATCAAGGCACCATTTTCAACTGGTGCGATGCTATGTTGGCCAATTTAAAGGGCCAACTGACTAGGGCAAAAAACGGGCAACTGAAGACTTTTGGTTATGGGCCTTTAGTTGTGAGTTTTGCTCTAGAGAGGGTTCCGATGTTGATCCCGCAGCAGCTCACTGTTGAGGCTGGGCTTCCCCGAGAGCCTAAGTTGATGCGATGGGTTGTGGTGATGGCCCGTCATCCTGATGAGGGCACGGAGGTTGTTCGATTTAGACCGGAGTATTTTCACTGGTTAGAGGACCAGGTCTTCTCGATACAAGATTTTCCTTATGCCAGAGTCGATTTTCGTGGCGATCCGGACATGATTCTTCCACCGGGAGAACAGTGGGATGACACAGGTACTTTATTTTTCACAAGTGTTTTAACTTATCTACTTTTTTTTTTATATCGTCTCAAAACTGACAGTGACAATTTTCAAAATGCAGATGTAGGCCCACGACGTCCAACCAATCTCCGGCCTTTCGAGAGGAGACAACCAGTTGCACCGGCACCGGTCCCACAGAACGAGGCTACAGAGACCTTAGCTGAGTTGGAGCAAGACCTAGAGCGTCTGACGGCAGATATACCAGAGACTACTATAGATGATATTCCTATCAGGCTTTAGCGCTATGTAGTCGGAGTTCCAGGACCTTTTAGAAGGTTCTTATGTAGGGTAGCCCGTGCAGTGGTGTCGTATAGAGATCATCACCAGTGATTGGATGATCGTTTTTGTAGACACATGTGACATTTTGGTTTTTTGTACTTATCATTTTTGCCGATCATAAGGTGTTTTGCAACCTATGATCGAAGACGATGTATTTTTGACACACTCCTATCTATATATATCATTATTACCGGCTTATCTTGTTAAACATGTGTGATTAAATGTTTTTAAATTTACATGTATGATTATTGCAAATGTCTGTCTAACATTCGAGAAGCAATTGCATCTGCTAATGTATTAAAAGACCTTGGAATATGTTGATATTCAATGTAATCAAACTCACGTTCCAAGAGACGCACTCTCAAAAATAACCTTAATAACACTGGATTTCTAATGGCATAAACTCTATTAAGCTGTAATACAACGAGTTCAGAATCTAACCTCACTATCAAACTCCGAATCCCAAATGAAATAGATTCAGACAATAACTCAATCACTGCATTGTATTCTGCAATGTTGTTTATTGTTTGACCGAGGCTCACCCCATGCATAGAAACTAACTCGTCAGAGGGCGAATAAATAACCTAAGCTGCGGAAGAGATATTCCGTGTATTACGACAAGCACCATCAGCAAATCCAATGTACGTTTGGAGAGGCATCGACATCTGCAAACATCAAGGGTAAAACCAAGATAAGCAGAATAATGACGAAAAACACACTTTCTAAGCTAAGCACACTGTTTAAACTAACAAACACACTAGCTAGAAAGAAAAATTAACCTAACTAAAAACTCCACACCCATCATTTAAGCATAATACCTCTTTAAGTAAAGTCCATTTCTGGGTTTACCCAAAGAGTCCCCGTCAAAGTCAACCAGCTCATAGGCCCCTTTTGCTAGCTTTCGCTTAACAATGTAGGGCCCATGCCACATAGGAACGAATTTTCCAGCACCTAATTTATTGTTAGCTTGATCATACAATAGCACTAGGTCTCCCTCCGAAAAATTTCGAGGGGTCACATTTCGATCATACTGAGCTTTCATTCGTTTTGCATGAGTCTCGATTGCCAGTGCAGCATCGCATCGAGTCTCATCTAATTGAGCTAAGTATAATAAACGCTTCTCCTCTTCGGAAGTAGCTGGAAGTAATTCGACAACCATTTGAAGTGATGGGATTTTGCATTCAATGGGCAACACAGCTTCCAAACCATAAACTAGTTGGAAAGGAGTGAACCCTGTTGATGTTTTCACTGAAGTAAGATATGCCCAAAGCGCGGAAAATAACATGTTGTGCCAATTCGACCGATGAATCCCAATGATTCGTCGGATCATGATAACTAAAACTTTGTTGATGGACTCAACCAGACCGTTGGCTTGTGGATAATAAGGAGTTGAGCTATCGTGACGCAAACCAAGCTGGCCTGTAAGTTCTGTCATCATAATGTTTCGAAAATGGCGCCCATGGTCAGTGATTATCGCTTGTGGGACACCAAACCTAGCAATAATGTGATTGAATACGAAAATTGCAGCTGACTTGCCGTCTGCCTCGAATGTAGGCATCGCCTCGGCCCACATAGTAAAATAATCAACCGCAAGGATGATATACGCATGCCCCCTGGCCGAGTGAGGGTTACATGTAATAAAGTCGATACACCATTTGGCGAAAGGACCAACGGCAATTATAGGGTGGAGAGGAGCTGGTGGTGTGCGCATCTTGCGATCAAACACTTGACAGTTGTGGCATTTTCGGACCGCAACGATACAATCTTTAAACATGGACGGCCAAAAATAGCCAGCACGCAACACCTTCTGAGTTGTGGCATACCCAGACATATGACCGCCACACGCCCCAGAGTGACATTCATTCAAAACCCTTTCTGTCTCTTCATGAGTTAAGCAACTTCGGAAAACCAAGTCTACCCCACGGCGATAAAGAGTATCTCCAATAATTTTGTACTGTTGGGACTGGAATCGAATTTTCCGACGTTCCGACTTTGAAGCTTCGGGCCGAAAGGATTGGGTTTGGAGATAGACGATTATATCCCCATAACACGGATCTAAAGTGCTGATGAGAAACAAAGATTCGTCCGCAATGGGTTCCTCTGCCACAGTTTCCATGTCAGCACGCGGGAAATCACACGTCAACTCTGCAAAAACTAAAGATTTCTTAGACTTAGATTTTTCAAATTCCAAGTCGAACTCTTGCAGGATAACGATCCATTTAGAGTATTTTCCCCCTAGCAATTGTTTAGTCAAAATGTAGATCATAGGGTTGCAATCCGAAATGACTGTAGTTTTACGGAGAAGAATGTAGTGACGAAAACGTTGGACAGCCTGAACGGCTGCCAGGGCCAATTTCTCCACGTGCGAATATTTTAGCTTAGTGGGATTTAACGTCCTACTAAGATAATATATCACATGTTCCGTTGCAAATTAGTCTTCCTGAACTAACACCATTCCAATAGTGGAATGAGAAGTGGTGAGGTACAAAAAGTAATCTTGGTTGTAGTTGGGAGGATGCAACAACGGTGCATGGGTCAACGTGTGTTTAAGTGCATCAAAAGATTGCTGAGCTATCTCATCCGAAGAGAATTGAGCGTTCTGTTTCAACAACCGTGTAAAACCTTTTGTAACCTCGGCGTAGTTAGGAATGAATCAGCGTAAAAAGTTTGCTTTCCCCTGCAAACTTTGGAGTTGGCGAAGACTCGAAGGAGGAGGCAATTTGATGATAGCTTCTACCTTCGAGGGATCGATGCGAATGCCGGCTTTTGAAACTACAAATCCCAGCAATCGTCCCACTTCTATACAGAAGACACATTTGTGTGGGTTCAAACGTATACGATAATGCCTACACCTCATGAAGATTGCTCGTAAATGGACAAGGTGATCAGCTCGATGTAATGAATGAGCAGGCAAATCATCGAGATACGGTTGCACAATGTGTTTGATGTCATGAAACGCATAAGACATCGCCCTTTGAAAAGTGGCTCCGGCATTCTTAAGCCCAAAAGGTAGTTTGCAATAAGCAAATGTCCCCCATGGACAAATGAAAGCCGTTTTTGGTTGATCGGCAGGTAGAATATTGATTTGATTGTAACCGGAAAAACTGTCCATAAAGGAAAATATTTCACTGCCGGCACAATCATCAATTATTTGATCGATATAGGGTGTGGGATAGTGTCTTTGGGACAAGCACAATTGATATCCCTATAGTCGATGCATATTCTTATTGTTCCCTGTTTTTTGTTAACCGGAACAATATTCGATACCCAATCCGTTAACGGGATCGGATAAATGAAACCCGCTTTCAATAGCTTTTCAACTTCTGCTTTAATTGCAGCTGCTTTTCGTGGGTGAATCTGACGCAAACGTTGCCGGACGGGTTTAGCGTCTGGGTAAGTCTTAATCTCATGGACAACAATTGCGGGATCAATTCCTGGCATTTCCTCATAGGACCAGGCAAACACGTCGCGGAATTCTTGAAATAGGGCCGTGTATGTCTGAATTTCGTCATCTGAACACAAGGCACCTATATGAATGTTTTCAATGATTCCGGGCTTGACTGAAATGTCAATGGGAACAATGCGAGAGATGTTTCCCAAATTCAGCTCTGAATCAGGATGTTTCATTGGACTCTGAGCTTCCTTGACATATTCAGCTGTAAAAACTGATGAGAAATCATTTTCAAAGCAATCATCCTCAGGTAAAAACGAAGATCTATGATGGAGATCTTCCCATGGTAAATCGTCTACACACAGGACTTCACAAAGTTGTTCATCAGATGACACAACTTCGGGAAACGCTATTAACTCTGAGGTTGAAGTGAAAATTGATTCCTCACGGACCACATTCATTTGGTTGATTTTGGTTGAACGCAGGTCGGTAAAAGACTGCACGGCTTCATAATCAATTTCATATGGACTCAAAGGCATAGCATCACCAAATGAGTCTATTTCAGATTCGGAAGGAACGATCCAAGGATCATCGTAAACAATGATATTTGATGTAATCATATGAATGGATGCGAACGAAGACATGACGTTGATTGGACGAAAAGGAAAAGTGCCCAGTAAACCGGCATCTTTAACTAATCCTACGCCAACATCCTTATAAGGGATAGTCATTTTACCGACATGCTGGATACTCTCTGAAGAGGCTGAGTCGGATGAAAAGTAAGCCAGCTGGTCTATGGTCACGATCTTGCCATTATGTGGAAATTTTATTACTCGGAAGACCGATGAGACGACCGCTGTCATAGCGTAAGACCAACTTCGACCCAAGAGAAGGTTGTAGTCTAGAGGGGCATCAACCACCTCCACATCCAGACTAACGGTTTTTCCTTCAACCCCTATAGGCAAATCCTGTAGAATGCCAAACGGATGGAATCCATGGCCATCAAAGGCCTTAAGAATTGTCGGGGATTGATTTAGTGAAGGAGAACCAAGCGATCTCCAACACTGTATCGACATAATACACGTGGAAGCTCCCTCATCAATTACAGTCCAATGAATAGGTCTGTTTTTGGCTATCACTGGGATCTGGAAAGCCATCTAATGAGGTAAACCCAGTGTACTATTTTCTAGATCAAAGATTATTAGGTTCGGGTCCTGAACATCAACAACTCCTATAGCTGACAAAAGTAATTTTCGTTGTGCTGGGCATGATTGCAGCACTTCTAAAGCCGACATTGCTGAGGGTGAAACAGCTAAATCCTCAACAATGTTGTAATTCTGGGCTGCTCTCGCATGTGGATTGAAAGCAGACCTTCGAAGTACACCCTTGGCGGGCGGTTTAATTACTAAGTCAGGGTTAGGTTTCTCGATCTGTAGTGGATCGGAACCGGGAGCTGAGGTTGATGGATTTGACTGAGAAGATTCTGCTTCTTTCGATCCATCAACAGGACTTTTACTACCATAATCGTGTGACCGAGTCGCAATCCTTACATGAGACATCATCAATATGGGTTCTTCAGCGGCACTCGAGGAAGAACCTATCATTTTGCTATCTTTCGGAAATGGGTCCTTCAAGACAGCAGGAATTTGGGAACCCTTGACGATTTTTGCAACCTCGGCCCGATGAGGGCAATCTCTTGTAAAATGATCTTCTTCACAAATAAGACAAGGATAACGGGGCTTGCGCTTTTCGTCATTGGTTTCCGACTTTTCTGTTTTCTCCTTTGGAGTTTTGTCTGCTTTATTCTTCTTCTTGCCTTTCTTCTTCCCACCGTTTTTTGATTTAGCCGTAGATGACTCTACAACGTGAATATCAGCGGAAACTTCAGCAGAAGATTCTCCTGTCGGGGAGTTTGGTAAGGTTATAATGGGCGAAGAATTCTTTGAAGACTTCTTCTTGCTTTTAGTATTCACCGTACCAATCATGCCATCAGCAGCATGAGATCCCGAAGGAGCAGCAGCGATTTGATTTGACTTTGGAAGATCTGGGATCTTTTCGTGTAACGTACCTGACTGAGTATAAACTAAGTCAAGGTACTGCGCTTGAGCAATCACTTGCTCCTCAGTAACTACTTCGGCCTTAGCTACGTCTTCAGTAATCTTCGGTAATAATGATTTAACAAACCATTCAGCTAAGATTTGGTCCGAGATAAAAACTTTCACTAATCGCCTTCGACGTCTCCATTCATGAATATGATCGGAAATATAAGTGGACGTCGACTGTTTTAATGAAGTTAATAACTCGGTACCATTATCATATCTGACCGACAACTGAAAATGAGTTAAGAATGAGGTAGCTAACTGACTAAAATTATAAAAAGAGGCCCGTGATAACTCAATGTACCACTTGGCCGCGAGACCAATGAGCGTACGCTGGAAAAGACGTAAACGGATGGAATCATCCGAGATGGAATTTGAGGCACACCAGAGGTGGTAAGTCATCACGTGATTTGACGGATCCTCTCCAGACTTACCTTCGAACTTGGGTATGTCACTGGGCAACTTATTTGGCATTGGCGGCCAGAACGGAAGATAATTTATTGGATCGTTCGTTAGGCGCGTCAAGTCTGGTAAATCCAAAGTTGCGATAAACGGCAATTGCCGATTAGGATCCCTAAAACTCTGGGTCACAAGACCAGTCCCAGGAGGAGGATATCCAGGATAACTTGGAATAGGAATCGCATTCGGGATATTGTATCCTCCCGGAAAACCAGGATTAACCGGACCGTACTGGGGTTGCTGTGGTTGTTGATAAGTGTACCCAGGATACGGTTGATACTGGTAAACCGGTTGTTGGACAGCAGGCCCGTATTGGTATTGTCCTTGGTACGGTTGATAAACAAATTGTGGTTGAGTAGTGACAACCGTACTTAAACTAGGCTGCCCCACAGGCATCTGGACCGTAGTTTGAATCATAGATCCAGACAATGGTAAAGATGTCTGCGGAGTAGTGGTAGAGACAGTAGAAACCGGAGCTATCGATACTCCAGAAGTAGGTGTGGTGGATGGAACAGATGTTGCGGTAGTTGCAGCAGTCGTTTGAGATGGAGTACTAGGTGCAATTGGCGACTGAGTAACTACCGAAGGTACAGAAGTTTGAACATTAGACTGGACTGGTTGCTGGGGTGGACCAGAAACCACAGGTTGTCCAGTTTGAGATGACAACTGTACGCTTGGCTGCAACACTTGTTGAACTTGCGATGGATCCCACACTATGTTCATTCCGGGGTATTGACCCATAACAGGTTGAGGATATTGAGATCCATAACCGGATTGAGGGTAGGATTGATAATTGAAAGGTACATTTCTCGTACCTTGAACATAAGATTGACCTTGGGGTGGTTGATAACCTTGACTCGAGTATTGACCTTGAGGCAGATACCTTTGAGGTAAGTACTGATACTGGGGTTGACCTTGAGGCATAAATTGATACTGAGGTTGACCCTGGGGTACATATTGAGGCTGGGGTTGACCTTGAGGAATGTACTATACCATGGGTACATACTGTCCTTGAGGTTGCCCCCCAGATGCAAGTTTTGTACCTTGAGGTTGCCCCCCAGGCGGTAACTGGCCACCTTGAGGTTGAGAACTGGGAATTGAACCTGACATCATGTAAATGTCTCCTACGCCCAACGGTTTATTACCATTGTTTCCAGTTAATGACCCATGTCCAATGGGTTGAGGAGATGCTCCTGCAAAAGTACCAGAAAGTGACTGATACCCAGCAGGAAAAGAAGGACCACCATACAAGAAAGATTCAGGAGATTGAGTAAACATGGAGGACTGACTAGACATATTTACAGGAGTATAAATACCTCCGGGCGGATAAGGAGTACGAGGTGGAGAAAAACTTATCCCTGAGTTGTCTAAGTAATTAGTTAATGAAAGATACCAAGTAGTACTTCTAGGTGGACTGCAAAAAATGGATTCACGCTCCCTTAGATCAATGGTAGGTTGATCTTCAGGGATAGGGACGCCTACTTCTTCTTCTGGAGCAAGTTCTTCAATAGCTATCAAACCAGAAGGAAGATTTTAGGTGATGACTCTCTCTACCCTAGGTGAATCGGGAACACTAGAAGTTGGAGTAACAGGTTCAGATATTTCAAGTTCTTCGCCTATATCACTAGTAGATGAAAAACTACCAGCAAGCTCGGAAACTACAACAGCTTCAGGATTATAACCTGTCTGTAGACTTTGGTAATATGGATGGACTACCAACGAAGACTCTCCTTCTTCAGGTGAACCTACTTTACTGCCACTAGGAGGAGTTACAAGGACTTTCAAACCTTCGTAATGACCTGGGACGTCTTCAGGAGGCTCACCTTGAAGTCTACGGGACTTCCTCAACAAATCGGCCACGGTAACAATCTCAGGAGACTGGCCCTGAAGTTTACGGGACTGTCTCGGTAATTCCGCCACAGTTAAAACTTTTAAACTACTGCACACACAAAAAAAGTAAAATCTCAAAGGAAACCACCTAAAGTCTCTAAAGAACCAAACAAATTCGAATCACACGCCTAAAGAATCTAGGGCGTCAAACCATACACAAACAGTAGCCTTCCGGACCGAAAACACTAGTTGGTGATGAAGCCCAACATCGCCGAATTCAGTACAGAAGTGGTGGGTGGAACAGTTACCCCGACAACCTGCTTAATGAATAGACCGGCACAAGTTCCTCCACTTTAACCGTCTCGAGTGAAGTGAACCCCCCGGAAAATCCAAGTGAGTCTAGCCGACGTCTGCTCCAGGTACAGTGGGATCTTCCCTCCACCGTCACCTCGGGTAGAATCCTAAAGATAATGGTCACTAAGGTTACCAACAGCAACAAATATACCTGGGGGAACAGTCTACGACCCGATAGCACGCAAGGGCAGAGTAACAAGCTCAATCCCCTTGCCGGCTCCTTCATAATAATCCAAGGTTTACCGACAAG
The DNA here is from genome assembly GCA_031772625.1 of Pinus tabuliformis. Lineage (NCBI taxonomy): Eukaryota > Viridiplantae > Streptophyta > Pinopsida > Pinales > Pinaceae > Pinus > Pinus tabuliformis. The sequence goes on along the minus strand of CM062820.1, from coordinate 112,011,240 downwards.
TGACCCCAGGCTCCTCGACAATAATCCGAGGTTTGCCGTTTGTAATATGTGCGTATATGGCGTCTTTCCCAATGAAGGAGGATTGATCCCCTCACTGGTTCGGACACGGTCTCGTGCTTCTCCTTTAAGAGGAGCTTTCCCAGAGTACAAATGAAACAGTTGGATTTATCCTACCACAAGTTAAGCTACTTGTTTGGTTTTACTGTCTTGGAGAGTTAATTACTCTCCTACTCCAAGACACTAGCCTGATCTATATTGGTGTTTCAGAGCCCTAGTAAATAAAAAGTTACTAAGTTGATTTTACTTTAAGCGTTAATTTTTATGGCTTTTCTTTAAGACAAAAGGTAGCGGAGATGAAACTGATGGTGTGTAGACTCGACTCAAATCCACTAAAAAGATGCACTTAGGATGATTTATACTAATTTTCTTTTTCAATGAATTCCCTAGCTAAGAGAGTTGGAGAATGCAAAATTGATATAAAGACAACTTTCTTGGCAATGAAAATCAAAGAAACAATCTCTTTATCTTTTCCAAAGCATACAACACATGACCACTAATTACTCTACGAAAATTCCTTTTCCATTCAAAGACTCAAATGCCACTAAGCAAACTTTTCCTTCAAAAGAGATTTTTGGATTTTTTCCTACTTAACAAAGCATTTAAAAATCAAAAATCAAACCTTTACAAAATCTATGACAATCAAATCAAAGCTACTTAAAAGCAAATAAAAAAGAAATTCACCTAATAAGCAAATCTAATGAGGCCAAAACCTACAAAGTATGATCCCAGGATGTTTTACTCAGTCGTGATTTAACTAAGGACTAGTCAATGCAGAATCAAAAACTAGCCAAAAACAAACATCAAAATCTTTTGTTCTTTTTCTTAAAATGAAATTCACAGTTCAATCATCAAAATTTTTCGAGATTCGGCAAAGAGACAAAACAAAGGTAGATGTCTCACAAGGGTGGATTCTATGAAAGGTCCGACTCCTAAGAAGACTGCAAAGACCAGGGATATCCAAGGTTTTACGACTTCTAAAGCCAAAGTCACTACAGGACCAATGCAAAAATCAAACCCTAAGGCTAGAACCTCTATGAATTCCACTAAAACTCTTGACACTGATGAAACAAGTTCAGATGAAGATCTCTGGCAGGTAACCAGTGGATCTGGGTGGTAAAAACAACTTATAAACAAAATCTAAGAGGCAAAAAGGAGAAAATTGAAATTTTCTCAATTTTGACAGGGTACGCAGGCAACCTGTTTGCACAGGTGCATGTACGCTCTGTGCACAAAGCTGCAGTGCGTACAGGTACACATTGTGCTTAACGCAGAGGCTGCGTACTTCTAGCAAAACCAAGAAAAACTAAAATCTAATTTAACCCTAAGCTAAGCCACCCAAATACACAGTCAGACAACCAAAAACCAGAAAGAAAATGACTTATCTCAAATCAAAGTTTCAGACAAAGGAAAAATCATTCACATCAATGGAGTTCCCCAGTGGAGTCGCCATTTTGTCATGCGGAAAGAGTCAATTTTGCGGACAAAACCGACCTCCCTAGAAGCTAAGGCTTTCTAGTGACAAACAAGACAGGTAAAAACTACCTTTCTCTAAATATGCATTTAGAATACAAGTAATCAAGTGTTTATAACATACCTTTAGTCCAACGCTTTGTAGTAGTCCAGCCTCGCCGATCCGGATGAGCTCCTCCTTCTCTTCGAAACCTGCATTCACTAACAAGCCAAAAGATTACATAGCACCTGAATAACTTATAAAATAACACATATTCATCATACATACCAAGGAGTATATGAAACAAATCATGTATAACAACTTGTTGAGAAAAATTAGTTTATTTGCATTAAGTGGAAACAAAAGAAACCATTACAACCTGAGCCTTGGTGTTGTGCAGGTCCCTCCCAGGGTCCAGCAAGAGTTTTCCTTTACTTTGATCAGCTCACCCACTTCCAAATGAAGCTAAGAAAGGATGGGAATCTCTCCTCTCAAGCTCTATAAGGGAGTCCTAATCTCAACAGCATCTACCCTTAGGAATGTTCAGCTTTCAACCTCCCCTCCCTCTGGCCCAATGCATGTATTTATAGTGCTTTGGAGGAAGTTAATCAGGTCCACCATGAATGGGATAAGCCCCTCTTTCAATGGGATAGCTCCCCTCTTCATGGGATAAGTTCCTCTTACATAGGGATGCATGAACCATCTGGAGGTGCTCAATCCACGTCAAACCATCTTCTAGAATGCTCTAGAAATGACCACAAGTAACTTTTTTGAAGTGAAACTTGCGCCTTTTGACCTTTACAGGAGTACGCACCCAGCCCTTTACATACAGAGCGTACAAGTATGCAGGTTTTATGAACTGGAGCTGCGTACACGCAGGTAAGGCTAAGAGAAACTGCTTAACCAGAGTTAATTGACTTTTCAAGGACTTTCTCTCTTTCTTGGAGTTTGACATGAGGAGCAGAGGTATGAGACTTGCCAAGGAGGATAGTATGACAGTTGATAGAGCCATACTAACTGTAGATAGTCATGGTGACAAATTTTAGTGTAACAGACTCTACTCTTTGGGATCTTCAATTAATGAAGGTTCAGATAGTCTCAAGCTGTCTGCATTAACAACTGAGTAGATGTGCATGTAAGCTGGTAGATCAAGGCGAAAAGAATTCTCACCAATTTTCTCAAGTATCTTGAAAGGTCCATACCTTATTGGCTTCAGCTTCTTACCTTCACCTTGCATCCTATCTTTGCTGATATACAGCCAGACTTGGTCACTAACTTGGAAACTATGCTCCATCTAATGCTTGTCATACCTTGCCTTGTACTTGGCTTGGCTCTTTTCCAGTTGTTCCTGTACTGCCTGGTGAATCTCTTGGATTTGTTCAATGAACTTGGTTGCTTTGTCCACATCACTGTGTCCATCAACTACTATGTCTTTACTAAAGACAAAATCCAAGGGAGACCTTGATGTGAAACCAAAACAGGTCTCAAAAGGAGATCTCTGTATAGAAGAATGTTTAGCTTGGTTGTAAGCATGCTGCACAAAGAATAAATATTCATCCAAAAGTTTGGGATGCTTGCTGCAATAGCCTCTAAGCAACTAGATCACTGTCCTGTTGACCACTTCTATTTGACCATCTGTTTGCGGATCAAAATCTGTGCTTTTCTTTAGTGTGGTGTCCATCAATTCCCATAAGCTTGACCAAAATTTCCCAACAAATCGGGTATCTCGATCAGATATTATGGAAGTGGGTAATCCAAAATGAATCCATACATGCTGAAAGAACAACTTTGCAGTTTGTTCAGCTATTATTTGTTTGTTACAAGGTATTAAAATACACATTTTGTTGAATCTATCCACAACATATAAATAGTCATGACCTTTCCTAGATTTAGGCAATCCTCCAACAAAGTCCATGGAAACACTTTCCCAAGGATGAGAAGGAACTGGTAGTGGAGTGTACAAGCCTAGTTTTCAATTGCTGGGCTTGATTTTAGCACACATGATGCACCCTCTTACATATCTAGAACTATCTCATTCATTTTCGCCCAATAACAAAATCTTTTCAGTTGTGCAACCATTTTACTTACACCAAAGTGACATGATATTAGAGAAGTGTGTGCTTCTTGAATTATCTTTACTCTTTCAATTTGTGGAATGCATAGCTTCCCATAATGATACAAGAGTTGGTCCTTAATATGATAATCCAATTCTTCTACTCATTTGCCTTGACTCAAATTTTCATATACATCTTTAAAATCTATATCTTGAGCATATCGTTCAATGTAGCTTTCATGCAATACTGAATTATGCTTAAGTATAGTAGATGCATTTATAATTGGTCTAGATAACATATCTGCAACTTTATTGTGTATGCCCTTTTTATATCTGATGACTAAATGAAACTGTTGTAGAAAACACATCCATCTATAGTGTCTTGATTGTTTCAACTTAGTTTGGGAGTGTAGATATTGAAGTGGCTGATGATCAGTATGTATAACTGTCTCTTTGCCCATTAATTAATGTTTCCACTTTTTCACACTCTGTACTCATGCATACAATTCTTTATCATATGTGCGATAGTTAACTACTGTAGAATTAAACGTCTCAGAATGATAACATATGGGTTTACCGTGTTGCATCAACATTTCTCCCATGGCATAGTCACTGGCATCTGTTTCAATCTCAAATGGTCTTTGAAGATTGGGAAATGCTAGTACTGGTGCTGTACTAATTTTTCTTTAAAGGTGTCGAAGGCTTTCTGCTGTTTGCCTCCCCACTAAAACACCTTTTTCAATCCTGTTAAAGCATGTAAGGGAGTTGCAATCAAGGAAAAGTTAGAAATAAACTTTCTCCAATATTGTGCTGCTCCTAAGAAGCTTCTAACCTCTGTAGCAGATTTGGGCTTAGGCTAGTTTACAATGACTGCAACCTTAGAGGGATCTCTCTTCAATTCACCACCCCCTACTATATGTCCCAAATAATTCAAAGATGTTTTGCCAAATTCACATTTTGAGAGTTTAACATAAAGTTTTTCTCTTTTCAAAACATCTAGTGTCTTCTTAACATGCTTTAAATGTTCTTCCCACGTTTTGCTAAATATAAGAATTTCATCCAAATATACAATAAAAAAATCATCAAGAAAAGGTCTGAGTACATCATTCATTACTCTCATGAAAGTAGTAGGAGCATCAGTTAAGCCAAAAGGCATAACCAACCACTCATACAATCCCTGTTTGCTATTTAGCATCACAGCCCTCAAATACATTGGTTTTATCAGGTTTTTTTTCCTTTACAACCATCAGTAAAAATTGTTTGCATGAATTTACAATTCATTTCATTTGCCCTGAGTTTATGAGAGTATAATTATTCTTGAGCTTATGAGCTCTTACAATATATTCGATTCCATCTTTAACGAGTAGATACTTGTTCTCAGCTCTATAGAAAATATCTTTTCTGTCATACAAGTAAGGACTTCCTAAAACAATTCCACATAAATCCAAAGGAACTATATCTAACTCAACCCCATCTACAAATGCTAACCCAAAAGAAATCTTATGTTTACATTGTCTAGTCACTTGTAGCTTTGCTTTATCACATAGCCAAACTAATGGATATGGTTTCTTGTGAGTTGTGGTTAGTAATCCCAACTTCTTTACAATTGCTTCAGAAATTAAGTTTACTTGTGAACCACTATCAAACAAAGTATCAATCTTTTGATGATTGGAAATAACTCGAATATGAAAAAGCTCACGTCTTTTTCTCTCATTTTCTTCATTATCAGTAGATTGTGCATAATTACTAGTAGATGCTTCAGAATTTTTACCTTTTATACCTGTGGCTGCGATTGTTGCTTCATCTCCTGAGTCTAACCCCGAATCTTTTTGAATAGTTGCAGCAGTATTCTTCTTCTTGCCCTCGAACTTCTTAGGTTTCAACTCCAGATGCAGAATCCAGCGGTGTTCATCATCATGCCCATCCTTCTTACAATGAGTGCATGAGAACTTGTTTTTCTGTACAGTGTTTCTCTTCCTCTCTTTCTGTTTCTATTTTCTTTTCTCCTGATTTTTTCTTGCAGTGGATTGGGATGATCAGGTTGCCATTCTTACCTCTAGCTTCGAGATGCATAGCCTGAACAGATACTTCATCTATACTAGTGGGATTAAACATGAGGATAGTGTGCCTCATGTAGCTGTGTAGACCACCTATATACTTCAATAGAGTCTCAAGCGAGTCTAAAGAGATTCCTAGAATTAAAGATCTTTTCCTAAATTCTTGAGTGTAACCTTGTACACTTTTCCCTTTTAGTTATCGAAGAGTTTGCCAGCTCATCATGGCTTGCTGCATGTAGGCTAGTGGATATAATTTCTTTTTAATTGCAGAAACAAATTCACTCCAAAAAGGAAGAATCTTACCATGTTTCTTCATGTCAGCTTGTGTCCTGCCTTCCCACCATACCAAGGCAATGCCTCTAAGGCGTAGGCTGGCCAACTGAATCTTACTCTTGTCTGAGTCAATGCTCGGCACTCTGCAATAAACATCAATCTATTTGATCCAATTATCCAGATTCTTTGCATTCAACTCTCCATCATGTATTGGTAAATCAAATTTAACATCTAATTTAATCAAAGATGTCTTCTTTTTATTTTTAGGGCTATTAGGACGCGTGAGAAATTTTTCTTCTTTCCCTTTGCCTTTGGAGTGATCATGGAGGAGAGATTCCTCTACTCCTTTTTATTGTTTGGAGCTTGATGAATCTTCATCCCTATGTTTCTTATAGTCCCTATACATTTCCTCCACCATGGATTTCAAGGTCATAAAACTATCCATGAACTGGGGGTCTGATTCCAAGGGATTTTCTCCTGACATTTTCCTCTTAGAATAGACTCTTCCAATTTCCGGGTTAGTTTCAGCCAATTCTCCTTCTCCCAATTTAAGCTTTGATCTAGTTAGCATTCAACATCAAAATCCAGCACAAGCTTTTCTAACCTTAATAAACTTGAGCTCCGATACCACTTGATCTAGATTTTATCTAGGATAAAGAATGAAAGGTATTACAGACTCATGTGCATGGATGTGCCTATGTTACTTCATGCAATGGATCGATAAGATTGTGAAATACATAGACACTAAGGCAATCAGAGCAAACATAACAGTCAAACATGTAAAAAAAGCAAGTTTAATAAAGAGTTCACCCAATGCCCCTAGGATACGTCCCCTGGTCCAGCCTTTCAGTGGTGGCCTCTCTATTATGTTTTCAAGTAGAGTTTTACAACAGTGAGCTAGATTCGAGTCTCACTAATAGAATGGAATTAGTAGGAATGGAGTGCACAGACTCTCCTTACTGAAACTCGACCTCTGAGGGTCACAGTAGTATGAAAAGCCTACACCGAGGAGCTTGCTTGAACCTCCCAAGCCTTCAATGGAGTACACAGACTCTCTGTCTCTCTCTGGCTCTGTCTAGCTCAATGCTGCCTTCAGGTCAGCTCAGCTTCTGCTCTCTATTCTCTGCTATTAGCTTTCTGTGTCTTTGTGTGTTGCCCCTCTGTATGCTACCTCCTTCTTTGCTTATGTTAGTTCATGGCTTTAAAGCCAGTCTACTCTTTGACTGCTCGTTTCCGCTTCCCGGCCTTCTGGTTTCCTTTCCTCTATCCGTTTGAATTCCTCTTCTTTGCATCATCATCACTAGGTAATGCCTTGCAGGGAGGTGGCCACCTGTTTGCTAACGAACTGGGTGTTAGATTCCCTGAATCATATTCGAATGGTTGTTAAATCTGTTTTCTACAAGATCGCCCGCGAACAAGAATCGTTTCCCAACTCATCATCCACGTCGGACATCAAATCCCTATCATCTTTCTTTTTGACCTCTCAAATCTGGTCGGTCATTGGGCTGCATCTCCACCGTCGATCTGGACCCCCCAAATCCTATGGTCGTCCTTCATATTGGGCAGACAAGTCACACGATGTTTACCCGTCCGATGTGGGCAATTTTCTCTCTATTCCACCCGACGCTTGTTGCTCAATGTGTGGCATCGGGTGGGACTCAGTCAAAACTGCTTACCGCCTTGAAGCCTTTTGATATCTTGTCGGTTTTGGGGAATCCCGTTCTACGGAACCAAAATAGTTACTTTTCTAAGTTTTATAGCAGTTTTGGGTCCGACCATTTTGGGGCTTTCCTTCTTTGAGGGGGATGCCCTGCGATACATAATTAGTGCTTAGCACTAATCATGTATCAGAATCCACCTCTCTTTCCCGAATTAGCCTCCGGTTTTGCGAGTTTTTTGCCTTTGTGCTTTACCATGGGCCAACGGTCTACGCGCTTGACCGAGGGTCCTCATTGCTCTGCTCTGGCCACAACTGCAATTTTTATGAGGATTCCTTCTGATAGCTTTGATATTTTCTAGGACTTGAATCTTTTAGCATAATTTGAAACAGTCATGAAAACTTAGAGAGTTTTATCATCCAATTCGGATCAGCGTAGAACTAGACAAAATGTTCATAGCAAGAATCATTGAGCCGATGGAAGAATCCGATTGGGTAAGTCCAATGGTGGCGCAGGAAAAGAACAATAAGGATGAGATAAGAATATGTGTGGATCTCAGAAAATTGAATGATGCTTGTGTACATGATCCATTCCCAACTCCATTCATAGATGAGGTGTTAGACAACGTCAGTGGGCAGGAAGCACATTCTTTCACTGATGGGTTCTCAAGGTATCACTAGATCAAAATCGCACCGAAGGATAGGAGAAAGATAACCTTCGTGACTGAGTGGGGTTGTGTTCAATACATTGTCATGCCGTTTGGGTTGAAGAACACGTTGGCCATATTTTCGCGCGTGGTTGTTACAGCATTCAAGGAATATATTCATAAGTCCTTGGAGGTTTATTTTGATGAATGGACTATATTTGCGTTGGTTAAGTGCCATGTAGCGAGCTTACGCTTGATGTTGGATACCTACTGAAGATACCAAATCACGCTTAGCCTCAAGAAGTGTGTGTTTCTTGTTCCTTTTGTAAACCTATTGGGACAAGTGTTTTGCAAACAGGGACTCATGGTAGATCCCATGAAGATTGTGGTGATTCTGAATTTGGAAGCACCACGAAGAGTGAAACAGCTACCCGCTATGCTAGGACATACAGGGTACTACAAAAAGTTTATCAAAATTTATGCCCAAATCACTACACCGATGGAGAAACTGTTGAAGAAGGATGTTATATTATGCTGGAACGACGACTACAAGAAAAGGCTGGATATATTGAAGGAAAAGATGGTCACTGCACCGATTCTTGTCTTCCCAAACTGGGACAAAGAGTTTCATGTCCATTTTCATGCATCGTGTATAGCGCTGGAAGTGGTACTAACACAGGATGGTGGAGAGCGCTTGGATCACCCTATCGTGTTCGAGAGTCGTAGATTGTCTAAAGCAGAAAATTTCTATTCCACCACTAAACACGAGGGACTGGCTATGGTGTATGCGCTCCAGAAGTATCAACACTACCTGTTGGGAGGTCACTTTAAGATGTATACAGATCATTCCACACTGAAGTACTTGGTAAATAAGCCTGTGTTAGGGGGCCGCATATGCAGATGGATTCTATTGTTCCAAGAATATGACTTTGAAGTTGTTGTGAAACCTGGATGATTGAACGTGGGACCAGATCACCTGTCGCGCATTGAGACAGGAGAGGAACCTACTAGTCTAGAAGAAGGATTACCCGACGCACAGCTCTTTGTTATGCACATAGTGGATGGAAATTTTGAAGATATAATTCACTCTCTCACGACTGGAACTGTGCCAAAAGGATACTCTGTCCAATAGAAGAAGGAACTAGAGGTGTGCGTGACAGATTTCCTTGTCATTACAGGGCACCGATATAAGATGGAGAATGATGAGTTTCTGCGAAGGTATGTACCTAAATTTGAATGAAGCAATATCCTCACAGATGCTCATGGGGGCATTGTGGGAGGACATTATGCAGGAAGAGCGACTGGGCAGAAGATTCTCTGCACAAGGTTGTGGTGGCTGACCCTTCATTAGGATTCAAAAGCACATTGCAAGGCTTGTGATGTATTTCAAAGAACAAGTAAACCATCGCAGGGGGGTGAGATGCCTCTGAATCCAAAAATGATGTTGCATCTATTTGAAAAGTGGGTGATCGACTTCGTAGGACCTATCAAACCTCAAGGAAAAACGGGCACAAGATATATTATCACTGCGACAGAGTACTTGACTCGTTGGGCAGAAGCATAGCCGGTAAAAGATTGCACGGCCGTGACAGCTGTGAACTTTCTGTTTCAACATGTATTGACATGATTTGGATGTCTGAATATCTTGATGAATGATCATGGTACACATTTCCTGAACGAGACGATCAACATGCTAACAGAAGAATTTTAGGTGTATCATCATAAGAACACGTCGTATCACCCACAAGCTAATAGGACAGTAGAAACATTTAACAAAGTACTGGAGACTATGCTAGCCAAGGTATGCAATGCGCAATGAAGTGATTGGGACCTGCGCGTACCCTCAATATTATGGGCTTATAGGAGGACATGCAAGAAACTTACGGGACAGACACCTTTTTGGTTGGTCTATGGAGTGGAAGTTGTACTGTCGATGGAATACATCGTCCCTAGTCTGCGCATAACAGTGCTCACAAGTATGACGGACCACAAAGCCCTAGAGGAGAGGCTTGCGTAGCTAGAGGAACTTGAGGAAGTGTTAGCCTCCTATTGCAATAGGTTTCATATTTCATGATTGACAGTTTCACATGCCAAATATGTCATCTTTTCATGCTGCAAGGTTCCATATTTCCATGAAGTTCCATTTTGAAGAATCATACCATTTTTGAAGAGTTTTTCAGATAAGGGAAAGCCAAACAGCTTAATCTTGGCTTCCCTAGGTTTAAATTGCTTATTTTAGAAGATAGAGAATGAATATCTGTCCAAACAGCTTAAGCTTGGCAGATCACTAGCTAGGTAGAGAAATTAAGGAGCCCAACTGCTTAATCTGGGCCCTTGGAAGATATAAGGGTACATTTAGATAGGAGGGCAGTCAAAAGAAAAGAAGATAATTAGGGTCTGCAAGCCTAAGTGCACCCATTCAAAAATAAGAAAAAATGCTAGGTAAGTAGGCTGGGTAAGTAGTTTTGTGGTTGCAGAATCAAGCTATGTGATCCATTTCATGTTTTCAAGTGTTATATCTATTCAGATCACAATTATGAGGTAGTTTTCCATTTGGAGGAGCTCAAGTGAGGCATGTTTAACTCCCCCTTCTTCTTATTCCTCAAATTATTCACTAACCTCCCCAAAGAGGTCAAGATTTTCTTGTTATCTCTTAAGTTTCATCATTTGTCATATCATTGGCCTAAGTAAAGGTTTGCTTTGCTTAGGAGTACTCTTATTCATTCTATAAGTCCTGTTTCCCCTTTGTAGCCTAAGATCTCTAAACTTAGCGCTTTCTTGTCATTTTCATATTAACTTCTAACATTATTATGTAAATCCCTATCTATTTCCCCTTCCCCTTACTAAAAAGCACTAAATAGCTCCCTTATGTACATATTCCCATCCCCTGGCACTATAGCCCTATAACATCAGTTTGGGGAAATGCTGAGTTCATTTGGGGCTTAACATTAGCCCTTTCGCGTTTTAACCTGGAGTTAGTTTAACCTTTGGTTAAACTAATAACCATACCCCCCCCTCTCTCACACATAAACCTTATAGCAGTATCCCCCGCGCATACATTTTATTTGGGATTAATTTGATATTCGGTTAAATTAATAACCATCAGCGCCAACATAAAACCCATATAACCCACAAGCCCAAAGTTTTGACCCCCCCGCCACATAAATAAATGATAAAGTATTCAGAGGGCCCCGTGCACAAACCTGCCACCAGCTCCGCGCTCCGTCAGCCCTCCGATCCGCCCTCCTAGATCCGAAGCCTCTCGACGATTTCAGAGCCGCCCCGACATCTGACGCTTAGCCTCCGATAGGCTAGCGGTTTCCCCACCGTACAAAAGACACGTGTCTCCACGCGATTGTATCGGAGCCCCTCTGACAATTACTGCCCTCGTACAGAAGGCGGTCCGATAAAACCACAAACCTCCTTCTGTCTCTCCGCCCCTGACGTCAGCACCACGTCAGCACTATGTCACCTCTGCATCAACCCGCCACTGCTACGTGTCACTGCCACCACATCTGCCTCTGTCCCTACTCCGCCACCGTGTCCTGTGCCACGTCACCCTGCCGTACCGGGACCCACCGCTGATGTCATCACCGAAAAAGGTGCGAAGGGCAAAAATTGTAGCAAAGGATGCCCGGAATGAGAAATTGAGGTAGTTTTCGATGCGCGATTAGTGATTAGCGCTTAGCGCTAGTCACGCATCGCTAAGAAAAAATGCTCAAAATGGAGGGCTTCTCATGGCTCAGCTACCTGCAAACCCAAAAATTCGTGGGAGGCAACAGGATTTCTTCATGTATGTTCATATTCAATCGGCCAGCGCCGATAGCATTCTAGAGGCCACGAAAAGCATTTGCAGCAGCTATTTTTGCCTTGAAAGGGTAGAAAGGGGGCGATTTGACAGTTTCAAGCATATCAAGGGAGAGAAAGTGGCCCGATTCAACTGTAAAAGAGTATCAGAGGAAAGATAAAGCCCAGATTAAATTGAAGAGTATCAGTGAAGCGACAAAGAGTATCAGATTGGAAATATCAAAGCAGGTGAACATTAAAGGCCTCCATCCAAGTCAAAGAAGCAGTAAAGGCCATTCAAAGCTCATCAGATCGGGATTAGTGCACATTAAAGCCACCTAAAAGCAGCATAACTGCCTTAGAAGTGCAGATAAAAGAAAAGACACAGTTATTGTAGAAACACTATACCCAGTCACCAAGGACACCATATTAACTCATTTTGATACAGCTGCCTCCAGCTCAGCTCAAATAAATATCTTCTTGCATTAATTTCAGGACAAGATTAGGTTAAAGAACTCATTTCCCTCAGATCTGTCTAAGATCTGCTGTAATAGATATTTTTGGATATTTCTCTATATAAACCACCCTAATTCATTGTTTAAAGCGTTGGTTGGTTGATAATCCTCATTCTAGACTCGTGCTGTATATTTTGAGAGCTATGTAATCAAAGACTTCTAGATTGCTTTAGATGAAGGACTGTCTGTTGTGTTATTTAATGGCTGAAGAGTGACTGTGGAATTCCTGTGCTACTACATGGCTCAATAAGTGTTTTCCTACCTCTGTTTATAGTTTACATATGTTTATGCCGCCATTGTGTTACCATCTAAATAGCAAGAAAGAAGAATAGCTTAGGTTTTGCTTGACTGCACCCTATGCTCAGTTCTTGTTATTTCTATATGTTTTCTTTAGAAATGGTTATGAATATGTATACTTAAATGATCATGTTTACCTCGTTTCTTTCACATATGACTGTTATTTAGGAATTCTTGACTGCTCCTAGACAAACCTTCATCCACATTCCCTCTCTGTTAGCTAATGAAAGATTCTTAGTTGCCTTTCATCTCTGACCTTCATTCCATCTTTATTCTAGCATGATATTGTTCTATGTGTAGTTATCCTGCTCTATATTCCTCTTGTGACCAAGAAAACACAACAGCAAGCCCTAATCCATGACTCCATGCCCAATGGTTTGAACTTCTCACTCTATGCATCTCAACTCTGCTTGAAAACATCATCCTTCCCACCAAAATCAAAACAAAACCCATGTACACCATAACTAGCCTAAAATCAACCCAAGACAAAGCTAAATTCTAAAGAGAGAGCCCTCTCTGACTGCAGGTAGGCTAGGACCTATAGCCCAATACCTCGGCCGTATCCCTTAAGGAGCCAAGGGACAACCTGAGTGATAACATCATTGGCGACTCCACTGGGTACCTTATTTAGAAAATTCCAAAGAACATCATTGGCGACTCCACTGGGAGACTTATTCAGAAAATTCCAAATAACATCATTGGCGACTCCACTGGGGACCTTATTCAAAAAATTCCAAAAAACATGTTAGAAGCTGGCTCCCAAGAAGAAAACACATAATACTAGGTCAAATCCAGACCCAAATCCACCAGCTGTTTTTGAAAATTCCAATTTAATCTCTAGAAACCTTAGCAAACAAAAACAAGAAGTGTTTGCTGATTCTAGTCCTGAAACAGTTCAGCCAAGCTGTTTTCCAACCCCTATTAAAGTTTTGTTTCGTTCAACCCCTACTTCCCCTTGTTCATCATCCACCTCTCCAAGCACCTTTTCCACACCTCCATTCACTACGCATACTACCACTACCACCACTGTTATTATAGTTGTCCTAGCTGTTCCAGCCCTTCCACTTATCCCTGTAAATATGGCTAACAGATATGCACCTTTACAGTTACCTGCAAATCCAGGGGCCATGCCACAGGATTATCGAACCAAAATCACATATTTTGAAGGTACTGGTTCTGGCACAACCCTGCAACATACCAAGAAAATGCAGGACTATTTTGAGAGTTATGAAATAGATGATGATAGTGTAAGAATGAAAATCTTTGTCCAAAGTCTAACAGGTGAAGTAAGAACTTGGTTTAGAGCACTCGCTGCAAATTCCATAGTTTACCCAGAGGCCCTTTACCAAACATTTCTTAACAGATGGGAGAAGGAGAAGTACCCTCTGCACATATTATTCAAGTATGACACTATCAAAAGAGGCCCTCAAGAAGCTGTCTTAGACTATTGTGCCAGGTTTAACAATGTTTACAACGCTATTCCACAAAACCTTAGACCTCCACCTGATCTTGCTTTATACAAATTCCCTGATGGATTTGATTCAGACATGGCTTATCTGTTAAGGGAAAGAGCCCCTCAAACCTTAGCGGACATGCAGAATGTAGCTGTTAGTGTGGAGACAAATCCAATTGCCAAGCGAAATAGAGCAAGAGTTGAGAGAAGAACCACTTTTAAAGATGAACCTTCAGCCTTTGAGCAAAAATTGGACACAATCATCAAAGGCATGGACAACTTTGAAAATAGAATGGGAACTATTGAAAGAAAAGCCTCATGGGAAGGACAACAAAACAATCCTATCAGAAATCCAAACTTTAGAAAAAATCAGAACCCAAACGTTGGAAGGGCAAGTCCTGACCATGATATAAGACCTCCTTTTCATGAAAACTATGCTGAAGCATCCACATCTAGTGAGCAGATAGAAGACACTCACATAAACTTGATGGGTTTGAAGAGTGAACAACAACTATTCCTAACCCAAGATGACCATGATATAAATCAGTTTCAGACCAAGTCTGGAGAGTCATTTGACTTCAAACAAGGTTGTGATTCGGTTGTCTACGAAGTCCATAAACAATACAAATTGAGAACAAGAACCATTGATGTGTCTGATCCCATCAAGCCAAAGGATGCCAAGCAGCCTAAGAAAGTAAAGGACAAGGCCGCTATCACAGAACCTGCTAATAAAACAGACCCAAAATTAAAGGAAGTGACCATAGAGGATGTATCTGACATGCAACCCTCTAATAACCAGCCTTTTGTATCCTTTCCCTCAAAAGATAATGTAAATAGCACTCCTCAAAGCCTTCCTAAAACAGAACAATCTCAAGAAATCACTGATAACCAAGAGAAGATCACTGAAGATACAATTGAAAAGGGAAAATCTGCCAGTCACAATACTAAAACACAGTCAGAAAAACCGTTTGATATAGAAGCAAAAATCGGTAAATTAAAGATATCTATTCCTCTCTTTGAGCTTGCCAAACATGATGTGTACAGACAGCAAATCAAAAGATCACTACAAATGCCAGAGAACAGGGATGATGTTAATGTCTTAGATAATCAACCTAAATGACTTTTTGGTCCTGAAGTCAATGGTAAATCAGGACATGGAGTTGTTCTACCCTTTTATGTCAGTTTGCACATTCATGATAAAGTGTTGCACAATGCTATGTTTGATTCGGGTGCTTCACACAATCTAATGCCCAAAGCTGTAATGGAGAAGCTAAACCTTGATGTCACTAGACCCTACAAAGACTTATTCTCATTTGATTCTAGTCAGGTCAAGTGTTTAGGCTTAATCCAAGACCCTTGTGTGTCTTTAGTCGAATTTCCCAACAAAACGATCCTAATGGACGTGGTGGTTGTTGACATTCCACCAAAGTATGGCATGCTCTTATCAAGATCTTGGGGAGCTAAACTCCAAGGATCCCTCCAACTAGACCTCTCCTATGCCACTATTTCAGTCTTTGGGCAACCAAAGAGACTGTATAGAGAAACACTGATGAAGTATGTGGTAAGTAGTGAGGAAAAACCCCAAAACTTTCCCATTTACTCAATCCATTCTGATATGGATTCCTTTATATTGTTCAACGATGATAGCTGCCCTCCCACTGATGAGAAGCCTTTGCCTTTAGAACAAGAAACATGCATTAATCAAGAGTCGATTGCCCATACCCGTGAAACTGTTAAAAAAATTAGTGCAACCAGCATACAAGAAGAACCACATGAAGCACAAAACCTAGGTCCGCCCAATCCTAAAATGACTGAAACTCTTAATACTAACCACAAGCAAGAAATCACATGGTATTTAGAGTTTGATGGTTCTATTAATAAGCTAGGAGTAGGGGCAGGAATATGGATTCAAAATACACATAACAACCATGCAGAGGGTCATGCTTACAGACTAAACTTCAAATGCACCAACAACATGGCAGAGTATGAGGCTCTCTTTTTAGGCCTTAAAATGCTCAAAGCTCTAGGCGCTGCAAAAGTGGCCATTCTAGGTGACTCCGATTTGATCATTCAACAGATGAAAGGTAACTTTGTTACTAATGACAATAGGCTAAGAGCTTATAGGTCTGCTGCCACAGAAATACTCAATTCCTTCACCGAATCCAAGCTTGCTAAGATTTCTAGAAGCCATAACATGCATGCTCATAGTTTAGCTACTTTTGCTAGCACTTGCAAGCTGCCCTTTGAGCTCAATTACCACTTTACTGCTGAGATAAAGCATAGGTCTGTTGTCCCTAACAATATCAAAGATTGGCAAGTGTTTGAGGATGATGCTCAAATCAACAATTTTCTTACCTTACAGCAAGAATTCTCAAGCTCAAACATTGATGAAGATGCCATGGATGACCCACAACAGAAAATGAGCCAAAATGAGCAAACTATAATAGCTGAAGCAGCAAATCAAATGCTGCACCCAACCATTTTTGATGAGAAAAACATGCAAGAGTTGAAGCAAATGCATTTAGATGAAATAGCTGAAGCAGAGGCTGAAGTGATTGATTTAAAAGACAATTTTCTACCTGCTGGCCTCACTCCATTAGAAGACATATTTGATTCAAACGATGTCCCCAAAAAGCCAAAGATGCAGCCCTTAAACACTGTTGTGGAAGACTGTAATATGGGGACAGTAGAGAAGCCCAAAATGATTAAACTGTCCAAGTCTTTGCCTCCCGATCAAAAACCAAAATATGTTGATTTATTTAAAGAGTTTCAAGATGTATTTGCCTAGAGTTATGAGGACCTTAAGTCCTATGACACCTCTTTTATTCAACACACCATTCCCTTAAAGCCAAATCAAAAGCCCTTCAAACAGAAACTAAGGAGAATCAATCCTGTGCTTCTCCCTTTGATTGAGAAAGAAGTGAAAAGAATGTTTGAAGGTGGTATCATAGCACCCATTAGATTTTCAGAATGGGTATCCAATCTTGTTCCCACAAGGAAGAAAACAGGGGAGATTAGACTATGTGTGGACTTAAGAAATCTGAACCAAGTCTCCCTTAAAGATGACTACCCACTGCCAAAAATGGACCACATTCTACAAAGAGTAGTGGGGTCTTCAAGAATTTCTTTGCTAGATGGCTTTTCAGGTTTTAATCAAATACTTGTTCACCCAGATGACCAAGACAAGATAGCCTTTACAACACCATGGGGAACATTTAAGTATGTGAAGATGCCTTTCAGACTAAAAAATGCAGGTGCTACCTTTCAAAGGGCCATGGACATTGCATTTGCCAAGGAAATCCATGATTTCCTAGTGGTTTACCTTGATGACCTTACTCCTTTCTCAAAATCTGATCAAGAGCACCTAAAACATTTGAGACAAGTGTTCCTAACCTGTAGGAAATATGGCATTTCCTTAAATCCTAAGAAATCTCTCTTCGGCCTAGAAGAATGCAAATTGCTAGGCCATATCATTTCAAAAGATGGAATTAGAATAGATCCGGAAAGAATCCAAGCCATTTTGCAAATCCCTTATCCGAGAAACATCAAAGAATTGCAAGCATTCCTAGGAAAGATCAATTTCCTAAGGAGATTTATCCCAAACTTGGCCGAGCTGATAAGAATGCTAAATAAAATGTTAAAGAAGGATTCCAAGGTAAAATGGACTTTAGAGGCCAAGCAAGCCTTTGAGGGCATAAAATCTACCTTAACTCAAGCCCCAGTCCTCACAAGTCCTCAATTTGATAAAGATTTCATCATTTTCTCATTTACATCTGAACACACTATTGCTGTTGTCCTTTTGCAGAAAGGTGATCAGGGAAATGAAAAGCCAATTGAATTTTTCAGTCGAGCCCTTAGATATGCACCCTTGAAGTACCAAATCATGGAGAAGCAAGCATATGCCCTTGTTAAAGCAATCAAAGATTTCAGAATTTACATTTTATATTCACATGTGATTGCTTATGTGTCGAATGCTGTTGTAAAAGACATATTAACTCAGGAGGGCATAGAAGGCAAAAGAGACAAATGGATTGCCAATATCCTTGAGTATGACATTGAGATAAAACCCACCAAGCTAATAAAGGGACAAGGTTTAGCTAAACTGATGTCCCAAACCAATTTTCAAGCCTTAGACATTAATCAACTGGACAACGAACAAGAGTTGGCGACTCCACAGATCAGTGAAGCTTTTTTTCAATCCCCATGGTATGCTAATATATGTTTTATATTGTTAAACCTGTGTGCTCCTCCAAGGTTGTCCAGAACCAAAAAGAGATTTTTAAAAATGAAAGCATCAAAGTTTTGTGTCTTAGATAGTGCCCTGTTTTGGAAAAATCATGAAGGAATATTGCTGAATTGTCTAACTGTGAATGAAACTGACAGTGTCATGAAAGAATTCCATGCAGGGGATTGTGGAGGGCACTTATATTGGAAGTCCATTGTTGATAAGATACTAAGCGTTGGTTTCTATTAGCCCTCTTTGTTTGCTGATGTGAGAAAGTTTGTTGTTTCGTGCCACAAATGCTAAATCTTTGAAGGCAAAAGAAAGCTTCTGCCCTTGCCCCTTAAGCCCATTTCAACCGAGAAGCCTTTTCAACAATGGGGTCTTGACTTCATTGGTCCATCCTCTTCTAGCCAACATAAGTGGATTCTAACAGCGACAGATTACTTTACCAAGTGGATTGAAGCCATCCCATGTAGGCAAGCCAATGACTCCACTATCATCCAATTCCTTGAAACCAACATTTTGTCCAGATTTGGCTGTCCTGAGAAGATCATTACAGATAACGCTGCTGCCTTCAAATCCAAGAAAATGATCAATTTTTGCCACAAATTCCACATTACCTTAGGTCACTCCAAAACCTATTACCCTCAAGGTAATGGCTTGGCCGAATCATCCAACAAGAGTCTGATTAACATCATTAAGAAAGTCTTGGAGGAGAACAAGAAGAACTGGCACAAAAAGCTTGTAAATGCCCTATGGGCAGACAGATTGTCAACCAAGAGATCCATTGGGATGAGCCCATATGAGCTAGTCTATGGCATGGAGGCCAAGTTCCCCTCTTCTTTGGGAATCCCTGTTATCAAATTGCTGCAAGAGATTCAGGCAGAGCCAAACGATATCCAAAGAAGAATAAACCAAACCATCCATTTGCAGCAAACAAGAGAGCAAGTGTACGACAGAGCAAGAAAATGTTTGACAAAGGAACCAAGGCTGAAGATTTTTGCATAGGCAACAAAGTCTTAAGATGGGATTCAAGAAGAGAGGACAAAGGAAAGCATGGCAAGTTTGATTTCCTGTGGAAAGGACCTTTTGTTATTTCTGCTATTCAAGGCAACAACACATATTTTCTGAAGAGTTTGGATGACAGCACAGCTGAAGAAGGCCATGTCAATGGCCGAATGCTAAAGCACTATCATGATCCCTTTTGTTGAATGCAACACACCTCTGTATACTATCTGTACATTAATATTTGTATTTTCAACACTTTTTCTTATAGCAGGAAAATAAGAGGGAACAACGCAACAAATTTTGAAGGAAAGATCAAAGAAAGCTCTATTTCAGATCTCTGTTTTTGAAATAATCCTAAAGAAGTGCTCAAGTAGATTTCAATATGTTTACAAGCACCCAAAAGGCAAGAAGCAGAGCTGTAATTTTTTTGCAATTCAGCTCAAAAGGATACTGCATATCAGCTTATAAGAATTCAGTCAAAGGCATTGAGAAGAAGGAGAATTTCAGTTTACGGCAACAAGTGAAGATCAAGGCATTTTGACCTGCTGTTCTTGGCTTTTCATCCTGAAAAACCATCCCCAAGTGGAGCCACTGTTAGCCTCCTATTGCAATAGGTTTCATATTTCATGATTGACTGTTTCACATGCCAAATATGTCATCTTTTCATGCTGCAAGGTTCAATATTTCCATGAAGTTCCATTTTGAAGAATCATACCATTTTTGAAGAGTTTTTTAGATAAGGGAAAGCCAAACAGCTTAATCTTGGCTTCCCTAGGTTTAAATTGCTTGTTTTAAAATATAGAGAATTAATATCTGTCCAAACAGCTTAAGCTTGGCAGATCACTAGCTAGGTAGAGAAATTAAGGAGCCCAACTGCTTAATCTGGGCCCTTGGAAGATATAAGGGTACATTTAGATAGGAGGGCAGTCAAAAGAAAAGAAGATAATCAGGGTCTGCAAGCCTAAGTGCACCCATTCAAAAAGAAGAAAAAATTCTAGGTAAGTAGGCTGGGTAAGTAGTTTTGTGGTTGCAGAATCAAGCTATGTGATCCATTTCATGTTTTCAAGTGTTATATCTATTCATATCACAATTATGAGGCAGTTTTCCATTTGGAGGAGCTCAAGTGAGGCATGTTTAACTCCCCCTTCTTCTTATTCCCCAAATCATTCACTAACCTCCCCAAAGAGGTCAAGATTTGCTTGCTATCTCTTAAGTTTCATCATTTGTCATATCATTGGCCTAAGTAAAGGTTTGCTTTACTTAGGAGTACTCTTATTCATTCTATAAGTCCTGTTTCCCCTTTGTAGCCTAAGATCTCTAAACTTAGCGCTTTCTTGTCATTTTCATATTAACTTCTAACATTATTATGTAAATCCCTATCTATTTCCCCTTCCCCTTACTAAAAAGCACTAAATAGCTCCCCTATGTACATATTCCCATCCCCTGGCACTATAGCCCTATAACATCAGTTTGGGGAAATGCTGAGTTCATTTGGGGCTTAGCATTAGCCCTTCCGCGTTTTAACCTGGAGTTAGTTTAACCTTTGGTTAAATTAATAACCATACCCCCCCCTCTCTCACACATAAACCTTATAGCAGTATCCCCCGTGCATACATTTTATTTGGGATTAATTTGATATTCGGTTAAATTAATAACCATCGGCGCCCACATAAAACCCATATAACCCACAAACCCAAAGTTTTGACCCCCCCGCCACATAAATAAATGATAAAATATTCAGCGGGCCCCGCGCACAAACCTGCCGTCAGCTCCGCGCTCCGTCAGCCCTCCGATCCGCCCTCCCAGATCCGACGGCTCTCGGCGATTTCGGAGCCGCCCCGACGTCCGATGCTTAGCCTCCGATAGGCTAGCGATTTCCCCACCGTACAAAAGACGCGTGTCTCCACGCGATTGTATCGGAGCCCCTCTGACAATTACCGCCCTCGTACAGAAGGCGGTCCGATAAAACCACAAACCGCCTTCTGTCTCTCCGCCCCCTGACGTCAGCACCACGTCAGCGCTACGTCACCTCTGCGTCAACCCGCCACTGCTACGTGTCACTGCCACCGCATCTGCCTCCGTCCCTACTCCGCCACCGTGTCCTGTGCCATGTCACCCTGCCATACTGCCATGTCACCCTGTCGTACCGGGACCCACCGCTGACGTCATGCTGACGTCATCACCGAAAAAGGCGCGAAGGGCGAAAATCACAGCAAAGGATGCCCAGAATGAGAAATTGAGGCAGTTTTCGATGCGCGATTAGTGCTTAGCGCTAATCGCGCATCACTAAGAAAAAATGCTCAAATTGGAGGGCTTCTCATGGCTCAGCTACCTGCAAACCCAAAAGTTTGCGAGAGGCAACAGGATTTCTTCATGTATGTTCATATTCAATCGGCCAATGCTGATAGCATTCTAGAGGCCACAAAAAGCATTTGCAGCAACTATTTTTGCCTTGAAAGGGCAGAAAGGGGGCGATTTGATAGTTTCAAGCATATCAAGGGAGAGAAAGTGGCCCGATTCAACTGTAAAAGAGTATCAGAGGAAATATAAAGCCCAAATTAAATTGAAGAGTATCAGTGAAGTGGCAAAGAGTATTAGATCAACAATATCAAAGCAGGTGAACATTAAAGGCCTCCATCCAAGTCAAAGAAGCAGTAAAGGCCATTCAAATCTCATCAGATCAGGATTAGTGCACATTAAAGCCACCTAAAAGCAGCATAACCACCTTAGAAGTGCAGATAAAAGACAAGACACAGTTATTGCAAAAACACTGTACCAAGCCACCAAGGACACCATATTAACTCATTTTGATACAGCTGCCTCCAGCTCAGCTCAAATAAATATCTTCTTGCATTAATTTTAGGACAAGATTAGGTTAAAGAACTCATTTCCCTCAGATCTGTCTAAGATCTGCTGTAATAGATATTTTTGGATATTTTCTCGATATAAACCACCCTAATTCATTGTGTAAAGGGTTGGTTGGTTGATAATCCTCATTCTAGACTCGCGATGTATATTTTGAAGCTCTGTAATCAAAGTCTGTTGGACTGCTTTGGATGAAGGACTGTCTGTTGTGTTATTTAATGGCTGAAGAGTGACTGTGGAATTCTGTGCTACTACATGGCTCAATAAGTGTTTTCCTACCTCTGTTTATAGTTTACATATGTTTATGCCACCATTGTGTTACCATATAAATAGCAAGAAAGAAGAATATCTTAGGTTTTGCTTGACTGCACCTTATGCTCAGTTCTTGTTATTTCTATATGTTTTCTTCAGAAATGGTTATGAATATGTATACTTAAATGATCATGTTTACCCCGTTTCTTTCACATATGACTGTTATTTAGAAGTTCTTGACTGCTCCTAGACAAACTTTCATCCACCTTCCCTCTCTGTTAGCTAATGAAAGATTCTTAGTTGCCTTTCATCTCTGACCTTCATTCCATCTTTATTCCAGCCTGATATTGTTTTATGTGTAGTTATCTTGCTCTATATTCCTCTTGTGACCAAGAAAACGCAACAGCAAACCCTAATCCATGACTCCATGCCCAATGGTTTGAACTTCTCACTCTATGCATCTCAACTCTGCTTGAAAGCATCATCCTTCCCACCAAAATCAAAACAAAACCCATCTACACCATAACTAGCCTAAAATCAACCCAAAACAAAGCTAAATTCTAAAGAGAGAGCCCTCTCTGGCTGCAGGTAGGCTAGGACCTGTAGCCCAAAGATTGGTTTGTGGTTACCTCGGCCGTATCCCTTAAGGAGCCAAGGGACAACCTGAGTGATAACAGGAAGAACGATTTTTGGCTAGCTTTCTACAACAGGTACAAAAGCAGCGCGAAAAGCCCTGACACGATCGACATATTAAGTTGCGCACCTTCAAGGTGAACAATTTGGTGTTACTGTATGATAGTAAGTTTGATAAATTCCCGGAAAAACTAAGAATGCATTGGCTGGGACTGTTTGTTATTAAGGAGGTCACAGACGGAGGTGCAGTGCAGTTGGTAAAGTTAAATGGAGAAACTTTCCTAGGAAAAGTGAATTGCAGTCAGTTGAAGCCACACATGAGTGGCCCGACTATCTGAATAGCTAACAGAAGCATAGCCTTAGTGCTCCAGGCAGCTAAAAGGAGGCGTGGGACTATAAATAGGTTCAGAGAAGTAGTTCAGCTACAACAGTCTCTGAACAGTGTGTCTAGGAAGTGCAGTAGGTAGTTGCTTAGTGTGTTGCCAATCTTGCAGCAGTCTAGGCAAAGTTGGGTGGTCTTCACGCAGATATCTCCGCACCGACAGAGTGACTCGAGGGCAAGTCACGATGTTTGTTTTGGGGGCCTTTTGGGTGTAGGATCCCCCAAATTTTTGGGTCTTAAAGCCCAGATTTTGGTCAAAAGATGTAAATCCGATGTAAAGACTCCACATTCTATGGGCGCGAAGTGCGAAGTTTGTACATGAGTCATAGGGTTGTTCGCCCTTAATTTTTGTAATGTAATGTCAGCTTTAGATATCTACCCATGGTCCATGGACCATGGGATTGTATAAATAGAGCAAGGCTCTAAGTTGTAAAAGAAGTAGAGAATGAAAAATGAAGAACTGAGTCTTGTCTAAAGTGTAGAGTCGAGTCTTTGGGTCGTAGAGTAGGAGAAAGCTCTGCAACTGAGTGCACAAAGGCCTAGCAATCTGCAGCTGAGTGCATGAACCCCTGCAGCTGACTGCGCAAGGTGAGTCGAGTCTGTAACCATTTAAGCATTAATAAAGAGAAGTTTCGCATTAATTCTGTGTATCTATTTCCTGTTTTTATGCTTTGAGTATATTGGGTATGAATTTCATTTTCATTGTTTATATGATGCGCAAACTTATATGGTTGTGTTAATTAAGTAAATGTGAGATAAGTATCTGTTTACGCAAAGATAACTAACAATTGCAAGAAGATAAGAAAGATCCGCATTGTACCTTGGGGAAATAGCTTACATTGATGCCATAAGCAACGCGAAAACACCTCAGCCCCTGGTGAGGGCTGCGCTAAGGCAG
Source organism: Pinus tabuliformis (assembly GCA_031772625.1). Taxonomy (NCBI): domain Eukaryota; kingdom Viridiplantae; phylum Streptophyta; class Pinopsida; order Pinales; family Pinaceae; genus Pinus; species Pinus tabuliformis. The sequence continues at coordinate 111,986,729 of CM062820.1, read as the reverse complement.
TTACAATAGATCGCGAAGGTATTGCAGGTTAGAATAGCGCGTGAAGTGGCTTGCACGAAGGTATTCATGGTTGGACTAAATCGGCCCCTCAAACATCTCGAGGGTGTAGAAACTTGGTTCCGGCATCCCCCAATACTACTTCGGGTGAGACTTCAGTTCGCACTCCACGAGCTGATGCCAAAAGGGCCAGTAGTGTAGGGATTTATTTGCCTAATTAACTTTGAACCTGGGTCAGGCCCCCTCAAACCAACATAAGACTTATGTCCAAAATTGTGACAATAGTAAGATTTAGTGACATAAAAAAGTGAAGAAAATGGATTAATGTTCTAGGTTATTTTTTTTCTTTCATTTACAGATCTATTGCTCACTTCACTTCTTCTTATACTTATTTTTTCGTTCCTTTTGACATATGATCTATAGTTTATAGCCTTGTGGCCAATTTTTTTTGCATAAATAACAATATCCATAGAAAATATTTTCATACCTAGGAATGGATGGTACTTGTGAATAAGATCTCCTTGGCATCTCATGATTTTGTCTTTTAAAGAAGTAAGGTTTATGGTAACTCATTTCTTATTTGTTCAATCTTCTTGTTTGTTGTGGTTGAATAGGATTAGTGGTTTTCTACTACTAAGGTGCATTTTTGCCTTGTTATTGTTGAGATGTGTTGTTGACATCCTTATTCTTTGGTTATTGTTGGTTGTGATTGTCTCCTATGACAACTTTGACAAAGTTGATGGTATCTTTATCTTCTATCTTATTCTCATTGGTTTCATCTTCATAGCCCAAAATAACTTTCATAACCAAAGATCTCTGAGAATTCAATATCATTTCCAACTTTTTAGACCCCTTTATGTGTTTATGGTTCATGTTCAATTTAGTTTGTGCCTTCTCTAGCTTCTTTCTTAGGGTAACTACTTCTTTATCTAGATTCTCACACTCTTTTATTTTTTCTTTTAATTGTTATAGCATAATGTCTTCAACCATTTTTGCCTCTTATAATTCAAATTTTAACTACATATTCTCTTTAGACATAGGCTTTTCTTTAACATATTTTAACAAAATTTCTTTTGTTTCTTATTCTTCTGCTTGAATCTGTCAGTTTCTTCAAGTGCACTAATTAGCTCCCCCTCAACATATACTTCACCTTCTTATTCTTCTTCAAAATCATTATTCTCTTCAGACTGGTTTTCTACGGCCATAAGCATAAATTCACTAATTTCCTCTTCATCAAAATATGCACTTGTGTCTTCAAAGGAGTTGTTATCTCCTTGTATATAAAATCTTTTCTTTCAAAATCTTCTCTCTTTCTTCTCTCTATTAAATTTGTTCTTTTCATTCTCTTTAAGCTTTTTTTCTTCCTTATATGGACATTTTGAGGCATAATCCCTACTCTTCCACAATTAAAGCACTTAAAAGGAAGTTTTTCTTTGTAGTTACATATCCCTCTCTTCAATCTTCTTACAAATTTTGTTTCTTCTTCATCTGAGTATGAGCATGGACATTACTAATCTTCTATATATTTCTTGTCCACCTTGAATGATGCATCATGTGTGGTTGATTTTCCTTTTGTAATCCTCATTTCATATGTTTTTAGGGAGCAAAGAAGTTGATCCATTGTTAGTTTTGCAATGTTAGAAATTTCATTGATTGTGATACCTTGTGATTAAACTTAGCAAGTAGTGGTATCAACACTTTTTGGACTACTTTAGACTCCTTAATATTTTCACCTAATCTCTTCATAACATTAAAAATTTCATCCACTGTAAGAAAAAACTTAGTTATGTCTTCATCATCATTCATTATTAAGGACTTAACTTGCATTCTAAAAACTTGTAATTTAGCTAGTTTTACTTTACCGTTTTCTTCATGAATGTTTTTCAGTTTATCCCACATTTATTTAGTAGTCTTATAATGCATTAATTTTATAAATTCTAGTTTAGATAGCCCACTAAGGATGCCATTCATGGATTTTTCATTGAATGTACAATCAAGCTTGTCTTATTTGTTACCTATTACATGTGGCTCTTTGTAGAATTCTCGACTGTGGCCTAGACATCTTCACCAAGGGAAATTATATATGTCTTCATTCTTATTCTCTTAAATATATAATTAGTACCTGTTACAGGTTTATTTGGGCACATAACTCCCGATGATCAGATCAGTGTAAACAAGCTCTATCAAACCCTAATTCAGTTGCTACATGCCCTAGACATGCCACGTCATTGAATGGTTTCATCCATGAGAGTTTCCTCACTTCAAACCTGCTGAAGTGCTTCCTTCGGTCACCAGTGCAGCCCTGGTCAGGGGTAAGTGCTCTACAGGGCAGGTAGCCCCATTCAAGGCTGCATTACAGATCACCTTAGCCCACTCAAGCCTACACTAGGCAATAATGTTGGCTTCAGGGGGCCTGACCCAGGTTCAATGTTAGTTAGCCAAACAAATCCCTACACTACTGGCCCTTTCGGCATCAGCCTGTAGAGCGTGGACCGAAGTCTCACCTGAAGCAATATGGGGGGATGCTGGAACCAAGTTTCTGCACCCTGAGATGATCGTGATGTCTGTTTATTCCTTCTATTCCTACTTCCACGCAGGTCACTAAGTTCTAGTTCTCTATCTTCCTAACCCCTTATTCCTCCCTTCGATACCTCTGCAAAAGGGTACAACTGGCCTTCACATAGCTCTAACCTTCAATCCAGATACTTTCGCTTTGCTAAGGCAACATATTGCACAGATTGTCAAGTTACCTTAAGAATCTTACTTTTCTTATTAAACCAGTATAGGTAGCACTGCGTAAACAAATGTTCTTACTTACATTCTCTTAACCAACGAAATTACATACATTCACGCATAATATAAGCATTATAAATGAAATTCATACATAACATGTCAAGATGCATTAATAGGAACAAAGACACAGAATTTGCAGAATACTTCTCTTTAGTGATATCTTCCAAGTGATTACTAAATATATCCACCTTGCGCACACAGCTACAGGTGTCCGTGCACTCAGCTGTAGAGCCTCTACCTACACGACGATCCCAAAATTATACTTCTTACTTCAGAGCAATGACTGTCTTAGACTTCCTTGTACTCCTTAGAGCTTACTTAGTTCTTCTTCTACAATCCCATGGTCCGTGGACCATGTGTAGAGCTTTTACAGCCGACATTGCTCTACAAAACTAAGGGTGAACAACCCTTTATGACTCATGACACCTTCACACTCTGCGACCACAAAATGAAAAGACTAAATTACTAGTTTATTACGAAATTTGACTCAAAACATGGGCTTTTAGCCCCAAAACTATCCTTGGGGGATCCTGTTCCCAACAGGCCCCCAACACAAACATCGTGACTTGCCCTCAAGTCACTCAATAGGTGTGGAGATATTTGCATGAAGCCCTTCCAATTTGACTAGGATGACCACAACCTCAGTTGTGCACTGTGCCGCCACCTGCTTCGTATCTTCAACCATCTGTGTAGTCACTTCTCCTGAGTTGTTGGCCTAAAGCTTTTGTTGCATCACTTGTAGAGTTGCAAGCTTGCCTTCAATAGATCTTGTGACCATGTAAGCCTCATCCAACCAGGGCTTTAGTCTTGCCTTCAAAATTGCTTCCTTGTGCAATGTTGCTTCCACCTGCTCCTTCAACTGCTTGGCATCCTGCAACTTTTCTAGCCTTTGTGTCAGCACGATGGTTCACGTTGTACCCTTAACCTCATCATAGCATTGTTGTAGCTCGTGCGCTTCCATCTCTAGTCATTGTACATTGGGTTCCTCCTCCAAGCTTGTTAGGACCTCAAACGACTACTCAAAAATGTGGAATGTGCAAATGATATGACTCCAACATACAATCTGATGATCACCCACTGGTTCAAATCTACCACCCACTAGCTATTGGAACATCCATGAGAGATGATTTAACATTTGACACATCAATTAGAGTAACTTCTCTACTTATCGAACACTTTAGATTTGTAAGATTTCGAATGAAAAGTGACAAAAAAAATTTAATCATGGCCAAGTTTAAGAGAAATTCAAGGTCATTTGATCTAAATGGAAAAGAGAAAAAGATGAAAATAAAGCTATAAATTTCAAAACTAAAACTTGTTAAAGAAAATTGGAAAATTAGACCCACCATAAAAGAGAAAACCCTTACACGAGTCATCTAACTATATCACCCAACACACTACACTTACCAGGTTCTGTATCTTCTATTGAAAAATCCTACTTTCAGCAAATTGGAAGAAAGTCGGCTTTCATCCTTTCACAGAATTGCAGTAAGAGAATAAATCATACTACACCTTTCCATATTAAATCCTCAAATTCATTAACTTCAAAACTCTGAAACAAATTTCAGAATATCTTTTTTTTTTGTATCTTGGTGTGAAGTAGTCTAATATGTATCCTGGATATCCTCTAATTTTTGGTGTCCTCACAAGGAACAATATATTTTTCAAAAAGTATATTCTAGCATAATCTACATAAGCTGAAGATCTATATGCATTTGCAATCTCCAATTTTGTAGCAGACATGTATAATAAATGTGTCTTGATGACTAACACAAGGAGAGACATGGTTTTGAGGAAGCCATTGTCTTGGGTAACACAAAGACAGGCACATCTATCATCAGGTGTACTTCCCCCAACGCCCCTAGTCAACAAAAAAGGCCTTTCAAAGCCTTTACTGAAACGAAGTATTCACCCCTAATGACTAGAAAAAGGTATTTACCCTCTTAGCTACATTCATCAAGCAAACCAGGCATTTCAAATCCAGAAAAAAAAACTTCACCTAACTCTCCATTAGCTAAGGGTTGATAAGAGAGATGGAGAGTCCACTTCACTTGTTTCTGTACATCAATTCCACACAAGTTGGAATTTTAAAAGAAAAAAGGAAAATTTTATAAAAAAAGGACAAATTCGAGCATATTGTCATATGTCGTTTTGCAAATTCACAAGATTTACAAGGAAGCAATGCAAGCAAAGTTCATTCAAGAAGTTCTAGATAAAGCTCACTACCCAACTTAGATGCTTATGCAATTCAAACCATGCAGCATCACAACAAACCTCCATGTTTTTTTTGAACATCATAGAAGGTCTACAAAGTTTACCATCCAAACCACTCTCCATATCTAATGGTTGTCATATCATAAATGAATTGGGTGATGAAACAATGGTCATGATCTGATTATTGTTACAGTAAGAGTCATGATGCACTTCAACCAAATTCATAACTATAGAAACCCCACTTGATTTTTAATTTTAAGTGTGTGTTGCAATTTATTGAAGGATATGGCAATTCAAGTGTGAATTGCCACAACTGACAATTTTTCTTGTTTTCTTATCAGTGTGCTTTGCTTTGACAAAGCTAAGAGGGAGATCTCAGAGCTTTTATGGCTCTTGTGCATAATATAACAACGTTTATGACATTGCACACAGTATAATATGGGATAAAAAATGGTTGAAGAGTTCAAAGATGATCTGCACCAGAAATTCCAGATTTGGCAATACTTCATCCTCCACTCTGGATTTATAGGCAGGATTTGGTTAAAAGATTGATGTACTCAACTGAGATGCAGTTGGGATTGTGTCATGAAGGGTACAGCACACCCTTCAGCACATGATAGGAAGCTCGAATATGGCAGGGTGGTACACTGCACTACAGGTGAAGGAAGCTTGAATATGTACAAGGTGATGAATAAATTCAATGGGTATTTAAACTAGGGCCAAATCAACAAAGCCACATAAAATATAGAGAGACTTGAATCCATTTTATCAAAATGAAATTTCTCATTCAATCATAGAAGGCCTACAAAGTTTACCATTCAAACCACTCTCCATATCTAATGGTTGTCATATCATGAATGAATTGGGTGATGAAACAATGGTCATGATCTGACTGTTATTACAGTAAGAGTCATGATGCACTTCAACCAAATTCATAACTATGGAAACCCCACTTGATTTTTAACTTTCCAGAAGAAAGGAGACTAAGGAGAACAATTAAGGTTGCCAACAACTTCTCATGGAGTGATGTAAAGTATACAACTATTACATCACATACAATCTTCATTTCCACATATACTTTGGGTAAACGAAGAGACAACAATTTTCTCAAATGACCACACTATTTACATTACAAACTGTAACTCAAGGGTAAAATGAGTAGAATATGACATCCAGTCCAATCATAAAAATGGTAGTGTAGTGCTAACCTGCTACATTGCTGGCAAAACCTTTGCTCAATACCATTGACTGTAACCTTTGTAGTCTTTGAGTGAACTTCGCAAACCTTATGTCTATGGTGGTAGTCCTTTGCACAAGTGAGCTCCTTGTTACAACCCTATACTTGACAACGTGGAGTCTGAGAGGCCTGGGCCAGAGCATGAGGCTTCTTCGATTAAACATGAGAACTATAGAAGATAGACACTTGGCTTGTGCCCTTTATTGCCCCTCCAACATTTGCATCTTCAGAATAATAAGTCCTCTTCCCAAGCTTCAGACCAACATGGCAATCTTCTCCTGAACCATCCACAATACTATTCTATTTTGAGTCCTTGCTCTTCTCTACATTCGCATTCCCTCCTCCTGTTTTAGATCTAGAACCCAAGAAGGGGGATCTCTTTGGAGTCAATACAACATGTTTCAAATGGTGCTCTTTTTGGTTTCCCATAGCCTTGCTACTGCTGCTGCTATTGCCCTGTGCATTACCTAAGCTGCCCTCTTGAGAATCCACTTGGTTTCTCAGGCCCAAGAACCTTGATAGCATGACAGGGTTTGTCTTAAATGGTTCATTTCTTCTTCTCATTCTACATCCTCATTTTCATGAGCATGCATGCATTATTAACATGAGCATGCATTATTAACTCTTTATGCTAATAGAAAAATAAAGATGCTCTCTTTATGCCCAAAGTCTTATCACTGATATTTGATTTTGTGTTATTTTTCAAGGATGTGCATTCAAACTTGAGGTAGAATAAAAATAATCAATTTCAATCAGGATATTTTATCATATTTCATATTCTAACATGAATCTATTTTGTTGCTGTCACTATGCAATGCTTCTAAGCTCACAAAATGGTAGAAAAGTGGACACTATGCATTGAAGTATCATGCCGCCCAAATCCAAGTTGAACATCTTTAAAATTTGTCCTTCACAACGGGGCAAAAAATCATGTGGTTTATAGAATATGGGAAATGCAGGGAAAGACAACCAACAACGAAGCATACTACATTACACTTGTTGCAGGGTTAAAAGAGGCAAAACACAATGGGGTCAACTACATAATAGTATTGACAAACTAAAATTTAATCTGTAATCACACGAAAGGCATCTACAATGTTCGCGCAGACAATTTGAAGCCCCTCTACAGAGAGGCAAAAATCTGGAGTGCTCGATTTAATTATTTTATGATAAAACTACTTGCGGAGATCCATAAAATGTCTACTGATCTAATGGTTGGAGCAATCTCAAGTGTCGATGTAGGTGCCAAAGATGATTTAGCATCTCCGTTCATTCCATTGGCAAACATTGATCAACATCAGTATAGGTCTCAACTATGTGTATAGACTATGGATGTCATTTTTCTTGGGACTATCATACCGTGGTTCTTTCACTAAAGAACCCATTAATGTACTTTTTTTTCCGTTTTGTAATATCATTCACCTTAAATGTCTACTCATGTTATAATTGAATTCATGTGTTCAGTTATATACATTATATTTGAGGTGAACTAATTATTCTTAACCTACTAGTGGTTCAGGAAATATTATTGTAGATCCGTTTGAATTTCATTTTAATTTCAAGTTTCAGATGCTGCCTCTTTAATACCGTCTTGAATTCCACCTCGATGGATGCCATGGGAATAAATGAAAGTAACAAAATAGGGTTATTTACATATGGTTTGTTGGTTTTCACAACATTTAAGAAGTATAAGTCATTTCTGATGCAAACCCTAACTATATCCATATCTATATGATGACAAGTCAGAAATAGTTGATGCATGATCTAATGTGAGATGAAGAAGCTCATACCATGAAACCCTCCTAGGAACATTGATGCATAATAATGACAAACTCTAACCTAGTATGAAGTGAATTTTATTAGGTACATGGTTTGCCCTAGAATGATGCAATGTATGCATATATCAATGAAGCCCTGGATGCCCATGATGCCTTTGAAGATGCCCTAATCCTAATAAATAAAGAACACAAGTGAAGAAATGCTAATCTTTCAAAGTTGCCTAAAAGATTAAAAATATGGAAGCCCTAAACATTGTCGAAAACATAATGATAAAATCCTAAAGTCTGCCACAGATAAAATAATGATTACAGTTCACAAAATATAATTTCACTGATGGAATACTGATCTTAGTTAAGGATGAAAATGACACCATCTTGTAGAGGACACTTTCCCCTTTCGAATGAGCTATTACTCGCTTTCCAACTCCTCTTAGATTGAGATAAATTGAATTTATAAATTAGAAAAATTAGTATTGGTAAAATGAATTATGTAGACTCATGTTCCTTGGCCAAGTGACATGTCATTTCATTGAAGGTAAAAAACTAGTATAAATATAAGCTGGAACTGGTCATTCCTCCCATCAACCTCAGTGAAGAACATCACAAGAAGACAGATAAGAGGGATACAAGCATGACATAGGTTGAGGAGATAAAAGCGAATTTTTTTTTTGGGAAAACACTATTATGCTCCTTTCAAACTAGGACTTGTTGTTAGAAGCTTGGATATAGAATTGCAATAATATATGTGAGGCTCAAAACCTTGAGAGAAATCAATTTTATAGGCCTGAATCTCAAGATCAAAATCCATGAGAAGCCTAGATTGGCAAGAGAAATAGAAGCTCTGATAAGCCACTGTGATACCCTGAGATAGTCCTAATCAAGCTTGGACTGTGGAATTGTAGAAATGTGACATATCTCAGACAGTGGAAAGTATATAAGCTCAGATTTTAACCTCAATTCATGTGATCAGTTTCCTATTGAAGAGCTCAGATTTGTTGTGAAGACTAGAGACTCGTTGAAACTTAGACCTGCTATAGCCTTGGGCAATTCTTGTGGTCAATGTTTTGTGAAGGATCATAAGATTCAGATTGGAAAAACTGTGAATAACTCGGACCAGTGATATTACACATTGGAAAATGGACAATTAACTAATTGGTAGCTCGGACCAACTAAAGAGTTGATACTTCGAATATGAACCTTGTATAGAGCTTGAACATAACCTTCTTATTATTGAAATTGAATACCTTAAAAATGAAGAGATTGACTGAATCATGGACATTTGTGCCATTTTCCTACATGTTTCCCATTGTTTCCAGGGCAGATTTGCGTAAGATAGGTCACTACAGTAAAAGTATGTGGCTGTGTGTTATGTTTAGAAGTTCGAGTGTTCTTTTGAGGAGATATATCAGGATGTGGGGCACTCCTTTGAAGCCCAAACACAGTATCTACAACAAGAAATTGGGCGTGTTTGTGATGGTAGTTATAACCAGCAGTAGGGATAACTTAACAGCAGAGGAAAGGTGTTGTTTTGATGGTACTTATGGGCCTGTCCACATTCATTTATGACAGAAGAGGAAGGAACAGTACTTGAGATGGTTATTTTAATTGTTTTTGGATCTGCAGTCCTGCTGGTATAAATAGTTACAACCATTAACCTTAAACAAAAGCAAAAGCAATTAAAGAATACTAAATTTGATTTTTAAAATTACTTTTATTTGGATTTTTGAATTTTTTAGGAAAGTCATTATTTACTTGAGTTATGCCAGCTAGGAGGGCAGAAACCTTGGCTGTCACTTTAGATCTGATAGCATTTAACTATGAGAAATATTTTAATTGAGTGACAAAAGCATTTCTCAACTAGTTGTAAAAGAGGAACTTAAATGCATACTTAATAAAGCTTATGACAATATAGTTTTGTGCCAGTGTCATAAAGGAGTTTCTGTGATATGGGAAACAACTTCAGTTGCTATAGCTTGGAAAACAACTATCGCAAGTTTTATCACTATTTAATGATCACCAGAAAGTCCCCCAAGGCATGCTTAGTATTTGTATTGAGGGAATTAAAATATAAAACTCTTTTAATATGAAAGTTCGATTTATTGTTTGAGAAAGGCATGGAGAATTTGTTTTTGTGTATTTACATGGGTTTAGAATGTGCATGGCAATAATCTTTGATATTTGATGAAGAGCTCTACTGATCTGTGGGTGTGGTAGTTCTACACATTGTAAGAGGTGTTTTTTTGTGGCCTCATGAGATTATTGAACGTTAGTTTAATGGTCATATCATGTTTTTATTTTTTTTCTAGAAAATTGTTGGGCATTGGGGTCTGCCTGATAAATATAATTTGTCCATTCACTACCCTGTAAGCGAGAATGGGAATGCTTATACCTTGCCACTACCACACAAACAACAGCTTGGCCACATGTACATATTTTACCCCTATTTGGAATTGAACATATGACCTTTGTGGAGAGAATCACATGTTCTTAGCTGTTAGGACCACTCAGGTCGTATCAGTGTTGCGGGGAGCGCCCCCCCCCGCTCCCGCTCCCGATCCACGCTCCGGGCGGGAGCGACTCGGGAGCGGGTCGGGAGCGCGCTCCCTAAAAAAAATTTCGCTCCGTGCCTTTTCGGGAGCGTTTTGCCTTTTTTGCATTTTTTTTTTTTTGTAGTAATGTTCGAAATGCAATTTTTTTTGAAAGAAACAAATAGTTTTTGAGTGGGGCAACTTAATGATCAAGTCTAGGCCCTAGTATTTATATGCTATTCATGGTAATGTTAAATTCTTAAAGTAAAAGTGACATTTTCTTTAATTTTCATTTTCATCCTTTTACTTAAATTTTTAACATTACCATGAAATGACTTAGGATGTTTGAGAGTGGTTTCGTCCTCATTGGATTTCATATGGAGAAAGTAGAATTTTAGATTTCATTCAAAATCCAGCAGACTTATCAGTTTTTCAGGATTTCAGGATTGGGGGATTGTAATGTTTCCATTGAATTTTGTCATGTATTAGGGTATGGAACTCATATTTAATCAAGAGTACGAATCCCTCTATGTACCTTGATGTTAGTGACATTGGTTGTCGAACTCCTCTATCATGACCCTTCTAAAAATGTACGCATCACTCAAACAAAATCTTGACTTGACATGCTATGCTTTTTCTATCTTATGTTAATGCCTAGAGGGTGATATTAATGACAAAGATCCCTATACAGATACAAAGGTAATGACAAAGATACCTCTGGATATTAATGCTTGGAGGGTGATATTAATGACAAAGATCCTGATTTTGCAACAAGACTAAAAAATTAGACATTTCTCGTGGTGGCAAGAGGCCCAAGCATAAGAAATAGATAATAGATTTACTTCTCTTTTCTAGTTTCTAGTAGCTTTTATAACTATTGACTCTTTCATATTTATTATGATATTTTTTTAAACAATATATGACAATTTAAGTTTGAAGTTGGCAATTATAACTCATTAGTAATGAATTATGAATATGATGCTTCATGAAAGTTGAAAGTTGTTTCATTTCATTTCATTTTATAACATTTCATTTCATGTTAGATATTATTTGTTGTAATGGTTACACTTAGCTTACAAGTACAACTTTGGTGATCAATGATGATAAATGTTATATATTGAATTTTGAAAGCTTGAAACTTTAAGATTGATGAATCATGAGACTCAATATGTTGTATGTTACTATGTTACTAACTTGCGGACGTGGTTGATGAAGATTATAACTTCTAGATGATTGTTGTTATATGGTTCAATCTATGCTTTTTTATGTTTTTTATATCTAATTCATCATTCTACATGTTTTTGTTGACATATGTGTATCAAAAATTAAAAAATATAAAAATATATATATTTTTAAAAAATCGCTCCGGGATTCGCTCCCAAACCGGGAGCTTCTGAAAATGGTCACTCCCGCTCCCGTTTTCGCTCCCGCTCCCCGCTCCCGCTCCCGCTCCCAAGTAACATTGGGTCGTATGTATCATGTTTTTATTACATGGCAGTATTAAATAATAAATTAACTTTAGGCATAATGTAATAAAGTAACATGTTATATGAATCTTCAAGGTTAAGAGATGTTAATTAGCTGCTAGTTTTGTCTTAACATTAATCTAGTTGGTTGTATGAGCATTTTTCTCTCATTAGATATAGGAGCTTTGAATGTCTCTTTCTGATATGGAGTAAGAATATCATACTCTTTCTCTTTTCTCTTTGCAAATTTTATGTGCAGTTGTTATTGAAAACTTTATAAATATGTAGAAATATGAGCCCCATTTGTAATAGAAGTGGTTAAACAAGTATCTAGATTAAATGTGCTTGTTTTGAAGAAAATGAATCTCTAATGAATTGAGTTAGGCATAGAAGATCCTCTTTTTGAAAGAAGATGCTAAGAGACATGCCTTAATTCTTGAAGAAGCACCACATATGTCTCATATTAAACTAGACTAGACACATATGTTTCATTCTTAGTGATCTGAGTGGTTGTGTCAATGTAGAGTTGCGTAGTGCACAATAGGAAGCTCACAAATTGTAGCATTCTTCGTGATCTGATTGGTTGTGTCAATGTAGAGCTGTATAGTGCATAGTATGAAGCCCACAAATTGTAACAACAATCAGGGTTAATTTTACATCCCCCTTGATATGGCCAAAAAATTGGACTTTTCATACTAAATTATGCCAGATTAAAAATCTGGTGTGAAAGATGAAATTTCTCAAAAATGGAAACAACAGGCTCACCCCATAGGTAGTATATCTCAAAAAACTAGTTTCTAGAATGAAAACCAAGAAATGATACATTTGCAAAAATAGGTTGTGGATTCCAACTCTGTACCAATTCATAATCTCTAACATCAAAAATTTGAAAGAATGGATGAGAACACAATAGGCCTTGTTTAAAGAGGAAGCAGAAAGATAGTAACACATCCTTGCTTATTGGGTTCAACTGATCTGGAAAATCTGAATTGCTTCCCCTACTTGTCGAGGTTTAAGGAATGTTACAAGCCAAGTTAAATGAGAACACCTTCAATGGTACTAGGAATTTAGCCTTGGAGTGCATGGGTTGTCCCTTCCATCAGCCCTATGGGATTTGCTATATACAGGTCCATCCTTCCTTCGTGAGTCATGACACATGGGACTTGAAGGACATAGCATTGAGTATGCATAGATGGGTTCCAACTCCACAATTTTCAATCATCTCCAGACACTGAAGGACTAACTTTGAGCATGTCAATAATTTTCAGCATCTTTCACAAAAGACCAATTTATCCTTAAATTTCTATTTCACTGAAATTCATTTTGTATTAAAGCAGCATGCCAAAATCACATCTATAGTAATTACTAATGAGACAACGTGATATAAAAGAGTTCCAATTCTGGCTTTATATACAATACACTATACTGTTATCCAAAAAGGATGTATCAAGCTTATAGTAGCAAAAAGGAAAATAACCATTTTCTAAAGTTTGTGAGAGTTCAGCCAACATTTACGCTGAGATTTATATGCTTTGAGTTCAACAAAAAGATTTCAATAGCTCAATACGATAACCGTACAAAATTGAAATTACATAATGTTGTACATATTCAGAGACATGTTCAACCCATCATGCACACAAGATGTTCTTGGATCAGGAGAGCCCTTTATAGGGTTATGCCCATATTTTCTCCATGAATACTTATCAACTCGAATAATTTTCATCTTGCCATTGATTGCTAGCACTTTGATTTTCTTTTCACCCGCTATTTCCTGTAAAACAAATTGAGAAAAATGTTGTTAAATGCTTTTGGTTAATCCATTACAAAACAAATTACCAATATAGGTTCACTTAAAATATAAATAGAGATTTTGTTTCATACAAAATTTCATTCATGAAAGTTATAACATTTTCATCAACCAACTTTTCTTACCATAAAGTTCGAAAACATGTGAGTAGATTGTCCCTCCTTTGTAGATTGAGCAACTGTAGGTAAATTGTTGATTGGAAATGTAATAGTTGTGTAGTTCCGGGGCAATGGATTGAGGCATGTTGGATCGCATAAATGAACAAGGTATAGACTGCGAGTGGCGATACAATCCGACTGGTTTTATAATAGGGGGCATCACCCTAGGATGTGGAACCAAAATGTTAAGGGTTGAGGTAAGGTGCCCAATGAATGAATTTGGTGCAAATGGTGGAAACAACCAGGGGGTTCGATGATCAAATGGGAGAGGTGGACATGGTGATTCAAATGGAAAAGGAATCAATGAAATCCCCATATTTGGATCCACATTATTCTCATCAAATAATCGAACTTGACAACTTGAAGTATTATGAGATGTGGAACCTTCAGCTGTAACAAAAAAAAACACATTGTTATGCAATTGCATGGAAGGTAATGAAGATAATGATATTTTGAATTTCACATAAAATGATACATCAATTGAAATTTCCATACCAGTATTTCGTAAAATAGAATGTTATACCCTTCTAGATGTGTGGTCCAAATTGATTTCTTTTGTAGAAGAGATCTCCAATTGTTCATTCATGCTTCTTTTCCTTCCACGACACCGTCCAACCTTTAGAAACTGTAGTTCATCTTTTCTTGATTTCAACAAACGAACACTTTGCCCCCTTTTTATATTGGGCTCAAGAAACTATGTCACCTCCTAGTAGTGACCTTGGATGGAGTTACAACATCAAATTTCTTATTAGTGTACTCTTGGCTTACATTTTCTACCAATTGATTTAGTGCATATGCCTACTCCAAAGTTGTTGGTATTATTTGTAATAAACCCCTCAATTTCTTATGAGTTGATGAATTCACAAGTTTAATTTCCTCATCGCTAGTTAGGGTGCTATCTGGCCTTACAATGGTTGAATCAGTGGAAGGAGAAGGTGGAAGGTTCATTTCAATTTCTGGGGTCATTACAAATGTTTCATTTAATTCAAGTAAATATCTAGGTCTTTTTGTAATAGACCTAGAGACATTAGACAATTCATTACTCCCTGAAACATTGCTAGTCACTAGCATCTCAAATTTTAAAATATGCTTACAAATATTGCCATTTGGGGGCCCATTTGCAATTACAAAAGTTTAGGTTCAGCCCTTTATAGATGACATGATACCATGTATCACGAGTCTCCACAGTTTGGCTACGAACCAAGGACTCGGATTCATTGTTTCCATCAGCCACACAGTCTTCATCTGGGATATTCTTTGCTTTGCACTTATTTAAATTTATTTGTTGCTAGGTTTTTGAAGCTCGGACAAAACCAACTTTTTTTAGACGTTGGATGTGAATGTAATACAACTCAACCTTTTTCAATAATAGATGCAACAACTAATCCACCCTTCTATGGGACACATTGTTCTTCTCACAAAGGTACCTTTGCTTTAGATATCGGTGATAAGAATCGATAGAATTATTAGTATCCTAGTTGGAATGTGGGAAGTCCCTATATGCTTTTGCCCACATATCTGAAAAAAAAAAAAAAAAAAAAAAAAAAAAAAAAAAAAAAAAAACATATTAGATGCAAAGAAACAATAGAAAATGGTCCATTACAAAATAAACTGATAAAATGCAACTTTAAGAAACTTACATAATTTTCTGTTGCCTAACCAGTTGGTTGCAAAATAATCCAAAAACATAGTTTCTTCTTTGAATTCATCAAAGAAACTTTGTATTTCATGTTGTACAGATTCATCATCTTTACATGAATGCATGATTTTTCCTAAAGCACGGAAGATACAGATTTTATTTTCCTTTCCCCTAACTTTAGTTCCAACATTTTTCAACCACGCTCTACAGACATGCCATACACACAATAATAGTATAGAGTTTGTGCAAGTCCTGAAATAATATAACATTAAAAGAGAATATCCTTGAACACTATTGCTTTTTATCTCTTCTTAAAAGAAAAAACTAGTTCACCTTAATGCCTCAATTTCCGCTACTGCATCATCTGTGATGACAACTCGGACATGCTAATCTGAGTTTTCCTTTTTCCCATTTGCAAATAATTGTGACATCCATTTACAAATATCAGGAGTATCATTCCATGACGATATTACCCATGCCACTGGAATCCCATTGTGATGATCATCAAAAACCATTATGGTGTACAGTTGATATTGCATTACAATAAGAAAACAATATTATAAGCATATAAGAGGACGACATTGAAATGAAGTTGAATAAATGAAGTTTTGGTAAATATGTTTACACCATATTTATTAGTGCTGAATGTGGAGTCCATTGATAACATGTTGTGTGAGTGTTTCACCATCATTGAAAGCATCAACTTAGTTTGTATGCCTATAATGAAAGGGATTTTTTTAACAACATCTTGTTGTTGGTAGAAGAAAAATCTCTTTGGGCACTCACTAACCCAACAATCCACACTCATTAGATCACTTTCATGCCTCACATACTCTAGCCTTTTGATATGATTGTACATGTTTGACACATCCTTTCTTGTCCTAAAAGAATCTCGAGCTGCCCCTGTGAAGAACTCACCAGATCCATACCTTACATCAAAGATAAATTTGTCCTAGATCATTGTAGCATTAAACCCATCACGAATCAAATATTCAACAATGGTTCGTATATTCTCTGTTAAATGTGGTGCATAATTAAATTTCTTGGGCATGTCATTTGTCTCATTTCCATGACAAACCACATTTTGCTCATTATTATGTCTGCATGATGTATATATTAAAAAAACATCATTTGGTCTAAGAGCAGGTCGTCAAATAATAAAGTGACACTGACAGCCAACTTTAATGTTGTGATCTGGAAGACGTTTTTTAGTTGTAGATCCAGTTTCAGCTACATTGTTGTCTTGCACATGATTTGGACCATAGGCACACCAATATCTGGGGATCAAGAATTTACCAAAAATTAAATAAAATATTTATGCATGTTTGAAATAGTGTTCACTTAAAATAAAAATTATATATATATATATAGAGAGAGAGAGAGAGAGAGAAAGAGAGACTCACACACCATATTCTAGATATGTTGAAGCATTTGTTTTCTTGATATCCTTCACATATTTAATTTGTCGAGTTTTAGCAACAAATTGATTAGGTGTACTTTCCCTCAAGTTCTCTCCACTTATGAAATCCTCAAGTCGACAATATGGAATAATCGTGACTTGGTCTCCTGCTACTTTTGTCCATGTCAAATCTTCCACTTAAAACTTTGTCATTACTTCTGGGTCCTCAACCTCCAACTCATTGATCAAGTCCCACTTCTTCATTCTTCAAATCCCTATACAAATGAGGGAACATGAATATTAACTAAACATATGAGCAACAGTTCATGTTATAAATATTGAACACCACTTGAAATGTAATTTTCTATAGTGTGTACAATTTACACTCAAGACCCCACCAGAGATAACCACATTTAGAGTATAATTCCCTATCTCCTCTTCATCTTTTCCTACCCATGCACAAAATAGTATTATAGACTTTCAAATGTTTCATCTTGGTATAATCAATACATTGCTGAAAGAAACATAACAACATGTAAAATCTGTTGCAAACAAAATCCAACAACTCCTTGATAAATATGGATCATGACATTGGTTTATATTCTGAAGACCCAACCCTATTACTGAAACCTCTGTCTATGTATCTCAATTTTCAATAGAACCCTCAATCTCTTAGATCCAAGTCATCTACAAAGATTCCCCACCTCATTGCTCTTTATCCAAATCCATGAAACAAGAAACTCTTGCATAGGCTTCAAGTAGTTTGAGAAATTGCTTTGGTTCACTAATCCTATTTTGTAATTTCACTTGAAAAGTAAAAAGTAAATGTGAAAGTGTTATGCTTTGAAGTCAAGTAATGTTAGGAATCTAAATGAAATGTTCTATAAGTTCTAGAACATTAGTGACTTATATTAGGACTTAAACTTAGCCATACATCTCGAGATTGAGATAGGTGGTAGCTAAGATTGAGGAGAATAGTTATCTTCTCTCAAAGCAACAAAAGGACAAGACATGAGATAAGGAGCAAGAGAACAATAGAAAGGAAGAATGCATTCATGAAGAAGAGCGGATCGCTACAGTGACTAGCAAGCACAAAAAACTGTCTATTGTTGTAGCATTCTTTTCCATGTACTGGTCATACTCCTTCAGATTTGCAGGCCATACTTCATCTTTTGTGATTTCTCAAGTGTATTCATTGTTCAGTGATCAAAGAAGAGGAAGAGAAAACTGCTCTTCAGAACATGCATAAAAGAGTAGCCTAGACTGTTCTACCATACTATGTAGTAGACTGAACTATGAATGTCTAGACATCTTGCATGATTTTATGATATATGTGACTGTTGTTGCATACATCCCTAGGTTGTTAGTTTTTATCAACCATGGTTTTCTTTTAAAAAAATATAGAAAATATTACTATGGGTATGAAAAAAAAATTACATTCTTTTATGAAGTTTCAAGCTTATGATTCTATGAAATTAATGTTAGATATTCTCATTCTAGAACAGTAGACTAACCCTTCTCAGTACAAGGCCCAATTATTGATTATCCTAATAGATTATTTCTTCTTCCCATGGTGCAGTTAGGCTATCAATTAGCACTATTGGGCTAGTTTTTATTTCATGCCAATCCCATAACAAATTTCATATTATCTGTATAAACAACATATAACTGATCTGAGCATTCCCACTTTTGGAATGGCGGATGTCATTAATGATGAAGAGCAGTTTAGTACATTATAAATAAGTAAATAAGCTAGCACACCAAGTTAAGACATGGTTGGTGAAATCCATTAGGCATCTGCATCAGCTAACCTTTCATAAGAGCAGAGTGGAGAGGAGTAGAATTAGGCATTCCACTTTTAACTAATCTAATATGGTTATTGGAGTTTGCAATAACTAAGCTTTCATAAGATTGGAGTGAAGAGGAGAAGAGTTGGGCATTCCACTTTTCAATAAAAACAGAGTGGAGAGGTGTTGTGGTAAAAACACAACCCCCCCATTTTTGACTTGTTCACTTCAAATAATGGGGATCCTTTCTATAAAATTTTTGGCTAAACACCTTTTTGGATTTTTATTTAGTTGATTGCCCTACGCTTTTGTTAATTTTACATTTTCTTTGGATTCTTGTTTTGATTGCTTTGTTAGAATTGATTTTTTATAAGCTTCCCATTGTCACTTGTTTCGCCTCATTTGGTCAACTGGTTTGAAAATGGCACTCCTTTGAAGTCTCATCATTTATCTAGCCTGGGTTAAAAATGCATAAAATGTACAATATTGCATTTTGTAAATAAATTAGTTCAATAAGACATTCATTTTAAATATTAACCCGTAGCGAGTTTTTACTAACATTTTTCATTTTTAGTTATGCGGCCAAATCATTAAGTATCGAGATTTAAGAAATTTACTCCAATTTCTAAATCAATTATTAATCTCGAAAACCCAAAATTTTCGAAGTGGCTGTAGTTTATTTTTATTTTTACTTTTATTAAGAGTGGCTGTAGTTTATAAAATAACCCTCATAAAATAAAATCAAAATCAAAATTGATTTTTAATATTAAATCTTAGATTAATTAAATTAATTATTATTTAAAATATAATTAATTTAATTAAACTAAAATTTAATATATAAAAAAATATATATATCGGATCGGAAGTTTTATGGGACATATTCTAAAACCCCCGATACATACCATGCCCCGATACCCCGATGCGATATCGGATCGGGGAATTTGAGTTGACACATTTTAAAAAGCCCATTAGCCATCCCCCGATGCGATTTGCCGATAAGCATAACTCAATGGGGCATTAACTTAGGTTATAAAGCTTATACTCCATTTGTTTTTTTCAACTCACTCATACGTATGAGTGGAGTTAATAAAAGGTAGGTTGGTATATTAGTTTAAGTTATAATATAACATATTAAAGTAATTATTTAATATTTTAAATTAGTTAATATATATTATTTAATTAATGAATTTTAAATTAATCAGATTAATTAATTTATAATATTTAATTAATTTGATTGATTTAAATTTAAATATTATTTAAATTAGTATTAATTAGTTTATAAATAATTAATTATATTAATTAATTAGATTAATTTGTTAATTATATTAGTTAACTATAATAGTTAGTTAGATATTAATTAATAAATAGTTTACTAATAATTAGTTTAGTTTATAATTAGCAATTAAATTAGAATTAATTAGAGACTAATTTAGCATTAGTTTTTAATTACAATATTTTTAGCCCAGCAACAGAATTTCCAGATTTATGCCAGATTTGACTCATCAACTTTGGAAGCTCATAGAATGAGTTATACTTGGCCAAATGAGGCTCAGGACGGCTCATTGGAAAGACAAAATCAAGGAGAATATTTCTGAGGAGATTTCATTTACAGATTTGGTCATTTATTAGGTCAAAAATCAGGCAGAAGATCGAGTTTCGAATTTTGAAAACAAAATCATTTTTCTGAGTTTTATTTTCATTGGTCAAAAACCTCTTATAATTGCAGATCCATTGGTTAATCATATCTCTGGCCAATTAAATCATCCCAGGCATCAAGAGAAAGTTTATATTTTATTTTCAATTATTTATTTAAATAGAATTGGATTGGATTTGATTTAAATGCCAGCAATGCCATGATTGATTTTATTGTTGCATGTTAATTTATTTTGATTTCTTTTTGCAGGAAAACAATGGAAGGAATATGGAGGAAAAGATCTCAATCAATGAGAATGCTCCAGCAATTGAAGATCAGAATTTTGAGCAAGTAAAATTGGATTTAGCAGATTTCTCTTCAACAAACTCTTCTCTCAAGAATTCCTTGACAAATATTATAAATAACAGATTGCAGAATGTAATAAAGGGCTGCTCTCCTCTGCAATGCTAGACTTCTAAAAGCACTACTGTAATAGGAATTTAGAGTTGTAGGAGAGAGGAGAGAAAATCTCAGATCTGGGGATTATTGAGGATTTTTCCTTTGTATCTTGGATTATGTATGAGGGGCAGAGTTTTCACTATTGTGGCTTTAGCTTTGAAGACAGAAGTTCAAGCAATGTAAAGGACTGTTGGAGACCAAGATCAGAGAAATGGATGCAATAAATTGGTATTTTTAATACTACTGTTTCAAATATCAGTTTCATTTTTATGGTAACAGGAATGTCTCATTTTATTCATGTTTGTGCACTATTGTCAATATGGGTAATTTGTCTCAATCTTGTTATTAGGCATCTCTGTTCTTATGAATTAAAATCTGATTTCTGAGTTACTATTTACTCAGAAATCTGTCTTATAAAACTGATTTATTGAATGGTAATGTGTTGTGAACTATTTCCACATGTCATTATTCAATTATTGGATTTACTGATTTGATAATTAATATAATTTTTGTGAACTACTTCCGGGAATGTTGTTGGTTTATTATTTCAGTTGATAGGTCTCAATAGGATGTGTTTTGGTAACCATAATATCAGTTAATTGAACTACTTCATTAACTTCATATTCATTATAAATGAGACATATGTAAATCCCAATACTTTAATTATTTTGCTCTTAGTTGGGTTAGATCTATATCTGCCTAATTAAGATAGGATTTAGATTAGTTTCTTTTGCTTGCATCATAGAATAAACTTGCATTTAGAGTAAATTCTAATTCTTTAAAGTCCTCTCCTCAAAGAGGCAAAAATTTAGTTGTGGCTTGGCTGAACCCAAATCAGCTTAAGGGTCATTCTTTTGCCTAATCAGCAAGAAGAAGTGATCTGATATCCCTGTCTATTGGTAGTTAAGATACATCATAAACCAATAGCGATAGGGAGAAGATAACTGGACCTAGTTAAACCAGTCGGAGCCACCACACCAAACAGAAAAGGAGCTGCTTTAAGGTCCGGACCGGGTGGTTATCCCCCAATGTTGTTGCAACGATTTTTGAGGCATCAACATTTTTGGCGCTAGAAGGAGGGCTGAGACTTTTTATCTGTTGGAGTCTTTTCAATTTTAATATTTTATTTATTGCGATGGCTCCTCTCAAACTTTCAATTTGGAGTTGTATCCATGGACGTGCATCCTCCAATACTCCACCCGAAGTGGTAAGACTCTTGTCTCAGGTAAAGTTCAATGGTAAGAGAAATTCTTCAGCTTTTAATCATGTCTTTCAATTTATTCAAAATGTTTCAAATTATGATTTTCAAGGAATTGATGAAGGAATTTTATGCAGAATTTTTAATCTCACATTTGCGGCAAAAGCCAAAAGCTGGTGTAGAACTCTTCCAGTTGCTTCAATTCATAGCTGGGATCAATTTGTTACAATTTTCTTTTGTAAATCCGACAGCTATGATTATGAACAGGTATGTGAAGAAATTGAATATCTACGCAGGTTTGAAAATGAGTCTGTTAATGATTTTAATATTCGATTTCACTTGAATTGTTTAAGATTTAAAGACGAAGATAAACCTACAGAAGAAGAATCATTAGATTGGTTTGAATATATTTGTTCTCTTCCAACCATTCCCATTCCATATGAAATTAATTCAAGTTTTGTTTCATCCCCTTCTAATATAAATGAGAATCCCAATATGGATGTGCAAATAAATGGTGATGAAGTAGTTTCACAAAGCTTGGAAAATATTTCCATTCAAATGCAAGAAGACAACAGCAGCAATTTTGGAGAAAAAGCCGCCTTGAAATCTGAAAGTTACTTTGAAGTAAATTCGGAATATCAAATCGCAAATCAGCAAGTACAACCAGCAATCAAAATGCAAACTGCTGTACAAATTTTTGAATTTCTCCATGATGAGCAAATGCCAAAATCACAGCAGCAAAGCAACCTTCTTCAAGAAAGCATACGCACGCAAAGGAATGATCTGCAATCTGAAATTTACAATGAGCATAATGCACAAGAGCTCTCAAATAGAGACAGTTTTAAATGCATTGTTTCAGGTTCACATTTTTCCCTTTATCCTGATATTTTTAATGATAGTAATTTTTCTCCTCTTGGTATCAATGATATTTCAGAAATTAAAGAGGATGATTTAAATGAATTACCATTAAATTTTTATCAAGATAAAGAAATAATAATTGATCATTCTTTTGCCACTAATGAACCTGAGATTTTTGTTCCTCCTTGTTTTGGTATATTGGATGAAATCGAAGGGAATTACAGACCATCTTGTGAGGTCATTTATGATGATTACTCTGACATTGAGGATGTTGATTTCTATTATTCTCAAGAGAATCCTCATGATAAAATTCAAATAACATCTGAGGATGAGGAACACTTCAATTTAGGAATTATCCCAACTAATCCTCATTTTAGAGCAGCAAATTATCTTCATGATTTCACCATTCAAGAAATCATTCCAATTTATGATTCATATGAGAATCAAACTCCCATTCCTATTCATAATCATAATTCGTTTTCTATTTCACAAGTTGGAATTCGAAATTACCCAAATTTCATAATTCTAGCCAATCCTTGTGAAAGAGAAATTATTTCAAAACAATCCCAATTGTGTTGTAACATTAGTTGTACAAATAGTGATTTCATTTTAGTTTTTATCTCACAGTTATTTTGTTTAAACTTAGATTTATTTTCTGATTTTATTTTGCAAAATTTTCACACTCTTCGCTGGCATATTGAACACCTTACTATCAAACACTCAATTGATGCATTGCCTGATTGGGAAATTAAAGTTTCATATTATAATCATGAGCATCAAAAGATATTAGTGTTTCAATTTCAATCAATGCTAATGTTTCATCAAAAGCTTCTATTTTTTCAAAGACAATGTCAACAAGAGAATGTATTTTTGCAATCTGGCCAGCAATTCAATTCAATGAATAATTTTCCATTTCATTTGAAAGATTTCCATCCATTTTTCATTAATTCATTTGAAAAATATTTGGAAATTTTTCTCTCAAAGGAAATTGTTAATAGCTTAATATTTGTACATAACACTAACAATTTTTTCCAGGCCTTTGAATTTGAAAGCTCATATCCAAAATTCGGCCTGTCATCTCCTCTTTTGAACGTTTCCCAATCATTAATGGAAATCCATCCAGATTTTTGTGATCCAATTGGTGAAGAATTGGAAAACAAATTTCAAGAGAAGGAGATTTTAATCAATTTGCTAACAATAACT
Organism: Pinus tabuliformis; assembly: GCA_031772625.1. NCBI lineage: Eukaryota > Viridiplantae > Streptophyta > Pinopsida > Pinales > Pinaceae > Pinus > Pinus tabuliformis. Next base: position 111,962,575 of record CM062820.1, on the reverse strand, counting down.
GTACATTCTGATTTCATATTTAATTTTCTTAGTTTAATTAGATTTGTATTTTTATTACTAACATTTGAACTGTACATAAACGCAGCAATTAAAATGAGAAAATGGCTACATTGTAAATATGACTATACCTAGTCATTTTCATGCATATGGTTAGAATAAGAGTAGAATTAATTTAGTTAGTTTGTTTTATGTAGTTAATTTATTTTCAACAGTTCTGTAGATTAAAAATAAAACAAAGCAATCAGCCATTCTCATACATGTTCACTGAAAACATTTTCTCCTTATCAGAAAGTTTTAATTATTGTTTTCCTTTTTTTTAATTTCTTACAGCAATACCTCTACTCTGCCTATTCTGAATAATCTCTTGATTAAATTCAATTAAGGTTGCACATGGCATCGATCGCTTCAAAGCCACTTTTCTTTATTTTGAGATTTCCTTATAAGATTTTCTTTTGAAATTTATATGGTAAGGATTTGAGGATATAAAAGCTTCATGATCTCATTATCCCATGAAATGTATTCACTGTCTATGAAAAACTTAATTCTAATTCAATCATTATTAGTTAGTCTAACCTTTCACGGTAATCATATGAAGTTCATATTATCTTCCTCGAAATTTGTTAAGAATGTCCATTCTGTTGTGTGCACACCTTCAAATCTGTTTTGATATTTTTCCACAATTAGTGGCTTAATCTCATTCTAATCTTTAGTTGATTATTTGATGCTGCAAAACACATCATATTCATTTACTAAAGGTATTATTGAACAGTCACTATAACAATACGGATTCTTCTCAAGATATTCAGAATAAGCAGAGATTATAAATTGTTGTTTCAATTCAAAAGGGAAGCATAGTTTCATATTTATTTCTGGTAAATTCTATATTTCCTGAACATGAATAAACATATTTTATTTAGGCTGATTGCACACTTAGATTTAGAATAAATAATAAGATGATTTTAAACGAAGGAAAATTTTTGATAAATCAAAGGAAGAATTTGAAGATTCATAAGGTAAAATTTGCAAACAATTTCCTTCCAAGTACGCATTTACAAGTTCGTCCTCATCTCTTATTAGTTTCTCTTTTCCTTAGTTTATTTTTGATTCGTGTTATGTTTTATTTACAGGTTTTCATTTGTTTTCAAAAACTTGAAGTAAGCAGTAAACCCATTTCAAATTTGCAATAGGCTCAGGGAAATTTTATTTGTGATGCATTAGAATTTAAGCATTTTTAATTTTGCTTTTATTCACTTAGAAAACACAATTGAAATTTCAAGGAATATCATAAGACCATTCGCATCATAAGATTTCATCGGAAGTAGTTCTTAGCATTTCTTTTGATAACAAATTGTTCATAAAATACCTCCGATGTATTATCTTACTTATATGCCATATCGCATTTCGCATGTCAGAGCTTTGCAGTCAAAGTATACTTCCATTATTGTGAATCACCAATAATCGGCTTTACCGATATTGCGATGAACACATAATCCCGGACCCGATATGAAATTCAAATCAAGTTTAAAAAATATCGCGTCCGTTTAATCGCAATAATGGTAGGAACATAATTTTAAAGGGTCGATGTCTTGGATCCGATATGTTATTAAAATATCATCATAAATCTATCGGGTCCACTCTTCATCGCATATTGGCATATCAAATATTGTTACACCATGTGCTTAAAATTGCCGATCGCCGACTAGCCACGTCATTCATCGCATATCGGCATCGCAAGAATCATATCGTGTTACATCGGGTACCAAAAGTTTGCCAATCGCCGATATCGCAATCGCTTCGTCGCATTGTTATTTATGCTTACATCAAATCTCTGATTCTGCGATGTGCGATGCGCGATGTGGGAAGCACAGTGTAAATATGCCCCGACCCCCGATATAATATTTCTTTAATGATGCGATCGCTCCATCTCATAGCACAACTTCTCATCGCATATTTTCATATCGGCGATTCGCCGTTGCAACCTTTGATGCGAGAACTTCCAATGCATGCCTCTAAGCCGTTAACATTTAATCAATATATGGCATAGCAATAAAAGTGAAGTTTTGCAAATTAAAATTCAAGCATGGTGAAGAAACATGTTGTGTGGATCATCCGATGAGGCGATGTGTTAAAACGAGCTTGGGTAACCACTATGGGAAAAAGGCAATTGATGACAAATTTGCAGCATACAAAAATCATTTCAATTTCTCATACATTTTAGTTTTAAATATATAATTCCATAATTAAAAATGGAATTCAAGACCTCTATCTTCATATTTAAATTTTATTATCTTGGATTTGGTCTTGATTCTGAACAATTTATCAAATCATGGAGTTTATATGAAACGTATAATATTCTGAGGAATAGTCATTACTGCAAATTCTCATTCTCATCTCTGATGCATTTCTTATAATTTCAATTTCCTTGAATACTAAGCATTCCATTTTTATATTTTACTGTTTGCTTTAGTTTAAATAAAATAAACAATGATTTTGGGTTATAGGATTTTGATTAGTTTGACTTCTTTATGTTTTTAATGATAATTAAAATAAGAAGTCAGCTAGTTTGGAGAAACTGATACCTTTCAGGTAAGATCAAAAGAAATTATCCAATGGTAAGATTCATGTACCCACTTTCATTAATTCGTTACTTTTAGTTTCAGTTTTGTTTTTGCTGATATAAAAAATCTGTTTTGCAGTTCTCCATTTAAAGCTTTCAATCCTCTGCCAGATCATATTTTCGAAGTCCATACTCTTCTCCTAGCTTAATTTCATGAAGCAGCGATGATCTTCGATGAAACAACTACACCAGGAAGTTTCTGAACCTTTAGTTTGTTTCTTTAAGCATTCCTTTCATTGGAAAACAATTAAGATGATGCTTTGAAACAAGAAAATTAATATCAGACAGAAAGTTTTCATGGTGGCTGAATTTTATCGTCACTGCTATCCAAAAAGCCTAAAACACTTACAACCCTGCAAGGTATGATTTTTCTAAAATCTCGACATCAGAAGGAATGATTACACGGTTATTTTCTTTTTCTTCATATTGTTGAGACATTGGTATAAACATTCTTGTTTGAGTTTATCTTTCGAAACTTGGATTTTCTTTTCCACTTTTAAAATTTCATCATTTTTAGTTTTGTTTGTTGATTCCTTTCTCATTTTAGCATAAGAATTCTTTTCCTTTGGTTTTCAGTTTTGATTTTGGTGACTTTGCCATGATTTATATGGAAAGCCTACTTGTTACCTAACAATGGTCAGCATACATGGAAAAAATTGTTAATAGTCACCTATTAGCTTTTTCTTAAATCTCTTAGTGAAGTTTGATTTTCTTATTATAAAGGTAGACATACTTAAGGAAGAGATTACCAATCAAGAGAAGTTGGAAAAGTATCATAAAATCTGAAAATTTCTTTTCATCAAATTGTAATCATTTTGAGATTTCAAAATTTTATTAAGATCTTTCAAAGTTTTATTATCAGTCAAGAAAAGTTATTTTCAACCAAGTAAAGACACTTTACAACAAAGCACCTTTAACTCTGAAATTTTCATTCTTAACTCTTAAGGAGTCAACGATTCTCCCTGTCCCCAAGAGTTTTATTTTTCTAGAGTATAATCCAGAAATATATTTAAACTTAAAAGATAAGAGGTCTCATCATGAGCCTGCTTACCATGATCATAGGGGAAAAATAGGCTGACATTACCAACACTGCTAAACAAACCAGGGTAATGGCTTATGATTGCAAACAATTATAAGACAAGGGGTCTCATCACGAGCCAGCTTGTTCAGTCCGATTATAGCCAGTGAATGGCATTGTCAACTATCTGGCCACCAAACCGGGACAATGGCTTTTAAGATTTATAACAAAAATAAAATTCAAAAAAAATAAACATATATAAATGGATTTATCTCTAGATCAATAATTCTTAAACAGATGGGATTCTGAATCATTTATGATTAAAAGGTAACCCTGTCGAAACTATAGATGTTTGCTGGCAGCAGTGGCTCTACCTATGACAAAGGAGTATATTTTAAAAGCTAAGCTGTAAAGTGACCCCTGCTTTATCTCTACAACTAATTAAGGACTGATATAGAGTTTTGAAATATTTTAATTTATGAGAAATTTTGAGGAAAATTACAGTTAGATGATTCTTGTTTTTATTAAGATTAATGAACCTAGTCAAGCATTCCAAAAAATAATTCTCTCTTCTTTAATTATTTTTACTTTAATTTTAGGAAAATCTCATTCATATCAAAGAGAGATAACTGGTTCTTCTCCCGTGTGTCGCCATTGTTGTGGTAAAAACACAACCCCCCCATTTTTGACTTGTTCACTTCAAATAATGGGGACCCTTTCTATAAAAATTTTGGCTAAACACTTTTTTGGATTTTTATTTAGTTGATTGCCCTACGCTTTTGTTAATTTTACATTTTCTTTGGATTCTTGTTTTGATTGCTTTGTTAGAATCGATTTTTTATAGCTTCCCATTGACGCTTGTTTCGCCTCATTTGGTCAACTGGTTTGAAAATGGCACTCCTTTGAAGTCTCATCATTTATCTAGCCTGGGTTAAAAATGCATAAAATGTACAATATTGCATTTTGTAAATAAATTAGTTCAATAAGGCATTCATTTTAAATATTAACCCATAGCGAGTTTTTACTAACATTTTTCATTTTTAGTTATGCGGCCAAATCATTAAGTATCGAGATTTAAGAAATTTACTCCAATTTCTAAATCAATTATTAATCTCGAAAACCCAAAATTTTCGAAGTGGCTGTAGTTTATTTTTATTTTTACTTTTATTAAGAGTGGTTGTAGTTTATAAAATAACCCTCATAAAATAAAATCAAAATCAAAATTGATTTTTAATATTAAATCTCAGATTAATTAAATTAATTATTATTTAAAATATAATTAATTTAATTAAACTAAAATTTAATATATAAAAAAATATATATATCGGATCGGAAGTTTTATGGGACATATTCTAAAACCCCCGATACATACCATGCCCCGATACTCCGATGCGATATCGGATCGGGGAATTTGAGTTGACACATTTTAAAAAACCCATTAGCCATCCCCCAATGCGATTTGCCGATAAGCATAACTCAATGGGACATTAACTTAGGTTATAAAGCTTATACTCCATTTATTTTTTTCAACTCACTCATACGTATGAGTGGAGTTAATAAAAGGTAGGTTGGTATATTAGTTTAAGTTATAATATAACATATTAAATTAATTATTTAGTATTTTAAATTAATTAATATATATTATTTAATTAATGAATTTTAAATTAATCAGATTAATTAATTTATAATATTTAATTAATTTGATTGATTTAAATTTAAATATTATTTAAATTAGTATTAATTAGTTTATAAATAAATAATTATATTAATTAATTAGATTAATTTGTTAATTATATTAGTTAATTATAATAGTTAGTTAGATATTAATTAATAAATAGTTTACTAATAATTAGTTTAGTTTATAATTAGCAATTAAATTAGAATTAATTAGAGACTAATTTAGCATTAGTTTTTAATTACAATATTTTAGCCCAACAACAGAATTTCCTGATTTATGTCAGATTTGACTCATCAACTTTGGAAGCTCATAGAATGAGTTATGCTTGGCCAAATGAGGCTCAGGACGGCTCATTGGAAAGACAAAATCAAGGAGAATATTTCTGAGGAGATTTTATTAACAGATTTGGTCATTTATTGGGTCAAAAATCAGGCAAAAGATCAAGCTTCGAATTTTGAAAAAAAAATCATTTTTCTGAGTTTTATTTTCATTGGTCAAAAACCTCTTATAATTGCAGATCCATTGGTTAATCATATCTCTGGCCAATTAAACCATCCCAGGCATCAAGAGAAAGTTTATATTTTATTTTCAATTATTTATTTAAATAGAATTCGATTGGATTTGATTTAAATGACAACAATGCCATGATTGATTTTATTGTTGCATGTTAATTTATTTTGATTTCTTTTTGCAGGAAAACAGTGGAAGGAATATGGAGGAAAAGATCTCAATCAATGAGAATGCTCCAGCGATTGAAGATCAGAATTTTGAGCAAGTAAAATTGGATTTAGCAGATTTCTCTTCAACAAACTCTTCTCTCAAGAATTCCTTGACAAATATTATAAATAACAGATTGCAGAATGTAATAAAGGGCTGCTCTCCTTTGCAATGCTAGACTTCTAAAAGCACTACTGTAATAGGAATTTAGAGTTGTAGGAGAGAGGAGAGAAAATTTCAGATCTGGGGATTATTGAGGATTTTTCCTTTGTATCTTGGATTATGTATGAGGGGCAGAGTTTTCACTATTGTGGCTTTAGCTTTGAAGGCAGAAGTTCAAGCAATGTAAAGAACTGTTGGAGACCAAGATCAGAGAAATGGATGCAATAAATTGGTATTTTTAATACTACTGTTTCAAATATCAGTTTCATTTTTATGGTAACAGGAATGTCTCATTTTATTCATGTTTGTGCACTATTGTCAATATGGGTAATTTGTCTCAATCTTGTTATTAGGCATCTCTGTTCTTATGAATTAAAATCTGATTTCTGAGTAACTATTTACTCAGAAATCTGTCTTATAAAACTGATTTATTGAATGGTAGTGTGTTGTGAACTATTTCCACATGTCATTATTCAATTATTGGATTTATTGATTTGATAATTAATATCATTTTTGTGAACTACTTCCAGGAATGTTGTTGGTTTATTATTTCGGTTGATAGGTCTCAATAGGATGTGTTTTGGTAACCATAATATGAGTTAATTGAACTACTTCATTAACTTGATATTCATTATAAACGAGACATATGTAAATCCCAATACTTTAATTATCTTGCTCTTAGTTGGGTTAGATCTATATCTGCCTAATTAAGATAGGATTTAGATTAGTTTCTTTTGCTTGCATTTAGAGTAAATTCTAATTCTTTTAAGTCCTCTCCTCAAAGAGGCAAAACTTTAGTTGTGGCTTGGCTGAACCCAAATCAGCTTAAGGGTCATTCTTTTGCCTGATCAGCAAGAAGAAGTGATCTGATATCCCTGTCTATTGGTAGTTAAGATACATCATAAACCAATAGCGATAGGGAGAAGGTAACTGGACCTAGTTAAACCAATCGGAACCACCACACCAAACGGAAAAGGAGCTGCTTTAAGGTCCGGACCGGGTGGTTATCCCCCAATGTTGTTGCAGTGATTTTCGAGGCATCAACAAGAGGAGAAGGGTTAGGCATTAGATTTTATACTAATTTTATTATAGACTATCAATTTGTAATATTTTAAATTTTTTATCAAATTATAATAGCGCTTATTGGGCTATTATGTAAAAAAGGCAAATGGCCATGTTCTCCCTCCTTATTGACTAACACAACTATTTCTGTGAATAATTTCATGGAAACTCTTCGAGTTAATATATACTTGCTAGGGTTTGAACCCGGGTCATTTGGCAAGTACCATTCACAACTCACTACTAGGTCACTATCCTGTGGGTAGATGATTATGTCTTGAAGTACAACCAGTGGAACTTAAAAATTAAAGGGCAATGAAATCTCCTAGTACTTCGTTCTCTATTGGAATATTTGATTTTTCCAAGAGGAGAATGTGCATCGAATGCATTCCATGTTCCTCATGCCAAAACATGTCTCCCATTTCTATTTTCCCTTACGTGGGTTTCCACTTCTTTGTCCATCTCAACGTTTTCCACATTCTTCTCTTGCAGGGTTTATGGTAAGATATTACAATCATTTGGATCAATGACACAAGATCTTGGTACAATAGGCACCTTATTGGGTTCTGGAGATTCTTTCAAACTAGTGTGAATGGGAATAGACAATGTCTATTTCCAAAATAATGGTGTTCATGATCCTTAAACTGGTTTTGGTATCCCATTTATGTTCTCACTTCTTTTCTCTTTCTTCAAGCACCTTCTACCATGATTACTTTACGGTTCTGCATCTTATCCCTCTTTTTGGGGACCATCTATTTGTGGCTGTTTTCTTGCTATGCATTTTTAATCTCTCGGTGTCAAGTAACAAATATTTGTCTTACAATATGCATTTTGTGACTTTGTCTATGAAGGTCACATAAGTCATAGCTATTAGTCCTAAATTTTAATAGAGAAGGATACGTGGAGTTTGACTATATTTTGCGTTGCGATCCCTAAATGTAGTTCATATGTCACAGCAAAGGACAAAATCTTTCCCAATCTGGAAGCAGATTCTGTGCTGGGAGTCCTTTGGCAATGTCATAGCATCCCTTCCACCTGATGTTTCTGGATGTTGAGTGGATGACTTGTGAAGAGTTTGACTATGGTGGTATTGTCTTCTTTGTATAGACTACGGAGTTACTTTTGTTGATCCTTGACAGAAGCGACTTAGTAGATGTTGCACAAGCACTTTACTGAGTTTGAGTTTTACCAACATAACTATTTGAACCCAAGGAGTAGCTGGCTGCATTCGCTAAAGTCCTATGAAAATGGGAAACGTTTTTGTTCCCAAACCCATATCTGCTACCTTTTGAAGTGTATTGCTTATGAAGGTGTCAAAATTGTCCTAACTCCACAATATTAGTATGAAAATTTAGTGCTGCTATAAGATGATGTTATAATGTCTGATTTCATAGTGGTTTTGACTGATTGCCATTTATCCCGTAGCTCCTGGAGTTCCATACCAGAGGGAAAAACAATTGGCTCCTGCACCATCTCCAGTTGTGGCTATACTGAAAGGTATCCCTAGCTTGTGTTCAGAAATTATTGTTCCAAAAATGCCATTTTAAAATATACTTCTAGGCAGACATGACAAGGTTTTCTAGACTGAAATATTACTGTAATGATGCATCTTTTATTATATGTTGTGTTAGTAGAGATGATGGGATTTGTTTAGGTGTTGGTGGGTGGTAGAAACAAAACAAATGTCTTGATTCATTTCATGCACACATCATAAAATTGAGTCCACAACAACAGAAATTTTAAACTAGCAATAGAGAGTGAACCACTAGGATGCATGTGTATTCCAAAAGATAGGCAAGTCAGTTACATAGCCTCAATGAGAGTGACTACTATGGTGATATTTGACAAGCTATTCATAAATTGGGGAATGCAAAATTTATATGGGTGAGATGAAATATAAGGGGAATTATATAAAGTATTAAGCATGAAGGTGATAGATTACATGACCTATATTAAGCACCTATATTACACGACATATAAAGTATTAAGAATTAAGCACAAAGTATAATTTACCTTGAATATGTAGATAGAATATCAAATACAGATTTTGCTTCTTATGGGAGTTGGGTTTTGTGGTTGGAAAATCTAAAATCTGATCATGGTATGCATTTTGTTAATGCACATTGTCACAGTTTTGTTTTGAAGGGTTCAACAGTTCAAGTCTCATAAGCCAGCGGGTTCTTTTGTTCGATGCATAAATTCATAAATTCAGACGAATTTAGTTTAAGCACAAAGTATAATCTACCTTATGCCTAGGGGTGCACAGCCTGCTGGGATTCAGCACCGTGAGAGGACCTGCGAGGTGAGCCAACACCGTGAGCGAGAGCAGTGTATTCTCGAGAGGGTCGCAGAGGACCTATGATGGGAGAACAAATGGAGCAAATGAGTGTTTGGTGCGAGCGTTCATTTCAAAATGTACCAGCATAACGGGTGCCACCTCAAATGTGGTGGGTCACCCACTCCCGGAAAACATTTGATGTGATGGGCCCTCGAGCTCCCGGAGAAATGATGGATGCAGGATGGAAAGGCATGGGCATGTACGGTAATGGGGGCCTCCATACGGGCTTTAATGCCCTATGGCACGCTGGTTAGCTCTTGCGATGTAATCGCTACATAAATTTCCAAGAGTTGGGTCAATGTTGCCGCTGCCAAGATGAGATTCAATGAAGTCTACAAAATTATTGATGTGAACATCTGAGGCACAACAAGAGATGATTTCTGGGATGAGAGCCGCAACAAACATGATATCCTCCACCAATAACTATTTGGCTGTTGTCCGGGCAATACCGCTGCATACACAGTTCCTAAAATACGTTGGAGGTAATGGCGGTTTTACCTGCCCTCTGAAGTCAATAGGCACTCTAAAATAAATAGGCTTGTTTTCTGGAACTTCTCTAGGTTTCATTACACATCTCCAAAACTGCGCGGAAATGGCTACAAATGAAGTTGAAGCACCAGATCATTCCTTAAAAGCTTGAATGAATTTTTTTTTGAAATGAAAAGTTGAGATTTCCATATTTGTTTCTAATTCTATGACAGATTTCTGGATAATACTATTATTATTGTTTTCCACTGAGCCATCACCAGTGTTTGCATTGATTTCTGAATATTTTATTGGCACTAAATTATCTCGAACAAACATGAAAATTTGCGCTTCCCTAATAAAATCAGTGACAACTTCTTCAGCCCTCAAATACAGGTTGGGTATTGCTCGATCTCCATTGTCCTGATGAAAAACTGTTCTCATGTGGTGAGTGTTGGCTCCCCGTTAATGGCAGTGTAGAAGGTCAACGCTCCCCGTGTGTTTCATGGCATGTGCTTAAATCTAGAGATGTGTCTATTTATTAACACCTGTGGGTTTTGGTGTAACGGTAATCGTGACTCCAACAAGTGGTATCAGAGCGAGAGGTCTCGACTTCGAAACACACTGGGCTTGCTTTGGGGGGGAATATTGTTGGCTCCCCGTTAATGGTGGTGTAGAAGGTCAACGCTTCTCGTGTGTTTCGTGGCATGTGCTTAAATCTAGCGATGTGTCTGTTTACTAACACCTACGAGTTTTGGTGTAACGGTAATCGTGACTCCAACAGTGAGGACTCTTGGAAATTGGAAGTTCTCTGCTACACTCTGCCCAACTGGTCATGAAAAGCGAAAAGGAATTTCCGTCTATAATAACGTGATGAAAATTGGCTCCCATGCAAAATTCACCTCGCTCGAAAGTAGTGACCTGCAGTAGCCATCGTTACTTTTGAAACATTATCTGTAGGAAAATGGAAAGCGAGTGAATTTTTCATACCTGTATTGAGAGAATTGAATCGTCATCCTTTCCATGGCAGATCTAGACAAGTTCCGTGAAGAAGTTTTTGTATTGAAAATTATCAATTTCCACATCCTCAAATGCCATGTTGACGGTTGCTTCAACGAAATCCACTCCCTCATCGTTGCAATCAATTTGGGGCCGACCTAATTCTCCTCCCTTCATGTCCAACCAACTTGCAAATGGATAGAAATCCACCAGAACTAACGACAGGCTTGTCTTCAGCTTCTCCACCATGGTAGGAAAATCCTTGGCAACAGTAATGTCTGGTATTTTATAGAAAAGAAATATTCCCACGTTGTTAGAGGGTATGTTACTAATGTCTATGCCTGATAGGAACATGGTATGCTTAGCAGTAGGCATGGTTGGTGCAACAGTGGAAATCCTCGATACATTTACTTTCATTTGGACTCATCCTGAGTTTGAACACATTTCATCATCCACCAATATGGCAAGCCAGGAGACAGAGGGTGCAAAAGCCATTTCTCTAGCTTGCTCTCCAGGCCACATTAAGGCCCTGACTTCTTTGCACTCCCTTGTTGAGTAGTTGCGGCACATCCAAATTGATTCGGACATCCCAAGGGACCACATGTATGATGACATAGATGAGATAGTGGCTTACCTTACCGATATTTAGTATAGTCAAAATGAAACACTGGCTCAACTAGACAGTCTCCAGTACAGTCACCATCACACTAATGATCACCTTCATAGCTTGGAAGTGCGAGTGGAACATATTGATTTCCACATTCATGATTGTGTTTGTTACTTTGTTTCTCACCCTATACTCCCCCCCCACCCCCCTCCTTGATTTGATGATGTCAGTTCTAGTCTCTTTTTTAGTTATTACTAGTATGACAAGGCTTCTGTGCCTCAAAAAAATAATGTATGCTAAGTGTCCTTTTTGGTATCCTCCAGTCCCCAACCTCAAAAAATCTAATCGGAATGAGAGTGTGGGGATTGTTGAGACAAATTTTGTATGTTATGCCATTTTGAAAATCTAATGAAAGTAGTTTGATCGACAAAAAAAAGTGTTAAATATAATTATTAATATATTATAATTTTTTTATATTACAACTAATATTATGTTAGATCTAAGACCTTTGTGATCCATATTGTAGATAAATGTCTTTTGGATTAATCACATCATTAGGATTTGGTCGACGTTTCAAACCAACTAATGTGGGTCATCCTTACGACAAGGTGAGAAAATCAGTTAGTCTTCAAGAATAAATAGCATGGATGCATCATTGCCAAGAGTTAGCCGTTGGTGATTAGTTAATCAAGAAAAATTCTAAAATGGCAGTAAGGAAATATTTATTAAAATATTAAAATTTTAGTTAAAAAATAGTTGTTAGGAAGCATAATTATATATATTGATAATGAATAATAATACTATATGGGATAAAAATTAGTTACAAAGTAATATTTATGTATAAAGAAGTTGTAAAGAATAGGTCATAAATTAATTAGGGATTAAGAATGAGCTATAAATATTAAAAATAATTGTCAGGGGTTTACATAACCCAATTAATTAAAATATTAAATAATAATAGGGTTAAGAGTTAGTTCCAAAATTATATATTTATAAAGGATAAGGTTAAGAGTGGTTAAGAATAAGATTAAAAATATTATATATTAAAAGTAATTATTAGCTTAATTATTATAATTATGTTAAATAAATATTGTCAAACTATTATAAATTATTAAAGGGGCCTAAATATTTATTTCAATTATCTTTAAAAAAGAGCGATAATACAGGCTACAAAATATTATATATGATATATTTATAAAGAAAAGGATAGGAGTGAACTTATTCTAATAATGATAAACAAATAAACTAGAATATGGTGGATTAAAAAAAAGGCGGGGAGTGGGGGAGACAAGGGGTGTGGAATCACGAAGAGAGGGCCAAAACCCAACTCTTACTCAATTTCCAACCTGTTATAGACATTTTTGGGCACTGCAACCCCAATCATAAATTTCCATAAATCAAGGGCTCTTAAGTCCCTAAAAGTGTTGTTCCAACCTCTAAAATAACAAGGTCAACTGATTACATCTTCTCCCAGAAGTTCTCCATGAAAAGCTGCTCAGAACTGGTCAAAACTGAACCATCTCACCTGCTCCATGGTCAAAGTGCGTTGCATCCCACCTAAATACACACGGGAGGTGTGATGCATCTTGAAAATCCCTTCTATGGGGTGTGATGGGCGAGAGTGGACAAATGGCAAGGTCAATCTGCAAGGTGGAGGATCATGGAATCTTCCAGAAACTTGTCCTGTGACACTTGCCTCTCTGCATTCACCCAGGGATGAGTAAGAGATCATTAATCTCCAAGTGGAATCAAGAACTATCAGAGAGAGGACACTAATCAAATCTCAAAAGCTGACTCACCCCCCTTGAAAACATCTATATATGGATCCCTCATCCCAGAGATCCGGAGGCTGGAATTTTGTATCTTGTAAGGAAGTGCTGCTGATTTCTTGGTGCAACATCATAGTGTTGGGTGATCTAAGCTTTTCATGAGGTGAAGAAGGGATTTCTTGTTGAGAGGATGATGCTGGGTCAGAATAATTGGTTGCAATCCTCTTCGCTATTCTCGATTATTAATAAAGCTATTCAAGTTTTCCTCCACATTCTTGTATGATTGATGATATATGCATTTGTGTGGCCAATATATATCTGGTCCTATATTGTTTATGATAATAGATCTATGTTCTTGGATAGTATTATGCTGCTTTGATTCTACAGGTGCTCTTTGAAGCTGGGTAGACGAAGAAGCGAGTGGCAAAGATCTATCAGAAGGGAGAGGAATCAATCAAGGAACCAAGCGCAAGACAGAGGTTGGTCTCCTTATTCCCCTCTCATCTATTTCTCATAAAGGAAAACGAAAGTAGTTTTAGTTTGTTTGTTTCTAAGGTAGCTACCAGCCTTAGTGGGACTAGCAGCTCTGCATAGACACTAGATTTCCCGATAACAAAATGGCGACTTCGCTGGGCAGAGAATAGATTGTTTGTTTGTCTATATTTGTTTGCTTTATAAACTTACAGACGGAGCCTGAAGTCAAGCCAGCTAGCCTTCGAACTGCATTTGCTATGCAAGTGCAAAGTAGATCAATGATGCTTCAGTCTATCTCCGGGTTTTGTTTATGAACTGAACAAATGATTTACAAGCTCTCTAATTGCCCTTGTGGTGGCTCTAGTAACCTCCTTAGATCTACCCCTGTGATTGATTTACTGATTACCACTTGCTCAGCCTAAACCCTTGAACTGAATTGCAAACTGTGACCTGGAACCTAGTTGAAGTCTCGTCCCTGGACCAGCGCACTGCCTCTTCTTTGGATTCTGGATGCATCGCACTTCCTGAGTGTAGTAGGTGCGCTGCATCTCTTTTTCCCTGTGTTACAGGTGCGCTGATCAGACAAGGCCTCTTCTGCTCTCAGATTTTGGTTTCTGTGTTCACTCTTTTCAGCTCTATTCAGGAGTTTTACTGCCTGTAGTCAGTACACCTCTGTTGAAACCCCCTTCCTTGCCATTACTCCGCCTCAATTGTGCAAAGAACTGTAAATGTTTTTATGTATTTTGAGTCATTTTCAGTTCTCTTTTACAAAGAAGTAGCGTAATTGAACTGTCATTTCTTGATTTGAAAGTGTCGCAAGTGTCGTTTTCAGTCGTAGAAGAGAATCCGATTGTTCTTGATAGTTGATTACACTATTACTCTTGTATTTGATTTGAATTAGTAGTTTTTCAAGTGTTGAAAGCAAGTTTTCAATCCCAAATCGCAAAGTGTCGTCATTGTCTTCATTTTGTCTTGAAAAGAAACTTGTTAGTAATGTCGCTTTGAAAAATAATTCAGATTTGCGCTTAGCTTTCTTTTTATCATTCACACATTAAGAAGGCTGAAAAACAAATACATGCATGTGCATTTGCATTTAGACTATTTGTTGGTTTGATTTAGGACAGTGCATATAGTGTGTGCTCTCTGCTCTATGTTGAAAGAATATCATTTCTCTTTCCTTAGTAGCTAGGATTTTCATTGCAAAAAGAAGATTAAAAGATTGTTTATCATCATAGATTGCATTTTAGGAATTGTACATCTACATCACGCAGTGAAACTGAAAGGAAAATTTGTTAAGCAAGATCAACTGTAAAATAAATTTAATGAATCTAAAAATGCTTTGGAACCTAACGCACAACATTTAGAAGTCTAGGCTAGAGACGTATTCCGGCGTCGTAAACCCTGGTACCTGTTGTTTTCATTGATGGTTGGGTGATTCCTCCACTTTGAGACGACAAGTGCCATTACGTACTTGTACTCCCACGTACCATCGTATATATTGGGAGACCAAAATAGGCTTTTTCCTTTATCCATAGGAAGCCGCGTCTGCTACCCTATCGATCGCAATGCACTCAACACAGCATTCGGGAAGATTCACTGCTGTACCATAAAAAGTATTCTGTAGTTTTGCGATTGGTTTGGTAATCCCTTTGTCTAGATTTCCAGAGCAGTCTCTTTCGTTCCTTTTCAGACTCCTTAAAGTAAAAGCTCCATCTGAGCACTTGTCACTTCAAGCTCATTAAAAATCGAAGGCGACTAGAGTCATCTTTTGTTTTTTTCTCGACTCTTAAAAATCAAAAAAACAAGTTGTGTCAAAGCGTCTAAAATTCATTTAATTCGGAAACATATTTCCCCTTGATTTTTAGTTGATCGAGTAATCCACAATCGTGGAAGAAATTCAATTGAAACCCCGTCATTTGCGGAGGCTTACGAGTCAATCGTCTTTGTCTCCAGAATCGAAATTATTACGGACAAAGTGAACTCGTTTAACCGGTTCCAAATCCCCTGGTAACGTTAGAACAAGTGTTCCAACACCTTCAGAGACTCCGGTTACTCCAAACATTTCTGGTATCCCTGCCTTTACAGAAGAAGTTCAGCAGCCACCAAAGGACAGTAGAACTGATCCTAGTGTGAAGGTAAACACTTGTATTATTGAACCAGCTCCATCTACAGCTGATTCAGAAGGTGTTATTCCCCAAACATCTGTCACTGCAGATTCTATACCTTCTTCGGCACCAGAAATATTTTACGGACCTGACGGTCTACCTCTTCCACCTGGTCTGATTGCTATAGAAGATATTGTGGAGGATCCTCCATCTAGTACTCCATCGCCATTTGGATTGGGGATCACTCTATATCCTTCTTCATCAGAAATTAGTCTACCATCATCGGAAGCTCCTGTAGAATCGCTAGGAAATATTTTGGATAGACTAGAAATGTCTGAACAACCGTCGACATCTAGGACTGTGTCATCCGACACAGCGACGGCAGAACTTCCTGCTGTCACTCCAACAATGTTCGCCAGCATACCATCTATCCCAAATAGCTCTCAATCGCTAGAAGGGGCCCACTCAGGGGCTATTTTGACAGTATGGTCCGTTCCTATTTGTTCATCCGGAATAGTATCTGGGAACTCTTATGTTGAGTCTCAGCAAATTGATCCTTTAGGGTGTCAATTTGGGCAGTCTGGTCCTCAAGGACAAACAATTCCTTTGAGTACCGTAATACCGCCGTATGGGGGGCAATATACCCTTTCATTTTCTCCTCTGGGAGGACAACCATACGAGAGTTCACAACAAAATTTAGGTTATGCTAGAATTACATCTAGCGGTTGGGTGCCAATACTGCCTCAACAACCAAGAGTTGTATATTCGATGCAACAATGTTTACCTATGTCAAATATACCAACTACGCCAACTACTGTGATGGTGTCACAAGTAAAAGTGTTGCCTGTTGTATGCCAACCTCAGGTTTCTCAGGTTGTAATGCAACAGCCTCTTGTCCCTATGACTCAACCACAATCGCCAACTAGTGGAATGACACAGGTCCAAATGGGTACAATTACCCCTCATCTTGGTAAAACGGTAAGTATTGGACAACATCACATGGCTTCGCAACCATGGCTGGTGCAATACCAACAACCGCAATTCCAACAAGTATACCAAGGATCTGAGCAACAAATCTTTGTAAATAATGGGCAGCCGTATATTCAAAACGATCAAAGTCAACCATTCTACAATGGTTATGCCCATCAACCTTACCAAAGTTACCAGCGTCAAATGCATTATGCTGGTATGCAAAGACTAACTGCCCAGGCCATTCCATCCTATCCTGGGTATGCTTCACCAAACCTGAATCAACAGTTACCCTTCGTGGCAACTTTAGAGTTACCAGATCTAAATCGGCTAACGAACGATCCAATTGCTTACGCCCCTTGGTGGCCAGCGATTCCGCATAAACTTCCGTCAGATATTCCTAAATTTAATGGAAATCCGGGTGAAGACCCATCGAATCATGTGATGACATTTCATCTGTGGTGTTCATTAAACACCCTAAACGATGATCGATTAGGCTTCGCCTTTTTCAGAGGACTTTAATTGGTCCAGCAGCAAAGTGGTATATCGAGTTACCCAGAGCTTCGTTTGACAACTTCAGTGCCCTAGCCATAACCTTTTTAACCCATTTTCATTTACCGATAAGGTACGAAACATGAACAGAACTTCTTACCAATTTCAAGAAAACAACGGCCACTCACATATTCGATCATATTCATGAGTGGCGACGTCGTCGTAGAATGGTAAAACGTATGTTCCTGATCAGCTTTTAGCTGAATGGTTTATTAAGTCATTATTACCTTCCATTAAAGAAGATGTGGCAAAAGGAGGAGTTGTCACTGAAGAGCAAGTTATTGCTTGTGCGCAATATTTAGACTTGATTTATACTCAGTCTGGCACACTCTACGATAAAATCCCTGACGCTCCCAGACCGGAATTTTCCGTCCTTCCTCCTTCTAAATCGAACAATGACTCTCATGCCGGCGATGGTGTGATTGGTACGACAGACACGAAATCAACAAAGGCTACATCTAAAAAGGCCCGTAAGATTTCTAGTCAAAATGAAAAAGAAGAACTTCTCGCCTCGGAAGTAAATGTCGTCTCGACTGATAAAGGCAAAGAAACCAAGCAACCAGGAGGCAAGAAAAAAAACAAAGGGAAGAAGAAGAAACAGGAGGAATCATCACCTGAAAATTCTTCTGCGAACCCTTCTGGAGATAGGAAACAAAAACGTCCATGGTTAATATGTGATGAGGATCATTGGACAAGAGATTGTCCATATAAAGCTGAGCTTAGAAAATTCTTCAAGAATTCAAAAACCTCGGCGGTATTGACTGATCCGTTTCCAAATCCAGGAACAAATCTGGTTGCTAGTGAAAATGCTTCCCCGTCCCAAGTGCTGATGTTGTCGGTTTCGAAACAGCAAAATGATGCTTTGATATCAACAAGGAATAAAGATTACAGGAATCCACACCTGTCAAACAACAAGGATAAAGATCAACCTAGTAGTTCGACAACAACTTCGACAGAAGTTGCGCTGCCCATCGTTCCAGAGCTAACAATAAAACCGCCAAAGGGAGTAGTACACAAGTCGACATTTAATCCTCGTGCCAGAGCAGCACAACATTATAATATAGTGGAATATCTGGCCCAATCGCCATCCGCTATGTCGACACTTGAAGTACTACAAAATTGCCCATCCAAAAAGCAGGCTTTATTATTAGCTATAGGTGGGATAGACCCAAAGGATTCCAATCTTGTGTCCTTTAATCACAAAGGATATGATCCTCAGTTACCAACTCAATTAGCTTTCCTCATTCAGGTGAAAGCCCTCAACAAAACTGTTCATAGAACAATTATTGATGAGGGGGCATCTACATATATTATGTCGATGAGTTGCTGGAAAACTTTAGGATCTCCAACCTTGTCACGATCTTCGACGACATTAAAAGCATTTGATGGACGAACATATACCCCAAGTGGTATTCTAAGTAACTTGCAAGTTGAACTAGGGGGGAAAACAGTAGAAATAGATGTTGAAGTAATCGTCGGAAACCTCGATTACAACATCCTAATGGGAAGGCCCTAGATATATGCTATGGCTGTTGTTGTGTCGACCTACTTTAGAAAGATTGCATTTCCTTTTCAAGGAGGAATTACGATCATCGACCAACAAACATTTCTCCCCAATAGTTCCCAAGTTACGGGAAGCATTCCAATGATCCATGGAAGCCCCCATTCGCTTCAAATTATCGGAGTAGGCCTACTAAAAGACCCTATATTAATGGGAACTTTTGCTCTCCCACCTCCAATCAATCTGGCGGAAGTAGCAATGGTAGGAACCTGCAATATGATATCTTCGATTCAAAAGATCTCTGAAAACAATATTAACATG
Source organism: Pinus tabuliformis (assembly GCA_031772625.1). Taxonomy (NCBI): domain Eukaryota; kingdom Viridiplantae; phylum Streptophyta; class Pinopsida; order Pinales; family Pinaceae; genus Pinus; species Pinus tabuliformis. The sequence goes on along the minus strand of CM062820.1, from coordinate 111,943,224 downwards.
GATCATCTGCAGGTATTGCCTCCAAGCCCAATAGAAATATTGTAGCAATCAATGTTTTCGGCATGGGAGGTAGACCCCAATCAATGTTCATCAATCGTTTGGATAGATAGGTCTAAGGAATATGGCACCCCTTCAGATCCTTGGTCGCAAGTGCATTACACTGACGAAGGAATTGTTCAGTCAATGATAATTGAAGGGGCGCCATGGGAAGATTACCACCATCGTTCCCATCTTCCTGATTGTCAAGAAGATACTCCTGATGACCTTAATCATCCTTCAGTTTTTGATTTCCTTTCAAATACTATAAACACGGTGGATTCCGAGTGAAACTTGTCCAATATTGAAGAGACTATCGCCATAAATATCTCGACCAAAACGGATGTTGTAGAGAATATTTATGTTGGAAAATGTTGTTCTCCTTCAGAACCGGAAATATATAACGATCTTTTTCACAAATTCAGAGATGTCTTTGCTTGGTCATATGATGAAATTCCAGGCATTGACTCGAGTATAGTTGAACACGAGATAAAAGATGTATCCAAATTTCAAACCTGTAAGACAACGGCTACGGCAGGTGCACCCCAAGAAAGCCGCTGCCATCAAGGCAGAAGTTGAGAAACTTCTCCATGCTAGTTTTATTTACCCGGTTCCTCTAACCAATTGGGTATCAAACATTGTTCCTGTGATGAAAAAGCGAGGAACGATTAGAGTGTGCGTCGATTATAGGGATGTAAATCAAGCTTGTCCGAAAGACAACTACCCTACACCCTTTATTGACCAGATAATTGATGAATGCACCGGATGTGAAATCTTTTCATTTATGGATGGATTCTCCGGGTATAATCAAATAAATATCCGCCCACAGGACCAGTCAAAGACTGCATTTATTTGTCCGTGGGGCACATTCGCATATCACAAATTACCCTTTGGTTTAAAGAACGCAAGGGCAACATTTTAGAGGGCAATGAATTATGCCTTCCATGACATCAAAAACATCGTTCAACCATATCTCGATGACCTTCCGGCTCATTCGCGAAAGAGGACTGATCATCCACAGCATTTGAGAGCGATATTTCTACGTTGCTGACACTACAAGATACGACTCAATCCACACAAATGTGTGTTCTGTGTCAGTTCTGGTCGTTTACTTGGCTTTGTAGTCTCAAAGCATGGGATCCGTCTCGACCCCTGTAAGGTTCAGGCAATCATAAATATGCCTCCACCTTCAAATTTGCTTCAGATTCAGAAACTCCAAGGGAAAGCAAACTTTCTGAGGAGGTTCATTCCAAATTACGCCGAACTTGCTAAAGGTTATACACATCTATTGAAAAAACAAGTACCCTTCGTTTGGGATTAGGTTGCGCAAGCTTCCTTTGATGCTTTAAAAGAATCCCTAATGAAAGCATCATTAATGTACGCTCCTGATTATCAAAAAGACTTTAACCTGTATCTGGTTGCAGCAGATACAACCATCGCAATGGTTTTAGTTCAAGAAGACAACGGAATTGAACATCCTATATATTATTTGAGTAGAAACTTAAATGATATAGATGGTAAGTATTCCTATGTTGAAAAGCTGGCTCTCGCAGCTGTTCAAGCGATATAGCGGTTTCGACACTCTGTCCTCTTTCGAAAAACTACCATTTTATCAGATTGCAACCCCATGACTTATATATTGTCGCGACAGTTGCTGGGGGGAAAATATTCAAAATGGATAGCAATTCTTCAAGAGTTTGATCTAGAACTCGTAAAATCCAAATCAAAGAAATCCCTGGTTTTCATGAAATTACTATGCGATCTACCATCGTCGTCCAACGATGAAACATCCAAAGAAACCATCGTGGATGAATCTCTGTTTATGATATCTTCAAGCAATCCGTGGTATGGAGATATAATCATCTATCTCCAAACCCAAAAATATAGGTCTAATACCTCTCGCTCGGAACAAAAACGTATTCGATACCAATCAAAATACTACATGATCATCGGTAATACACTTTATCGTCGTGGTGTCGATACAGTTATGAGGAGGTGCCTCACCCATGAGGAGGCTGAAAAAGCCCTGAATGATTGCCATTCAGGCACGTGTGGGGGGCATCAATCTGGTTACGCTATGGCGCAGAAAATTTTACAAGCATGATACTTTTGGCCAACAATGTTCAAAGATTGCATAACCGCAGTCAGGAGTTGCCATGCATGTCAAATTTTCGATAGCAAAACCAGAAAACCACCCGCACCCCTGCAACCGATAGTTGTTGTTGGGCCATTCGCCAAATGGGGCATCAATTTCATGACATGTAACCCCACCTCGACTGGGGGGCATGAGTATATCATAGTCGCAGTAGACGATTTTACCAAATGGGCCGAGGCGATGCCTACATTAGATAACATTGGTGAAACAACTGCCCTTTTCTTTTTCAATCATGTAGTCACCAGATTCGGCGTTCCACAGTCCATAGTCACAGATCATGGATCGCATTTTCGCAATCATATGATGGTTGAATTGGCTGCCAAATTAGGGTTGTCCCACGATAGCTCTACTCCATATTACCCGCAAGCCAACGGACAAGTTGAAGCAATCAACAAGGTCTTGAAGCGAATGTTGCAAAGGATGATTGGAGTCCACAAAAGGAGTTGGCACCTGATCCTGTACTCAGCCTTGTGGGCATACCGAACATCGGTAAGGAATGCAACCGGGTTCACACCTTTTCAACTGGTGTATGGCCTAGAAGCAATCTTACCAGTTCAGTGTGAAATCTCGTCCCTCAAACTCGCAGTCGACCTTCTCCCCGGAACTTCAGAAGAGGAGGCTCGTTTCTTGGAACTAATCCAATTGGATGAAACCCGTTGTGATGCCGCTTTGGCTAACGAAGCCCATAAGAAATGATTCAAGGCATAGTTCGATAAGAATGTCAAACCCCGTGTCTTCTCAAAAGGTGACTTGGTCTTATTTTATGACCAGGAATCTAATAAATTGGGAGTAGGTAAGTTCAAGTCTTTATGGATGGGCCCCTATATTGTTAAGCAAGTGTTAGCAAAAGGAGCCTACGAGTTAATGGATTATGACGGGATTCCACTGGCGCAACCCCGTAACGGGTTGTACCTTAAGCGTTACTACGCATGATTCAGTGTGGTAACCCATATGCTTTTGTTACATTTTTTGTTTTCGCTAAGAGTAATTGTTTTGGTCAAGTAATCCACTTTTTACATTTGTCGCAGATGTCGAACCTATTGGAATCTTTTGTTGGATATGCTGACGGAGCGAGTTGTAGTTCGCAGAATCTATCTTCTGCGGCCTGGGCCATTTTTGATCCAAGTGGCGAGTTAGTAAGTTTCAGAGGGGTATGTATTGGTCGGTCAACAAATAACATCGCTGAATATAGCGCGTTGATAGGACTTCTCTCTGATGCCATCACACATGGAATAAGCTGACTTGTCATCAGGCTAGACTCACAGCTCGTCATACTACAACTCACTGATATCTACTCCGTTCGAAATCCAGCTATCTATCGCATGTTCCTAAGGGTCAAGATTTTGGAAAGACAATTTGATTTTATTTAATACCAAGCATATTTCCAGAAACTTAAACACATTAACGGACTCATTGGCAAATTATGTGTTAGATAGACATTTGCAACATTTATAAAAAGAAGCATTTCATCAGTATTTGCATCAGGATCATGTAACTTAACGAAAATAGAACTCCGAAAATCAAAAATATATATATAACTGTTTATGGTTTACACATAATGTTCTATAACCAAGAAAAAATTGGTCAAATGAACCAAAACTCAAAACGCTAGGGGGCACCCTAGTCTAATGACGCTGGTGATAACAAGTCACCGTCTGTGCAATCATGCATAAAAGCCTAGTCCACCGACTCAGCACGCCGGTAGTATGTCGCTGCAACCTCAGGGGCAGCTCGTCAGTCCTCACGTCCGGAATACCAAGAGTGAGGCCTTCGACCTGATCCTGCAATGCTGGAAGGGTCTCGGCCACATCAAGTTCACGAAGGATAGCCCTTCCCACAACCTCTCCTGCTGGGGCGGCAGCTGGCACTCTCAAGCATACTATTGGTCGGATTGGTCCAACATCTGCATGAGCAAATGAGTTTTGATTAGTCCTGATAGAAGAAAGCACAAGAACATTATAAAGAGAAACGATAAACAGAGATATGGTCAGAGAATTTATCGATGACACCCCACTACTCGCCAGCAGGCAGTACAAAATCCAGATCACCCCGGAAATCCATACCGGCATATGGATACTCGGAAAAAGCCATCTCCTGATGGTTGAACCACCCGAAAAAGGTATCAGAAAAGGAAACCTAGGACTGACCAGCATGTCTGGCCATAAGGTCGACCCATCTCTGCATCCGTGGCTCAGTCGATGGAGGTAAACCAAGTGAAACATACTGCGACTGCATCAGCGGGATCTTTTCCAAGGCGAAAGCTGTCAAGATAGAACCATATCCAAAGTTCTTCAATCTTCCATTTTTCACCTTGGTCAGTTGTTCTTTCATCATAGAGAGTACTGCATCACACCAGTTGAACACCTTTGGTTCAAGGCATTCCAAGGCGTACTGCATATAAGACCTGTTGGCCACGTGAAGAGGCGCACTACCAGCCAGTCTAGCAAAAGTAAACAGAATGGTCCTCAGGGACCTGTCAGTGACATCTCAGATAATGAGCTTGCCGTCCTTACTCGGCTGAGATCACTCTCTACAATACCTGCGAATGTAATCTCTCACAGATTCACCCCCACGGGCCGAACCTAATAATGAGATAGGGGCACCCTGCCTCGATAAGCCGGTCAAAAAATAGATGTCCACGACAGTCAAGGGGATGGACTTACCCCTAATCTGGAACTCCTGGGTGGTAGGATCCCATGCATCGAGAAAATATTGCAACAGGTTGATTTTTTGCCTCATGCAAGAGATGCAGAAAAACTTGAACAAGCCACAGTTCCGCAGTGCATTTACCGTTCCGCAGTGCATTTACCGCAACCGGATCATGTAAAGCAAGCATGTCCTCTTCTTCATGCTCACGTTCTTGCCATGTAACAGGCATTTTTCTCCAATGAATCTCTGAAACAAACAAGAGAAGAGTCAAGATCCTGATTTGGTGAAAAACAAGCAAAAATTTCCATGAAAAACTGTGCATAAATTTCCCTCTTTGCGCCTATCGCACCCGCAACAGTGTTCTAGGTGGGATGCATGCTGTCTGGCTAATGGCCAAGCCGGCATGCATCGCACCTTTCGATGTAGAAGAGGTGCGATGGAGCCAAGGCGAGTTTTTCAAACCCCAGAGGCTCAGAAAAACCAGAAAACATGCTCAGAATTCAAAAAGGAAAGGATGAAATTAAAGAGCTCAGGTTTAGCTCCTACTTGGTCCAGACGGCGCCGAGAATCGTCCATAGAATCTCCCGGAATCAGCTAGTGAAAATCAAGGGGGAAAGCACCTCCAAAGCTCCAACAAACCAAAGTTCAAATGAAATGGTAAAATGAGAGGTAAAAATCACTTTTAAATTACTTTTCACATAATTCAAGTAAAATATTAGTGTTTTAACTCATTTTTCAAACATATATTGTTCGTTTCTAGCTAAGTTTGATGAAGCAATTGAGCAGGTAGTACAACCTTTGAAAAAACAAAGTTGTCGATGGTAAAATCAAGACAATCAATGACCATTATATCGAGCAGTTTTAACGCGGAATTCAAGCTCGTTAAAAAATAAACATAAGCAATGAGAAAATGTTCCCCCAGAGTTTAATCTCATTAAAAAATGAACCAATTTCTGGTAAATAACCAACGTGAATGTATTATCATCAGCCTTTGAAGCCTTGGTGGTGTTCTCATCATCACCTCCACTTTGTTTTGGCCAATCATTCACCTCCATTTGATTGTTTACCCCTTTTGAGGAACATCTGCGAAGAGTGATCCTATTAACCATCCTTGTGACACTGTCGTGATTGGAAAATTCCAAACCTTACCTGGAATCAGCTGCTACCCGAATTTATCACTCGTTCCTCAAAAAACGAGTCTCCTTTAAGCTCTTTTGAACTCACTCGTAAAATATGAAAAGATTGCCAAGCCATTGGCCTCTCCACCTCGTTAAAGGGACCGGAAGTGCTATCCCTCCTTTAGATTTTAATCTTTTTGGACTTGAGGGATTATTACGCAAAAGGATCGAGTGCTTGTTTTGTTCGGCTCGTTAAAAGTACCGAAAATTCATCCCTTTTGTATTGTTTTATACTTTTTCGGACTCAAGGGATTATATGACGAAAAAGGATTATTGGAGTTCTCTTTACGTCCCTTTTTCAGACTCTCTAAAATTGAAAAGGACCGAGTTATCCTTGTAATTAAACTCGTTAAAACCGAATAGTGACAAACTTGTCCATACAGACAAGAACGAGTTTCACTATCGCTAGGCTCGTTAAAACATAGCGATGGGTTTTCCCGAAGGGAAAATTATAGAACAAGAATATGTTATCCTCCTCAAGCTTGAAAAAAATAAAGAGGTACTGGTCAACAATGACTGGGGAAAAATTGGGAAGAAAACTTGAAGAAACTTTATTGGTAGCAAGTCGCTCTTAAACATGACACTTTCAATCCGCATCCGAGTCGGGTTGGGTTGTTCCGTTCGCTGGTCATATCACCATAGGTCCATCACACCATCCATATTTGGGGTTAATGCTACCAATCCATCATGTCAGTGTCGCCGATATGTTCAAGAGAAGTCACTCAGAGAATTCACCTGTGTCTCACCCACTGCAATACATTTACGCTCCATTCTTTCATAACCGCCACCCTGAACCTTATATCACCAAATCGTTTTCACCTCCATTAAAATCATTTGCTCTGTTCCATGTCATTGATGTGGGATTCACTAAGGCCCTCCTATGACAGATCGCTTCTTGTCGACATCAACTCATTATCCAAGAAGTCGATCTAGGAATAACCCTTTCAGTACTCTGAAGCTTGCATGCCTCAATGTTAAGTTTCTCACTTCCGGCGACAGGTTTACATCAATGGCCTTCGACCGAAAGATTTTGCGTGGTGTTCAATGCCAAGTCCCTTATTCACACCACGTGAATTGTACTGTAGTACCTTGAGGGTCATCATCATTATCGGTGATTCCTCTCGCGCCTGTTAACAACTTACATCATTGGCTGGTAATCAGGCGATGTCTTTCCATGTTCGACTCCAGAACATCTCTCACATGGATCGACCTGTACTTTGAGTGAAGATCGAACGAGATTGAAGACCCCGGATCTAGTTTCATCCATCCGGGCTGTGATATATATTCAGGAAAATAAAGACATCAAATGTACATCATTACTGCACAGATAATCATCCAACCTAAGGGATGATGGCTCTACTAGAATCATCAGTCTACACTCAGACGATTGTATGTCTTATGTACATGAAAGTGAATTTATAAAGCTGAGCATGGGAATGCCCGCCTCAGCTAGATCATGAAAATATTATGAAGATAATGTATTGTATTGTATATTATTACAGGTCACCTTCCAGCTCGAAAAAACTTCAGATCCTCATGATAAAGCATTTCACCCGACATCAAAACATATTAACGACCTCATGCTTTAGGGGGCAACTGTTATAGACATTTTTGGGCACTGCAACCCCAGCCATAAATGTCCATAAAACAAGGGCTCTTAAGTCCCTAAAAGTGTTGTTCCAACCTCTAAAAGAACAAGGTCAACTGATTACATCTTCTCCCAAAAGTTCTCCATGAAAAACTGCTCAGAACTGGTCAAAACTGGACCATCTCACCTACTCCATGGTCAAAGTGCGCTGCATCCCACCTAAATACACACGGGAGGTGTGATGCATCTTGAAAAGCCCTTCTATGGGGTGCGATGGGCGAGAGTGGACAAATGGTAGGGTCAATCTTCAAGGTGCAGGATCATGGAATCTTCCAGAAACTTCTTCTGTGACACTTGCCTCTCTGCATTTGCCCAGGGATGAGTAAGAGATCATCAATCTCCAAGTGGAATCAAGAACTATTAGAGAGAGGACACTAATAAAATCTCAAAAGCTGACTCAGCCCCCTTGCAAACATCTATATATGGATCCCACATCCCAGAGATCCGGAGGCTGGAATTTTGTATCTTGTAAGGAAGTGCTGCTGGTTTCTTGGTGCAACATCATAGTGTTGGGTGATCTAAGCTTTTCATGAGGTGAAGAAGGGCTTTCTTGCTGAGACGATGATGCTGGGTCAGAACAATTGGTTGTAATCCTCTTTGCTATTCTTGATTAGTAATAAAGCTATTCAAGTTTTCCTCCACATTCTTGTATGATTGATGATATATGCATTTGTGTGATCAATATATATCTGGTCCTATATTGTTTATGATAATAGATCTATGTCCTTGGATAGTATTATGTTGCTTTGATTCTACAGGTGCTCTTTGAAGCTGGGTAGACGAAGAAGCGAGTGGAAAAGATCTATCAGAAGGGAGAGGAATCAAGCAAGGAACCAAGCGGAAGACAGAGGTTGGTCTCCTTATTCCCCTCTTGTCTATTTCTCATAAAGGAAAACAAAAGTAGTTTTAGTTTGTTTGTTTCTAAGGTAGCTACCAGCCTTAGTGGGACTAGCAGCTCTGCATAGACACTAGATTTCCCGATAACACAACCATCATCCCTGTTTAGATTTCTAGCATGCCTCTTAATCTCAATAGCCTCCCTAACCTTCCTATGGTGGAAATTATCAACCCTCGTAATGACTCTAGAGTCCTCAATGAATACATGGTGTTTTTATTTCTCCGCATGTTCAGCTAGAGCCGATGAGTGGGACAGATTGTGCCTAATGTCAGCAACATGCTCATGGATCATCTAGTTAATTGACAAACTCGTTTCTCCAATATATGGAATACCACAGGAATATATGGTTATAATTTTTTTTTTTTTTTATAAAAAAAACAAGTTTCTATGGGTATATTTTATATTAATCCTTGTGATCTCTTTTGGATTGTGAATTCAAGGAATTTGAGTGGAAATAAAATCATTGGTTTTCTCCCAACATAATCTAGAAATGTGAGAGGCTTCGAGGATATGTAAGTCCTTTGTACTTGATTTGTGTAGTAAGTATCTGTACTAGATTTGTGTAGCCTGCAAATGTGTGCCATAGTAATGTTTTCTTCCACATCACTAATTAATGTACCCATTGCCACTTTAACAAAACAATAACATAGTGTGATATCTCTTCAATTCAGAGACCTTTCTGCTAACCAATTATCAGGTCTCATTCCTCAAGAACTTGAGTAGCTACATAATTTAGTCTGATTATAAGTTCCTTGAAATGGATTATAAAATACGACTCATTTAATACATTCATAGTTATTCGGAAAATAACTCTAGAGTTATCTCATATACAAGATATTGAATAACAACATTTTATCAGGGGAGGTGTCATATTAGTTGAACAATTGTTTCAGCCTTACAACACTGTAAGAATTCATTTGAATCCCATCCCCTATTCTAAGTTCATTTTGTTCTGAAATTAAAAAGGAAATAATATTCATATTTCTAGTTCGTGTACTAATTTATACTAGAAATGATTTCAATTGTTTCATAGAAATTTCTCCTACAACAATGTGTCTAGTAATATTCCTATCATAAATAACTTTACAAGATTTACCCTAGAAAGGTGTAGATATAATGTAAACATTTACTTTTGGGTTAAATTTGGTATTATTTCTAGATATTAGTTTATTTGTGCATTTCATCTAACAATATTGATTACTGCATCAACTTTCTAGGAAATCCAGGTCTCTGTGGCAATTGGATTGGATCACTTTGTGAGATAAATTCCAAATGACAAAAGGTGAAACATTAAATAAATTTTAGATTCCATAGATTAGTTATGTTTTGTGATAAAAGTTTTAGTGAAATTATATTTATAAGAGTATTAAGTTGATTTTGAAAATGGACAGCTTAAGTCTCAACACTGACTATTGTTTGCATTTAGGTTGGGCTCAATTTTATCAGTATGTATGATCTTTATAATTCTCTACTGTTCAAATCATCCTAAACCTTTTACCAAAGGGTCAGAAAATAAAATGGGTCAACGCATTATTTCTATGGGACTTAATAATTATATCAACATCAATATGTGTCCCTTGTTTAAAAAATTCTTTCATATCTTGACTAGGTTCTCCGAGGCTAGTAATATTTCACATGGACATGGCCCTCCACATGTATGATGACATAATTAAAAACATGGAAAATTTGAATGAGAAATATGTAATTGGTTATTATGCTACAAGCACAATTTATAAATGTGTTCTCGATAATTGGAAGCCAGTTGTTGTTAAAAGAATATACACACATTATCCACAAGGTTTGCACCAATTCGAAACTAAGATTAAGACTGTTGGAAGAATCAAGCATCATAATATTATGGGTTTGCATGGTTATTATCTTTCTCCACATGGAAATTTGTTGTTCTATGACTACATGGTGAATGGAAGTCTATGGGACATCTTACATGCTCAGTGAAATGGATGGTAAAACCCGTCTAGAAATTTACACGTATAATGGTCATATAGCCTTTAGCAGAAGATTCTAACCAGCCTTTCATATATAGTGAATGATTTCTAATGGCCTACTTGGATAATCCAAGTAATGCATTTTGTATTTAGGATCTTCAAAGATGATAAAGATAGACTGGAACACGCGTCTAAGGATTTCTTTGGGAGCTGCACAAGGTTTAACATATCTCCATCATGACTATAACCCATGTATTATTTACAAAGATATAAAAACTTCCACCATTGTCTTAGATAACAATTTGAAGCGCATTTTCTGACTTTGGCATTGCCAAATGTATCCCTTTTGCAAAAATCCACACCTCTACCTATGTTATGGGTACCATTGGTTATATTGACCCTGAATATGTAAGGACATCTAGGCTTAATGAGAAGTATGATGTGTACAACTATGAAATTGTTCTTTTAGAGCTAATAATAGGGAGGAAAGATGTGGATAATGACTCTAATTTTCTTCAGTTGGTAAGATGATAATGCCTCTTAATTTGCTTCAATTGGGATTGTCCTTTTGTTAATTATGAAGCTAGTTGGTTTTGGGATATTTCATGGACGAATAAACTAAAGAAATAACCTTGGTTTATTTAACATGGGCATTTGAATACAGATTTTATCAAAGTAGATAATGATATAGTAAGGGAAACTATAGACGAAGAAGTAGCAGCAACTTGCACAGGTCTTGGGCTTGTAAGAAAGGTCTTCCATCTTGCATTTCTTTGCACAAAGAGACAACCTTTTTACCATCCCACCATGCATGAGGTTACCATAGTTTTTTATTCATTAGTACCTGCTTCCAAACAAGCTTCAGGTATATAATTAAACCAACCATCCCCCAACAACAATCACAGGATATATTTGGATGAGTACGTGGAAGGCAATCACAAAGAAGTTCTCAGGAACACAAGCAACACTTCTAATGGACATTTTTTTATGAGATTTGACAAGGTTATTTCACATAACATTGTTTGTATATTACGAAGGCTTGAAGAAGGCTTAGATGGAGCTCACAATCAAAATTGTATCCAATTGTCCATTCTTCCATATTGTTGCGAGTGGAAAATAAAGTTAGTGTTGGGTGCAAAATCCGTTACTCATTCAAGGTTGTTGTGTTCATTATAGCAGTTAGTATGTACTCTTGTGAAATTAATTGAAGCAATCATATACTTTGGGTCATGGAATAATTGTATTGCTTGCTCCTTGTGCTAAGAACCTTCAATAGGGTTGAGGTTAGGTGCAAATTAGGTTCCATAAGTACTCGCATAACTCTTTAAAGGCTATTAGCTCAATGGAAGAGCACTTGTCTTGTAAGAAGGAGGTTCATTATGTCTTAACACAAATTAATTAATGATATTGTAGCTTTTTTTTTAATTAAATACTTTTTATATTGATTTATTTCATTGATGAGATATTTCTCTGTGTTCATTGTTTTATATTCTCGAAAGAGACAAAAGTGATGTCGTATTGTCTTTAAATATATATTTTTATTGTCTTTAGGGAGACAATAGCTAGGATTAAAGACATTGTCTCTATAAAGAGAATATGTCTTTAATCCCAACTATTGTCTCTAAGAGACGAAAATGGCATTGTCTCCTAAGAGACAATAATGCTTGTGTTGTGCATTGTCTTTATAAAGACAATTTTTCAAAACAATAATTTGAGACACTCTGTTAAAGACAATATTTAAGACAATACACAAATTTTTGTTGTGTCAAGTTAAGATAATTTACCCAAAAAAATATTTCAAATATTGTCTTAAACCCCCTATATGTAGTAGTGATGGTATTTTGAAGTTAAGACAAAATGTGTTATTATCTTTAGCCATTCCTTAATCTGATATTTAATTCAGTTAATTTTCTGATAATTTATATATTTTATTAGCATGGACCCGAGTGCTATTATCTTTAGCTGTTCCCTAGTCTTATTTTTAATTCAATTGATTTTCTGAAAATTTATATATTTCATTAACATAAATCCAATTATAAATCAAATAAATATTTTAGAAAATAATCAAAATGGTATTCCAAAGACATAAATCCAATTATAAATCAAATAAATATTTTAGAAAATAATCAAAATGGTATTCCAAAGACATCTATTAGAAAACAAGAAGATTCCTCATTATATGCAACTACTTTTAATAGAAGTTTAATCTCTTATTAGTGAATCAAATTCAACAACTCCCATGTGCAGCAAGAAAGAAGGGCTACACACGAAATAAGAAAAGAAACATCATCAATCGGGGATAACCATGAGCATCTGTTTCAGGGTTTCCATCTGATGGCGAGGGAGTTTGGTGGACACAGCAATACTCTTTCCTCCTTCCCTTCCGGGGAACAACATCATCCGTCCAATTTCTGTCAAGAAAGCAGCCTGCACACTCACTGGCCTTCCCCATCCGTGGTCGATCTCGTAAACAGGAAATTTGGGAGACATCGATGTAATTACAATGTAATCGCTACATAATCCAAGAGTTGGGTCAATGTTGCGAGTTGGGTCAATGTTGCCGCTGCCAAGATGAGATTCAACGTAGTCTACAAAATTATTGATGTGCACATCTGAGGCACAGCAAGAGATGATTTCTTGGATGAGAGCCGCAGCAAACACGATATCCTTCTCCACTAACTGTTTGGCCGTTGTCCGGGCAATACCGGCGCATACACAGTTCCCAAAATACGTTGGAGGCAATGGCGGTTTTACCCGCCCTCTGAAGTCAATAGGCACTCTAAAATAAACAGGCTTGTCTTCTGGAACTTGTCTAGCTTTCATTACGCATCTCCAAAATTGCGCCGAAACTGCTACAAATGAAGTTGAAGCGCCGGATCGTTCCTTCAAAGCTTCAATTACTTTTTCGCTGAAATGAAAAGTTGAAATTTCCAGATTTGTTTCTTCTTCGACAGATTTCTGGATAATAGTGTACTTATCAATGTTTTCCACTGAGCCATCAAGAGTGCTTGCATTGATTTCCGAATATTTTATTGCCACTGAATTATCTCGAACAAACCTGAAAATTTGCGCTTCCTTAATAAGATCGGTGACAACTTCTTCAGCCCTCAAATAAAGGTTGGGTATTAAGCGATCTCCATTGTCCCGCTGAAAGACTGTTCTCATGTGGTAAGGACTCTTGGAAACTGGAAGTTCTCTGCTACACTCTGCCCAACTGCTCATGAAATGCGAAAAAGAATTTCCGTCTGCAATAACGTGATGAAAATTGACTCCCATGCAAAATCCGCCTCCCTGGAAAGCAGTGACCTGCAGTAGCCATCGTTACTTTTGAAACATTATCCGTAGGAAAATGGAAAGCGAGTGAATTTTTCATACCTGTATTGAGAGTAGTGAATCGTCATCCTTTCCATGGCGGATCTGGACAAGTTCCGTGAAGAAGTTTTTGTGCTGAAAATTATCAATTTCCACATCCTCAAATGCCATGTCGATGGTCGCTTCAACGAACTCCACTCCCTCATCGTTGCAATCGATTTGGGGCCGACCTGATTCTGCTCCCTTCCTATCCAACCGACCTGCAAATGGATAGAAATCCACCAGAACTAACGCTAGGCTTGTCTTCAGCTTCTCCACCATGGTAGGAAAATCCTTGGCAGCAGTAATGTCTGGTATTTTATAGAAAAGAAGTATATCCACGTTGTTAGAGGGTATTTTAGTAATGTCTATGGCAGATAGGAACATGCTATGCTTAGCAGTAGGCATGGCTGGTGCAACAGTGGAAATCCTCCATACCTTTACTTTCATTTGGACTCCTGCCATGGCCGCACGATACAAACCACCAAAATTTAAGATATACCGAAAAGTAAGTTCGTGAAATTATTGATTGAAGATCTTTTATAGATTGGGCCTGATTCAACTCTTTACAATAGTTATACTTTAATATATGAATAAATGTGATATTTTATAATTAGTGATATTTAAAAATAGATATAATTTATTATGTGATTAAACATTTAAAAATAATTAATTTTAATATATAAAGAGATGTGATATTTCATAAATGATATAATTTTAGCTCTTCATATATCCAAAGAGAAAACGTCCTTTTAACTATTTAAATAGCTCAACATACTTTCGTTTCTCAATAAACTAAGTAGGATGAAAGGATAATTATTCTGTTACATAGAGAGTTGGGAAATTGTTTTAGTTGGTCTTGTTTTTAGGGAGCATTAAAATTGTATGGGAATGTTGTTTTTTTAGCCGGAGCTGCAATAGGAGCTTGGAAAAGTTTCGGGAGTTTTGAAGATTATTTTTTGGATAGATAAATATGTTGAACTTCCCACAAAACATGAGCCTAAGTTGAAAAGGCCAAAGACATCCTTAACAAGGATATCATTAATTGAGAAACTAGAGCAATCTCTTGATAGGTTAAGGAAGCTTGTGGCACCTTGATGTAAGGGCGATATCTAAGATGTCATGATGATGAGTATTTCTTTCGTTATATATATATATATATATATATATATTGCAGAAGATTGTGTGTGCATTGGAAAAACCTCTAACCATTCCCCACACTACCCAAATTCACAACATTCCTTAATTCCAGAACCTCATACAACATAAAATAATCCTATTATTAATATTTGCACATTATCATGCAAAGAAACGCTCACCAAGCAAATTAACCGAGTGATTCCACCAAGCAAATTAAATGGAGGGAGGCGATGGAGCTGTCCCTGTCGGTTCTGTGTCAGGATTAGGTTGACGTTACAGGCGTAACAGGACGACAAAATCGTAGGGAAACACGTGATGAGAGATAAAACGTGGTTGACAGATGGCTATTGGCGGTATTGTAACGGTCATTTTCACAAAGCATTCAAGATTCTCTCCATGACGACGAATGTGCCTTCACAAAAAACCTAACCAAAAAAAACAAGAGTTTCGTGATTAATTATTTGAGTTATTTACTATACTGATAGGCTATATATATGAAATGATAATAAAATTAAAAAATTTAATAAATAGAAAAATATTTTAATAATTTAATTTTAATTAATTCAACAATTATAGATAAATGAGAAGATTTATATGTTTCTCTATGTTTCTATATGTTGAATGTGGATTATTACATCACTGCTTACATCAACGCATAATACATTATTTCGTCAAACAAAATTGAGTGAAAGTCAGGGCGTGGAAGGTGCTCTTTTTGGTGTAAATATTCTTTTCGTAATAATATAAATATTTATTATAATAATAAGGATAGACTTGGTCATCACATTTTCCTAATTAATTTACTTTATTTCTTAAATGAATACATGATTCTTACATTTCTGGCATTAATTTTATATATATGAATGACGGAGGAATTACATCATCAAAATTTTGTTTTCTTTCATTGTTTATAAAATTATAATTATAATTATTTAAATATAGATAAATATTTTTTTTAGAGAGAAAAAGCATCATTGTATTATATTAAGACAACATAAAAGCTCCAGAAGATACAAAAAGGTGACTCAAAGATGCAGCCACAATAGAAGCATCGAGGAGAGATACAGCATCATATATCCATAAAGAAACCAATAGACGGACCTCTGTACATCACAAGCCAAATCATGACATATTTGAATTGAGGATCTTTTACAGGTCAGCCAAAAAGCATGTCAAATGCATCAGCAAAAGGATAAAACCAAAAAAAATTTCAGAAGAAACTAAGGAGCATCAAGATTTAATAACCAAGGATAAAGAAACCCTGGACAAAACAGGAATTCTCTCCCTCTTTTACTTCCATAGACCATGACCTTGTGCCTAAGAGCAAACCTTCCTTAGATAGGGAAACAGCTTGGAGATTCTGGGCATGACAAATGTGTTGAATGGAACAATCTCTTGTGAGCCCCCATAAGAACATTATCCTATCCATCCAGCCTGCCATGTGAGGGCTTCTTATGTGGCAAGCACCATTTACATGATCGATCACCGATTTGGAATCACCATAGATTGAAATAGCCTGTAAATAAAAAACAAAACACAAAAGGCAAGAAAACCCGCTAGAGCTCTAGCCTCAGCCACACTATTAGAGCATGTTCCTCCATTCCAAGAAATTAGAAATTGAAGCTTCTCGTCCATACAAATGAGAACTCCGCAGTCGCACATATTTTGTTGTTCAGCTCCGGCAAAGAATGCTCTGGGGAAACTGTTGAGGGAACATTCTTTATCTTTCGTGATGGTTTTCTTCATTTTGGGCTGCCTTTTTGGAACTGAATCATATATGGCTATGATGTATAGCAGAATAGAATTTAGGGGTTCCTTTGAATCTTTGAAGATTTTACAATTCCTCCACTTCCATGCGCACCATAGTACAATAATAATGAGAAATCTCCATGGCTCTCTTTGCCCACTCCACCATTCAAAAGCTGCATGGGTAGAAACAAAAACAACGTGAGGAAAACCATAAAGAATTGCCAGATCATACCAGATTTGCAGAGAGGATTTGCATTGGAAGAACATGTGATAATTGGACTCCTCAGCTGATTCGCACATCAAACACCTGCTTGGACTGTGCCAGCTCCTTTTCCTTAAATTATCCCACGTCAAATTCTTGTTGTTGAACACCAACCACGAGAAGTAGATTAATTTAAGGGGGCATCCTAACTTCCAGAAGGCCAAAGGACATTTAGAGCTTGAGTGAGAGACCTTTGAATTAATCATATCATAGTAAATATATTTTACTCGGACCAGCAATTGAGCATTAGGCACTGTCCAGATTAAGTGATCAGCTGACCCAAAGCGTTGAAACCTACAACTACTGAGAGCATCTTTGACCAAATACCATAACGAAACCAGAGACTTTGGCAAACGAAGATCGTTGGCATCCTTCCATAAAGGGGCAGGGCCATGCCAGGCAAATATGAGCTTGTCCAACGTAAAGATACCATTCCTGTGAAAGAAGGATAAAAGTCTCTCGGGTATGGATATGTTTTCGTGACCACACAAAATGGGATCGATACCAATTAATATTCTGCTACCAGAATGGATCCTCCACTTCAGATTCTTTAAAAAGTATTGCTCAATTTTCCGAAGACTAAGCCAAATAGCAGATCCATGCTTGGTTCCAATCGATCCTGTTCTGAACCAGTATTCTAGTTTTTTACCTTTCATGTATTTCATTTTAACAGCGATACTCCATGGCCCTTCCCCGAAAATACCTCTCCATAGCGACTTAGATAGGAGCGCTTTACCAAAAGCCCTTAAATCCATTAAACCCCATCCTCCAAGGCGCTTGGGTAAAGAGATTCTTTCCATTTTGGTGAGATGGAATTTCCTCTGATCTGACTTACCACCCCAAATAAAATTAGCCGAAACCTTGTTCATCTTGTGTATGATGCTTGTACCCTTAAATTCTGATGGTTGTACCCTATGATCTGATGAATACTTCCTTAAATTCTAGATGCTTCAAACATCCTCGGTAAATCTTGCTTAATGATGTCAAAAAAATGAATAAAAAATTCTATTGTCCAGTCATCCGGGCCTGGGCATTTGTCCTTTTTAAAGGCCTTCATCACTCCAAGAAGTTCATTCTCTGTTACTGGCTGAAACAGGGACTCATTTTTTTCATCATCAAACATTTGAGGAACCAGGTCGATACCCCATAGAATGTCCTGAAAAGCACCGCCATCCCTTCTTCTATATTGACCCTTAAAATGTCTTACAGCTTCCTTTGAGATGTCTTGTTGTGAGACGAAAAAACCACCCTTTCCATCACTTATTTTCCATATGGTGTTTTTCTCGCGTCTGGCGTTTGCATACTTATGAAAAAACTTTGTGTTTCTGTCCCCTTCTTTGAGCCATATTGCCCTGCTTTTGAGCCTCCATGAAGATTCTTCCTGCTTCAGCAAAATTTTTTTTTTTCTTTCGAGCTCTCTTATGCGGCACTTCATGCTAAAAGGACAAGAGTTTGCATCCATAGTCTTTAAAATGCTGTCCATCTCCCGTTGTGTTTCCTGAATCGCCTGTCTGTCCCTTTTCCTTTTTTCAAGTTGCCATTCTTTTACCACCTTTCTCACAGCAGCCATCTTGTCTCTAAAAGTCAAAAACGGGGGGGACATAGCTCTAGCAGATAAATCCTTCCATGCTTTGGTGATGACATCATTGAATACTGGATCTTCTAAACATGTTCTATTGAATTTGAATGGGTACCCCTTTCTGAATCCTTTTTCCCGCCAGCTGAGAAGAATTGGCCTATGGTCAGATACAAATGCATTCCCAACTGATGAGAATGGCATGCCCATTTTATCTATAATGCTTACATGCACTATAAACCGATCAATCCTTTTGGCAATATACACCTTTTCTACTCTACCATTATCCCACGTAGGCATCATTTTTGATGGGGCGATATCCACAAGGTTCTTGTTCAGAAGCTCAAACTTTATACGGTCTGCAAGCGGATCCCCTTTTCTGCAACATCCAGCATTCATCAAAGCTTAATGTTATGTTTAAGTCGCCCATAATCACCAGAGATTCAATATCAAAAATTTCTGAGGAAAATAACTTCTCCCAAAAAGGAGACCTGTTCTTATAAGGCGCATAGGTGTTTAAAATATTTATAGGGAAGCCTTTTCCTCTGATAGAAGTTGAGATAATAATGCCAGCGAAACACTTATAAGTTTTGGCTCTGATCCATTCAGGATCCCATAATACTGCCAGCCCCCCTGACAGACCTCTTTCCTCTGAGGCTACCAGATACCATGAAGGGAACATTTTCCTAAAATAAGAAATGGAAACATGGCTATTGTGCATAGTTTCTTGGATTAAAATTATTTTCGGCCGAGCTGAGTAGAAAATATCCTTTAGCGCCAAAAATTTTAGGTCTGTGCCCAGACCTCTAATATTCATAGATATAATGAATGTCATTTGGAAGATTCTCCAGCCACGCTTGCTCTATGAGGCTGAGACTCTGACATATCATATATGGGAACATCGACCAGGGAAAGGTTCCTTGCCCCACTATCTGTAATAGTAGTCCTCCCCCTAAAATGTCTGCTACCTCCCCTGTGCTTCTTTCTCACAGTTATATTCTTTGTAGAGAATGGGCTAATGAAAGAAGAAGCAGGATTTCTTGGTTTGTGGATAGTTAATGGCTCCAGCTCAAGAGATTTTCTGCTAAGTAAAAAGTCTAAATCGCCGTCACACAGATTTGTTGGCGACGAAGCTGGGGAGTTAACAGGAGTGACAGCTGCAATTGGCTCTTTTCCTTTCCTTGATGATAAAAGATTTTTTTCGGGTGTCGGCAATGAAGAAGAAATAGGAATGGGAAGGGACCCCACAAAGAAATCTTTAAGCTGAAGAGGCACAGGGGAAGCAACAGCTTTGTCATCTCTCGGTTCTGGAATAGGCGCGCATTGAATAGCTATAGGCCTGCTCATCATAGGGCAATCACACCTAACCAGGCTACCAAGTCTGGAATCGGGTTTATGAGAAATTTCCTTAGAAAATACCTGTGGAGATAAGGAACCTTTAGGATCCAGATTTATAGGATGTTGTTCATCCAACAGTTCTGTCGCAGATAAGTTGGCAGAAGAAGAAAGGTGCCCCATTTCTGAGAGCATAGGAGAATTTATCTTAGACTTTCGATGAAAAACCCTGCTTTTTGGAGCCAGATGCCGAGGGCAGTTTTTTATGAGGTGGCCTGTTTTGTGGCATGCGGAGCATCTGAATGGAATGCCCCAAAAATCCAGTCTTTGTTTGATTTTCAAGTCTCTCCATGCTATCTCAATGTGATTTGGATAACCCCCCCTATATGCCTTCTCAATGAGAATCCACACTATTCTCTTATCTTTCTCTCCAAGACACCATGGATCTACGTAGACAAATCTACCAATTGAGTTGCTTATCTCTTCGAGGATCTCCTTGGACCACATCTCCAGGGGAAGATTTGGGAGTTTTAACCACATCAGGTTATTTGAGGGTGTGTTTTTTAACGGGTCATACCCAATATACCACCTATAAATAGCGAGGAAACTCCTTCTAAAAAGCCAAGGACCCTTGAGGATAGCTTTGACATCACTAGCATTCAAGAAGTGGAAGCAATACCACTCCTTCATGAGGTTAGAGATAATGGGAGTATATCCGATCATTGGTTTCCAATGGACTGCTAACCATTTTCTCATCGCAGCATCGTCCATTTCCGGAAAATGCCACCTACCGACCAAGGTGAGATCTTGTAAACTTTCAATTCTTTCAGTCAGATGAATGTTG
The DNA here is from genome assembly GCA_031772625.1 of Pinus tabuliformis. Taxonomy (NCBI): domain Eukaryota; kingdom Viridiplantae; phylum Streptophyta; class Pinopsida; order Pinales; family Pinaceae; genus Pinus; species Pinus tabuliformis. The sequence goes on along the minus strand of CM062820.1, from coordinate 111,922,457 downwards.
TCCAGCTTGATAGCAAATGGCGGAGATGTGGTTTTGACAGGGTTTCGGGATTTATTATAGCGATTCATATGCTCATGTGTAACCTTATCCTCCTGTTGAGAGTTGTCTCTCCTTCGGGATGACCGCCCTTCCCTCTCCCTGTCATCACCATGCAATGACAGTTTGACGACCACGTCATCCAGGGTTGATTGCCACCCCCCGGATAGCGTGGCGTTCTCCCAAGCCTTCTCAGCCATCAGAGTGGCCCAGATCATGGCCTCCGTGGGCGATGCATCGGACCCACCGTCCATGCGCCTCCAAAAAATCTTTCTCCTTGGATTAGCAGCCGGGACTCTTATCAAAATTAGATTTCCAAATCCAGTTTAGTACAAGAATTTAAACAACCTCTGACCTAACTCTGAATGAGATACCTGGATTATATAAATGCCAAATGAGGGGAAATAAGTGAGGAAGGAGCTGATCTGACACAAGGACAGGCGGTTAGAAGAGTCGAGAAAGCGCCAAGATGACACTGGGAAGAAAACTCCAGAATTCAAGGCAGGCTCGAACCAAAAAAAACGTTTATTTGGAAAGATATCATAACTATGGATGATGACGCTACTCCAGAAATTTGACTGAAGTGGGATGATCCTAAATATTTATAACCCTCAAGTACAAGACAGGTCATCTAAAGGAAACATCCCCGATCCCAATGAGATTTTTAAATTTCGTTCAGAAATTAGCTGAGGGTATCTGATCTTGTGAAAAATTTCCAGTCCCGAAGAAACACCTTGTTTACGATAATGGTGGGAGCTGCTGGATCTAGACAGGGTGATTTTTAGTAACTTCGAAGCTGAAACTTCTGAGGATTAGCTAACAGGAAGGGGAGTCATGGCAAACTAGACAGCAACAATACACCTCGACAATACACCACCACGCTCCAATTCTAAACCTTATGTCTGAGCAGGGCTTGTAAATTACTAGAAACTTCCTCAGTTTTTGAAAGATTGCCGAGAACATTTTGACGACACCCAAAGGGAGTAAAAAGGCTAGAAAAACATGATTGATAATCACAGTCCCTTTCACCTTTGTCCAAGAAAGGAGCTTCCAATTCTATACATGAATTCTCTTAGACAAAAACCAAAATTGTCACACAAGTTCTACACCAGACACTATATACTAACACTGCATTGCGAGAACAATTTAAGAAGCAATCACAGCATTCCATGACCATGCCATTCTATAAATCCACAGCAATAATAACTATATTCCTTTTAACTATAATTTGCAAATTAACACAAGCTTTCAAGGATGAAAGAATAACTGACCTCTTTCCGGGCGCATGCCGAGGGGAGAGTGAGAAGAAAAATGCCAGCATAAGCGAGAAAAACAAGTGGAATGGGACCCAGAACGGGAAACACTAGGGAAGAGTGAAAAAAAGCTTCAGCTCCGCCACTGGCTAACCAAAAAACTTAGAACTGAGCCATGAAGCTAGTTAAATGGTGAAAAGAAAGGTGTTGCATGTCTCCCTTGACAGAAAAGGTTGCATGCAGATGCCTACAGGTGCCTGCACGTCGATAGGAAGGAATGCATGGGAAAGTAGTAGCTAGCAGCCTGGAGAAAGGGATCGTGGAAACATGCATTGGTCCATTTGCATACCTCCTATCTGTGATTGGTAGAAGCCATGGCAGTTTGAGTTGAGGCGTGCTAGTTGGCTACTGGGATACTTCGGCTCGCTTCCCCTCTTCGGCACGCGCCTCACTTGCTTGAGTTGCCAGATATAGATAAATATTACATTTTTTTTAAAGTGAGATTTATATGGATGTTCTACAAATGTTATAATAGTTTTCACGAGGGACAATGGAACCTAGCTAAAATTACGTTTTTCATAGAGAGACAAAACTAAAAATTCATCTCGAGAGAATTATATAATCCAAAAAAAAGGCCATTGAGAAAAAACAAGTTAGAATCCATAGCAACGAGCCTAAATTAGATCTCTAATATTTCTGGTGGTGTTGCAAGCTGGTGGACGAATGCTTAAATAGTATTCAATGTGATTCATATGTTGATCGATGTTTTTGAGATGACACGGAGGTGCTCTAGGGAGTGTAAGATGTTAGTCTTGCGTTGAAAATGATCTAACAAAGTTCTACTTAGAGTATATTTAAGATGTAAATTCAAATCAATGGTATGCATGTATTAATTAAGATAGCCATGGGTATGTCCGACATCTAGCACTGAGTCAATTAGATCTACTAGGACTTCCATATCTAAAAGTTGTTGTTGATTGGAGACCCCTTCACACTCCATGTGAGAAATTTCCTCCTAGATGGGACCTGGGATGAGGTCTCAAAACCGAGTAGAAAATTGCTAAAGCTTGTGATTCATATATGTATCTCCCCAAGAGCCTCACTCCTAATAATAGGTAACGCTTCAGTGGATGCATTCACCCATCAAGGCATGTACCCAAACCAAACCATACATAAATGTTGAGAACGATAGAAGATAAGGCAAACCGGTGAACAAGGACCTTGAGAAAAGGAGTCACGTAAGGGAGGGGGTGGGGGTATGAAAGCAAGAAGGAAGAGCAAGATTCAAGAGGGTGGAGTGAAAATTTGCTAGTCAATTGCAAGGTAACAGAGAGAGAAAGCAGATGGAAACAAGAATGAGTGTCGCCAAAGGAGGCTGGAAGCAAGAGGTGAGTCATTAGAGAAATTTTGAGGTCTAAAATGGGGTTCCTACAAAATATTATAAAATAATAGTAAAAATAATAAAATAATATTAGATTACCTCATCAATTTTTGGAGGGAAAAAAAAAAAAAACCCTATTTTTTCAACTAGTATTTTCAACCTATCCCCATACGATTTTACTTAATTTTTGAGCAAGAGCACTCATTGGATGTATAATTTAATTTTTCGTCCAAGGAGTACCCATGTTTCATACTTTCGATGGATCTAACTACACAAAAAATTTAAACTACATGAAAAATATGATTGCAATCACGTTTTTCCATGGATTTCACATTATCGAAAGTATGCAACATGGGTACTCCTTGGATGAAAATTTAAATTCTGCATCCAACGAGTGTTCCCGTTCAAACTTTGAGTAAAATCGTATAAGTTAAGAATACAAGTTGAAAAATATTTCTTTATTTTTTATATTTTTACCTTTTTACTCCAAAAATGGTGAATCATCCCTCATGTTTGACATAGTCATATTGAATCCTATTAATTCTGATAAATTTGCTTTTTGTTGTACATTTTTTTAAGGCCGATTTTTTACCTCAAAATTTCTATAATGACCCACTAGCCAAAGAGGCAGAGAGAGTTCAGATGTTCAGAGAAAAGAATTTCAAAAACACGGAGAAATAGAGAAAGAATGTGCCAATAATAATAAAATTTAATTCAGAAAGTCAGAACAAAAATTGGATAAGAAAACATACATAGTCTAAAAATCTTTGAACCACGAAATGTTGCAGGGCTCTAGCTTTCCATAAAGGGTGGTGTAAAATTAGCTATTGTCACCTATGTGTGACTCGATGTTATGACTTGCATGCAACTTATATAAGCCCAGGAGTGGAAACTGTGAACCTTGACCTACAAACTAGGAGGATGAGGAGAAAGTTCCCCAATAATGCTCAGGGTGTTGAAGAATTCAACTAAGACTCCAACTACTAAGAACGATAATGGAAATTATAAAAGGGCTTAACAAGTTTTCACTGGATTGAACTGCCAGAGACCCCATAGAGAAATATCTAAGTTGAGGATATAACAATTAAACATACAAAGGGTTGTCGAATGTCACAATTTAGGTAGGCTCACACTACGAGGGGAGTCGGATTTATAAAGATAGAAGTGCCATTCATCTCCCACCTGAGGACAAGGCTTTCCTAGTAGAATGACATGGCGACTGTGGTACACGGTCTTAGGATTAAGGATCCAACATACCTCTTATCTCAAGTGAGGTATTAATAACTTGATTGTCATTCAATATACTTGTGAGGGTGGGTTGCCACATCCCCATAGTGGAAACCTATCCCTACCCATTTACTTTAAAAATGCCCCATCTAGGATTATTTTTTGTTTATAATTAAATTAAATATAGTATTGTATTATTTATTATGATTAAAAATATATTTTTATACATTTCTAAGGTTGACATATGTATTTCAAGTATGATTTATTTATTTTAACTATATATATTAAATATATCTCTTTCTTATATATAAATATATTTTGTTTATTTATATTTATATTTAACTGAGATATAGTATTATATTATTTTTATATAAGTATTAGTTTTTTTACTTGATTTATCATTATATCGCGTAGTCTAACGAGGCGGAGGAGTTGCTCACAAAGTTATGGTGTTGAATCTATTTCTACCATCAAAAACATGATTCAAACACTACCTCTACAAGATTTAAAAAAAAAAAATTCCCAGATTCCGGCCACTTTTGGCCATCTGGGCAATTCCTCCACCTTGTTAGACAACTCCTCATTATATTAGTATACACATATGTTAACTCAGAATCTACCTAAGTTTTAAAAGAGATCAAATTTCCTATCATAAAAATATTTTATTGAGTGTAAAATTTGAAAAAAGGTTTAAACATGATTTGGTTCCTCTCAAAACGTGGTATATTTGAGATAAGATGGGACTATGCTGGGTTTTAATAATATAATTTTTGTTTATATAAATTTCACATATCTATATTTAGAAATATTATTACTTTTTATTTTATTAAAAATACATACATATATACACGTTTTATAAATTTTTTGATTTGATTTATTTAATATGATATGTATAGCATTGATTTTATATACATATATATACATATATATATATATATATATATATATATATATATATATATATATATATATATGTAAATATTTTAATTTACATATTGAATTCTTAAAATATATCAAATCGATTTTAATTTATATTTATTATTTGTATTTTATATATTTTTCACATTTTTATATTTAAAAATGTTTTTAGTTTTAACTAAATAGTTATTAATTAAATGTATTAAATTTTTACATATTTATTAATTATATGTTCTAAAATTTGATAGTTACAAATATGAATTATTATTATTTAAATTAATATTAATGTGACATGTATTAATGATTTTTCCCTATAAATTTTTCAAATTTTATTAATAAAAGAATTTACAATATCACAAACTTAATTGTATCAATTTATTATCTTTATGCTTTACTATTATTAATTTTTGACACTATAACATCTGTAATATATTAATATATTAAGTTAGACATTTAAATGTTCACACTTATTTACCATATTAATATATTACGTTAGACATTTAAATGTTCACACTTATTTACCAACATTCCAACATCTCTCACATTCACATATTGGGCTGGCACTATAACATTTCTCCTATATTAGGTTATAGAGTGGCTCTCAACAGGAAAAAAACATTATAACATAACAAATTTGAATCGAAAAGGTTTATTATTTTTTTAATTGATCCAACATTATGTTTTATTATTATTATTATTTTGACATTACAACATCTCTCCCATATTGGGCTATAAAGTGCTTCTTCCCAGAGAGAAAAAAAATATAAAAACATTCTTATTTGTATTTCTATTAAAACCCTCATAATACATATATCTACCAATATTATGTTTTCTTATTATTATTTTTTGATATTACAACATTTCTCTCATATTGAACCAACATTTAAATGTTTGCACTCATTTACAGACATTAAAACATCTCCCCCATACTAAATTATAGAGTGTCTCTATGCAATTATTTCTTGTTATAAGTATTATATAATTTTTAAGTTTAACATCTAATTGCGAGTATATAAAATATAGTTTTCAAAAAAGTAATGTTACAAAATAATAAAAGAAACACCTACACCACACAAATTATGCTATTAAGGAATAACAATGTGTAAAGGAAATACACATGGGCAAAAGTGTGGTATTTTTAGGTAATTTGGCACATGTACATTCATTACATGAATTTCCACCCATCATAGAAACTACCACATATTTACTTGAACAAAATGTTGGTTTATACAATGTAGTTTTCTTTTAATCGTTGTCATAAATTTTAATAATTCCCACCTTGATGATACTATAATTGATACTTTGTTAGGGTCATTTTATCACTTCTTTTATAATCCAAGAGATGTTAAACACAATCAAAACTTCTTTAATAATATTTGTTTTGTAAATATGTTTACATAATTTTCTTGAATGTGAATTGTTTTTAAATCCACCATTGAAGAATGAAGGTATGTATCGCTTCCTTCCTTGCTCCAACTTGGCCCTCTTCATGTCACCCCAATTTTTTGGAAGAGTAGCTTATTCTTACTCCGTTGATAAAAGTATATTTCCTTCTACATAACTTCGTGGAAGTATTTGGATCTTCAAATTTATCTTTTTCACTACAAAATGATGACAACCCTTTTACAAATCATTGTATTTTTTTTCATCTTTAATTAAACAAACATTTTTCAGTAATTTGGCAAATTTTCTTCCATATTCCTCCATTTTCATACTCCCCATCTTAAATGGAAAGAACTCTTGAATTTTTCCTTCATATTAGAGTTCTGATAAATTCTCATTTTTCAAGTACCTTTTAAACTTCCTCCACGAGATTTTCCTCATATTCAAGTTTTTGATTTCATTGAGTTGATTCCACCACATATTTTATTTTCATTTCAAGTGGTAAATTACAATTCAAGCCTCTATGTTGGATTAGTAATTGTACAACTAGAGCTACATTCTTATATTTAGCAATGAAGATTTAATTTCCTCTCCTTACTTATCCTCACCATCAAATGTAGGAGCCTTAATCTTCCTAAGATTTCCTTGCAAGCTATCCAAGTCATGTTTCCTTCTTTGTTGTTTAAATAGTGATATACGTAGATTACTCCCATATTACGAGGAAACATAAGCTCACATAGTTAAATGTCTTCATGAGTGATGTCGATGGCTACCAACATTCCTATAAATCCTTAAATGTTCAACATCCTCTCTCCTAACTTTTGAATTATGTTCCTATACCTGCCTTGAAGCAAATATCTTATCCATTCACCTTGTAAACTATTTAAGCTCTATAGCAACCAAGTATTATTTTGATGTGTTCCTTCATTAACCTTTCATTGTTATTCTTATAGTTGAGCTCCTCCATTCGGGAATCCTCATGGTCTCCTCTAAGTTTCTATTCTCTGACCTACCCATTCCATGTCCTTTTGACTTTGTGTCAACATTACCCATGCTAAAATTCATACCTCTAGCCTCTTCTTCATGACTATCAATCACCTGGGCATTTATCATACGTCCAATCCTCATCATAATTCTACTCCTATAGGCCATCAATAGACCTTATTTGAAATTAAAAAATTTGGGTTGAAAGATGTATTCTCCTTCTTGGTATCTCTCTATTAGCTATTTGTTTGCTCAATAATTTTATGGTTGATATGTATGGCATGTAAAGTTTTTGCCAAATTTTCAGAATTTTTCTTATTCTATTACAACATCTTTTTGTTTCCTTGAAACATTATATGTCCAAATTTCAATTATTTCTCCATGGTTGTGCTGTGTTCTTAAAGAGATTTCTATTGGAGTTATTTTGTGTCACAATCTAAGCTATAGTTGAAGAGTTACACATTTTGGAAGTAAATTGATCCCTAATTTTTCCCTTATATTGTTTTAGTCATAACTTACTCTCACTAATTCACTTTCACAGTTGTAATATATTGTGAGAAATCTCTTTCCGAGCTATTTTAGTTAAACTATAAACACTTTTTGTATCAATGGTACACATCTTTCATGGATTTTCACTAGCCAAAAATGTCATTTAGTGCCCTAAATTCCTTCCAAGTTGATAACGAAAAAATCAATGAAAATTTTAAAAAGTTATGGCCTTTTTCACTATCTTAGTACTTTAAATCAACTAAAAGTACATGTAACTCTTCTCTGCAATGATCATACAATTATAGGAGTAGTATTTGTGCTCTCTCTTTGATTGCTAAGTACATGTGTGTGTGTAGTTCTTAGTTCTCATACACAAACAGTTACAAAGGATTAAGATTATGTGTTTCCTCTTAAGAAGACATAGGTCATAAATTAGAGAGGGCAAAATATGTCTTCCTTCTTATACATTAAGAGTCAAATCGTTGCAAACAATTAGATCCCTTATCCTTTAAACAATAAAACTTCATACATCAATTTTATCTTTTGCTTAATCATGACTTCAAAATTAAATATTTTATCTTTCGCTTAATCGTGACCTTAAAATTAAATAATTATATATATGTTTAGTCCTCCGTTATCATTGAAAATGCAGCGAGTTTGCGCATCTTCCCTTAAACTCTTAGCACCCACGCAAGTACTTTTTCTTCCTTTGGGTTCTACCTTTGCTCCATGGTTCACATGGAAACTTACTTCAACTTCACTTTTCCCCGTGGAATTTCTTTAGTGGTTGCGGAAACACGCAGGGTCCATTCCCCACGTCCTCCCACAACATGCGACTTACACACTTGCATATCTGATGGTTGATATTGGTGTAGATAAACAACCCATAATTCATAATGTATTATAATATACATGAATGTTTGTGGAATGTTTCACTTTTGATGGATTCAATAGCCATAGTTAACCTAAGGCACAGTTTTGGCAGAGTTGCATTTTAATGGATCCAATTTCCATGATTACCTCAAACCAGTATCCCATATCTATATCAAATTCCAACATGTGTGCAAGTTAATAAGTTACATTTTCTATGTATCTAATGGCCCAAATCTATATTAGATACCAACATGTGCATGTTAATACCAAGTTACACTTTCGATAAAATATACAAAATAATAAGCGATAGCTTTTAAGTGTTTCAAGATTATTTATTTATATTTGAATTTAAAATAATTTAATATTAGTGTAATAATGAGATTAATTTTTTTTACTGGGTAAACTAAAATATATAATATTATTTTAATAAAAAAATAATATTTTATATATTATTTTAATAAAAAGATAATTTATGATGAAATAGGAATTTTAAAATATTAATTTAATTATCAATAATTATTAAGTTAATAGTAAAGATTTAAATTCTATAAAATATTATTAATAGTAATCATGGATAAAGAGTTGGGATTTATTTCAAAAGTAGTTATGTTTTTTTCATTTTCAGTTTAATTTTAAAAAATGTCATATCAACTAATTTCAAATTTAGTATGGTTTTTGCTTATGACATTGAACTCTTATTGCATATTGTTGTTTTACTATGTTGTTCTTGTTATATCTCTATCAAATATTATTAGTAGTAATTATGGATACAAGGTTGAAATTTATTTCAAAGATAGTTATGTTTTTTTCTTTTGAATTTAATTATAAAAAATATTAAGTTTAGTTTTTATTTATGACATTGAAATTTTATTGCTTATTATTGTTGTTTTAGTATGTTGTTCTTGTTATAAAAAACTTATATATATATAAACTCATTTTTGTATGTGGAGTGCTACATTCACATAATATTTGCACTAGGAAAATCCAGATGAAGGGACCGCTTCTTGTAGGCTTAACCATGAAGCCTAACAGTGAGAGTGTGAAGAGAATTGAACTAATAACCTCTCAATAATAATAAGTATTTTAATGAGGGAGATCCAATTAAACTAACCCTTAGAACTTATATATGCTTAAATCATATATTAATCTTATTTACAATTAATTGAAAATAATAAATTCAAATAAAATAACAATATAGCTAGTTGTTATAATTTTGTAAAAATATTTATAATATAAAATGTATTATAAAACAAATATTTTTTACGTTTATTAAAATTGAATTTTATGCATGTTCATCATTTAATTTATATATATTCATTAATAATAATCAAAATATATATACTCATATTTAAAAATAAAAATAAAAAAATAAAACATATTTTTGATCATTTATTTTTAATCAATTATATAATTAAATAAAATATATACACAAAGAGAATATTTATAAGCTGGAAAAATATTGATAGAAGCAATTTCTTATTTTTAATTTTTTTAGTTATTTGTGGGTGTTGTTGTTTTTTCCCTAATAATGTTTTCATTAGAATGTAAAAATTGTCTATAGTTATAAATAGTAGACTAAAGTCCACTATGGTTATGGTAATATGGATGGAATTTGGATTTAATGATATTTTTTCAAATTCCATTATTGTAAAGGTGGATATAGAAAACATCACATATTTTAAATTTAATTATTTTTTTATTTTGAAATTGATTCTAAGTTTGTTGAGTAATATTCATTATAATATCTTTTTATGTAAATATCTTTATAATATTTTTATTATGTGTAAATTGGTTATATTTTCTTTTATTCTTCAAGGGAAGAGTGAGGAGAAATATAAGTTATTACATTAATATTTCTCACCATCAATAATTAAACTTAGGTGGGGGAGATAACAACCATTCTTCCTATTCATGGCACCTATCTAGTGTTTATCTTTGCTTGCTTCAAAAAAGGTCTCCGGTTCAATCATGGACAACATGGCAAACTAAACTTGATCTACTCTCTCAACAAGTTTCCTTTTTTTTTTAACCCTTGCATTCTTATCACCAATAATTTGATTTTAGGATGGTACTTTTGTACATACCTTGAGGGTTCTTTCGAATGGGTCTTTGTTTCCTCCACATCTTCAACATGTTCTTCCTGTCTTCATTGTTTTGTTGATATAGGGTATTGATAAAGCATGTCTTCTTTTTCTTGATAGGTAGTTCCTCATCAACCTTCAAATCTATATAATCAAAACTCTTATGGAGCCTTTTATTGTAGCACATGTACCCTTTTCGTTTTGGTTAATACCTTAGGAAGGTTTCTTCATCTAACCTAGCATTAAATGTTCCCAATTTCTCATCGTGTTTTTAATATAATACTTACTATTAGACAGTTTGAAATGTTTCATTGATGTTGGTTTTCTATGCCATAATTCATTGGGTTTCTTATCATAGTTGGGTCTAAGATGTACCTTATTCAGTATGTGAATTGTTGTGTAAATAACTTCTTCCCAATAGGTTTGAGGAACATTCCTTTCCTACATCATCTCTCTGGCCATTTGTTGTACTAAATTGTTTCTCCTTTCATCAACTCCATTCTACTAGGGTGTGGTCGCAATGGTATACTTCCTATTTATTCCATTTTCATCATATAAGTCTACAAATTGATTTGTCGTAAACTCTCCTCCTTTGTCTAAGTGTATGCACTTTATCTTGTAGCTTGTTTGGTTCTTTATGGGTGCCTTAAAGACTTTAAATTTCTCAAATGCTTCTGATTTATTTCTCAAGAAGGATACACATGTTAGTTAGGAATAATCATCAATCATTGGCATGAATTAACACTCACCTTCAAGTTCTTGTGTTCTAGAAGGCCCACACAAATACAAGTGTATTAGTTGCAGTGGCTTGCTAGTTGATAGTTGATTCTTGGTCTTGAACAGAACACAAGCTTGTTTCCCCATTTGGTATGACTTACAAATAGGATTCTGGGGCTTCATTATCTTAAGAAAACATCTTACAACTCTCGTTTTACTAAGTCTGATGATATGGTTGAAGTTTAATTTTCCTAGTCTCCTATGCCACAACCAACACTCATCTTGTTTGCCCAAATAACATTCTTCATTGTCTTCCTTCAAAACATATACATTGTTTTCTGTTCAGATTCCTTTCGTAAATATGTTTCCTTTTGTAGATGACCTTATCTCACAATATTGAGCTCTATAGATGAAACCATAACCTCTATTGCACATCTAACTTACACTCAACAATTTATGTTTCAATACATCTAAGAACAATACATCATGTGCCTTGCCTTTGCCTTTATTCCAGTTAATTGTACCCTTTCCTTTTACTTTTTTGTTGCATCATTTCCAAAGGTGACATTTCCATATTTATTTTCATCTAAAGACATGAACTTACTTTTTCCCTAGTCATATGCCTAGAGCAACCACAGTCCACATACCATTGATTGTTTTGGTTCTAAGCATAACGAACTAAGCCACACTCACTCCTTTTCTACTCTTCCTTTTTCTTTTTCCACTACATGGGTTCCTATGTCCTATGATTTCCATGAGGTTGTGATACAAATTTTTTGAGTTGACATTCATAAGATGTTGTGTGCGGGATCCCCCAAGGGAAGTTTTGGGGCTTAAAGCCCAGATTTTGGTCAAAACATGTAAATTCGATGTAAAGATTCCCAATTTTTTGGGCGCAAAGGGTGAAGTTTGTACACGAGTCATAAGGTTGTCCGCCCTTAATTTTGCAATGTAATGTCAAATTTAGAGATCTACCCATGGTTCGTGGCCCATGGGATTGTATAAATAGAGAGAGGCTCTAAGTTGTAAAAGAGGTAGAGAATGAAGGATGAAGAATTGAGTCTTGTCTGAAGTGTAGAGTCGAGTCTTTGGGTTGTAGAGTAGGAGAAGGATTTGTAGCTGAGTGCACAGAGGCCTAGTAGTCCGTGGCTGAGTGCACAGACCCCTGCAGCTAAGTGTGCAGGGTGATCCAAGTATGTAACCATTGAAGCATTAATAAAGAGAAGTCTCGCATTAATTCTTTGTATCTATTTCCTGTTTTTATTCTTTGTGTATATTGGGTACGAATTGCATTTTCACTCTTTGTATAGTGTGCAAACTTATATGATTGTGTTGATTAAGTAAATGTGAGATAAGTATCTATTTACGCGAAGATAACTAACAATTGCAAGAAGATAAGCAAGATCCATAGTGTAACTTAGGGAAATAACTTAGATTGCTGCCATAAGCAGTGCGAAAGCACCTCAGCCCCTGGTGAGGGCTGCGCGAAGGCGGTTAAAATAGGTCGCAAAGGTATCGCAGGTCAGGATAGTGCGTGAAGTGACTTGCGCAAAGGTATTCATAGTTGGACTAAATCGACCCCTCAGACATCTCGAGGGTGCAAAAACTTGGTTCCAGCATCCCCCCATACTGCTTCGAGTAAGACTTTAGTCCATGCTCCGTGGGTTGATGTTGAAAGGGCTAGTAGTGTAGGGATTTGTTTGGCTAATTAAATCCAAACCTGGGTCAGGACCCCTCAAGCCCACAAATGGTTTCATTGCCGGGACCAGAATCTGCATAGAGATGTCTAATGTCGTATCATTGGAATCCAGCTAAGAATGAAATTGAAGGTTGGTTGGACATTAGAATTCACGAGTTCACAACACAGGAGAACAAGAATCCACAACTGACAAAAGAAGAGTGGTTAGACTGCTACCTATACACAGATATCCATGAAATCATCTTCGTATCTTTGCTACTAAGCTGTACAAGTGGATTGCGAAGCTAGCAGAAAGCCAAGGAAGGTGGAAACTCGACGGTCCTATTTTGTGGACCCTAGAGTTGGTGTGCAGATTGGAAGCATTGGAGGATAAGATTGCGTGCGCTGTTGATCATTGGCTCGATCAGATTATAGGATGATTCATTACTAAGTTCGCGGTAGACACTTCAGTCAACTATATCGAGGTAGAGCAATGCTTCCTCAAAGGACCACAAGGTAAGTACATAAAGTCTCTAAATACTTGGATTAAAGTGCTATTGTGTGAAAAGAGGGTTATGCAATTATTTTGATGTTCGTAGCTACGTGAAGCAGAAAAACCTACAGAAACGAAGGAAGTAAGGGACCAGAGAATAACCCTCTGATTTCACCTCTGCGAGGGGACGAGGAAAAGCTCACAAAGGTCTCTCCACGAAGTGCGATCCATCTGATAAGGCAAAGAATTCCGCGAATACCACCCCCACCCACACCACCACCAGCTTCACTGCCTTCACCTCCATCTTCACCCGTACCACGTCCTCCACCACCATGAGTCAATATGGCAAGCACGATAAAGTTGCATGTGTTCAAGGGAGTAGGAAATGAGGATTTGGACCAATTTTGGTTTGTCATAAGAGTCGTATGGGAAGCACAGGGAGTTACAAATGATAATATAAAGAAAGCGACGTTGGTCAACACTCTGCAGGATTCCACATTGACCTGGTATATTAAGCATTCTATTGATAACCTAAATGCGGGAATCGCGGATATCCAAGAAGTGCTAAACAGAGAATTTAGTAGGCTGAAGTTTGAAGCACAGTCGATCATTGGATTCAAATAAATCACGATGCTACCAGGTGAGATTCCTTGGGAGTTGGATCAAATGTTGAAGTGTACGATTCGCGAAGCTAATATGAATCTGACGGACGGACAACATTGTGAATGGTTTGTAGCATCGCTAATGCCACATTTAAGGAGCGCGTTATCGCAGCAGAAGTTAACGACTCAGGAAGAGGCCTTAGAGATTGCAATGAGGTTGCATGAGACCCCGATGCAGGATCCCAACTTGGGAGTTCAATAGATCCAAACGCAGTTGAAAAATTTATGCCTTGAGATGCAGAGTCTAAAACAGGACAAGACAGCTCGACCAGAAGTATGCGAAGAGGTATGGTGTGTAAAATGAAAGGGTTAGGGTCATGATAAGGACCACTACCCAGTGTTCGTGGATTACCTCGCAGGAGGAGCACCGATGCCGTTAAGGCCGAAAGCATAGGCAGGACCTAGTGCGGCGCCTACTTTGTGGTGCGTGATTTGTGAAATAGGTGGAAGGCATGATACAAACAATGCAAAACTCACAACAGTTGTTATGTAACTTTTGTAGGTCGGTGGGACACGATGAGTGCACTTGTAGGAGTTATGAGTTGATGATGGATAGAACTCCCACCTACAGAGTTCAGGCCGAATGAGGGCCCCCCGACCCAAATGCAGGAGTGGTGTGAATAGGATTTCAGCGGCGTGGACAGGGTCGAGGTGGAGGAGTACCTGGAAGAGGTCGTGGACAGCTGATATGCTACAATTGCGGAAGGCCGAGACATTATGCCCGTGATTATACGAACCCAACGCGTCTATCATGTCTATATTGTAATTATTTTTATCATGAGACAGAAGATTGTCCTACGTTGATAGCTAGGATACATGACAAAGGAGCATTACCACCTGCCCCAACTCAGAACCTGCAGATGATGAGGTAAGCCACACGAGGAAGATCCAAATGTGAACATTATGCTCCAGAGTGGAATCACGACAATAGATGACAAAGGTAAACAACCTGAAGATAGTACTTGGTTTTGCAAAGCTCCGGCAAAAGAAGTGGAGTTTGATTTCGAGCGCACTCAGGAAACCTTCATGGAAGCTAAGAAGAGCTTCACTTATGCCTCCACTTTAGGAAGCAAGGATAAATCGGAGCCGGAGATGGACCCATCTATGATCGCGACATTCCTGTAAACATGCATGAAGTTAATGCATGATAGTAAAGCTATAAAGGGATTATAGGAACTCATTAACAAATGTGCTGGGACTGCACCAGGAGAACCATGCGTAGTCCGGAAGATTGGAAAGCATAAGATGAGAATGGGGAAAGAAATGAGGTTAACCACACAAATTGGAGAATATGAGATGGACCAAGTAATTCTGGATTTAGGATTGGATGCGAACGTGCTGCCGAAGTAGACATGGGAGCGCATAGGGAGACCGATGCTACAATTGTCTCCTATTTAGATGCGAATGGCAAACCAACAGAAGGTAATACCCATGGGGCGATTGTAGGGACTCACAATGGATATTGAGGGAGTGAGCGCACTAGCATACTTTGAAGTGATAGAGATTGTTGATGACAACAATCCTTATCCCGCACTCTTAGGAATTGATTGGGCCACTGACATGAACGGGATGATTAATCTGAAGAAGCGCATGATTTTTGAAAAGAAGTCACTACATGTAGTTATACCTCTGGACCCTGCTGAAGGATTGCGCTATACAGAGCCGGTGCATGACTATGAAAGTGATGATGATTTTCATTGCATCTACAAAATAAATGCGCGAGAGTAAGATTGGGTAAATCCCACCGCGGACGGACGGATCTCATGGGAGCGTGAAATCTCCTGTACATCAGATTTTGATGAGGAGATAAAGCGATGGTAGAACTAGTTACAAGAGGTAACCACGCTGAACTATAATATGATGAGAAGATCGTTGCGCTACGTATTGATGAAAGTGAGGGATATGCCTAGTTATGATGGATTAAGTGAGGTAGATACTTGATTTGATAATGAGATCTAAGACATTTATTAAGGTATTACAGACTTATGTGCATGGATATGCCTATGTTACTTTATGCAATGGATCGATAAGATTGTGAAATACATAGACAATGAAGCAGTAAAAGACAATAATAAACAAACACATATAAACATAGCAAGTTTAATATGGAGTTCACCCAACACTCGTGGGCTACATCTCCTAGTCCAGCCTTTAGTGTGGCCTCTCTATTATGCATTCAGAACAGAGTTTTACAATAGTGTGAGCTCAACTTGAGTCTCAACACACAATAGATACAACAGCAAGAGTTTGCTTGAACCTCTCAAGCTTCTCTGAGTACACAGACTCTCTCAATCACTCTCTGTCTTTGTCTTGCTTTATGTCTTGGCATCGCCTCCAATACTACTTATCCCTGTTTTCTCTCTGTATATGGCTTTAAAGCCAATTTACACTACCTGTTCGTTTCTCCTTCTCGGCTTTCTGTCTCCTGGCCTCTGTCCACTCAAATCCCTCTTCTAGTGTTAAATAATCATTGTCTAATGCCTGCAAGGGAGGTGGCCACCTGTTCTGCAATGGATGAGTGCATCGGGCATTCGAAATCCCTGAACCAGCCATTCTCTGTTAACATAGAGAAATGTATTCAAAACTAAGAAAATCCCCCAAAAAATACTGTGTATCGGACTTCAAAAGTCCTTAAATCCAATCTATACTCCTATCGGGTCTGCCTATGAGTCGCTATCATATGTCGCAATGGAATGTCCCTTTGTATTTTAGAAATACATTAAAATTTTGAAAATAATGTAAAAATGGCTCCCTCCAGACTTCAAATATTATGTATTTTCATTCCCAACCCCTTCGGGTCCGAGTTTTATCACATCAGCGTTGTTTCTTTGTATTTCAAAATACACATAATTACATTAAAAATGCCAATCTACGGATCCAAAACTTTATTACATCTCCTTTGTAATTCTATCGGGTCCAGCTGTCATGTATATATACATATGTGCCCGCCCTTCTGTATGGCTCCGATGCGACTTTGCAATGTGACTTGTCGAAGTCGCAAGTCACATGAGCCCCGGGTCGTGGTAAGTGCCTCTATTGAAATCTGACGATGCGATATGGCGATGCAACATGGGCCGTCAATTTACGTGCTAGATCGATGGTCCTCGTTGACCCCGTCGATCGCTATTGCAACATACATATGATCTCCGCCAATATC
Organism: Pinus tabuliformis; assembly: GCA_031772625.1. NCBI lineage: Eukaryota > Viridiplantae > Streptophyta > Pinopsida > Pinales > Pinaceae > Pinus > Pinus tabuliformis. Next base: position 111,905,125 of record CM062820.1, on the reverse strand, counting down.
TGCCGATTGCCACTACCGATTGTAATTCGCTGATCAGATCTAGACCATTGATCGACCAGATATAACGGTTGTTGTGCATTCACTGTTAGGCCTCTGTTTTCACTGTTTTCTTGTGGTTTTCGCCTCCTGATAGTGTTTTTCTGCCTTTTTGAAAGGTTTTCTCATGCGATTTTTTTGGTCTTTTAACAATTTTGAGTAGATTTCAAAGACTTTAGAGAGTGTTTTGGATCCATTTTGGATCACGCCTTCCCACTGAAAAATGCTCTTGGACCACCAAAAGTTGTTTTCAAGCATCGATCAAGTCAGGATACAGCTCCCTCACTTGCCCAATCTCTATCCATTTTGCACTGCTGGGTTTTGAACCTCTGAGTCCAATTTTTAGGTACTCAACATCCCCTCTATGCGTGGTTCTCACCTTCCTATCCAGAACTATATCTTCCTGCAATTCATTGAGATATTCAGGCAACAAATCATCAATAGAAGGCAATTGACTTTGCTCTTTGGGATCTTCAATTAATGAAGGTTCAAACAATCTTAATTTTTTTGCATTTACTATTGAATAGATGTGCATGTAAGCTGGAAAATCAAGGCAGAAAGAATTCTTACCAATTTTCTCAAGTATCTTGAAAGGCCCATACCTTATTGTCTTCAGCTTCTTTCCTTCACCTTGCATTATGTCTTTGCTGATATATAGCCAAACTTGATCACCAACTTGGAAGCTATGCTCCTCTGATGCTTATCATGCCTTGCCTTGTACTTGGCTTGGCTCTTTTCCAGCTATTCCTGCACTGCCTGGTGAATTTCTTGGATATGTTCAATGAACCTCATTGCTTTGTCCACATCGTTGTATCCATTAACCGCTATTTCTTTTTCAAAGACAAAATCCAAGGAAGACCTTGGTATAAAACCAAAACAAGTCTCAAAAGGAGATCTTTGTGTAGAAGAATGTTTAGCACAGTTGTAAGCATGTTGCACATAACATAAATGTTCATCCCAAAGCTTGGGATGCTTGATGCAATAACCCTTGAGCAACTGGATCACTGTCCTGTTGACCACCTATGTCTGGCCATCTATTTGTGGATGAAAGGTTGTGCTCTTCTTCAGTTTGGTGTCCATCAATTCCCATAGACTTGACCAAAAATTCCCAACAAATCGGGAATCTCGATCAGATACTATGGAGCTAGGTAACCCAAAATGCATCCAAACATGCTGAAAGAATAATTTTGTTGTTTGTTCAGCTGTAATCTGTTTGTTACAAGGTATTAAAATACACATTTTGCTGAACCTATCCACAATAACATACAAATAGTCATGACCTTTTCTAGATTTTGGCAATCCCCCAACAAAATCAATGGAAACACTTTCCCAAGGACAAGAAGGAACTGGAAGTGGAGTGTACAAGCCTAGCTTTCTATTGCTGGGCTTGCTTTTAGCACACATGGTACACCCTTTAATATTTCTAGAAATTGTTTCATGCATTTTTGGCCAATAGCAGAATCTTTGCAGCTGTGCAACTATTTTACTTACCCCAAAATGACCTGATATCAGAGAAGTATGTGCTTCCCTAATTACGTTAACTTTTTCAGTTTATGGAATGCATAGTTTTCCTAAATGATACAAGAGTTGGTCCTTAACATAATAGCCCAATTCTTCTATTTTTGCCATGACATAAAGTTGCATATACATCTTTAAAATATATATCTTGAGCATACTGTTCAATGTAGCTTTCATGCATTACTGAGTTATGCTTAAGTATAGTTGATGCATTTATAATTGGTCTAGACAACATATCTGCAACTTTATTGTGTATGCCCTTTTTATATCTGATGACTAGATGAAATTGCTGTAGGAAACCCATCCACCTATAGTGTCTTGATTGCTGCAATTTAGTTTGTGAGTGCAAATACTGAAGTGGCTGATGATCAGTATATATAATTGTTTCTTTGCCCATTAAGTAATGTTTCCACTTTTTTACACTCTGTACTAATGCATACAATTCTTTATCATATGTGGGATAATTAACTACTGCAGAATTAAATGTCTCAGAATGGTAGCAGGTAGGTTTACCATGTTGCATCAACACTGCTCCCATGGCATAGTCACTCACATCTATTTCAATCTCAAATAGTCTTTGAAGATCTGGCAATGCTAGTACTGGTGTTGTACTAATTTTTTCTTTCAAGGTGTCGAAGGCTTTCTGCTGTTTGCCTCCCCACTTAAACACCTTGTTCAATCCTGTCAAAGCATGTAAGGGAGCTGCAATTAAGGAAAAGTTAGAAATAAAATTTCTCCAATATTGTGTTGCTCCTAGGAAGCTTCTAACTTCTATAGCAGATTTGGGTTTAGGCCAGTTTACAATGACTTCAATCGTAGAGGGATCTATCTTCAATTCACCACCCCTTACAGTTGACCCAAATAATTTAAAGATGTTTTGCCAAATTCAAACTTTGATAATTTAACATAGAGATTTTCTTTTTTCAAAACATCTACAATCTACTTACATGCTTCAAATGTTCTTCCCATGTTTTACTAAAAACAAGAATGTCATCCAAACATACAATTACAAAATCATCAATAAAAGGTCGGAGTACATCATTCATAACTCTCATGAAAGTGGTAGGAGCATTAGTTAAGCCAAAAGGCATAACTAGCCATTCATACAGCCCTTGCTTTGTTTTTAAAGAAGTCTTCCATGCATCTTGCTCTGCTACTCTGACCTAATGGTAGCCACTACACAAGTCCAACTTGGAAAAGTAAACAACTTCTTTCAGCTGATCCAATAGATCATCAATGCGAGGAAGGGGATAATGATTCTTGATCATTATTTTATTTAGTGCTCGGTAATCAATGCACATCCTCCATGAACCATCTTTCTTCCTCACCAACACAATTGGAGATACGCATGGTGATGTGCTTGGTCTTATGAACCCTTTCTCGAGCAGCTCCTATACCTGCTTCTTGATCTCTGCATTCTCTAAAGTGGATAACCTGTACATTCCGATGTTAGGCAATGGAGCATCCTGCTACAAATGAATGTCATGTACAATTTTCCTTTTGGGTGGCAGACCTTTAGGTTCTTGAAATAAGATATCATATTCTGAAACAAATTTTTCTAAATCAGCTTTCTGTTTAGCATCATAAACCTCAAATACATTGGTTTTATGAGGTTTCTTTTCCTTTACAACCATCAGTAAAAATTTCTTGCATTAATTTACAATTCTTTTCATCTGCCCTGAGTTTATGAAAGTATAATTATTCTTGAGTTTATGAGCTCTTACAATATATTCTATTCCATATTTAACAAGCTAATACTTATTTTCAGCTCTATAGAAAATTGATTTTCTATCATACAAGTAAGGACTTCCTATAACAATTCCACATATATCCAAGGGAACTATATCTAACTCAACCTCATCTACAAATGCTAACCCAAAAGAAAACCTAAGTTTACATTGTCTACTCACTTGTAGCTTTGCTTTATCACATACCCAAGCTAAGGGATATGGCTTCTTGTGAGGTGTGGTTAGTAGCCCCAATTTCTTTACAATTGCTTCAGAAATCAAGTTTACTTGTGAGCCACTATCAAATAAAGTATCAATCTTTTGATGCTTGGAAATAACTCTAATATGAAAAATCTCATGTCTTTTCCTCTCATTTTCTTCACTATCAACGGCTTGTGCAGAATTACTAGTAGATGCTTCAAAATTTTTACCTTTTATATCTGTAATTTTGATTGTTGTTTTATCACCTGAGTCTAACCCCAAATCTTTCTGTATAGCAGCAACAGTCTTCTTCTTCTTGCCATCAAACTTGTTGGGTTTCAGCTCTGGATGCAAAAACCAACAATGTCCATCATCATGTCCATCCTTCTTGTAGTGAGTGCATGAAGGTTTGTCTTTCTGTACAACATTTGCCTTCCTCTCTTACCATTTCTGCTTCCTCTTTTCCTTGTTCTTGCTTGGAGTGGGTTTTGATGATCCCCCCATCTTTGGGTTCACATTCTTGCCTCTAGCCTCTAGATGTGTAGCTTGAACAGATACCTCATCTATGCTAGTAAGGTTAAACATGAGAAGGGTGTGCCTCAAATAACTATGCAAACCACCTATATACTTTAGCAAAGTTTCAGGAAAGAAATGCCTAGAATCAAAGCTCTTTTTCTAAATTCATGGGTATAGCTTTGTACACTTTGCCCTTTTAATTGGAAAAGAGTTTGCCAACTCATCATAGCTTGATGCATATAAGCTAGTGGATAGAATTGTTTTTTAATGGCAGAAACAAATTCACTCCAGACAGAAAGAATTTTACCATGCTTCTTCAAGTCAAATTGTGTCCTGCCTTCCCACCATACCAAGGCAGTTCCTCCAAGGTGTAGGCTGGCTAGCTGAATTTTACTCCTGTCTGAATCAATGTTCTACACCCTACAATACACATCAATCTGTCTAATCCAGTTATCTAGTTTTTCTGCATTTAATTCTCCATCATATATTAGCAAATCAAATTTAACATCTAATTTAATCAAAGATGTTTTCTTCTTTTTCTTTTCAGGGCTATCAGGAGGTGTGGATAGAGGAGCCTCTTTTCTTTTCCCTTTGCCTTCAAAATGGCGATCTAGAAGAGATCCTTCTGTTCCCTTGTCTTGTTTGGAGGTTGAAGAATCTTCACCTCTACCTTTCTTAAATTATCGATACATCTCTTCTACCATGGCTCTCATAGTCATGAAACTATCCATGAACTAAGAGTCTGATTCCAAGGGATTTTCTTCTGCCATTTTCCTCCTAGGACAAACTCTTCCTATTTTTGCGTTAGCTTCAACCAATTCTCCTTCTCCTAATTTGAGCTTTGACCTAGTTATCATTCACCAATCCAGCACAAGCTTGTCTAACCTTAGCAACCTAAATCTATGATACCAATTGATCTGATAATGAGATCTAAGACATTTATGAAGGTATTACAGACTTATGTGCATGGATATTCCTATGTTACTTTATGCAATGGATCGATGATATTGCGAAATACATAGACAATGAAGCAATAAAAGATCATAATAGACAAACATATATAAACACAACAAGTTTAATATGGAGTTCACCCAACATTCCTGGGCTACATCTCCTGGTCCAGCCTTCAGTGGTCGCCTCTCTATTATTTCTTCAAAACTGAGTTTTACAACAGTATGATCTCAACTTGAGTCTCAACACACAACAGATACAACAACAAGAGTTTGCTTGAACCTCTCAAGCTTCTTTGAGTACATAGACTCTCTCAATCACTCTCTGTCTCTGTCTTAGCACTACCTCCAATACTGCTTATCCCTGTTTTCTGTCTGTCTGTGGCTTTAAAGCCAATCTGCATTGCCTATTCGTTTCTCCTTCTCGGATTTATGTCTCCTGGCCTCTGTCCACTCGAATCCCTCTTCTAGTGTTAAATAATCATTGTCTAATGCCTGCAAGGGAGGTGGACACCTGTTCTGCAATGGATGAGTGCATCCGACATTCAAAATCCTTGAACCAGCTGCTCTTTGTTAACACAGCAAAATGTATTCGAAACTAAGGAAATCCACCAAAAATACTATGTATCGGACTTCAAAAGTCCTCAAATCTAGTCTATACTCCTATCGGATCCACCTATGAGTCACTATCGCATGTCGCAATGGCCTGTCCATTTGTATTTTAGAAATACATTAAACTTGTGAAAAAAACGTAAAAATGGCTCCCTCTAGACTTCAAATATTATGTATTTTCATTCCCAAGCCCTTCGGGTCTAGGTTTTATCACATCGACATTGTTTCTTTTTATTTCAAAATACATGGAATTACATTAAAAATTCCAATCTACAGATCCAAAATTTTTATCGCATCTCCTTTGTAATTCTATTGGGGCCAGCTATCGCGTATATATACATATGTGCCTGCCCTTATGTATGGCTCCGATGCGACTTGTCGCATTCGCAAGTCGCACGAGCCCCGAGTCATGGTAAGTGCCCCTAATGAAATCCACCGATGTGATATGGCAGTGCAACGTGGGCGGTCGATCAACGCGCTTGATCGACAGTCCTCGTTGACCCCGCCAATCGCTATGACAACATACATATGATCTCCGCCGATATCCGTTGATTGCCACTGCCGATTGTGATTCGCCAAATAGATCTGGAGCGTTGATCGGCCATATATGACGGCTACTGTGAATTCACTGTTAGGCCTTTGTTTTCACTGTTTTCTTGTGGTTTTCGCCTCCTGATAGTGTTTTTCCACCTCTTTGAAAGGTTTTCTCATGCAATTTTTTTGGTCTTTTAACAATTTTAAGTAGATTTCGAATAATTTAGAGAGCATTTTGGATCCATTCTGGATCAATACTTTCTTAGATAAGTTTGAAATGGAGTTGCCAGAAAAAAAATGTTTCCAGGCCTTGAATTGGGTACTACGCGCTACGCTCGCGAGGTGGTGGGGTACGCATAAAGGGATCTTTGATGACTGGCGCGAATGTAGAAGGATGATGTGCATGCATTTTTGGAAGCCTAATATGCGACTAACAAACAAGTACGATGGACGGGATGATCTGCGCACACACCTGGCCAAGTGGACGAAGTTCTATGGAGAAAAGCCACAACCTAAGTGGGTGCACTTGTTCTGTGATACTCTAGATTATACCCATGAATTATTATATATAGACAGAGCTCCACCATGGGATAGGTGAATGGGATATCCTACGCGAAGGGTTCATGCTGACCTTCAGTTTTGAGGATGGATGTGGGGACAGTATTGATGAAGCATTACAATAGATAAAAGTAGCCATCTTTAGGAAACCGCAGGAGCCTTTACCCCTGAGTTAGCTTGAATGGGCTACTCAGCTGAGTTGCGTGCTAGAATGTTATAATGTAACTGCTGAAGAGGAGGATGAGGATCTGAAGAATCTTAACATTCCAGAGACAGAAGGTCATTGCAAGGTTCAAGGACCACAGATTGAGAACCGTGACGTAACCGCACCGGTAAAAACGAAGCAGGTGAACATTGGTATGGAGGCCGAACCTAAGTTTGCAAAGCTTGGTGACTACTAGGATGACGCGATGGTGGATAAGGTCACTGAGTTACTCCGCGAGTACCAGGACTTGTTCCTAACCAAGTTTACAGAGTTAAAGGGAATCATTAGAGATTTAAGAATGATGAGGATCATGTTAAAGCCTTACGTGAAGCCAGTTAAGCAGAGGCCTTACCGCTTAAATCTGAAATACAAGGAGAAGGTTTGCGTATGATTTGGAATTTATCCAATATAAAGAATGAAAGGTATTACAGACTCATGTGCATGGATGTGCCTATTTTACATTATGCAATGGATCGATAAGATTGTGAAATACATAGACACTGAGGCAATCAGAGAAAACATAATTGTCAAACATGTAAACAAAACAAGTTTAATAAGGAGTTCACCCAATGCTCCTAGGCTACATCTCTTGGTCTAGCCTTCCATGGTGGCCTCTCTATTATGTTTTCAAGCAGAGTTTTACAACAGTGAGCTAGATTGGAGTCTCACTAACAAAATGGAGTCAGTAAGAATGGAGTGCACAGACCCTCCTTGCTCAAAATCGACCTCTAAGGGTCACAGTAGTATGACAGGCCTATACCGAGGAGCTTTCTTGAACCTCCCAAGACTTCAATGGAGTACAAGGAATCTCTGACTCTCTCTGGCTCTGTCTGACTTGATGCTGCCTTCAGGTCAGCTCGGCTTCTACTCTCTATTCTCTACTATTAGCTTTCTGCGTCTCTGTGTGTTGCTCCTCTGTATGCTGCCTCCTTCTCTACTTCTATCAGTTCATGGCTTTAAAGCCAGTCTTCTCTGTGTCATCATCATTGGGTAACACCTTGCAGGGATGTGGCCACCTGTTTGCTAACGAACTAGGTGTCAGATTCCTTGAATCATATTCGAATGGCCGTTAAATCTGTTTGCTTCAAGATCGCTCGCGAACATGAATCGTTTGCCAAATCATCATCCACATCGGACGTCAAATCCCTATCATCTTACTTTTTGACATGTCAAATCCTGTCAGTCATCGGGCCACATCTCTGCCGTTGATCTGGACCCCCCAGAGCCTATGGTCGTCCTTCATATTGGGCGGACAAGTCGCACGATGTTTACCCGTCCGATGTGGGTAGTTTTCTCTCTCTTCCGCCGGTTGCGTGTCGCTCGATTTGTTGCATCAGGCAGGACTCAGCCAAAACTGCTTACCACCTCGAAGCCTTCTAATATCCTATCGGTTTTGGGGAATCCTGCACTATGGAACCGAAACAATTACTTTTCTGAGTTTTATAGCAGTTTCAGGTCCAAGCATTTCCGGGTTTTCCTTCACTGAGGGGGATGCCCTGTCAGAATCCACATCTATTTCCCAAATTAGCCTTTGGTTTTGCCAGTTTTGTGCCTTTCCGCTTTACAATGGGCCAATGGTCTGCGTGCTTGACCAAGGGTCCTCATTGCTTTGCTCTGTCCACAACTGCAATTGTTATGAGGATTCCTTCTGATAGCTTCGATATTTTCTAGGACTTGAATCTTTTAGCATAATTTGAAATAATCATGAAAACTTAGAGAGTTTTAGGATCCAATTCGAATCACGGCCTTCCCACCGAAAAAAGCTTTTGGACCACCAAAAGTTAGTTTTCTTTCAAGAAACAATCGAGTGAGGGTATTGCTTCCTCGCTTGCTCAATTTCTATCCATTTCACACTGCTTGGTTTGAACCTTTGAGTCTGATCCTAAGGTACTCAACATCCCCTCTATGTGTAGTTCTTACCTTCCTGTCCAGAATTGTATTTTCCTGCAACTCATTAAGATATTCAGGTAACAAATCATCAATAGAAGGCAATTGACTCTGCTCTTCGTGATCTTCAATTAATGAAGGTTCAAATAGTCTCGAGCTGTCTGCATTAACAACTGAGTAGATGTTCATGTAAGCTGGTAGATCAAGGCGAAAAGCATTCTCACCAATTTTCTCAAGTATCTTGAAAGGTCCATACCTTACTGGCTTCAGCTTCTTACCTTCACCTTGCATCCTATCTTTGCTGATATACAGCCAGACTTGGTCACCAACTTGGAAACCATGTTCCATCTAATGCTTGTCATGCCTTGCCTTGTACTTGGCTTGTCTCTTTTCCACCTGTTCCTATACTCCCTGGTGAATCTCTTGGATTTGTTCAATGAATTTGGTTGCTTTGTCCACATCACTGTGTCGATCAACTGCTATGTCTTTACTAAAGACGAAATCCAAGGGAGACCTTGGTGTGAAACCAAAACAGGTCTCAAAAGGAGATCTTTGTATAGAAGAATGTTTAGCTCGGTTGTAAGCATGCTGCACAAATAATAAATGTTCATCCCAAAGTTTGGGATGCTTGCTGCAATAGCCTCTAAGAAACTAGATCACTGTCCTGTTGACCACTTCTATTTGACCATTTGTTTGCGGATGAAAATATGTGCTTTTCTTTAGCCTGGTGTCCATCACCCACAAGCTTGACCAAAATTTCCCAACAAATCAGGTATCTCGATCAGATATTATGGAAGTGGGTAATCCAAAATGAACCCATACATGCTAAAAGAACAACTTTGCAGTTTGTTCAGCTATTATTTGTTTGTTACAAGGTATTAAAATACACATTTTGTTGAATCTATCCACAACAACATATAAATAGTCATGACCTTTTCTAGATTTAGGCAGTCCTCCAACAAAGTCCATGGAAACACTTTCCCAAGGATGAGAAGGAACTGGTAGTGGAGTGTACAAGCCTAGTTTTCTGTTGTTGGGCTTGCTTTTAGCAGATATGGTGCACCGTCTTACATATCTAGAAACTGTCTCATTCATTTTCACCCAATAACAAAATCTTTGCAGCTGTGCAACCGTTTTACTTACACCAAAGTGACTTGATATTAGAGAAGTGCATGCTTCTAGAATTATCTTTACTCTTTTAGTTTGTGGAATGCTTAGCTTCCCACAATGATACAAGAGTTGGTCCTTAATATGATAATCCAATTCTTCTACTCATTTGCCTTGACTCAAATTTGGATATACATCTTTAAAATCTATATCTTGAGCATATCATTCAATGTAGCTTTCATGCAATACTGAATTATGCTTAAGTATAGTAGATGCATTTATAATTGGTCTAGATAACATATCTACAACTTTATTGTGTATGCCCTTTTTATATCTGATGACTAAATGAAACTGTTGTAGAAAACCCATCCATCTATAGTGTCTTGATTGTTGCAACTTAGTTTGGGAGTGTAGATATTGAAGTGGTTGATGATCAATATGTATAATTGTCTCTTTTCCCATTAAGTAATGTTTCCACTTTTTCATACTCTGTACTAATGCATGCAATTCTTTATCATATGTGGGAAAGTTAACTACTTCAGAATTAAACGTCTCATAATGATAACATATGGGTTTACCGTGCTACATCAACATTTCTCCCATGGCATAGTCATTGGCATCTGTTTCAATCTCAAATGGTCTTTGAATATTGGCAGTGCTAGTACTGGTGCTGTACTAATCTTTTCTTTCAAGGTGTCGAAGGCTTTCTACTGTTTGCCTCCCCACTAAAACACCTTGTCCAATCTTGTTAAAGCATGTAAGGGAGCCGCAATCAAGGAAAAGTTAGAAATAAACTTTCTCCAATATTGTGCTACTCCTAAGAAGCTTCTAACCTCTGTAGCAGATTTGGGCTTAAGCCAATTTACAATGACTTCAACCTTAGAGGGATCTATCTTCCATTCACCACACCCTACAATATGTCCCAAATAATTCAAAGATGTTTTGCCAAATTCACATTTTGAGAGTTTAACATAAAGTTTTTCTCTTTTCAAAACATCCAGTGTCTGCTTAACATGCTTTAACTGTTCTTCCCATGTTTTTCTAAATATAAGAATGTCATCCAAATATACAATAACAAAATCATCAAGAAAAGGTCTGAGTACATCATTCATTACTCTCATGAATGTAACAGGAGCATTAGTTAAGCCAACAGGCATAACCAACCACTCATACAATCCCTGCTTTGTTTTGAAAGCAATCTTCCATGCATCTTGTTCTACAACTCTGACCTGATGATAGCCACTATGCAAGTCTAACTTGGGAAAAATAAACAGCTTCTTTCAACTGTTCTAATAGATCATCTATGCGAGGAAGGGGATAACGATTTTTTATCATTATCTTATTCAGTGCTCAGTAATCAATGCACATTATCCACGAGCCATCTTCCTTTTTCACCAAAACGATTGGAGACCCACATGGTGATGTTCTAGGTCTGATGAACCCCTTCTCAAGTAACTCCTATACCTGCTTCTTGATTTATGCATTCTCTAAAGCGGACAACCTGTACATTCCGATGTTAGGCAATGGAGCATCTTGATGCAAATTAATATCATGCACTATTTCCTTTTTGGGTGGCAGACCTTTAGGTTCTTGAAACAATACATCATATTCTGAAACAACTTTTTCTAAATCAGCTTGTTGTTTAGCATCACAACCCTCAAATAAATTGGTTTTATCAGGCTTCTTTTCCTTTACAACCATCAGTAAAAATTGTTTGCATGAATTTAGAATTCGTTTCATTTTCCCTGAGTTTATGAGAGTATAATTATTCTTGAGCTTATGAGCTCTTACAATATATTTGATTCCATCTTTAACAAGTAGATACCTGTTCTCAGCTCTATAGAAAATAGCTTTTCTATCATACAAGTAAGGACTTCCTAAAACAATTCCACATAAATCCAAAGGAACTATATCTAACTCAACCCCATCTACAAATGCTAACCCAAAAGAAATCTTAAGTTTACATTGTCTAGTCACTTGTAGCTTTGCTTTATCACATAGCCAACCTAATGGATATGGTATCTTGTGAGGTGTGGTTACTAATCCCAACTTCTTTACAATTGCTTCAGAAATTAAATTTACTTGTGAACCAATATCAAACAAAGTATCAATCTTTTGATGATTGGAAATAACTCGAATATGAAAAAGCTTACGTAGTTTTCTCTCATTTTCTTCATTATCAGTAGATTGTGTAGAATTACTAGTAGATGCTTCAGAATTTTTACCTTTTATACCTGTGGCTGCGATTGTTGCTTCATCTCTTAAGTCTGACCCCAAATATTTTTGAATAGCTGCAACCGTATTCTTCTTCTTTCCCTCGAACTTCTTAGGTTTCAGCTTCGGATGTAGAATCCAGTAGTGTTCATCATCATGCCCATCCTTCTTACAGTGAGTGCATGAGAACTTGTTTTTCTATACAGTGTTTCTCTTCCTCTCTTTCTATTTCTATTTTCTTTTCTCCTTATTTTTTCTTGCAGTGGGTTGGGATGATCCCCCAACTTCTGGGTTCCCATTCTTACCTCTAGCTTCGAGATGCGTAGCCTGAACAAATGCTTCATATATACTAGTGGGATTAAACATGAGGATAGTGTGCCTCATGTAGCTGTGTAGACCACCTATATACTTCAACAAAGTCTTAAGTGAGTCTAAAGAAATTCCTAGAATCAAAGCTCTTTTCCTAAATACTTGGGTGTAAGCTTGTACACTTTTCCCTTTTAGTTGTCAAAGAGTTTGCCAGCTCATCATGGCTTGCTGCATGTAGGCTAGTGGATATAATTTCTTTTTAATTGCAGAAACAAATTCACTCCAGAAAGAAAGAATCTTACCATGTTTCTTCATGTCAGCTTGTGTCCTGCCTTCCCACCATACCAAGGCAGTGCCTCTAAGGCGTAGGCTGGCGAGATGAATCTTACTCTTGTCTGAGTCAATGCTCTGCACTCTGCAATAAACATCAATATGTTTGATCCAATTATCTAGCTTCTTTGCATTCAACTCTCCATCATATATTAGTAAATCAAATTTAACATCTAATTTAATCAAAGATGTCTTCTTTTAATTTTTAGGGCTATTAGGAGGCATGAGAAATTTTTCTTCTTTTCCTTTGCTTTGGAGTGATCATGGAGGAGAGATTATTCTACTCCTTTGTCTTGTTTGGAGCTTGATGAATCTTCATCCCTATGTTTCTTATAGTCCCTATACATTTCCTCCACCATGGATATCAGGGTCATAAAACTATCCATGAACTGGGGGTCTGATTCCAAGGGATTTTCTCCTGACATTTTCCTCTTAGAATAGACTCTTCCAATTTCTAGGTTAGTTTCAGCCAATTCTCCTTCTCCCAATTTAAGCTTTGATCTAGTTAGCTTTCAACATCAAAATCCAGCACAATCTTGTCTAACCTTAATAAACTTGAGCTCCGATACCACTTGATAAGAATTTATCCAGGATAAGGAATGAAAGGTATTACAGACTCATGTGCATGGATGTGCCTATGTTACTTTATGCAATGGATCGATAAGATTGTGAAATACATAGACACTGAGGCAAACAGATCAAACATAACAGTCAAACATGTAAACAAAACAAGTTTAATAAAGAGTTCACCAAATGCTCCAGGTATACGTCCCTTGGTCCAGCCTTTCGGTGGTGGCCTCTCTATTATGTTTTCAAGCAGATTTTTACAACAGTGAGCTAGATTCAAGTCTCAGTAATAGAATGGAGTTAGTAGGAATGGAGTGCACAGACTCTCCTTACTTAAACTCGACCTATGAGGGTCACAGTAGTATGACAAGCCTATACTAAGGAGCTTGCTTGAACTTCCCAAGCCTTCAATGGAGTACACAGACTCTCTGTCTCTCTCTGGCTCTATCTGGATCAATGCTACCTTCAGGTCAGCTCAACTTCTACTCTCTATTCTCTGCTATTAGCTTTCTGCATCTTTGTGTGTTGCCCCTCTGTATGCTGCCTCCTTCTCTGCTTCTGTCAGTTCATGGCTTTAAAGCCAGTTTGCTCTTTGACTGCTCGTTTCCACTTCCCATCCTTCTAGTTTCCTTTCCTTTGTCCGTTTGAATTCCTCTGCTCTGCGTCATCATCACTGGGTAACGCCTTGCAGGGAGGTGGCCACTTGTTTGCTAACGAACTGGGTGTCAGATTCCCTAAATCATATTCGAATGGCTGTTAAATCTGTTTTCTTCAAGATCACCCGCGAACAAGAATCGTTTCCCAACTCATCATCCACGTCGGGTGTCAAATCCCTGTCATCTTGCTTTTTGACCTGTCAAATCCAGTCAGTCATTGGGCCGCATCTCCACTGTCGATCTGGACTGCCCAGATCTTATGGTCGTCCTTCATATTGGGCAGACAAGTCACACGACGTTTACCCATCCAATGTGGGTAGTTTTCTCTCTCTTCCATCGGACGTGTGTTGCTCAATGTGTGGCATCGGGCGAGACTTAGCCAAAACTGCTTACCGCCTTGAAGCCTTCTGGTATCTTGTTGGTTTTGGGGAATCCCGTTCTACGGAACCAAAACATTTACTTTTCTAAGTTTTATAGCGGTTTCGGGTTTGAGCGTTTCAGGGCTTTCCTTCTCTGAGGGGGACACCCTGCGATACGTGATTAGTGCTTAGCACTAATCACGTATCAGAATCCACCTCTCTTTCCCGAATTAGCCTCTATTTTTTCCAGTTTTGTGCCTTTGTGCTTTACCATGGGCCAATGGTCTGTGCACTTGACCGAGGGTCCTCGTTGCTTTGCTCTGGACACAACTGCAATTGCTATGAGGATTCCTTTTGATAGCTTCGATCTTTTCTAGGACTTGAATCTTTTAGCATAATTTGAAACAGTCATGAAAACTTAGAGATTTTTAGTATCCAATTCGGATCAGCGTAGAACTCCAAAAAATGTTCATAGCAAGAATCATTGAGCTGGTGGAAGAGTCCAATTGGGTAAGTCCAATGGTGGTGCAGGAAAAGAACCAGAAGGATGAGATAAGAATATGTGTGAATCTCAGAAAATTGAATGATGCTTGTGTGCATGATCCATTCCCAACTCCGTTCACAGATGAGGTGTTGGACAATGTCGGTTGGCAGGAAGCAGATTCTTTCACTAATGGGTTCTCAGGGTACCACTAGATCAAAATCGCACCGGAGGATAGGAGCAAGATAACCTTCGCGATTGAGTGGGGTTGCATTCAATACACTGTCATGCCGTTTGGGTTGAAGAACGCGCTGGCCATATTTTCACGCGTGGTTGTTACATCATTCAAGGAATATATTCATAAGTCCTTGGAGGTTTATTTTGATGATTAGACTGTATTTGCGCTGGTTAAGTGCCATGTAGCAAGCTTACGCTTGATGTTGGATACCTGTCATAGATACCAAATCACACTTAGCCTCAAGAAGTGTGTGTTTCTTGTTCCTTTTGGAAACCTATTGGGACATGTGGTTTGCAAACAGGGACTCATGGTAGATCTAGTGAAGATTATGGTGATTCTAAATTTGGAAGTGTCGCGAAGTGTGAAATAGCTGCCCGCTACGCTGGGACATACAGGGTACTACAGAAAGTTTATCAAAATTTATGCCCAAATCACTGCGTCGATGGAGAAACTATTGAAGAAGGATGCTATATTCTGCTGGAACGATGACTACAAGAAAAGGCTGGATATATTGAAGGAAAAGATGGCCACTGCACCGATTCTTGTCTTCCCAAACTGGGACAAATAGTTTCATGTCCATTTTGATGCATCGTGTATAGCGTTGGGAGCGGTACTAACAGAGGATGGTGGAGAGTGCTTGGATCACCCTATTGTGTTCGAGAGTCGTAGATTGTCTAAAGCAGGAAAGGTCTATTCCACCACTAAATGCGAGGGACTGGCTATGGTGTATGCGCTCCAGAAGTATCAACACTACTTGTTGGGAGGTCACTTTAAGATGTATACAGATCATTCCACACTGAAGTACTTGGTCAATAAGCCTGTGTTAGGGGGCCACATATGCAGATGGATTCTATTGTTCCAAGAATATGACTTTTAAGTTGTTGTGAAACCTAGACGATTGAACGCGGGACCAGATCACCTGTCGCGCATTGAGACAGGAGAGGAACCTACTAGTCTAGAAGAAGGATTACCCGGCGCACAGCTCTTTGTTATGCACATAGCGGATGGACATTTTGAAGATATAATTCACTTTCACACAACTAGAACTGTGCCGAAAGGATACTCTATCCAATAGAAGAAGGAACTAGAGGTGCGCGCGACAGATTTCCTTGTCATTGCAGGGCACCGATATAAGATGGGGAATGATGAGATACTGGGAAGGTATGTACCTAAATTTGAATGAAGCAATATCCTCACAGACGATCATGGGGGCACTGTGGGAGGACATTATGCAGGAAGAGAAACCAGGAAGAATATTCTCTGCACAAGGTTATGGTGGTTGACCCTTCATTAGGATTCAAAAGCACATTGCAAGGCTTGTGATGTATGTCAAAAAATAGGTAAACCATCGCAGGGGGGCGAGATGCCTTTGAATCTGCAAATGATGTTGCATCCCTTTGAAAAGTGGGTGATCAACTTCGTAGGACCTATCAAACCTCAAGGAAAAATGGGCGCAAGATATATTATCACTGCGACAGAGTACCTGAATCGTTGGGCAGAAGCGTAGCCCGTAAAAGATTGCATGACCGTGACAGCTGTGAAATTTCTGTTTCAACATGTATTGACATGATTTAGATGTCTGAAGATCTTGATGAATGATCGTGGTACACATTTCCTGAACGAGACGATCAACGCACTAATAGAAGAATTTTAGGTGTATCATCATAAGAACACACCGTATCACCCGCAAGCTAACAGGATAGTAGAAACATTTAACAAAGTACTGGAGACTGTGCTAACCAAGGTATGTGTTTGGTCAATTTAGTGTGTCCTAAATTGCTATATAAATTGTCAATCTGGGAGTCGTAAGCTACTGAAGTGAAGTGCACTATATATGCAAGATAACCGATTTCTTACTTCTTTGTCATTTTTGATTTTTGGTTTTTTTTTGGGTTTATCTTTCGTTGATTCCCTAATGTGAGATGGCAATTCTAAAAGTCAAGTAGGGATATAAGTGTTCAAGGCAATGGTGACTTTTAAAATGATTTCCAAACTTCAAATTTTTCAAAAAGGTTTTCAAACTTGCAATGATGAAATCAATTACTAAGAGAAAATAAAAATGTACCTAAATTCTAATTAAACCAAACAGTGATCTAGTGACTATGAAACCCAGTATCTTTGCTGCTGTATAAAAAGAAAACTGAACTCAAAGCAATTCAAAAACTGTAAGCAAAGTAAACTAAATCATATTACATCAACTCATATTCTGACCCCTCACCATTCGACTCGCTCTGGCTATGGGAGGTAATCATAAACAAATTGAGTAATCTGATATCTAAATTGCATAAAATGAAACTAAGATCAAACTACGCATTCATACTTCAATCCCTCACCATTCAACTCGCTCTGGCTATAGGAGGTAACCGAAAATGACATGAGTAATCTAATCACTAACTTGCAGAAAAATAAACTAATATGAAACTACGCATTCATACTCCAATCCCTCACCATTCGACTCGCTCTGGCTATAGGAGGTAACTGAAAATGACATGAGTAGTCTAATATCTATCTGGCAGAAAAGTAAATGAACAGAACAAAACTGAAAGAAACAAACAGTGTTGGAAATAGAACTAAGAAAATAAATCAGTAGAAGGACAAGATAATTCCATCATGTCATTAGTCATTAAAAATCTATGTGCACTTGCCTGGGCTGTCTATTAGAACCTGAAAGAAAAACACTGATCAGTTAACAGTCATTAGAAAGCATAAAAGAAACTATGGACAACAATCAACATGAATACCATAAGCAGTGTAATATATACAAGCAAACGATTATGGCATCAGGAACGTAAAGGAAGAAAGCATGAAACTATACAGTAATTACAGAACCTTGGTGTACAGGGACCCTCTGCAGACTCGGCCAATTAGCAGTCAACCACAAATTGAACATAAGAACACTGTCTTGTCATGTATTAAAATGCAGTCATAACATAAGGATTAAGTCACGACACAGTGGGCTCATAAAATAGTCAAAATTACATACAAAAATCTAGCTAATATGCGTATGATAACGCGTTATTTAAAACTGAGGATGATGCAACTACTTCCTAAATCTGTGCTAATAAACAGACACGTGAATAACCACATCCGGAAATCTAGCGTGATGGTAGCCGTGACAATTAAATCCAAGGAGTGTGGCTCTTAGATTTGGTTCATGGCGCAGTCCACAGGTGTTAGCATGCCTCCTGAGATTGAGGAATTTGCCACGCAAGTCTTCACGTGGTGAAAAATAGAGTTCTACCAACGTAAAACTCTTAGGTTGACCACCGTTTTGACTGTCCTTGACCATGGCCTTTTGTGAGGGATTCGACTGAACCAAGGGGACACGTCCCATGTCCACATCATTTGCAGCTCACCAATGTGGCCGGATTCTCCAGTAGACACCTGTAACATAGACTTCAACAAAAAGGCTGCGGAAAGTTGAGTTGGCTGCGGAAAGTGACAAGATTCCACAGCTGACTGAGCAAAAATCTAGATCAAACAACAGTCATAAGAAATAGTTAGGAAACCATTTTATATGCTCTTTTTAAACTAATATGCAATGATTTGACAGCTTGGTGGTTCAGGTAATTGGAAAAAAAGGCTAAAAAGGTGTATAGGGAAAATGCAAGTTTGGGACTCAACATACCCCCACTGTGAAGGTGTTGCATGTCCTCATGCAACCAAAATTTTAGTCATCCCCCTTTAGTCCATATGTTCTGAAGCCTCTGCTAGTACATTGAGTCCTCTTCTCTTCTTTCTTGGTGCTACCACCATCTTGGGTTTCCTTATCAAACATCTGAATTTGAGATTGATTAATTCCCTGCTCAACTTTCTGCACTTTTTATTTATTTTCTTGTTCTTTTTCTGCCATAGTCCCAAATATAGCATAGTATTATCATGAATGATGTTGTCCACTTTGCTTTGCTCCTTTAATGCTTCATTTTCTTGTTTAATGTGCCTGTTTAGAACCTCCAATTCAAACACTTCTTGTTTCAAGGATTGGATTTGTGCATCTTGTGTTATGTGAGGCAGAGTGGTTGATGTGCTCGGGCCTGCAGCTATCTTCTCTAAGGATTCGAGGTAATCATACACCTCTTGCTGACTTGGATCTATTTCGGGTGTTTTCCTTGGGCTGACTTCAAAGTCTTGCTGAGGAGGAGGACTGTCTTCTAATTCTGGCTGAGAAGGACTTACATCAACATCTAGAGGACTAGTTTCAATATTTCACTGAGGATGAGGTGGATTGCGGCCAGCTGGAGGTTTCTCGAGTGTTTCCCCACCCAAGTCGATGAAGTGGGGTCCTTTTACTTATGTTTTCCCCCACTTTCCTCTAAGCTTGCTGCTTCTTCTTAAATACTGTGGGCTAGTACTCTCTTCTTCCATGCTCTGTTTTCCCTTTTCTTTCTTCTTGGTTGTAGCAGCTTGTTTTCGAAGATGCACTAGTCTCTCAGACAACACTTGATAGTCTTCCTCTACAGATGGTTTTGGTGATTGGTAGACATCTTTTATGTTCCTTTTTCCTTTCAATTTCCTCTGTTTTCTGTCCTTAGTTCTTTCCTCCTTCTTTTTTGACCAACTTCTTTAGTTTTGCTAGTAGGAGAGTCTTGGATTATGGCATTTTTTTCTTTTCTCCTACTCCTTCTTGGTGTCTTTGATGTACTGCTTTCAGGTGCCTTAGATGGCTCTTGAAAGTAATTTCTTATTAAAAAGTGTTCCCAGGTATCTTTGTTTTTCTTCAGTTGGTCTTCAATGAGAATCCTCACAAGTCCATGATGATATAAATGAGGTTCTATGTCTCCTATGTTCTTTTGGACTGTGGTACTCATCTTTTTCAAGCTTAGCAATAAGAAATAGGACAGATTAAGGGTTTGATTCTCTAAGAAGTTCATCAATAACCTAGTATGATACATGTACATTGCTCCAAATCGGCCTTCACAAGTGATAAACGTTTGAATGATTAACAGTAAGCTGGCCCACTCTTATTTTAATGCATGAACAGGAATTCCTTTTGTAAATAAAGTAACGTCCATACTTGGGTTACGTAATATAATTCTCCATGCTTGCTCATCCAAACTTTTGTTTTTAGACCAACGCTCACCTTCCTAGGGCAAGTCTGTGGCAGCTGTTATTGATGCTTCAGTGACCGTGAACTTCAGGTCTCCAATTTCCACCATCTGGCGTTGAAAGACCTTGCAAAGGCTTTTGTTACCTCCTTATTTTGGCCCTTAAATTTTTGAATGAAGCATAGCCATTTTGTCTTTTTCAGCAAATCTTTTACTTGAGGGTATCCTTCTAAGAACTTAGGCTCTTCTGGTTGTGCCCTTAATAATCGTCCCATCCTTTCCTCTATTTGAAATTCAACTGAAATGTAGCTGTGTGTGAGGGTTTAGCAGAGGTAAGATGGCTAGGTTGCAGGGTTTATGGAAAAAAAACAATGGCTGCAATTGGAAGATGGATAATAGGTAACGAGAGTGTTCAGGAACTGTAATCGGAAATAGAGGATGAGCAGCTGAGGTGAGTTCACAAAATGGAGTGGAGACGTATGTGAATGAGGTGGTAATGTAGTTGTGGCTTTAACAAAATGGCAGGGTAGTGAAGTGAAGTCGAAATTTTGAATTGAACGGCTGTGTATGAGATGTTACACGTTTATGAAATGGTTGCGAAAAATGCGGTGGAGAGGAGCCGTAATGAAATAGGTCACATCTCATGATTACAAATGGAGTGTGAAAGTGCAGTCAACTACAAGTTAAACCCGAAAATTAATCATGAGACTGTTTAGGGAATAAATGCATGGTTTATGGAATAATGTCGTGGAATGGTAATGGAGCTATCGTGATAATCATTGCATATAGTGGAGCTTTAAGGTTTAATAACTATGCAAAATTGTGCCTTTGATTGCTATTTGAAAGAAATTTTTACTCATACCTTGGAATCCTTGTCATTTGTTGTCCATTAGCCTTTAATCAACTGCTCCTTATTGATGTCTGTAGATGCTCCATGTCTTCATAGCATATGCTCAGTCATACCTGCATTTTCATGATTATTGCACTAACATCTTGACTGTAAATTTGAAAAATAGAGTGGTGGCTGCAGAAACTGCTTCTGGCTGCGGAAACTGATTCCAGCTGTGGAAACTGACACAACACCCACTTGGCTGAATAAAGATAGTTAGATAATAACTAACTGAATGGAAATGGCCATGAAAGAGACATTTATTGATGAAATGGAATGAAATGGATGAAATGGAGTGAGATGAAATGGAGTGGAGTGAAATGAAGATGAAATGGAGATGGAGTGGGATGGAAATGAAGTGAAGGGAAAATGGGAAAGAAGGAGAGATTTTTTTTTTTGGAAAATATAGAGTGTTAGGTGTCCCTAATTTGCACTCTACATTTTCTATATAAGACTGCCAATCAGTGATTGGTTTTCAAGCTTATTCAATTTTTATTTTATTTTTTTTTTTTTAACAGAAAGGATCAAAGGCTAGGCTGATGGGGAAGAAGGGTTCTTCTTCACGAGCCTTATTGCAGAATTCTCTTGAAACATTTTGACAAATTCCTATTTTGAGAGTGGCTTATGATAAATATTTAATTTGTGGCCATTCACAATAAGAGGAGTTTGAAATTCATCAATGGTCTTTATTCTTACCGCTCCATTGCTAAAGACTTTGTCAATCTCATATGGCCCAAGCCAATGGGTCTGAAAATTACCTTTGAAGTCTTTAAACTTGGAATCAAATAGTAATGCCCAATCTCCCTCTTGAAACTTTTTCTCTTTGATGAATATGTCATGCCACTTAGCTCTTTGATGTTGAACTAGATCAGTTCTTAGGATTGCTTCTTGTCTGATCTCATATATCTCATTCAGCTGCTCCATCATGTGCTTTTGGGCTTCTGATAGATCCATCCCCAACTGAACTGCCATCTTGAAAGTTTTGACTTGAAACTCAATGGGGAGCAAGACTTCTTTCTCATAAACAAGTTCATAGGGAGAATGTCCTGTTGTATTCCCCCATGTAGTTCTATAGGCCCATAAGGCTTCAGGAAGCCTTTCTGCCCAATCTCTTCTGTGTAGATGAACAATTTTGGTGATGATGCTTTCAATAACTTTGTTTGTAGACTCCACTTGGCCATTTGCTTGCGGATGATAAGGAGTAGATTTTCTGTGCTTGATTTTGTATTCTTCCATCAGCTTCTCCATCATGTTGGATGTAAATTGACTTCCCTAATCTGTCACAATTTCTCTTGGGACACCAAAGCGAGTAAAAATACCCTCATAAAGAAAACTTACAACTGAATTTTCAGTAGCAGAAAGTAATGCTTTGGCTTCTACCCATTTAGTGACATAATCAGTGCATACCAATATATACTTATTCTGTTTAGATAGTGGATTAATGGTTCCAATGAAATCTAAAGCCCATTTTTCAAAGGTTTCGATGAGTACCTGTGGTTGTAATGGCATTTCATTTGAAAGAGTCAGTTTCCCTACTCTTTGGGAGCTGTCACACCTTTTGACATATTTTTTTGTATCTTTGAAGAGAGAAGGCCAATAATATCCTAAAGAAAGGATTTTATAGGCCGTCCTTTTTTTCAGCAAAGTGTCCACCGCATGGTTCATCATGACATGCTTTGAGGATGTCAGGCATTTCATCTTCCCTAACACATCTTCTGATCACACAATCTGGCCCTGTTTTAAACAATTTGTTAGAAATCCATGAATATTTTGAACTCTCCTGAATAATTCTTCTTTTTTCACTAGGAAATAGATGTAGAGGTAGCTTCCCTGTAACCAAATAGTTAGCAATATCTGTATACCAAGGAGTCTTAGTAGTTACTACAAATAAATATTCATCTGGAAACTTATCCTCTACAGGAGAATCTTCGTTAGTATTTTGGATCCTAGACAAGAAATCAGCTACTGTATTTTGTTTCCCTGGTCTATCCAACACAGTAATATTGAATTTCTATAAAAGTAAGAGCCATCTTGTAACTCTGCCATTAGTAACAGGTTTGTTCATTAGATATCTAATCGGAGAATGATCAGTATGGATAAAAGTTTCATAGCCTGTTATATAATGTCTAAACTTATTGATTGCATGAACAACAACTAAGAACTCTTTTTCAGTCACAGTATAGTTCAACTCAGTGGGAGTCAAATTTTTACTGGTATAGTAAATGGCATAAGGAACTAAATCCTTTTGACCCAACACAGCTCCTAGAGTTGTATCTAAAGCATATGTAGAAATATGGAAAGGAAGTTTCCAATTTGGCCCTCTCAAAATGGGTGCTTCAGATATTCTTGTTTTCAAAGTTTCAAATGTTGATTGACAATCAGGATCCCATTTGAATTCACAGTCTTTTGTAAGCAATTTGAAGAGTGGAGATGCTATTTTGGTGAAGTTTTCTATAAATCTTCTATAGTACCCAGTAAATCCTAGAAAACTTCTAACATCTTTTTGACAATTTGGAATAGGCAACTTGGAGATGACTTCAACTTTTGATCTATCAACTTTAATCCCATCCCCTGAAATGTGATGTCCCAAAACAATACCTTCAGTAAACATCATAAAGCATTTTTCATGACTCAACGAAAGGTTTATTTCTTTAAATCATATAAGGACTTTTTCCAAATTCTCTAATGCCTCTTCAAATGAATAACCATAAACTGTAAAATCATCCATATAGACCTCTACACAATCATGGATTAGATCAGAAAAGATTCCTAGTACTGCCCTTTGAAATGTTGCAGGTGCATTACATAATCCAAAAGGAAGCACTCGGTAAGCAAAATTTCCCCATGGAAAGGTAAATGTGGTCTCATCTTGATCTTTAGGTGCTACCTGAATTTGATTATAGCCACTAAAACCATCCAAAAATGAAAAGTACTTTTTGCCTGCTAGAGTATCTAATACCTGATCGATAAAGGGTAAAGGAAAGTGATCCTTCAAAGTTGCTTTATTCAATTCCCTGTAATCAGTGCATACCCTCTATTTACCATTCTTTTTAGGTACTATAACCAAAGGAGAAACCCATTGGCTATCTGAAATTGGATAAATGAAGTTTACATTGAGTAGTTTTTGGAGCTCTTCTTTCACTATCTCCCTAAAGTTTGGATTCATCCTTCTCTGACGTTGTCTGATTGGTCTACTGTTTTCCTCGATGTAGATGTGATGAATGCAAGTCTTAGGGTCAATACCTTTCATATCAGTATACTCCCATGCAAATGCAGCAAAATGTTTTTGCAAGATTTTGGTTAGCTCTTCCTGTTGTGATTTTTCCAAGTTTTTGTTGATATTCAGTGTTTTACTTGGAAAAATCTCAATGGCGGAACTACCAAATTCTTCTATAGAGTAAAGAGACATTTGTCTAGATGATAGATACTCAATGTCAGAATCTAACTGAAATTGTGTGTGGTCATATTCTGAATATGTTTCAAAGTTTTCTAATGTGTTCAGTCTCTGACTATCTTCACTGATCTCAGAAATAGTAAAGGTTGTATAGTATCCTCATCATCGACCCATTCATTATCTCCTACTTCTGTAATTTATTTTACTGGAGGATACAGATTGAATTTCTTTGTAGAATTACCATCAGAAATATACATATCCCCAGATATACAACTAATAAAAGCATCAGCTGTGGCTAGCCAAGTGTTATAGACATTTTTGGGCACTGCAACCCCAAGCATAAAATGTCCATAAACCAAGGGCTCCTAAGTCCCTAAAAGTATTGTTCCAACCCTTAAAGGAACAAGGTCAACTGATTACAGCTTCTCCTAGAAGTTCTCCATGAAAAATTACTCAGAATTGGTCAAAACTAGACCATTTTCACTTGCTCCATAGGCAAAGTGCCTTGCATCTCATCCAAATACACTTAGTGGGTGCGTTGCATTTCAAAAATCCCTTCTATGGGGTGCGATGGGCAAGAAGATACAAATGGCAGTGTCAATCCGCGAGGTGGAGAAGCATGGAATCTTCCAGAAACTTCTCCTGTGACACTTGCCTCTCCAAATTCGACCAAGGATGAGTAAGAGACCATCAATCTCCAAGTGGAAGCAAGAACTATCAGAGGGAGGACACTAATCAAATCACAAGCTGACTCATCTCCCTTACAGACATCTATATATGGATCCCTCATCCCAGAGATCTAGGGGCTGGAATTTTGCATCTTGTAAGGAATTGTTGTTGGTTTCTTGAGGCAACATCATAGTGTTGGGTGATCTAAGCTTTGCATGAGGTGAAGAAGGGCTTACTTGCTGAGAGGATGATGCTGGGTCAAAACAACTGGTTGTAACTGTCTTGGCTCTTTCTTGATTATCAATAAAGCTATTCAAGTTTTCCTCCATACTCTTGTGTAATTCATGTTTTGTGAATTTGTATGGTCAATTTACTTCTGATCCTAGATTGTTTATGAGAATAGATCCGTGTTCTCGTATAGTGTTATGCTGCTTTGATTCTACAGGTACTCTGTGAAGCTGGGTATACAAGAAAGCAAGTAGCAAAGGACTATCAGAAGAGAGAGGAATCGAGCAAGGAACCAAGCGCAAGACAGAGGTTGGTCTCCTTTATTCTTCTCTCATCTATCTTTCATAAAGGAAAACGAAAGTAGTTTTACTTTGTTTGTTTCTAAGGTAGCTACCCGCCTTAGTGGGATTAGCAGTTCTACATAGACACTTTTCCTTGTAACAAAATGGCGACTCCACTGGGGAGCGACTAGGTTGTTTGTTTATCTACATTTGTTTACTTTATAAACTTACAGACGGAGCCTGAAGTTGAGCCAGGTAGCTTTCGAACTGCATTTTCTATGTAAATGAAAAGTAGATAAATGCCGCTTTAGTCAATCTCTGGGTTTTGTTTATGAATTAAACAACTGATTTACAAACTCTCTAATTTCCCTTGTGGTGGCTCTAGTAACCTCCTTAGATCTACCCCTATTGTTGATTTACTGATTACCACTTGCTCGGCCAAAATCCCTGAACTGAACTGCAAACTGTGACCCGGAATCCAAGCAAAGTCTTGTCCCTGGCCCAACGCACTCTCTGTTATGTTAATCTCACTTTCAATGCACTTCCCAAGTGTAGTAGGTGCGCTGCATTTCAAATTCACTGTGTTACAGGTGTGCTGATCAGACTAGGCATTGTTCCTAAATTTTGGTTTCTATTCACTCTTTTCAGATCTATTCAAGAGTTTTGCTACCTATAGTCAGTACACCTTTGTTTGAAACCCATTTCCTTGCTGTTATTTTGCCTCCATTGTGCAAAGAAGTGTAAATGTTTTTGTTTATTTGTTGAGTCATTTTCAGTTCTCCTTTGCAAAAAAGTAACATAATTGTACTGTCGTTTCTTGATTTGAAAGTGTCGCAAGTGTCGTTTTCAGTCATAGAAGAGAGTCTGATCGTTCTTGATAGTCGATTACCCTGTTACTATTGTATTTGATCTGAATTAGTAGTTTTTCTAGTGTCGAAAGCAAGTTTTCATTTCCAAATCGCAAAGTGTCGTCATTGTCTTCATTTTGATTTTGAAAAGAAACTTGTTAGTAATTGTCGCTTTGAAAAGTAATTTAGATTTGCGCATTAGCTTTCTTTTTATCATTCACATATTAAGAAGGCTGAAAACAAATACATGCATGTGCATTTGCATTTAGACTGTTTGATTAGTTTGATTTAGGATAGTGCATATAGTGTGTGCACTTTGCTCTTTGTTGAAAGAATTTTGTCTTTCTTTCCTTAGTAGCTAGGATTTTCATTACACAAAGAAGATAAAAGACTGTTTATCATCTTAGATTGCATTTTAGGAATTGTACATCTACATCACGCGGTGAACCTGAAAGGCAAATTTCTTAAGCAAGATCAACTATAAAATAAATTTAATGAATCTAACAACGCTTTGGAACTTAACGCACAACATCTAGAAGTATAGGTTAGAGACGTATTCCAGCGTCGTAAAGCCTGGTAACTGTTGTTCTCACTGTTGGTTGGGTGGTTCCTCCACTTTGAGACGATAAGTGCCAGTACGGACTTGTGCTCCCACGTACTATCGAGTATATTTTGGGAGACCACAATAGGCTTAATCCTTTATCCATAGGAAGCCGTGTCTGCCGCCCTATCGATCGCAATGCACTGAACATAGAATTCGAGAAGATTGACTGCCGTACCGTAAAAAGTATTCTGCTGTTTTGCGATTGGTTTGGTAATCCCTCTGCCTAGATTTCTAGAGTAGTCCCTTTCGTTCCTTTTTAGACTCCTTAACGGAAAAGGTCCATCTGAGAACTTGTCACTTCAGGCTCATTAAAAATCGAAGGCGACTAGAGTCATCTTTTGTTTTTTCTCGACTCTTTAAAATTGAAAAAACAAGTTGTGTCAAAGCGTCTAAAATTTATTTTAAACGGAATAATCACCACCTTTCCTACGTTGGTCTTAGGTTGAGAGAATGGAGTCCACCAACCAAGGAGTTCCCCTTGGAGGAAATCCTAGTCCCTTCTCCTCTTGGGGAGATGTTGGTGCACCCCACATGGCCACATTGTCACTTCCAGGATTGACGATTGGTTTGCCCGTATGGCTTTTCTCAACCTCCGTTGTTCAGAACATCGCAATTCGTGAACATTCGAGTCAGCAACTAGACAATTCCAGAGTTACCCCCCAACCCTCTACTTCATCTAATTCTTCCTCTCCTCCTTCCTCTTCGCTTGATGAGGTTGATAAAGCCAAAAATAAAGTATCAGAGAAGAAGAAGGAAAAGAAGAAGAAAGAGAAGAAGAAGAAGGAGCCAAAGGCGAAAAGGGGCAACCAAGTGTCGTCTAGTGAAAATCCACACACTGCACCGACTAGGCCTAAATCGCCATGTGTCATTTGCAAAGGAGACCACTATCATAGAGATTGTCATTGCATCCCTCAGATCTTAAGGGACTAGTCTCCTCGTTTGCACATCCCGGTGTCGTCAACCTCTGATGATCATGTTGAAAGCACACCGTCGACTAGTGAAAGTGAAGCCCCTGGACAAAAAGGAAAGTGCGAATTTCCTTGTAAACTGTGTGAAGGCGATCACGCCCTCCACCATTGTCCCTTCTTAGATGAGGCTAAAAGATTTTTGGACGATCGTCCGGTTTCACCGTTACGACTTCCTCCTGGATATAAGAAACTCTTGCCAAGTCCGTCACTAGTTGAAAATCCGGTTGTCCCGCTCAGGTGGTCGGCCGAAGCGTCTATCATTGAAGATAAACCATCTGAACCCATACCAGACGAAAGTCAAAAGGTCGAGGTGGCAGTTGACCCAGTCTTGCCTTCAGAGGTTCCATCTTCAGATGATACAGTCACCGAAGAGAACAAGGATGACACCGTCCAAATTCTTTTCATAAACACAGACTCCGATGAACATGGGGGCAATTTACCCATTCCTTTACCGCAGGAAGGAAGTTCGTCAGAGTCGTACCCGGCCGTCTATTCGGTCCCACCTCCAAGCAACCTAGTTGTTTCCTTTGACTGGAATCAGCTAGGCAGACCCCGTTTACCGGATAGTGTACCATTCTGAATCATTGCTCAAGTATATAGAATGGTTATGGCCGATACCATCATAGATGAAGGGGCTTCTGTGAGTATCCTTTCCTCGACTGCTTGGAAAGTGCTCGGTTCACCATCGCTTTTGCCTGAGATGAGAAATCTAACAGGTTTTGACAAAGGAACCAGTCGACTGTTAGGGATCCTTCCCAATGTGCCCATAAAATTGGGAGGGAAAACCATTCACATGAACGTAATGGTAGTCCAAGGAAGCCTGGATTATAATCTACTCCTTGGACGAGACTATATTTATTGCATGGGAGCCATTGTCTCATCACTCTTTAGAGGAATGTGTTTTTCGCACAAAGGAAGAGTGGTCAAGCTCGTAGACCAACTTTCATTCCCCGGTTCACGCATAGCAAATAGTCATATACCATCCCTGAATGGTCTTTTCACCCAAGGAATGTCTCATCAATCCCCAGTCTGTCCACCTGTTGAGCATGAGTAATTTGGGGGACATGACTGAAACCCAGGGGGCATGCACCCTGGTCTGCTTCGGCAGGAAAACTTCAGGTATAACATAGGTTTCTGTGAAAGATATATGACTAGTCTGACACTCCCGTCCATAATTGGAAAGGGGGGTTGGACGGGAACAAGATTCCCTCATCAAAGTTATGTGAGTGGAGGCGTCTGCACCATTCACCTTTGTCTATTTCGGTAGACATCGGCGAAGAAGTGTTTTGTTTATGGTACAAATAGAACAATCTTTGGTAACCTAAAAGAGGTAGGCCTTTTGGCAAAACAAATGTTTTGTCTGCGAAATTGCGAGGTAACCTTGAAACTCTATGTCTCTATACCTGGGGGCATGTAAACCTTTTAGAATGCAAGCGAAGAGAGACCATTTATTTTTTAAATTTGTAGGTCCTCTAACCCTTTAAACTCGTAGGATTGGTCATTTCCTAACTTGCATAAAGAAAGGATGTGGGGCAAAGCTTTGAAATAATGTCGTTTTTATATATGAGACATTCTTATTATACGACTGGAGTAATCGAGCAGTTTTAACGCGGACTTCATGCTCATTAAAAAATAAACGTAAGCAATGAGCAAATGTTTCCCCCAATGTTTAAGCTCATTAAAAAATGAACCAATTTCCGGTAAATAACCATCGCGAATGTAGTACTTCAGCCTTTAAAGCCTTGGTCGTGTTCTCATCATCAACTCCACTATGTATTGGCCGATCATTCACCTCCATTTGATTGTTTACCCCTTTTGAGGAACAACTACGAAGAGTGATCCTGTTAGCCATCCTTGTAACACTGTTGTGATTGGGAAATTCCAAACCTTACCTGGAATCAGCTGCTACCCAAATTTATCACTCGTTCCTCAAAGACGAGTCTCCTTTAAGCTCTTTTCAACTGACTCGTAAAATATGAAAAGATTGCCGAGCCATTGGCCTCTCCAGCTCGTTAAAGGGGCCGGAAGTGCTATCCCTCCTTTAGATTTTAATCTTTTTGGACTTGAGGGATTATTACACAAAAGGATTGAGCGCTTGTTTTGTTCGGCTTGTTAAAAGTATCGAAAATTCATCCCTTTTGTATTGTTTCATAATTTTTCGTACCTAAGGGATTAGATGACGAAAAAGGATTTCTGGAGTTTCCTTTACGTCCCTTTTCAGACTCTCTAAAATGGAAAAGGACCGAGTTATCTTTGTCGTTAAACTCGTTAAAACCTAATAGCGACAAACTTGTCCATAGCAGATACGAATGAGTTTCACTATCGCTAGCCTCGTTAAAACATAGCGATGGGTTTGCCCGAAGGGAAAATTATAGAACAAGCATATGTTATCCTCCTCAAGCTTGACAAAAATAAAGAGGTACTGGTCAGCAATGACTGGGGAAAAATTGGGAAGAAAACTTGAAGAAACTTTGTTGGTAGCAAGTCGCTCTTGAACATGACACTTTCACTTCGCATCCAAGTCGGGTTGGGTTGTTTCATTCACTGGTCACATCACCATGGTCACATCACACCATCCACATTTGGGGTTAATGCTACCAATCCATCATGTCAGTGTCGCCGGTATGTTCAAGAGAAGTCACTCAGAGAATTCACCTGTGTCTCACCCACTGCAATACATTTACGCTCCATTCTTTCATGACCGCCACCCTGAACCTTATATCACCAGACCATTTTCACCTCCATTAAAATCATTTGCTTCGTTCCATGTCATTGATGTGGGATTCATTAAGGCCCTCCTATGATGGATCGCTTCTTGTCGACATCAGCTCATTATCCAAGAAGTCGATCTAGGGACACCCCTTTCAGTACTTTGAAGCTTGCATGCCTCAATGGCAAGTTTCTCACTTCCGGCGATAGGTTTACATCAATGGCCTTCGTCCGAAAGATTTTGCGTGGTGTTCAACGCCAAGTCCTTTATTCACACCACGTAAATTGTACTGCGGTACCTTGAGGGTCATTATCATTATCTGTGATTCCTCTCGCACCTGTTAACAACTTACATCATTGGCTGGTAATCAGGCGATGTCTTTCCATGTTCGACTTCAAAACATCTCTCACATGGATCGACTTGTACTTTGAGAGAAGATCGAACGAGATTGAAGACCCCGGATCTAGTTTCACCCATCCGGGCTGCGATATATATTCAGGGAAATAAAGGCATCGAATGTACATCGTTGCTGCACAGATAATCATCCAATCAAAGGGATGATGGCTCTACCAGAATCATCAGTCTACACTCAGACGATTGTTTGTCCTATGTACATGAGAATGAATTTATAAAGCCGAGCATGGGAATGCTCGCCTCAGCTAGATCATGAAAATATTATGAAGATAATGTATTGTATTGTATCTTATTACAGGTCTCCTTCCAGCTTGAAAGAACTTCAGGTCCTCATGATAAAGCATTTCACTCGACATCAAAAAAGATTAACGACCTCTTGCTTTAGGGGGCAACTGTTATAGACATTTTTGGGCACTGCAACCCCAAGTATAAAATGTCCATAAACCAAGGGCTCCTAAGTCCCTAAAAGTATTGTTCCAACCCTTAAAGGAACAAGGTCAACTGATTACAGCTTCTCCCAGAAGTTCTCCATGAAAAACTACTCAGAATTGGTCAAAACTGGATCATTTCACCTGCTCCATAGGCAAAGTGCGTTTCATATCAGCTAAATACACTCAGTGGGTGCATTGCATTTCAAAAATCCCTTCTATGGGGTGCGATGGGCAAGAAGAGACAAATGGCAGTGTCAATCCGCGAGGTGGAGAAGCATGGAATCTTCCAGAAACTTCTCCTGTGACACTTGCCTCTCCAAATTCGACCAAGGATGAGTAAGAGATCATCAATCTCCAAGTGGGAGCAAGAACTATCAGAGGGAAGACACTAATCAAATCACAAGCTGACTCATCTCCCTTACAGACATCTATATATGGATCCCTCATCCGCGAGATCCAGGGGCTAGAATTTTGCATCTTGTAAGGAATTGATGTTGGTTTCTTAAGGCAACATCATACTATTGGGTGATCTAAGCGTTGCATGAGGTGAAGAAGGGCTTACCTGCTGAGAGGATGATGCTGGGTCAGAACAACTGGTTGTAACTGTCTTGGCTCTTTCTTGATTATCAATATAGCTATTCAAGTTTTCCTCCATACTCTTGTGTAATTCATGTTTTGTGAATTTTTATGGTCAATTTACTTCTGATCCTAGATTGTTTATGATAATAGATCCATGTTCTCATATAGTTTTATGCTGCTTTGATTCTACAGGTACTCTGTGAAGCTGGGTATACAAGAAAGCAAGTAGCAAAGGACTATCAGAAGAGAGAGGAATCGAGCAAGGAACCAAGCGCAAGATAGAGGTTGGTCTCCTTTATTCTTCTCTCATATATCTTTCATAAAGGAAAACGAAAGTAGTTTTACTTTGTTTGTTTCTAAGGTAGCATTAGCAGTTCTGCATAGACACTTTTCCCTGTAACACCAAGGTCTTCCTAAGATGAGTGGGTTCCCTCCTAGATTACTCTTGGGAGTTAAAATCATGAAATCTATTGCATATTCCCAAGAATATAAGGAAATCGAAATGTCTTCTAATACACCATCTAGTTTGATAATTGATCGATCTGCAAGTTGCAGTAGAGTAGGTGTAAAAAGAAGATTAGGAAGTTTTAGCTGTTCCATAGTCTGTCTACTCATAAAGTTGATAACAGCCACTAAATCAATCAAAGTATTTGAAATTTTTACCCCATTGATATGTGTTTTGACAATTGGACTACCGGGATCTACATACTTCTGCATGGTAATTTTTCCCATCATGATATTTGCAATCTTTCCTACCAGGTGGATTCTTCTTGTATCTCTTGGTTTCCTTCCTGGTCTTTTGAACTCAACTCCTTTATTGTTTTTTCTAGAATAGGAATCTCTCTAATGGCTTGTAGCAAGGGTATCTTGTTACAGACATTCTTTAATTCATCTAGGAAATCATAGTCAGGCAACAAGATTTGTTTTTCCACTCCTTTATCAATTTGTAATCTTTTAGGAAAAGGAGGTGTGGATGAATATGCAGGTTGCTCAACTATAGGAGTTATAGGGGTTGAGTCTTTTTCTTTTTCTTTTTGAGTGCTTGGGTTTTGAAGAGATGCTTCAGAACCTTTATTGGCTTCAAGAGAATCTTCCTCAGGAATGCTTTGCTTTTGAGCATCTATAGAAGGCTTGTCTAAAACTCTACCAGATCTAAGTTGTACATCATTGAGAGGAACAATCATATAGGTAGGAAATTGTTGTCCTTCTACCATGTAAGCATTTTGAGGGTTTTTATTATTGGGATTTGGCAATGGCGGGGAAGGTAGTTGATTTGTCTTTTGTTGGAATGGAAGCAAGAGTTGGGAATTTGGATTCTGTTGAGAAGGCTGTTGTTTTTGTGGAAATGGCAATGAAAGTTGTGGATTTTCATTTGGAAGTTGTGGAGCTTGTTGGTTCTGAAAAGATGGAGGATATTGATAAAATTGAGCAAATCTCTCATAAGGATTTTGCATACCTTGTACCC
The DNA here is from genome assembly GCA_031772625.1 of Pinus tabuliformis. NCBI lineage: Eukaryota > Viridiplantae > Streptophyta > Pinopsida > Pinales > Pinaceae > Pinus > Pinus tabuliformis. Next base: position 111,871,595 of record CM062820.1, on the reverse strand, counting down.
ATGATTGAAATGGATTTTGAGGTTGGGACCAAGGTTGTTGCCAAGGATTCCAATTTGGTGGGGGTTGAAAGTTCGTGGGATTGTTAAACCCTTGATTTTGTTGCCCCTGCCAAGGTCTCCTTGAAACAAAATAGAGAGACTCAATTGAATTTGGGTCTTCTTGAAAGACAGCTTTGAGCCCAGGAATTGAAGGACAATCCTTGGTCTCATGGTTCTCTGAACAAATCACACATGTTTCTACAAATTTTGCATCCAAGGGACATTCCCTTAGAGCATGTTTCTTTCTACATTTTGGACAAAGATGGCCAAAGCTTCAGCTTCTGCTTTCTGCTTGTTTTGTATCTTAAGGGTGTCTAGTTGCTCACTAAGGCTCCCTAAAATTTCAGTTTTGAACTCATCAAGCATGTTGCCTATCTCAGCCCTGCTTACTGATCCAGTTGCAGATTTGTTTGCTCTTATGAGAGAAGGATCTCTAGGCCCTTTTCCAGTTTTAGATTTTCCCCTTGAGAGATGGATACATAGCTCTGCTATATCATGAAGTGGAAGTTGAGATATATCTCCTTTTCCCATCATGTTCAAAATATCTATCCATTCATCTCTAATGGCTTTAAATAGAAGGGCTTTCAAGGTTTCCTCATCTATGTTATTCATTTTTTCTCTTTTCAGGTTGTATTGAAATCTTTCAAGTAAATCCTCCAAGTTTTCATCTTCTTTTTGCACCATTTTGAATACCTCATCCTTATGATTAGTGGGCATACAATAGTCCAGGTATCTATCCAAAAATGTTTGTTTCATATCATTTCAAGTCCTAATAGATTGAGTGACTAATCCCATGAACCATTTTAGAGCAGCTCCCTTCAATGTTGAAGGAAACAATTTGAGTTTTTGAGAGTCTTCCATATAATCATAAGTTCGGCACATGACTTCAAACTCAAATAGAAATGTTTCAGGATCCTCACTTCGCAACCCATAAAAGTTTGGGAGGATAGATGGTGAGATGTTTTTCATTGTTTTCCGGGATCACTCATCAATTATAGGAAATCCAAATGAGTTATCTCCATCCCTATTTCCCCCATTGTTACCTCTACCTCCTCCATTGTTTCCTCCTCCTCTACCTCTACCTCTACCTCCTCCAAATCCGTTTACTACTTCCTCTGTCATGATAGTTTCCTCAGATATTTTAGAGTCCTCTGGTTCTTCTACTAATGGTGAACGAGGAGGAATTTCTCCCTCTTCTTCTTCAAGTGATTCTACTTCCTCAATTACAATGTGTTTTCTTGTATAAGTAAAGAAATGGTCTTTTCCTAACTCAGATTTGGTGGATAGTGTGGGAGAGTCTCCTAATTCAGCTACTGCCTCTTGAATTCCAGGAATTCTAAGGCTAGGAGTGTGAGTTGGAGATGATGGAGGTGTATCTTATCTATACCTTGAAGTAGATGGAGTTGTAAAAATCAAACTTTTGGCCCTGGCTATAAACGTTCCCCTAGAATCTCTTGCTCTATGCATGCTATTTTTTTATTTTTCTTCAAGTCGGGCTAATAATTCTCTTTCTAATTTTCTAGATCACTCTAGGTGCAAGAAGAGATCATACTCGAGAAATTATTGAACCAATAACTCTCTTTTCTGATCCTCCAGGTCACACTAGGTGCAAGAGGAGAGCATACTTTGAGAAGTTATCAATTTTTACCTTCCTTGAAATTTTCTTGTTTTTTTTTTTAAGAAATTGGCTACCTAGTTTCACTTCCTCGGCAACAGCGCCAAAATGTTTGGTCAATTTAGTGTGCCATAAATTGCTATATAAATTTTCAATCCAGGAGTCGTAAACTACTGAAGTGAAGTGCACTATATATGGAAGATAACCGATTTCTTACTTCTTTGTCGTTTTTGATTTTTGGTTTGTTTTTGGGTTTATCTTTCGTTGATTCCCTAATGTGAGATGGCAATTCTAAAAATCAAGTAGGGATATAAGTGTTCAAGGCAATGGTGACTTTTAAAATGATTTCCAAACTTCAAAGTTTTCAAAAAGGTTTTCAAACTTGCAATGATGAAATCAATTAGTAAGAGAAAATAAAAAATGTACCTAAATTCTAATTAAACCAAACAGTGAGCTAGTTACTATGAAACCCAGTATCCTTGTTGCTGTATAAAAAGAAAACTGAACTCAAAGCAATTCAAAAACTGTAAGCAAAGTAAACTAAATAATATTACATCAACTCATATTCTGACCCCTCACCATTCGACTCGCTCTGGCTATGGGAGGTAATCATAAACAAATTGAGTAATCTGATATCTAAATTGCATAAAATGAAACTAAGATCAAACTACGCATTCATACTTCAATCCCTCACCATTCGACTCGCTCTGGCTATAGGAGGTAACCGAAAATGACATGAGTAATCTAATCACTAACTTGCAGAAAAATAAACTAATATCAAACTACGCATTCATACTCCAATCCCTCACCATTCGACTCGCTCTGGCTATAGGAGGTAACTAAAAATGACATGAGTAGTCTAATATCTATCTGGCAGAAAAGTAAATGAACAAAACAAAACTAAAAGAAATAAACAATGCTGGAATTAGAACTAAGAAAATAAATCAGCAGAAGGACAAGATAATTCCATCATGTCATTAGTCATTAAAAAGCTATGTGCACTTGCTCGGGCTGTCTATTAAAACCTGAAAGAAAAACACTGATCAGTTAACAGTCATTAGAAAGCATAAAAGAAACTATGGACAACAATCAACATGAATACCATAAGCAGTGTAATATATACAAGCAAACGATTATGGCATCAAGAACGTAAAGGAAGAAAGCATGAAACTATACAGTAATTACAAAACCTTGGTGTACAGGGGCCCTCTGCAACCTCGGCCAATCAGCAATCAACCACAAATTGAACTTAAGAACACTGTCTTCTCATGTATTAAAATGCAGTCATAACATAAGGATTAAGTCACGGCACAGTGGGCTCGTAAAACAGTAAAAATTACATACAAAAAGCTAGCTAATATGCGTATGATAACACATTATTTATAACTAAGGATGATACAACTACTTCATAAAATCTGCGCTGATAAACAGACACGTGAATAACCACGTCCGGAAATCTAGCGTGATGGTAGCCATGACAATTAAATCCAAGGAGGGTGGCTGTTAGATTTGGTTCATGGAGCAGTCCATAGGTGTTAGCACGCATCCTGAGATTGAGGAATTTTCCACGCAAGTCTTCACGTGGTGAAAAATAGAGTTCTGCCACCGTAAAACTCTTAGGTTGACCATCGCTTTGACTGTCCTTGACCATGGTCTTTTGTGAGGGATTCGGCTGAACCAAAGGGACACTTTCCATGTCCACATCATTTGTAGCTCGCCCATGTGGCTGGATTCTCCAGTAGACACATGTAACATAGACTTCAACAAAAAGGCTGCGGAAAGTTGAGCTGGCTATGGAAAGTGACAAGATTCCGTAGCTGACTGAGCAAAAATCTAGATCAAACAGCAGTCACAAGACATAGTTACGAAACCATTTTATATGCTCTTTTTAAACTAATATGTAATGATTTGACAGCTTGGTGGTTCAGGTAACTGGAAAAAACGTCTAAAAAGGTGTATAGGGAATATGCAAGTTTGGGACTCAATAGTATGCTATGCACAACGAAGTGATTGGGACCTGTGCGTACCTGCAATATTATGGGCTTATAGGAGGACATGCAAGAAACTTACGGGATAGACACCTTTCCGGCTGGTCTATGGAGTGGAAGTTGTACTGCCGATGGAATACATCATCCCTAGTCTGCGCATAACAGTGCTCACAAGTATGACGGACTGCGGAGCCCTAGAGGAAAGGCTTGCGTAGCTGGAGGAACTCGAGGAAGAATGATTTTTGGCTGGCTTTCACCAACAGGTACAAAAGCAACACGAAAAGGCCTGAGGCGATCGACATATTAAGTTGTGCACCTTCAAGGTGAACAATTTGGTGTTACTGTATGATAGTAAGTTTGATAAATTCCTGGAAAAACTCAGAATGCATTGGCTGGGACTGTTTGTTATTAAGGAGGTCACAGACGGAGGTGCGGTGCAGTTGGTAAAGTTAAATGGAGAACCTTTCCCAGGAAAAGTGAATGGCAGTCAGTTGAAGCCATACACGAGTGGCCCGACTATCTAACTAGCTGACAGAAACATAGTCTTAGCACTCCAGGCAGCAAAAAGGAGGCACAGGACTATAAATAGGTTGAGGGAAGTATTTCAACTACAACACTCTTTGAATAGTGTGTCTAGGAAGTACAGTAGGTAGCTGCTTAATGTGTTGTCGATCTTGCAGCAGTATAGGTAGAGTTGGGTGGTCTTCACGCAAAGATCTCTACATCAACAGAGTGACTTGAGGGCAAGTCACAATGTTTGTGTTGGGGGCCTGTTGGGTGCAGGATCCCCCAAGGGAATTTTTGGGTCTTAAAGCCCAGATTTTGGTCAAAAGATGTAAATCCGATGTAAAGAATCCGCATTCTGTGGGCATGAAGTTTGTACATGAGCCATAGGGTTGTTCGACCTTAATTTTGTAATGTAATGTTGGCTTTAGAGATCTACCCATGGTCCGCGGACCATGGGATTGTATAAATAGAGCGAGGCTCTAAGTTGTAAAAGAAGTAGAGAATGAAGGATGAAGAACTGAGTCTTGTCTAAAGTGTAGAGTCGAGTCTTTGGGTCGTAGAGTAGGAGAAGGCTCTGCAACTGAGTGCACAAAGGCCTAGCAATCCGCAGCTGAATGCACAAACCCCTGCCACTGAGTGTGCAAGGTGAGTCAAGTCTGTAACCATTTAAGCATTAATAAATAAAAGTTTCGCATTAATTTTGTGTATCTATTTCCTATTTTTATGCTTTGAGTATATTGGGTATGAATTGCATTTTCATTTTTTATATGATGCGCAAACGTATATGGTTGTGTTGATTAAGTAAATGTGAGATAAGTATCTGTTTACGCAAAGATAACTAACAATTGCAAGAAGATAAGCAAGGTTTGTAGTGTAGCTTGGGGAAATAGCTTACATTGATGCCATAAGTAGCACGAAAGCACCTCAGGCCCTGGTGAGGGCTGCGCGAAGGCAGTTACAACAGATTGCGAAGGTATCACAAGTTAGGATAGCGCGCGAAGTGGCTTATGCGAAGGTATTCATGGTTGGACTAAATCGGCCCCTCAGACATCTCGAGGGTGCAGAAACTTGGTTCTGGCATCCCCCCATACTGCTTCGGGTGAGACTTCAGTTCACACTCCGCGGGCTGATGCCAAAAGGGCCAGTAGTGTAGGGATTTTTTTTCCTAATTAACTTTGAACCTAGGTCAGGCCCCTCGAGCCAACATAAGAATTATGTCCAAAATTGTGACAATAGTAAGATTTAGTGACATAAAAAAGTGAAGAAAATGGATTAATGTTCTAGGTTATTTTATTTATTTCATTTACAGATCTATTGCTCACTTCACTTCCTCTTATACTTATTTTTTCATTCCTTTTGACATATGATCTACAGTTTATAGCTTTGTGGCCAATTTATTTTGCATAAATAACAATATCCATAGAAAATATTTTCATACCTGGGAATGGATGGTACTTGTGAATAAGATCTCCTTGGCATCTCATGATTTTGTCTTTTAAAGAAGTAAGGTTTATGGTAACTCATTTCTTATTTGTTCAATCTTCTTGTTTGTTGTGGTTGAATAGGATTAGTGGTTTTCTACTACTAAGGTGCATTGTTGCCTTGTTATTGTTGAGGTGTGTTGTTGACATCCTTATTCTTTGGTTATTGTTGGTTGTGATTGTCTCCTATGACAACTTTGACAAAGTTGATGGTATTTTTATCTTCTATATTATTCTCATTGGTTTCATCTTCATAGCCAAAAATAACTTTCATAACCAAAGATCTATGAGAACTCAATATCATTTCCAACTTTTTAGACCCATTTATGTATTTATGGTTCATGTTCAATTTAGTTTGTGCCTTCTCTAACTTCTTTCTTAGGGTAACTACTTCTTTATCTAGATTCTCACACTCTTTTATTTTTTCTTTTAATTGTTATAGCATAATGTCTTCAACCATTTTTTCCTCTTATAATTCAAATATTAACTACATATTCTCTTTAGACATAGGCTTTTCTTTAACATATTTTAACAAAATTTCTTTTGTTTCTTATTCTTCTGCTTGAATCTGTCAGTTTCTTCAAGTGCACTAATTAGCTCCCCCTCAGCACATACTTCACCTTCTTATTCTTCTTCAAAATCATTATTCTCTTCAGACTCGTTTTCTACGGCCATAAGCATAAATTCACTAATTCCCTCTTCATCAAAATATTCACTTGTGTCTGTAAAGGAGTTGTTATCTCTTTGTATATAAAATCTTTTCTCTTTCTTCTCTCTATTAAATTTGTTATTTTCATTCTCCTTAAACTTTTTTTCTTCCTTCTTATATGGACATTTTAAGGCATAATCCTTACTCTTCCACAATTAACGCACTTAAAAGGAAGTTTTACTTTGTAGTTACATATCCTTCTCTTCAATCTTCTTACAAATTTTGCTTCTTCTTCATCTGAGTATGAGCATGAACATTCCTAATCTTCTATATATTTCTTGTCTACCTTGAATGATAAATCATGTGTGGTTTATTTTCCTTTTGTAATCCTCATTTCATATGTTTTTAGGGAGCCAAGAAGTTGATCCATTGTTAGTTTTGCAATGTTAGAAATTTCATCAATTGTGATACCTTGGGATTAAACTTAGCAGGTAGGGGTATCAACAACTTTTGGACTATTGTAGACTCCTTAATATTTTCACCTAATCTCTTCATAACATTAAAAATTTCATCCACTGTAAGAAAAAACTTAGTTATGTCTTCATCATCATTCATTATTAAGGACTTAACTTGCATTCTAAAAACTTGTAGTTTAGCTAATTTTACTTTACCATTTTCTTCATGAATGTTTTTCAGTTTATCCCACATTTATTTAGTAGTCTTATAATGCATTAATTTTATAAATTCTAGTTTAGATAGCCCACTAAGGATGCCATTCATGGATTTTTCATTGAATGTACAATCAAGCTTGTCTTATTTGTTACCTATTACATGTGGCTCTTTGTAGAATTCTCGACTGTGGCCTAGACATCTTCACCAAGGGAAATTAGATATGTCTTCATTCTTATTTTCTTAAAGATATAATTAGTAGGTCTATTTGGGCACATAACTCCCGATGATCAGATCAGTGTAAACAAGGTCTATCAAACCCTAATTCAGTTGCTACATGCCCTAGACATGCCACCTCATTGAGTGGTTTCATCCATGAGAGTTTCCTCACTTCAAACCTGCTAAAGTGCTTCCTTGGGTCACCAGCGCACCCCTGGTCAGGGGTAAGTGCTCTACAGAGCAAGTGGCCCCATTCAAGGCTGTGTTGTAGAGTACCTAAGCCCACTCAATCATGCGCTAGGCGAGAATGTTGGCTTCAGGGGGCCTGACCCAGGTTTAGCATTAGTTAGCCAAACAAATCCCTACACTACTGGCCCTTTCGGCATCAGCCCATGGAGCGTGGACCGAAGTCTCACCTGTTGCAATATGGGGGGATGCTGGAACCAAGTTTCTACACCCTGAGATGATCGTGATGTCGGTTTATTCCTTCTATTCCTGCTTCCATGCAGGTCACTAAGTTCTAGGTCTCTATCTTCCTAACCCCTTATTCCTCCCTTCAATACCTCCGCAAAAGGGTACGACTAGCCTTCACGCAACCCTAACCTTCGATCGAGATACTTTCGTGCTGCTAAGGCAGCATATTGCACAGATTGTCAATTTATCTTAAGAATCTTACTTATCTTATTAAACCAGTATAGTTAGCACTGCGTAAACAAATGTTCTTACTTGCATTCTCTTAACCAACAAAATTACATACACTCGTGCATCATATAAGCATTATAAATGAAATTCATACATAACATCTCAAGATGCATTAATAGAAACAAAGACACAAAATTTGCAGAATACTTCTCTTTATTGATATCTTCCAAGTGATTACTAAATCTATCCACTCTGCGCACACAGCTACAGGGGTCCGCGCACTCAGCTGCAGAGCCTCTACCTACACGACAACCCCAAACTTAGACTTCTTACTTCAGAGCTATGACTCTCTTAGACTTCCTTGTACTCCTTAGAGCTTACTTAGTTCTTTTTCTACAATCCCATGGTCCGCGGACCATGTGTAGATCTTTTACAGCCGACATTGCTCTACAAAACTAAGGGTGGACAACCCTTTATGACTCATGACACCTTCACCTTCTACGACCACAAAATGCGAAGACTTTACTATTTTATTACAAAATTTGACTCAAAACATGGGCTTTTAGCCCCAAAACTGTCCTTGGGGGATCTTGTTCCCAACAGGCCCCCAACACAAACATCGTGACTTGCCCTGAAGTCACTCGGTAGGTGTGGAGATATTTGCGTGAAGCCCTTCCAATTTGACTCGGATGACCATAACCTGAGTTGTGCACTGTGCAGCCACCTGCTTCGTGTCTTCAACCATCTGCGTAGTCACTGCTCCAGAGTTGTCAACCTGAAGCTTTTGTTGCATCACTTGTAGAGTTGCAAGCTTGCCTTCAATAGATCCTGTGACCATGTAAACCTCATCCAGCCAGGGCTTTAGTCTTGCCTTCAGAACTGCTTCCTTGTGAAATGCTGCATCCACCTGCTCCTTCAGCTGCATGGCATCCTGCAACTTTTCTATCCTTTGTGTCAGCACAACGCTTCGCGTTGTACCCTTAACCTCATCATAGCATTGTTGTAGCTCGTGCGCTTCCATCTCTAGTCGTTGTACATTGGGTTCCTCCTCCAAGCTTGTCAGGACCTCCAACGACTACTCAAAAATGTGGAATGTGCAAATGATATGACTCCAACATACAATCTGATGATCACCCACCGGTTCAAATCTACCACCCACTAGCTATTGGAACATCCATGAGAGATGATTTAACATTTGACACATCAATTAGAGTAACTACTCTACTTATAGAACACTTTAGATTTGTAAGATTCCAAATGAAAAGTGACAAAAAAAATTAATCATGGCCAAGTTTAAGAGAAATTCAAGGTCATTTGATCTAAATGGAAAAGAGAAAAAGATGAAAATAAAGCTATAAATTTCAAAACTAAAACTTGTTAAAGAAAATTGGAAAATCAGACCCACCATAAAAGAGAAAACCCTTACACAAGTTGTCTAACTATATCACAGAACACACTACACTTACCAGGTTCTGTCTCTTCTATTGAAAAACCCTACTTTAAGCAAATTGGAAGAAAGTCGGCTTTCATCCTTTCACAGAATTGCAGTAAGAGAATAAATCGTACTACACCTTTCCATATTAAATCCTCAGATTCGTTAACTTCAAAACTCTGAAACAAAATTCAGAATATTTTTTTTTTTGTATCTTGATGTGCAGTAGTCTAATATGTATCCTAGATATCCTCTAATTTTTGGTGTCCTCACAAGGAACAATATATTTTTCAAAAAGTATATTCTAGCATAATCTACATAAGCTGAAGATCTATATGCATCTGCAGTCTCCAATTTTGTAGCAGACATGTATAATAAATGTGTCTTGATGACTAACACAAGGAGAGACATAGTTTTGAGGAAGCCATTGTCTTGGGTAACACAAAGACAGGCACATCTATCATCAGGTGTACTTCCCCCAATGCCCCAGTCAACAGAAAAGGCCTTTCAAAGCCTTTACTGAAATGCAGTATTCACCCCTAATGACTAGAACAAGGTATTTACCCTCTTAGCTACATTCAACAAGTAGACCAGGCATTTCAAACCTAGAAAAAAAACTTCACCTAACTCTCCATCAGCTAAGGGTTGATAAGAGAGATGGAGAGTTCACTTCACTTGTTTCTGTACATCAATTACACACAAGTTCGAATTTTAAAAGAAAAAAGGAAAATTTTATAAAAAAGGACAAATTCGAGCATCTTGTCTTATGTCGTTTTGCAAATTCACAAGATTTACAAGGAAGCAATGCAAGAAAAGTTCATTCAAGAAGTTCTAGATAAAGCTCACTACCCAACTTAGATGCTTATGCAATTCAAACCATGCAGCATCAGAGTAGGCCTCCTTGTTTTTTTTTAAACATCATAGAAGGTCTATAAAGTTTACCATCCAAACCACTCTCCATATCTAATGGTTGTTATATCATAAATGAATTGGGTGATGAAACAATGGTCATGATCTGATTGTTGTTACAGTAAGAGTCGTGATGCACTTCAACCAAATTCATAACTATGGAAACACCACTTGATTTTTAATTTAAGTGTGTGTTGCAATTTATTGAAGGATATGACAATTCAAGTGTGAATTGCCACACATGAAAATTTCTCCTATTTTCTTATCAGTGTGCTTTGCTTTGACAAAGCTAAGAGGGAGATCTCAGAGCTTTTATGGCTCTTGTGCATAATATAACAATGTTTATGACACTGCACACAATATAAGATGGTATAAAAATGGTTGAAGAGTTCAAAGATGATCTGCACCAGAAATTCCAGATTTGGCAATACTTCATCCTCCACTCTGGATTTATAGGCAGGATTTGGTTAGAAGGTTGATGTACTCAACTGAGATGCAGTTGGGATTGTGTCATGAATGGTACGGCACACCCTTCAGCACATGACAGGAAGCTTGAATATGGCAGGGTGGTACACTGCACTACAGGTGAAGGAAGCTTGAATATGTATAAGGTGATGAATAAATTCAATGGGTATTTAAACCAGGGCCAAATCAGCAAAGCCACATAAAATATAGAGAGACTTGAATCCATTTTATCAAAATGAAATTTCTCATTCAATCATAGAAGGCCTACAAAGTTTACCATCCAAACCACTCTCCATATCTAATGGTTGTCATATCATGAATGAATTGGGTGATGAAACAATGGTCATGATCTGACTGTTATTACAGTAAGAGTCATGATGCACTTCAACCAAATTCATAACTATGGAAACCCCACTTGATTTTTAATTTTCCAGAAGAAAGGAGACTAACGAGAACAATTAAGGTTGCCCACAACTTCTCATGGAGTGATGTAAAGTATACAACTATTACATCACATACAATCTTCATTTCCACATATACTTTGGGTAAACGAAGAAACAACAATTTTCTCAAATGACCACACTATTTACATTACAAACTGTAACTCAAGGGGAAAATGAGTAGAATATGACCTCCAGTCCAATCATAAAAAGGGTAGTGTAGTGCTAACCTGCTGCACTGCTGGCAAAACCTTTTCTCAATACCATTCACTGCAACCTTCGTAGTCTTTGAGTGAACTTCACAAACCTTATGTCTACAGTGGTAGTCCTTTGCACAAGTGAGCTCCTTGTTACAACCCTATACTTGACAACGTGGAGTCTGAGAGGCCTGGGCCAGAGCATGAGGCTTCTTCGATTGAACATGCAAACTAGAGAAGACAGACACTTGGCTTGTGGCCTTCATTTCCCCTCCAACATTTGCATCTTCAGAATAATAAGTCCTCTTCCCAAGCTTCAGACCAACATGGCAATCTTCTCCTGAACCATCCACAATACTATTCTGTTTTGAGTCCTTGCTCTTCTATACATTCGCATTCCCTCCTCCTGTTTTAGATCTAGAACCCAAGAAGGGGGATCTCTCTGGAGTCAATACAGCATGTTTTTAATGGTGCTCTGTTCGGTTTCCCATAGCCTTGCTACTACTACTGTTGTTTCCCTGTGCATTACCTAAGCCACCCTCTTGAGAATCCACTTGGTTTCTCAGGCCTAGGAACCTTGATAGCATGATAGGGTTTATCTTAAATGGTTCATTTCTTCTTTTCATTCTACATCCTCATTTTCATGAGAATGCATGCATTATTAACATGAGCGTGCATTATTAACTCTTTATGCTAATAGAAAAATAAAGATGCTCTCTTTATGCCCAAAGTCTTATCACTGATATTTGATTTTGTGTTATTTTTTAAGGATGTGTATTCAAACTTGAGGTAGAATAAAAATAATCAACTTCAATCAGGATATTTTATCATATTTCATATTCTAACATGAATCTATTTTGTTCTTGTCACTATGCAATGCTTCTAAGCTCACAAAATGGTGGAAAAGTGGACACTGTGCATTGAAGTATCACGCTGCCCAAATCCAGGTCAAACATCTTTAAAATTTGTCCTTCACAATGGGGCAAAAAATCATGTGGTTTATAGAATATGGGAAGTGCAGGGAAAGACAACCAATAACGAAGCATACTACATTACACTTGTGAGGCAAAACACAATGGGGTCAATTAGATAATAGTATTGACAAACTCAAATTTAATCTGTAATCACATGGAAGGCATCTACAATGTTCGCGCAGACAATTTGAAGCCCCTCTACAGAGAGGCAAAAATTTGGAGTGCTCCATTTAATTATTTTACGATAAATCACCTTGCAGAGATCCATAAAATGTCTACTGATCTAATGATTGGAGCAATCTCAAGTGTCGATGTAGGTGCCAAAGTTGATTTAGCATCACCATTCATTCCATTGGCAAACATTGATCAACATCAGTATACGTCTCAACTATGTGTATACACTATGGATGTCATTTTTCTTGGGACTATCATACTGTGGTTCTTTCACTAAAGAACCCATTAATGTACTTTTTTTTTCTGTTTTGTAATATCATTCACCTTAAATGTCTACTCATGTTATAATTGAATTCATGTGTTCAGTTATATACATTATATTTGAGGTGAACTAATTATTCTTAACCTACCAGTGGTTCAGGAAAGATTATTGTAGCTCTATTTGAATTTCATTTTAATTTCAAGTTTCAGATGCTGCCTCTTTAATACAGTCTTGAATTCCACCTCGATGGATGCCATGGGAATAAATGAAAGTAACAAAATATGGTTATTTACATCTGGTTTGTTGGTTTTCACAACATTTAAGAAGTATAAGCCATTTCTGATGCAAAACCATAGCTATATCCATATCTATATGATGACAAGCCGGAAATAGTTGATGCTTGATCTAATGTGAGATGAAGAAGCTCATACCATGAAACCCTCCTAGGAACATTGATGCATAATAATGACAAACTCTAACCTAGTATGAAGTGAATTTTCTTAGGTACATGGTTTGCCCTAGAATGATGCAATGTACGCATATATCAATGAATCCCTAGATGCCCATGATGCCTTTGAAGATGCCCTAATCCTAATAAATAAAGAACACAAGTGAAGAAACACTCATCTTTCAAAATTTCCTAAAAGATTAAAAATATGGAAGCCCTAAACATTGTCGAAAACATAATGATAAAATCCTAAAGTTCCCACAGATAAAATAATGATTACAGTTCACAAAATATAATTTTACTGATGGAATACTGATCTTAGTTAAGGATGAAAATGACACCATCTTGTAGAGGACACTTTCCCCTTTCGAATGAGCTATTACTCACTTTCTAACTCCTCTTAGATTGAGATAAATTGAATTTATAAATTAGAAAAAATAGTATTGGTAAAATGAATTATGTAGGCTCATGTTCCTTGGCCAAGTGACATGTCATTTCATTGAAGGTAAAAAACTAGTATAAATATAAGCTGGAACTGGTCATTCCTCCCATCAACCTCAGTGAAGAACATCACAAGAAGACAAATAACAGGGATACAAGCATGACATAAGTCGAGGAGATAAAAGCGATTTTTTTTTGGGAAAATACTATTATGCTCCTTTCAAACTAGGACTTGTTAGAAGCTCGGATATAGAATTGAAATAATATATGTGAGGCTCAAAACCTTGAGAGAAATCAGTTTTATAGGCCCGAATATCAAGATCAAAATCCATGAGAAGCCTGGATTGGCAAGAGAAATAGAAGCTCTGATAAGCCACTGTGATACCCTCAGATAGTCCTAATCAAGCTTGGACTGTGGAATTGTAGAAATGTGACATATCTCAGACAGTGGAAAGTATATAAGCTCATATTTTAACCTCAATTCATGTGATCAGTTTCCTATTGAAGAGCTCAGATTTGTTGTGAATACTAGAGACTCGTTGAAACTCGGACCTGCTATAGCCTTGGGAAATTCCTGTGGTCAATGTTTTGTGAAGGATCATAACATTCAGATTGGAAAAACTATGAATAACTCGGACCAGTGATATTACACATTGGAAAATGGACAATTAACTAATTGGCAGCTCGAACCAACTAAAGAGTTGATACTTCGAATATGAACCTTGTATAGACTTTGAACATAACCTTCTTCTTATTGAAATTGAATACCTTGAAAATGAAGATATTGACTGAATCATGGACATTTGTGCCACGTTCCTGCATGTTTCCCATTGTTTCCAGGGCAGATTTGCATAAGATAGGGAATTGCAGCAAAAGTATGTCGATGTGGGTTATGTTCAAAAGTTCGAGTGTTCTTTTGAGAAGATATATCAGGATATGGGGCACTCCTTTGAGGCCCAAACACAATATCTACAACAAGAAATTGGGCGTGTTTGTGATGGGAGTTATAACCAGCAGTAGGGATAACTTAACATCAGAGGAAACGTGCTGATTTGATGCTAATTTTTGGCCTGTCCACATTCGTTTATGAAAGAAGAGGAAGGAACAGTACTTGAGATGGTTATTTCAATTGTTTTTGGATCTGCAGTCCTGCTGGTATAAATAGTTACAACCATTAACCTTAAACAAAAGTAAAAACAATTAAAGGATACTAAATTTGATTTTTAAAATTACTTTTATTTGGATTTTTGAATTTTTTAGGAAAGTCATTATTTACTTGAGTTATGCTAGCTAGGAGGGCAGACTCCTTGGTTGTCACTTTAGATCTGATGGCATTTAACTATGAGCAATATTTTAATTGAGTGACAAAAGCATTTCTCAACTAGTTGAAAAGAGGAACGTAAATGCATACTTAATAAAGCTTATGACAATATAGTTTTGTGCCAGTGTCATAAAGGAGTTTCTGTGATATGGGAAACAACTTCAGTTGTTGTAGCTTGGAAAACAACTATCGCAAGTTTTATCACTATTTAATGATCACCAGAAAGTCCCCCAAGGCATGCTTAGTATTTGTATTGAGGGAATTAAAATATAAAACTCTTTTAATATGAAAGTTTGATTTACTGTTTGAGAAAGGCATGGAGAATTTGTTTTTGTGTACTTACATGGGTCTAGAATGTGCATGGCAATAATCTTGGATATTTGATCAGGAGCTCTACTGATCTGTGGGTGTTGTAGTTCTACACATTGTAAGAGGTGTTTTTCTGTGGCCTCATGAGATTATTGAACGTTAGTTTAATGGTCATATCATGTTTTTATTTTTTTTCTAGAAAATTGTTGGGCATTAGGGTCTGCCTGATAAATATAATTTGTCCATTCACTACCCTGTAAACGAGAATGGGAATGCTTATACCTTGCCACTACTACAAAAACAGCAGCTTGGCCACATGTACATATTTTACCCCTATTTGGAATTGAACATATGACCTTTGTGGAGAGAATCACATGTTCTTAATTGTTAGGACCACTCGGGTTGTATGTATCATGTTTTTATTACATGGCAGTATTAAATAATAAAGTAACTTTAGGCATAATGTAATAAAGTAACATGTTATATGAATCTGCAAGGTTAAGAGATGTTAATTAGCTACTAGTTTTGTCTTAACATTAAGCTAGTTGGTTGTATGAGCATTTTTCTCTCATTAGAGATAGGAGCTTTGAATGTCTCTTTCTGATATGGAGTAAGAATATCATACTCTTGCTCTTTTCTCTTTGCAACTTTTATGTGCAGTTGTTATTGCAAATTTTATAAATATGTAGAAATATGAGCCCCATTTGTCTTAGAAGTGGTTAAACAAGTATCTAGATTAAATGTGATTGTTTTGAAGAAAATGAATCTCTAATGAATCGAGTTAGGCATAGAAGATCCTCTTTTTGAAAGAAGATGCTAAGAGACATGCCTTAATTCTTGAAGAAGCACCACATATGTCTCATGTTAAACTAGACTAGACACATATGTTGCATTCTTAGTGATCTGATTGGTTGTGTCAATGTAGAGCTGCATAGTGCACAATAGGAAGCTCACAAATTGTAGAATTCTTCGTGATCTGATTAATTGCGTCAATGTAGAGCTGCATAGTGCATAGTATGAAGCTCACAAATTGTAACAGCAATCAGGGTCCATTTTACAGCCCCCTTGATATGGCCACAAAATTGGACTTTTCATACTAAATTATGCCAGATTAAAAATCTAGTGTGAAAGATGAAATTTCTCAAAAATGGAAACAACAGGCTCACCCCATAGGTAGTATATCTCAAAAAACTAGTTTTTGGAATGAAAACCAAGAAAAGATACATTTGCAAAAATAGGTTGTGGATTCCAACTCTATACCAATCCATAATCTCTAACATCAAAACTTTGAAAGAATGGATGAGAACACAATAGGCCTTGTTTAAAGAGGAAGCAGAAAGATAGCAACACATCCTTGCTTATTGGGTTCAAATGATCTAGAAAATCTGAATTGCTTCCCCTACTTGTCAAGGTTTAAGGAATGTTACAAGCCAAGTTAAATGAGGAAAACCTTCAATGGTACCAAGAATTTAGCCTCAGAGTGCATGGGTTGTCCCCTCCATCAGCCCTATGGGATTTGCTATATACAGGTCCATCCTTCCTTCATGAGTCATGACACATGGGACTTGAAGGACATAGCATTGAGTATGCATAGATGGGTTCCAACTCCACAATTTTCAATCATCTCCAGACACCGAAGGACTGAATTTGAGCATGTCAATAATTTTCACCAATTTTCACAAAAGACCAATTTATCCTTAAATTTCTATTTCAGTAAAATTCATTTTGTATTAAAGCAGCATGCAAAAATCACATCTATAGTAATTACTAATGAGACAGCGTGATATATAAGAGTTCCAATTCTGCCTTTATATACAATACACTATATTGTTATCCAAAAAGCATGTATCAAGCTTATAGTAGCAAAAAGGCAAATAACCATTTTATGGAGTTTGTGAGAGTTCAGCGAACATTTACACTGAGATTTTGTATGCTTTGAGTTCAACAAAAATATTTCAATAGCTCAATACGATAATCATACAAAATTGAAATTACATAATGTTGTACATACTCAGAGACATGTTCAACCCGTCATGCACACAAGATGTGCTTGGATTAGGAGAGCCCTTTATAGGGTTATGCCCATATTTTCTCCATGAATACTCATCAACTCGAATATTTTTCATCTTGTCATTGATTGCTAGCACTTTGATTGTTCTTTTCACCCGCTATTTCCTGTAAAACAAATTGAGAAAAATGTTGTTAAATGCTTTTGGTTAATCCATTACAAAACAAATTACCAATATAGGTTCACTTAAAATATAAATAGAGATTTTGTTTCATACAAAATTTCATTCATGAAAGTTATAACATTTTCATCAACCAACTTTTCTTACCGTAAAGTTCGAAAACATGTGAGTAGATTGTCCCTCCTCTGTAGATGGAGCAACTGTAGGTAAATTTTTGATTGGAAATGTGTAATAGTTGTGTAGTTCCGGGGCAATGGATTGAGGCATGTTGGATGGCATAAATGAACACGGTATAGAGTGCGAGCGGTGATACAATCTGACTAGTTTTATAATAGGGGGCATCACCCTAGGGTGTGGAACCAAAATGTTAAGGGTTGAGGTAGGGTGCCCAATGAATGAATTTGGTGCAAATGGTGGAAACAACCAGGGGGTTCGATGATAAAACGGGAGAGGTGGACATGGTGATTCAAATGGAAAAGGAATCAATGAACTCCCCATATTTGGATCCACATTATTCTCATCAAATAATTGAACTTGACAACTTGAAGTATTATGAGATGTGGAATCTTCAGCTGTAACAAAAAAAAACACATTGTTATGCAATTGCATGGAAGGCGATGAAGATAATGATATTTTGAATTTCACATAAAATGATACATCAATTGAAATTTCCATACCAGTATTTCGTAAAATAGAATGTTATACCCTTCTAGATGTGTGGTTCAGATTGATTTCTTTTGTAGAAGAGATCTCCAATTGTTCATTCATGCTTCTTGTCCTTCCACAACACCATCCAACCTTTAGAAACTGTGGTTCATCTTTTCTTGATTTCAACATACCAACACTTTGCCCCCTTTTTTATATTGGGCTCAAGAAACTATGTCACCTCTTGGTAGTGACCTTTGTTAGGATATTCCGACACATAGGAAATAGTTAAGTATAACTTGGTCTAGTATAGAGTTAGGTAAAGTGTGTTTCTTTACTATGTACATTTTGTAACTTACAATCCGATGGTCACGATATGTAGTGATCTAACAGTTCATTCTCTCCTCGGTATTATCGACACTTGATCTATGGCTTAGCACCCGATTGTTCCATGATCTCTATTTAAAGAGCATGGAGGGTCATTTGTAGGTTAACCATTCATGAGAGAAGCTTATGTAAATTTTCATTCTTTTATTAATAAATTTCTTGATGTGGCCGCGTTGGCTCAGGCTGTGAACTATTTCCCTCTTTGAGGGTTTTAACAACGTCAAAAGTACTGGTGTATTGATCTGTGATCTGTTTGTGAGCGGTGTCCTTTGGTGTTCTATCTGAGGAACTTACCCTGTAATTCCTACGTGGTATTAGAGCTATTTGAGGGCCGCGTCCGTTGGTGATCCAAATCTGAAGTCGATAGAACTGCATCCGACTACCGCTTCCTAGATCTACTATTTTTGACTGCTTTCAGGCCGAGAGGACTGCTCTGTTGTGTTGGGAGCATCTGTTCCAGTGAGGAACCCCTTTCGTTTCACGCGAAAAGGTTTCCCGTAGCCCTAGTTGCATCATTTTTAAGATCTAGAGGTATACAGTGTTTATTTGCAGTTTACAGTTATTTTCTCTCTGTTTATTTTGGTTTCAGTTTATTTACCTTTTTTATTACCGGATCTATACCTTTCATTTCTGCGTATGCTCTTTGCCCCGCGACTCTGTGCGATCTGGGCAAATCAGAAACAGAAAGGAAGGATTTTTCTCATGCGTATGCTCTTTTCCGCTACGCCTTAGTGTGATCTCAGAAAATCAGAAACAATAAGGAAAATATTTAGTTTCCAACTAAAGCTAACTTCGAGCCGCAAGGTCCATTTTTTTTGTATGTCCGTGTTAGGTTTTTTGTTTTTTGTTTTGTAGGGAAAAAGAGATTTCTCAAAGCAAGCACGCAACCCAAAGCTTCAACCCCTCTCTCTCTCTCTCTCAAACTTTTTGTATAGCTCACTTGGTCCAAAGCTAATTTATGAGAGTAGAGGTCTTGAGTTCAAGTCTCCTTTTTGTGGGGGCGGATTTTTCATTTCCACACATTCCCGCACTTCGTCGGCATCTTCATCAAATTTTCTTCAAAAAGCCATAACTTCTTCATCCGGAAGCCGTTTTCAGAACCTTTTTTTTTGAAACAGCCTAATTTTTCGAGATATTTCCATTGGAACACTTAGTTTCATCATCTATAGCTTCAGTTTCTGTTAAATGGAAAGTCCATGCCAAGTTATTCTTGACAGCACCAACTACTTCCAATGGTGGTCCTACATTGTGGATTTAATTAGAAGTAAAGGTCTCTACAGAATAGCCACAGGCCAAGAAACCAAACCAAAAGATGAAGATAAGGCAGCTAAATGGGAAAATAGGCAAGATCAAGCACGTGGGTTGACAGGGATGTCTATTTCTCCAGATCTTAGATTCCATATTGCAGAACTTGATACTCCTAATGAAGCATTGAAACAGATTACTAAAGTTTTTGGAATAAAAAATGAACTTAGAGCCCATCAACTTGAAAATGAGTTGCTTACATTGGACCCCAATAATTTTTCTTTCATTGAAGATTTTTTGTCCAAGTTCAAGACCCTTAGACTTCTCTTGGAAGGTGTTAAGGTTAAGAAAGAAGATAGTAACCTTATCTATTCCATTCTTACTAAGTTGGGACCAGCCTACTCTGTGTTTGTTTCCACCTTCCATTCTACAAGAGAAGCCTTCATTTCTCAAGGACAAGACTACAAGTTCCCTTCCTTTGATTCTTTTTGTGATTCTTTAATAAGAGAACAAGAAAAACTCTTACACCTTGGTCTTCTTAATCTTGGAAACTCTTCTAAGAAACTGTTAGCCACCCAGCAGCAACCAAATCCAAAGAATCCTAAGAAGTTGTATCCTAAAAGGAATGGTCCTAAACCAAACAAGGGTCCTAAGCAATCTCAGCCTCAAAATGAAAAATCATTTCAACAAAATGATAAGACAAATAAAAACAAAGGGAAGAAGACTGATAGACATTGCAACTTTTGTAATCGAGATGGCCACTTAGAATCCAAATGCTTTAAGAAGATGGAAGCCTTGGAAGCAGCAATGAAGAAGCATAACATCCATTTGGAGCACTCTTCAACTTCAACTTCATCTTCATGAATGGAACTTTCTGCATGTGGTTGTCAAGCATCTCGGTCCGGCTATGCACTAAATGTATCTTCTTCTTCTCATTCTCATGAGTGGCTCATTGATTCTGGAGCTTCTTATCACATGGCCAAAAACAAAGCCATGTGTTCTTCTTTAAATGATTGTAACACCAAAAATATATATGTTGGTGATGATAGATCTCTTAGTGTTGTAGGGACTGGAACTGTTCATATAGACAATGGTCAGTTTAATGATGTATTATGTGTTCCAACCTTATCCTGCAACCTTCTATCTGTATATCAGATAACCCATTCAGGTGAAGGTAAAATCGTTGAATTTTCACCTCACGATGTTGTAATTAAGGACCTAAGAGATCCTAGACAGATTTTAGCTACTGGCATTGCTGATGATTTTACAAGGTTGTATAAGTTTCACAACTTTGGTTCATCAAATCTTCCCTCAGTATTTGTTGCTCATAATGATGAAGTGAGCAAACTTTGGCATGAACGATTTGGTCACTTAAACTATCGCTCTCTTCAGAATCTATGTAAAGAAAATATGGTGATAGGTCTTCCAATGGTATCTTGCAGATATGGTGTTTGTTCCGGATGTGTACTCGGAAAACATCATCGGGATAGTTTTGAAAAACGTGCCTCTTGGCATGCCTCAGCCCCTTTACAGCTCGTGCATAGTGATTTATGTGGTCCACTTCCAGTTGTTTCATTCTCTGGCTACAAGTATTTCTTAACTTTCATTGATGATTTCTCCAGACGCACTTGGGTATACTTCTTAAAACTCAAGAGTGAAGTATTTAACATGTTCTTGGCCTTTAAGGCCTTTGTTGAAAAACAATTTGGACATCAAATTCTTAAGCTAAGATCTGATAATGGCGGAGAATATGTTAACAACAAATTCATCAACTTTTGCACTGAGAATGGAATTCAAATGCAACATACTGTTCCATATACTCCACAACAAAATGGTGTAGCTGAAAGGAAGAATCACACCTTAAAGGAAATGGCTAATTGTATGCTTCAATCTAAAGGACTTAGTCTTGATTATTGGGTAGAAGCAATTAACTGTCTAAATTACATAATAAATCGCACTCCTACTAAGGTTTTAAAGAATATCACTCCAGAAGAAGCATGGAGCTCAATCAAACTAGATATAAGTCACTTTCGTGTTTTTGGAAGTGAAGCATGGGCCCATATTCCAGATGAGAAACATAAAGCTTTAGAACCTAAGAGTGAAAAATGTATTTTTGTTGGATATTCTGAAGATGTCAAAGGATATAGACTTATTACACTTAAGTCCAAAAATGTTATCATTAGAAGAGATGTAAAGTTTGCTGAAAATATATCGGCCTACAAGCCTAGTTCGGCGGATATTCCACCTCTCCCTATCTCTTCTACTTTTGAAAATATTTCTTCTTCAGATGATGAAAGCGAGGATGAAAATCCTCCCCCACCTTCTCAGGATCCTCCTTCAGCTCCTCAGCTTCCAAAATGGGTCCATGCTACTCGGGATGCAACAGGTGATCTTGCCGGTGATCCTACAGATCAGTGACGTACACATTCTCAGTTTGATAGAGCCTCTTCTTTACTGGCTCAAGCTTCAGTGAATTATGATCCTGACACCTTTGCAGAAGCTTCAGGCCATCCAGATTGGGAAGCAGCTATGAATGAAGAATATCATTCATTATTGGCAAATGATACATGGGATCTTGTTCCTCTAGCAAAGGGACGAAAACTTGTTAGATGCAAATGGGTTTAGAGAACCAAGTATGGACCAGATGGGAAAGTTGATAAACATAAAGCTCATCTTGTTGCTAAGGGTTTTTCACAAATTGAAGGCATTGACTACACTGAAAACTTCTCCCCTGTTGCCAAAATGAACTCTATCCACCTTGTTCTTTCCCTTGCTACCTCTTTCAAATGGGAAGTCCATCAGATGGATGTTAAATCCGCCTTCTTGCATGGGGACTTGCATGAAGAAATCTATATGGAACAACCTATTGGCTTTATACAAACAGACTCCAGCCTTGTATGTCGGCTTAAGAAATCCCTTTATGGTCTCAAGCAAGCTCCTCGAGCTTGGTATGCCAAAATGGATAACTTTCTTTTAGAAAATGGTTTTTCTAGGTGTCATTCTGACAATACTGTCTACACCAAGAAAGTGGGCAAGTCTCTTATCATTCTTGTTCTTTATGTTGATGATCTTATCTTGACTGGTAGTGATCCCAACCTTATAAACCATGTGAAGACTAGCCTTAAAAGGAAGTTTGAAATGACAGACTTAGGACACTTACATTATTTTCTTGGTCTTCAAGTCTTGCAATCCAAGGAAGGTATTTCCCTTTCCCAGTCCAATTATGCCTGTGATATTCTACGCCATTTTCACATGGAAGACTGTAAGCCAGCCCCTTCTCCCTTTCATTCTGGAGTCAAACTTTCAGTCACTTGTACTTCTCCTGAAGTTGATGCTACCTTATACCGTCAACTTGTAGGAAAACTTTTGTATCTAACCCATACTCGTCCTGACCTTTCCTTTGTTGTTGGCCTTGTTGCTCGGTTTATGCAAAACCCACGTGAAAGTCATTGGAAAGCAGCTAAAAGAATACTTCGTTATGTTTGAGGTACAGTTCAGTTTGGGATTCATTACAGTGCCGAAGCATCTCCTCTATTGGTTGGTTTCACTGATTTCGATTGGGCTGGTGACCCTGATGATCGGAAGTCTACTGCAGGTTATGTGTTCACTCTTGGTTCAGGACCTATTACATGGGCTTGCAAGAAACAAGGTGCCATTTCTCTTTCTTCAGCAGAAGCAGAGTATCATGGTGCCGTAGAAGCTAGTAAGGAAGCCTTGTGGCTTCGTCAGATCTTGTTAGAGTTTGGCTTTCAGCAGCAGCATCCGACTACACTTTGGTGTGATAATCAAAGTGCCATTCAACTATGCAAAGATCCAGTCCAACATCAGCGCAACAAACACATTGAACTGCACATGCACTTCATCAGAAAGCTCATCCACGACCATGTTCTTGAAGTGCAATATTGTTCAACAGATGATCAAGTTGCAGACATCTTTACAAAGGCTCTCACAGAGGCGAAGTTCACTAAACTTCGATTTATGGTTGTAGTTCAGGAAGTTGTCACTAAGGGGGGATAGGATCTAGTGCCTCCTTCCTTCTCTTATTGTGTCATATTTGTAAATCCTTCAATCCTATCCCAAGTTGTTCTTAAGGGGGGATGTTAGGATATTCCGACACATAGGAAATAGTTAAGTATAACTTGGTCTAGTATAGAGTTAGGTAAAGTGTGTTTCTTTACTATGTACATTTTGTAACTTACAATCCGACGGTCACGATATGTAGTGATCCGACGGTTCATTCTCTCCTCGGTATTATCGACACTTGATCCGTGGCTTAACACCCGATTGGTCCATGATCTCTATTTAAAGAGCATGGAGGGTCATTTGTAGGTTAATCGTTCATGAGAGAAGCTTATGTAAATTTTCATTCTTTTATTAATAAATTGCCTGAAGTGGCCACGTTGGCTCAGGCCGTGGACTGTTTCCCACTTTGAGGGTTTTAACCACGTCAAAAGTACTAGTGTATTGATCTGTGATTTGTTTGTGAGCAGTGTCCTTTGGTGTTCTATCTGAGGAACTTACCCTGTAAATTCCTACAACCTTGGATGGAGTTACAACATCGAATTTCTTATTATTGTACTCTTGGCTTACATTTTTTACCAATTGATTTAGTGCATATGCCTGCTCCAAAGTTGTTGGTGTTATTTGTAATAAACCCCTCAATTTATGAGTTGATGAAATCACAAGTTTAATTTCCTCATCGCTAGTTAGGGTGCTATCCGGCCTTACAATGGTTGAATCAGTGGAAGGAGAAGGTGGAAGGTTCATTTCAATTTCTGGGGTCATTACAAATGTTTCATTTAAATCAAGTAAATATCTAGGTCTTTCTGTAATAGACCTACAGACATTAGGCAATTCATTACTCCCCAAAACATTGCCAGTCACTAGCATCTCAACTTTTAAAATATGCTTACAAATATTGCCATTTAGGGCCCATTTGCAATTACAAAAGTTTAGGTTCAGCCCTTTATAGATGACATGATACCATGTATCACGATTCTCCACAGTTTGGCTATGAACCAAAGACTCAGATTCATTGTTTGCATCAGCCACACAGTCTTAATCTCAGATATTCTTTGCTTTGCACTTAAATTTATTTATTGCTCGGCTTTTGAAGCTCGGACAAAACTAGGTTTTTTAGATGTTGGATGTGAATGTAATACAACTCAACCTTTTTCAATAACAGATGCAACAACTAATCCACCCTTCTATGGGACACATTTTTCTTCTCACAAAGGTACCTTTGCTTTAGATATTGGTGATAAGATTCGATAGCATTATTAGTATCCTGGTTGGAATGTGGGAAGTCCCTATATGATTTTTCCCACATATCTGGAAAAAAAACATATATTAGATGCGAAGAAACAATAGAAAATGGTCCATTACAAAATAAACTGATAAAATGCAACTTTAAGAAACTTACATAATTTGCTATTGCCTAACCAGTTGGTTGTAAAATAATCCAAAAACACAGTTTCTTCTTTGAATTCATCAAAGAAACTTTGAATTTCATGTTGTACAGATTCATCATCTTTACACGAATGCATGATTTCTCCTAAAGCACGGAAGATACAAACTTTATTTTCCTTTCCCCTGACTTTAGTTCCAACATTTCTCAGCCATGCTCTACAGACATGCCATACACACAATAATAGTATAGAGTTTGTGCAAGTCCTGAAATAATATAACATTAAAAGAGAATATCCTTGAACATTATTGCTTTTTATCTCTTCTAAAAAGAAAAAACTGGTTCACCTTAATGCCTCAATTTCCACTGCCACATCATCTGTGATGACAGCTTAGACATGCCAATCTCAGTTTTCCTTTTTCCCATTTTCAAATAATTGTGACATCCTGTGATGATATTACCCATGCCACTAGAATCCCATTGTGATGATCATCAAAAACCATTATGGTGTACAGTTGCTACTGCATTACAATAAGAAAACAATATTATAAGCATATAAGAGGACGACATTGAAATGAAGTTGAATAAATAAAGTTTTGGTAAATATGTTTACACCATATTTATTAGTGCTGAATGTGGAGTCCATTGATAACATGTTGTTGTGTGAGTGTTTCACCATCATTGAAAGCATCCACTTAGTTTGTATGTCTATAATGAAAGGGATTTTTTAACAACATCTTGTTGTTGGTAGAAGAAAAAGCTCTTTGGGCACTCACTAACCCAACAATCCACACTCATTGGATCACTTTCATGCCTCACATACTCTAGCCTTTTGATATTATTGTACATGTTTGACACATCCTTTCTTGTCATAAAATAATCTCGAGGTGCCCCTGTGAAGAACTCACCAGATCCATACCTTACATCAAAGATAAATTTGTCCCGGATCATCGTAGCATTAAAGCCATCACAAATGAAATCTTCAACAATGGTTTGTATATTATCTACTAAATGCAACACATAATTTAATTTCTTGGGCATGTCATTTGCCTCATTTCCATGACAAACCACATTTTTCTCATTAATATGTCTGCATGATGTATATATTAGAACAAAATCATTTGGTCTAAGAGCAAGTCGTCGCATAATAAAGTGACACTGACAACCAACTTTAATGCTGTGATGTGGAAGACGTTTTTTAGTTGTAGATCCAGGTTCAGCTACATTGTTGTCTTGCACATGATTTGGACCATAGGCACACCAATATCTGGAGATCAAGAATTTACCAAAAAATAAATAAAATATTTATGCATGTTTGAAATAGTGAACTTAAAATCAAAATTATATATATATATATATATATCAGAGAGAGAGAGAGAGAGAGAGAGAGAGACTCACACAACATATTCTAGATATGTTGAAGCATTTGTCTTCTTGATATCCTTCACATCTTTAATTCATCGAGTTTTAGCAACAAATTGAGTAGGTGTACTTTCCCTCAATTGCTCTCCACTTATGAAATCCTCAAGTCGACAATATGGAATAATTGCGACTTGGTCTCCTGCTACTTCCGTCCATGTCAAATCTTCCACTGAAAACTTTGTCATTCCTTCTGGGTCCTCAACCTCCAACTCATTGATCAAGTCCCACTTCTTCATTCTTCAAATCCCTATACAAATGAGGGAACATGAATATTAACTAAACATATGAGCAACAGTTCATGTTATAGATATTGAACACCACTTGAAATGTAATTTTCTGTAGTGTGTACAATTTACACTCAAGACCCCACCAGATATAATCACATTTAGAGTATAATTCCCTATCTCCTCTTCATATTTTCCTACCCATGCACAAAACAATATTATAGACTTTCAAATGGTTCATTTTGGTATAATCAATACATTACTGAAAGAAACATAACAACATGCAAAATCTACTGCAAAGAAAATCCAACAACTCCTTGATAAATATGGATCATGACATGGGTTTATATTCTGAAGACCCAACCCTATTACTGAAACCTCTATCTATGTATCTCAATATTCAATAGAACCCTCAATCTCTTAGCTCCAAATCGTCTGCAAAGATTCCCCACCTCATTGCTTTTTATCCAAATCCATGAAACAAGAAACTCTTGCACAGGCTTCAAGTAGTTTGAGAAATTGCTTTGGTTCACTAATCCTATTTTGTAATTTCACTTGAAAAATAAAAAATAAATGTGAAAGCCTTATGCTTTGAAGTCAAGTAATGTTAGGAATCTAAATGAAATGTTCTATAAGTTCCAGAACATTAGTGACTTATATTAGGACTTAAACTTAGCCATACATCTCAAGACTGAGATAGGTGGCAACTAAGATTGAGGAGACTAGTTATCTTCTCTCAAAGAAAAAAAAGGACAAGACATGAGAGAAGGAGCAAGAGAACATTAGAAAGGAAGAATGCATTCAAGAAGAAGAGCGGATTGCTGTAGTGACTAGCAAGCATAAAAAACTATCTATTGTTGTAGCATTCTTTTCCATGTACTGGCCATACTCCTTCAGATTTGCACGCCGTACTTCATCTTTTGTGATTTGTCAAGTGTATTCATTGTTCAGTGATCAAAGAAGAGGAAGAGAAAACTGCTCTTCAGAACAGGCATAAAAGAGTAGCCTAGACTGTTCTACCATACTATGTAGTAGACTGAACTATGAATGTCTAGACATCTTGCATGATTTTATGATATATGTGACTGTTGTTGCATATATCTCTAGGTTGTTAGTTTTTATCAACCATGGTTTTCTTTTAAAAAAATATAGAAAATATTACTATGGGTATGAAAAAAAATTTACATGATTTTATGAAGTTTGAAGCTTATGATTCTATGAAATTAATGTTAGATATTCTCATGCTAGAACAGTAGACTAACCCTTCTCAGTACAAGGCCCAATTATTGAATATCCTAAAAGATTATTTCTTCTTCCCATGGTGCAGTTAGGCTATCAATTAGCACGATTGGGCTAGTTTGTATTTCATGCCAATCCCATAACAACTTTCAGATTATCTGTATAAACAACATATAACTGATCTGAGCATTCCCACTTTTGGAATGGCGGATATCATTAATGATGAAGAGCAGTTTAGTACATTATAAATAAGTAAATAAGATAGCACACCAAGTTAAGACGTGATTGGTGAAAGCCATTAGGCATCTGCATCAGCTAACCTTTCATAAGAGCAGAGTGGAGAGGAGAAGAATTAGGCATTCCACTTTTCACTAATCTAATATGGTTATTGGAGTCTGCAATAACTAAGCTTTCATAAGATTGGAGTGAAGAGGAGAAGAGTTTGGCATTCCACTTTTCAATAAAAACAGAGTGGAGAGGAGAAGAGTTAGGCATTAGAATTTATACTAATTTTATTATAGACTATCAATTTGTAATATTTTAAATTTTTTATCAAATTATAATAGCACTTATTGGGCTATTATGTAAAAAAGGCCAATGGCCATATTCTCCCTCCTTACTGACTAACACAACTGTTTCTGTGAACAATTTCATGGAAACTCTTCGAGTTAATATATACCTACCAGGGTTTGAACCCGGGTCATTTGGCAAGTACCATTCACAACTCACTACTAGGTCACTATCCTGTGGGTAGATGATTATGTCTTGAAGTAACCAGTGGAACTTAAAAATTAAAGGGCAATGAAATCTCCTAGTATTTCATTCTCTGTTGGAATATTTGATTTTTCCAAGAGGAGAATGTGCATTGAATGCATTCCATGTTCCTCATGCCAAAACATGTCTCCCTTTTCTGTTTTCCCTTACCTGGGTTTCCACTTCTTTGTCCATCTCAAAGTTTTCCACATTCTTCTCTTGCAGGGTTTATGGTAAGATATTACAATCATATGGATCAATGACACAAGATCTTGGTACAATAGGCACCTTATTGGGTTCTGGAGATTCTTTCAAACTAGTGTGAATGGGAATAGACAGTGTCTATTTCCAAAATAATGGTGTTCATGATCCTTAAACTGGTTTTGGTATCCCATTTATGTTCTCACTTTTGTTCTCTTTCTTCAAGCACCTTCTACCATGATTACTTTATGGTTCTGCATCTTATCCCTCTTTTTGGGGACCGTCTATTTGTGGTTGTTTTCTTGCTATGCATTTTTAATCTCTCGATGTCAAGTAACAAATCTTCGTCTTACAATATGCATTTTGTGACTTTCTCTATGAAGGTCACATAAGTCATAGCTATTAGTCCTAAATTTTAATAGAGAAGGATACATGGAGTTTGACTATATTTTGTGTTGCGATCCATAAATGTAGTTCATATATCACAGCAAAGGACTAAAGTTTTCCCAATCTGGAAGCAGATTCTGTGCCGGGAGTCCTTGGGTAATGTCATAGCATCCCTTCCACCTAATGTTTCTGGATGTTGAGTGGATGGATTGTGAAGATTTTCACTATGGTGGTATTTTATTCTTTGTATAGACTACGGAGTTACTTTTGTTGACCATTGACAAAAGCTACTTAGTAGATGTTGCACAAGCACTTTACTGAGTTTGAGTTTTACGAACATAACTATTTGAACCTGTTGAGGGCCCTGAAATCGGGTCAACAACAAGGGGGATACCCACCCGGTCGGGAACCTGGTTGGCGGCTCCGTGCCCGTTTGGTGTAGCGGGTCCGACTGGGGATAACGGGACCAGCTTCCCGATCTAATGGGTGTGTGTGTGTAGAGTTTGGTGATGTGTGTGTGTGTGTAGAATATGATAATGAAAATCTAGAATTATTTCTAAGCTAATTTAATTCTAAACTCTGAGACTAAATTTTATACTACTTTAATCTATCAATAACAACACATCTAATCTACGCTAACCCGGGATAGAACTTTTTCCATTATGCGATCTAGAAAGATTTCACACAATAACTGGTAATGAAGATTATTCAGCTATTATGAGAATATAAATCAATTAAGATGAACCATCCTGCATAAAAAGTTAAGCAAAACGGTTGTGAACAACATATCGCATAATCAGTTATTCATGTATTAAGCACAAATCAATGACTCCACCGTACAAAAGTGCCAAATGGTAGTCAACTCATTCATACATTAACATATAAACAACATCAGCTTTATATTACTCTAAGAATGTGAGTAGAAATTCGTCAAGAGATAAAAGTACCATTTATGACTGATTTTATACTCACAGACCTTAAGCAATAACGATCTATTTCTACTTACTTCTAATGCCTACTAAGAGTACAGAAGTGCAACATCAGTAGCAGGTATTAAAATGCAAACATAAATAAATCTCGATCCGTCCATTCATCAAAAACCCCCTCCGAGGGTGCAAAAGTGCATGTTCTGAGGACAAGTTTTTTGACAAATTTCCGGACCCTTCTCCAATGCAACGAGAAGGGTTAAATACTACTAACCGGCTAATTTTAATTACACAAATTTAGGGAACGGCTTCAAATGACCGCCCTTTTACTAAAACAAATTTATTTCTAAAAACTGAATCTAATTTCTAACCATTTCTGTATCTGCTCCTTAGTGCTGTAAGCGATGCGCTGTTCGCTGTGAAAGAGTCAGCTGCTTGCCCTTTCCTTTTGTTCGAGCTTGATAATTAGAAATAACAAGAGCTGGCACCTCTTTCTGACAAACTAGAAGATATTTTTGAAAGTGTTCTTCTGGAGGAGTGTCTTCACGGCGTGTATACTTAGTACAACTCAGATTTCTTTCAAACTGATTGTGCTGTTGCTATTTTGGTTTCCGGCCGTGCGAATGACTCAATGAGCTGGGGATTTTGTTGCCTGAATGATTTTCTCAATTGAAACTTATTTCCATTCTTTGTTCCAGGCTTTTCTGAGACGTCTTTCCCCTTAAGCGTTTTTCTTTTTGCTTTACCCAATTTGGGACTCAGGATCTTTCATAAACGCTTTGATTTTGTGCGCCTTTGACTCTGAGTCCTGGATAGCCTATTTCCATCAGCATTTGTTGAGTGATACTCTGGAATCCGCGGCCCTGCTGTATGCGGTATCCAGCTGCGAAGTCATCTCCTCTTTGTTCTTCTAGCTCTGGCGCTTTTCCTTAGATGTTTCCTGCATATAGATTTATATCAGTTGCTGACTTATAGTTCACGTAAACGAAAAGAGACAGAAGAAAAGATTGACATGAAAGCAATTAAGTTCTAATGAACGCATAATCATGTCACCCATTATGACTTGACTCTTCGAAAAACGCAACATAATCATCTTTGGATACACAGGCGTACAATCATTAATTTCCCGTAAGGTGCGCGCCTAATATTGGGCTCACAGATCATGCCGAGGAATGCCTGCGACGAATGGCTTCTGCGATTTGCATCGCAGCGTCAAAGATTGCGATGTCAATAAGTGGTATCGCAGCAATTGATGGTCTCATTCATCGCAAACCATAGATCGCAGGTCGCCGATATGCATGGTCGCAAATCGCATATCGCAAAATCGCAAGGTCGCAAGGTTTCCGCTTTGTCACTTTGTGCTGCTTATGCGACATTGCGACGTGCGACGTCGCATATCGGCCGTCGGCGGTATTTTAGGTTTTCCCTTTTTTGAGTGCTTTTAATGCACGCGGTGCGATGAGTTCTCGCGTCGCTCCCTTTCAGTGTATTTATGCGCTTTGGGAGAGCGTCTCTTCTTCCTTTGTGACGCGATACAGCTCTTAGGAAGTTAATACAAAAGATTTTTCAAACAAATTTTTTTTTAGATTTTTGGTTAAGGGTCCCCCTTTGCTTGATGTTATTACTAATATCAAACAAAGAGGGGGGTTGTTGGTGACCACAACAATGGCGATTCACTGTGAAGAACCAGTTATCTCTGCATTTCTATTGACCGTTCACTTCCGAAACAACAATTTTTTTTTTTTATGTCTAAATTTTGTTATGGACAGATAGAGTAGATTACCCCTCACCTTGTCAATGATATTTTGTCTCAACCCTTTTTATATCCCAATTGTTTGCTCTTGCATTCGCATCAGACATTACTTGGTCTTGATTAAAGATAAAATACGGTCTTCTCTGCGTACTGGCTTAAAAGTTTGCTCATTTGTCGTAGGTAGAGCCTCTGCTGCCCGCAAGCGTCCATAGCCTCGACAAGGTTACCATGTTATCCAGCAATGATCCTTTTTCCTTTTTGAGGTTATTCGCAACATTCCAGAGAAAAATCATTTTTTAACACACTTTTCCTTTTTCAATTCTCTAAAGAACAATGTCTTGGTTTGGTGGCCAAATTATGACACAGTCATTCACTTGATTTACACTTTTGCTGAACAAGCCAGCTCGTGATGAGACCTCTTGTCTTTTGATTGCAACAATCTTAAGTCATTGCCCTGTTTTGATAGACAGTATTGGCAAAGTCAGCAAGTTATAATATCTGTGATCATGATAAGCCGGCTCGTGATGAGACCTCTTATTCTTTGAGATATAGTGTTTTCCTTGGATTGTTTCTCTGAATGCTGTAATTTCCTTTTAGCAGGGAGGAAGTCATTGTTTTTCCTTAAGAAAGCTCTGGACGACAATAATAGAGTTTTTGAAAACAACAGTTTTGCAGAGAATGCTTATTTTACTATTGATGATACCTTTCATGGTGCTGATACAAAACAATTCTTTTACCAAAGGTTGCTTTTGAAACGAGTATCGTAATCAAAGTGAAGTTAACTCTATTTGTCAATAATAAAATTCAGATTTTCAAAAATTTTGCTATTTGTACAAGCGAAATCAAAATCTGATAGAGAATTGGCGTGCTCTTTCATGAATCCTTTTTAAATGATCATTTACAACGGGTTTTATTCATAAGAAGAGAAAAACAAAACAAAATAAAAACTAAAAACTAAATCTATCCTACAAAAATTAGAAGAATTCTCTTCTATGGAAAATATAATTTAAGAATCAGTCCATTGACAGGTAAAGAATCTCTCCTACCTGCCAGATCTTGCAACACGAATGTAGACGGGCCTATGACTTCTACAATCTGAAAAGGGCCAAGCCACAGCTTTTGAAATTTCGTATGTTTGCCCTTTTCTTCATGAGCCTTATCCCATTTCAAAACTAAATCACCCATCTGAAAGTTTTTTCTGGTTATGATGCTTGAGTCAAAAGAAGATTTTATTAGCGCTTGGTGATGAGCATGGGTTTTCCTAGCTTGTTCTCTTTGTTCTTCTAGTTTGATTATTTCCATTTGTCTTAATTGTAAAGAGGAAGTAGATACTTCATCGATATATTGCACTAAAGACAAAGAGGGAATGACTAGGTGAGTCGGAAGAACCACTTCTCTCCCATAAACTAAATTAAAGGGAGAAGTGCCGATTGAAGCTTTCTTTGTGATTCTATCAGCCCATAAAGCATTTAATAGCGCTTTGTGCCAATTCTTTTGGTTTTGGTCGACTGTTCTTTTGATAATTCTGATTAGGTTCTTGTTTGTTGATTCAGCCAATCCATTACCTTGCGAATAGTAGTTGGCAGAATATTTCAGTTTGAACCCTCTTTTAAGCGCAAACTCAGTCATAGTATTTCCAGAAAAATATGAAGCGTTATCAAACATTAATGCTGTCGGCAATCCAAACCTAGTGATGATAAATTGATCTATGAATTCAATAATATTTTCAGAATGAACTGTCTTGAGAGGAACTGCTTCTACCCATTTGGTAAAATAATCAGTTGCCGTAAGGATATACTTATGCTGCTTAGAAGAGTGAGGAACGATCTCACCTATTATATCCAAGCCCCATTGACTGAATGGTTGGTCGATGTTGACTGGTTGTAGCGGCATGGACGGTTTCCTTTGTTTTCCTGCAGCAGTCTGGCAGACTTGGCATTTCCTTACGTGATTGTATGAGTCTTTGAACAGCGTGGGCCAATAATATCCTGCACGCAAGATCTTATGTGCAGTCGCATCTCCGGCATAGTGTCCACCCGCTGGTCCATCGTGGAGTTCCTGCAAAACCTTTTCGGCTTCAGTTTTCTCAAGACACCTAAGAAGCACAGAATCGTAATTCCTTTTAAACAAGACATCATTTATGAGCTGGTATTGTTTAGCTTTTAATCTCAGAGCTCTTTTCTTGGTATGATCCAGACGTGATGGAGCATACCCGTTCTTAAGAAAATAAATGGTGTCAGCATATGATGATTCTGCATCGTTTAGGCTTACCTCATACGCTTGTACCTCTTCAGATGAGTTCTCCGGGATTTGCGATGCTCTGGCTAACATCTTGCAGAAGCCTTGACCTCTTACGATGTTTGCTGGTTTGATCTCAAGATCATATTCTTGTAAAGTGGTAATCCAATTAGCTCTCTTTTCACCCACGTCTTTCTGTACCAAAAGGTTTCTTACCGCTGGAAACGGTACTACGACTTTAGTGTGGGCTTTAAGCAAGAAAGGTCTGAAATATTTGATCGCTTTGAAAATAGCATATGCTTGTTTCTCTACGTCTGAGTAATTAATTTCAGCACCTTGTAAGTTCGAGCTAAAGAATGCGATTGGAGCTTCTGCTTTCTCTTGATTTGCTTGGGTCAAAATCGCGGCATAGGATTTCTCTGAGGCAAAAGTGTACAAGATAAAAGATTCCGAAAAATTTGGGGTGGCCAAAGATGGAGCATTGATGATAGCTTGTTTGATTAAGTTGAACGCTTCGTGCTCATCTAGACCCCATTTGAAATTTGAATTCCTTTTTATCATATTTTGTAAGGGAGAAATAATACGTGAAAAATCCGGGACAAATCTTTTGACAAAATTGATCTGTCCAAGGAAGGATTGCATGGCTTTCTTGTTATGGGGTATGGATATTTCGGAAATTTCCTTGATTCTGTCGGGTTCTATGTGAATACCAGATTTCGACACTATGAATCCGAGCAATTTCCCTTCGCTTAATGCAAAGAAAGATTTCTTTGGGTTGAGCGAAATCCCATACCTCAAGCATCTTTGAAAGATTTGCTTCAAATCTTTGAGATGGTTGTTTCGTTTTTTGGAGTACACTGTTATATCATCCAGGTAAATCACTACTGATTTATTGACTAACCCTTTAAACGCGATGTCCATGGCTCTCTGAAAGGTAGCTCCGGCATTGATCAGACCAAATGGCATCTTCCGATATGCATAAGTGCCCCATTTGGTTCGGAACATAGTCTTTAATTGATCATCGGGATGCACCAGTACTTGATTGTATCCTGAAAATCCATCCAGGAATGACATTAATTCTGAGCCTGCTACTGCCTGTAATATTTGCTCCATAGGTGGGAGGGGAAAGTTATCTTTCTGACAGGCTTTGTTGAGATTTCGGAAATCGATACAGATTCTAATGTCCCCGTTTTTCTTCCTAACGGGCACCATATTGGATACCCATTTAGAATGCCTTACGGGGAAGATTATTCTGGCTCTCAACAACTTATTAAGCTCAGTTTTTATCTGATTTTCTAGGTTAGGGTGTATTTTTCTGAGCTTCTGCTGGACAGGTTTTTCATTGTCAATCATAGGGATAACATGTTGAATGATAGAAGTGTTGTATGTCTTTAGCTCATCATAATTCCAGGCAAAAACGTTTTTGTATTGTCTCAGAAGACGGATATATGCTGATTTCTCTTCAGGGGCTAGGCCGTGACCTAGGTTAACGTTTTGTGGCTTCTGATCGGTCCCTAGGTTTACTAATTCATAGTTCAGGGTAGAACTGCAAAGTTTAGCATTGGCGGACCTTTTAAACCGACTTTTCAAATCATATAAATCTTCTAACTTGACCACTGATTTCGGTATAGCATTGTCAGAGCCATTTTGTTGTATTTGGTGATCATGATGGTCTTCGTCGATTATCTGATTTGAGTAGGATCCTTCAGAAGTAAGGAAATTTACGATGTCAGGATCGTCGTTGAACACTCTCCAATTGGTGATATTGTCAGGGATGGATGGTCTAAAGATTAATTCTATTGAAAACCTATCAGGACTAAAATCTTCGGAAGGGATAAGTCTAGAGGCTACGTTAGCTAACAGGTCTGCGCTCGCGTTTTGAATTCTTGGAATTGACGAGATGTTGAATGCTACGAAATGTGCAGTGAGATCTTGAACTAATGATTGGTAATGCTTTAAATGACTTGACAGGCAATGTATGGTGTTACGTACCTGTTTTACGACGATCTCCGAATCTCCAAAGACTTGAAGATACTTAACGTTTAATCCGATTGCTTTGTATAGGCCTTGAACCAAGGCTTCGTACTCCGCTGTGTTGTTCGTGCAATTGAACTCAAGTCTGCATGTGAGCATAACCTTGTTCCCGTCTGGGCTAATCAGAACGCACCTTGCTCCTGCTCCCTCATTGGATTTAGATCCGTCAAAATATAATTTCCAAAATAAAGATGTATTTACAGAATTATCTAAAAAAATAAAACATTTTGAGTCATCAGTTTGGGAGAAATTTTCAACTTGGGATAAAACTGAATTCTCTAAGTATGGTGAAATATGAGCATTGAAATTACCTAGGAAAGAATCTATTGCGTAATTGCCTACAATGCTGCTATTGTATGTTATGGCTTCATTTTCTCCTTCCAGTTCTGTCACTATGTATTTTTGGTGCAACTCTCGTTCAACCTTTATCTGATTTGGTTTACCATTGTATGGTAACCACATGTGCGACCAATCGGTTGAAAAATATCCGTGGAGTTTCTCCGACCAATCCCTGCTAAGAATCAAACCATAGAACTCAGGGATATCAGCTACTAGAATGTCGATAACCTGACACACTTTTGGGTTAGACGACAATCTTATGGTCACCTGATTAAGTTCACCAATCACTTCGACTTGGGATCGATCAAGTTGAACTATACGTACTGCGGATTTTTGAGGTTGCACATTCAATTTGGCACATATTGACCTGGGTAAAATATTCGTTGAAGCACCAGAATCGACCAAGCAATTGTGCACGTTTTTATTGAAGATTTCATATGTGAGAAGAAAAGGAGTATGAGATCTCGATCTTCCGCCAATCAAGGCGATGTCATTTGGATCAATTTTATTGATCGTGTTGGTTGGAGGTCTTCCCAGATTGTGGGAAGCTACAGCTGTAGGTAAAGATGTAGTAGGTACAACATGTAATTCTTTCATCATTATTTTCTGCTGGTGTTTCAATTTACTCAATTCATACAGAGTGATATTAGCCCTAGTCTTCTTCATGTCATCAATGATGTTATATTCCATTTCATCCGACACTATTAGTGTTCTTGATGGAGGCATTTGATCAGATTGGACTGGGCTAAGCTGGGTCGCTTTAGCAGTTGTCTTTTTTGTTGCGACTTTTTCTTTTGTTGCAGGGTTTGCGCCCTTTTGTTTTGGGGTAGTTTTGGGAGGATCAAGTTGATTTTTGCTTCTCGTGCTAACAGGAAATGCTTCTTGGTCCTCTTCTTGTGGGAGGATGAAGTCCCACATTCCTTGTAGTTCTACGACCTCTTCTTCGTCGGTCTGCCCTTCAGTGGTATTCTCTTCTTCTTCGTCTTCTTCAGATTCAACGTTTGAGACAACACTAGGTGGTTTTACCTCCATGGGAGGATTTCTTTTAAAAGTCCTAAAGGGCCTTTTCGAAGAAGTCTCTGCTACTTGTTTCTTAATATCAATCATCTCATTGGACATGACTTTCAACACTTTTTGTAACCCTTCCAAATCGAAAGGGTCTTTCGTTTGCTTCTTCTTGGTGTCTTCTTTGAAAGAGATCTTCTTAGATTTGCGTTCTTCTATAGCAGATCTCTTTTCTAGGGCTACCACGCGTTTTTTGACTGCTAATGCTTCTGTCAAGTTGTCGACTAAGGTGGTCTTGTTTGCCCTATCTACGAAGATAGCCAAGTTTGGAGGTAAAGCCGTGATGTACCATTCACATCTTACTTCCTCGCTGGGTTGTGAAGCAGCGGGGATCTTGTTGAGGATCTTATTGAACCGTAAGTTAAAATATTTAATGGGTTCTCTAGCCTCAGCCTTAAGATTAGATAGGTCATTGATCAATGTCGCCGTGGATCTGTCATCACCAAACTTGGTGAGGAATTGACTTTGAAAAATGTCCCAGCTTGTGATGGATCCAGAAGGTAACGAAAAGTACCATGACCCGGCTGTTCCTTGCATTGTATAAGGGAAAAGCCGGACAACAGCATCTTCGTTAGTGACTCCGTTGAGATTAACAGAAAGCATGAAATTATTGATATGTTCCTCGGCTAGCATGCCTGCTTCCGGATTGAATTTAGGCAGCCATTTCTCCAGATGGGCTGGTATAGGGCTCAGGGGTGGAGGCATTAAAACCGCCCCAGGATTGTTCCATGGAGACTGGGCCATCGTTGAGTTGCTAGTTAATGGAAGTGCAGAAGATGATTCCTGATGCTGAGAAGATGAAGATATTAAGATCTTTGATGTTTGAAGAGGAAGGTTTGTAGAAGATGGGTGAGTGAGTTGGAATGAAAGAGTGGGTGGTTGACTTCGCGATGAGGGAGTTGATATGGAGGAAGTGGATGAAGGAGTCTTACTGTCAGACTCTGGTGGTGTTTTCCTTGCTCTTTTCCTGGTAGGAAGAGGGAGTTCACTTGGTTGTATGCCAAATTTTCACTCTTTAATCTAGTAAGGGGATGAGCAGGGTTGTACTGCGAAGTCACGCTGCTTTTAGATTTATCAGACTTCTGGTTAAAAATAGAGAATCCCTGGAGTTTACGAATCAAAGTTTGAATTTCAAGGGGTTCAATGATAGATTGGTCTGATATATTCGAATATGTAGCAGTGGTAGATACTCGAGCGACTTCAAATTCCGGGTTTAACCGTGTTGGAGAAGTCGAGGGAGTTGATGAGGGTGTATTACTCTCAGAATGGTATTTAGATATTGCTTTAGATGCCATTCATAGTTCGGGCCCTCCTTCTAGCGCCAAATATGTTGAGGGCCCTGAAATCGGGTCAACAACAAGGGGGATACCCACCCGGTCGGGAACCTGGTTGGCGGCTCCGTGCCCGTTTGGTGTAGCGGGTCCGACTGGGGATAACGGGACCAGCTTCCCAATCTAATGGGTGTGTGTGTGTAGAGTTTGGTGATGTGTGTGTGTGTGTAGAATATGATAATGAAAATCTGGAATTATTTCTAAGCTAATTTAATTCTAAACTCTGAGACTAAATTTTATACTACTTTAATCTATCAATAACAACACATCTAATCTACGCTAACCCGAGATAGAAATTTTTCCATTATGCGATCTAGAAAGATTTCACACAATAACTGGTAATGAAGATTATTCAGCTATTATGAGAATATAAATCAATTAAGATGAACCATCCTGCATAAAAAGTTACGCAAAACGGTTGTGAACAACATATCGCATAATCAGTTATTCATGTATTAAGCACAAATCAATGACTCCACCGTACAAAAGTGCCAAATGGTAGTCAACTCATTCATACATTAACATATAAACAACATCAGCTTTATATTACTCTAAGAATGTGAGCAGAAATTCGTCAAGAGATAAAAGTACCATTTATGACTGATTTTATACTCACAGACCTTAAGCAATAACGATCTATTTCTACTTACTTCTAATGCCTACTAAGAGTACAGAAGTGCAACATCAGTAGCAGGTATTAAAATGCAAACATAAATAAATCTCGATCCGTCCATTCATAAAAAACCCCCTCCGAGGGTGCAAAAGTGCATGTTCTGAGGACAAGTTTTTTGACAAATTTCCGGACCCTTCTCCAATGCAACGAGAAGGGTTAAATACTACTAACCGGCTAATTTTAATTACACAAATTTAGGGAACGGCTTCAAATGACCGCCCTTTTACTAAAACAAATTTATTTCTAAAAACTGAATCTAATTTCTAACCATTTCTGTATCTGCTCCTTAGTGCTGTAAGCGATGCGCTGTTCGCTGTGAAAGAGTCAACTGCTTGCCCTTTCCTTTTGTTCGAGCTTGATAATTAGAAATAACAAGAGCTGGCACCTCTTTCTGACAAACTAGAAGATATTTTTGAAAGTGTTCTTCTGGAGGAGTGTCTTCACGGCGTGTATACTTAGTACAACTCAGATTTCTTTCAAACTGATTGTGTTGTTGCTATTTTGGTTTCCGGCCATGCGAATGACTCAATGAGCTGGGGATTTTGTTGCCTGAACGATTTTCTCAATTGAAACTTATTTCCATTCTTTGTTCCAGGCTTTTCTGAGACGTCTTTCCCCTTAAGCGTTTTTCTTTTTGCTTTACCCAATTTGGGACTCAGGATCTTTCATAAACGCTTTGCTTTTGTGTGCCTTTGACTCTGAGTCCTGGATAGCCTATTTCCATCAGCATTTGTTGAGTGATACTCTGGAATCCGCGGCCCTGCTGTATGCGGTATCCATCTGCGAAGTCATCTCCTCTTTGTTCTTCTAGCTCTGGCGCTTTTCCTTAGATGTTTCCTGCATATAGATTTATATCAGTTGCTGACTTATAGTTCACGTAAACGAAAAGAGACAGAAGAAAAGATTGACATGAAAGCAATTAAGTTCTAATGAACGCATAATCATGTCACCCATTATGACTTGACTCTTCGAAAAATGCAACATAATCATCTTTGGATACACAGGCGTACAATCATTAATTTCCCGTAAGGTGCGCTCCTAATATTGGGCTCACAAATCATGCCAAGGAATGCCTGCGACGAATGGCTTATGCGATTTGCATCGCAGCGTCAAAGATTGCGATGTCAATAAGTGGTATCGCAGCAATTGATGGTCTCATTCGTCGCAAACCATAGATCGCAGGTCGCCGATATGCATGGTCGCAAATCGCATATCGCAAAATCGCAAGGTCGCAAGGTTTCCGCTTTGTCACTTTGTGCTGCTTATGCGACATTGCGACGTGCGACATCGCATATCGGCCGTCGGCGTTTTTTAGGTTTTCCCTTTTTTGAGTGCTTTTAATGCACGCGGTGCGATGAGTTCTCGCGTCGCTCCCTTTCAGTGTATTTATGCGCTTTGGGAGAGCGTCTCTTCTTCCTTTGCGACGCGATACAGCTCTTAGGAAGTGAATACAAAAGATTTTTCAAAAAAAAAAAAAATTAGATTTTTGGTTAAGGGTCCCCCTTTGCTTGATGTTATTACTAATATCAAACAAAGAGGGGGGTTGTTGGTGACCACAACAGAACCCAAGGAGTAGCTTCCTGCATTCGCTAAATTCCTATGAAAATGGGAAATGTTTTTGTTTCCAAACCCATATCTGCTACCTTTTGAAGTGTAATGCTTATGAAGGTGTCAAAATTGTCCTAACTCCACAATATTAGTATGAAAAGTTAGTGCTGCTATAATATGATGTTATAATGTCTGATTTCACAGTGGTTTTGACTGATTTCCATTTATCCTGCAGTTCCTGAAGTTCCATACCAAAGGGAAAAACAATTAGCTCCTGCACCATCTCCAGTTGTGGCTATACTGAAAGGTATCCCTAGCTTGTGTTTAGAAATTATTATTCCAAAAATGCCATTTTAAAATATACTTCTAGGCAGACATGACAAGATTTTCTAGACTAAAATATTTCTGTAATGATGCATCTTTTATTATATGTTGTGTTAGTAGAGATGATGGGATTTGTTTAGGTGTTGGTGGGTGGTAGAAACAAAATAATTGTCTTGAATTCATTTCATGCACATATCAGAAAATTGAGTCCACAACAACAGAAATTTTAAACTAGCAATAGAGAGTGAACCACTAGCATGCATGTGTATTTCGAAAGATAGGCAAGTCAGTTACATAGCCTCAATGAGAGTGACTCCTATGGTGATATTTGACAAGCTATTCTTCATTTTGACCTGCTATGGTGATATTTGACAAGCTATTCATAAATTGGGGAATGCAAAATTTATATGGGTGAGATGAAATATAAGGGG
Organism: Pinus tabuliformis; assembly: GCA_031772625.1. Lineage (NCBI taxonomy): Eukaryota > Viridiplantae > Streptophyta > Pinopsida > Pinales > Pinaceae > Pinus > Pinus tabuliformis. The sequence goes on along the minus strand of CM062820.1, from coordinate 111,829,653 downwards.
AATTATATAAAGTATTAAGCATGAAGGTGATAGATTACACGACCTATATAAAGTATTAAGTATTAAGCACATAGTATAATTTACCTTGAATATGTGGATAGCATATCAAATACAGATTATGTTTCTTATGGGAGTTGGGTTTTGTGGTTGGAAAATCTAAAATCTAAAATCTGATCATGGTATGCATTTTGTTAATGCACATTGTCACAGTTTTGTTTTGAAGGGTTCAACAGTTCGAGTCTCATAAGCTAGCGGATTCTTTTGTTCGATGCATAAATTCAAATTCAGAAGAATTTTATTTAAGCACAAAGTATAATCTACCTTACGCCTAGGGGCACACAGCCTGTTGGGATTCAGCACCGTGAGAGGACTTGCGAGGTGAGCCAAGACCGTAAGTGAGAGCAATGTATGCTTGAGAGGGTCACAGAGGACCTGCGATGGGAGCGCGAATGGAGAAAATGAGTGTTTGGTGCGAGCGTTCGTTGAGAAAATCCGCCAACATAACAGGTGCCACCTCGAAGGTGGTGGGTCACCCACTCCCAGAAAACATTTGATGTGATGGGTCCTCAAGCTCTTGGAGAAATGATGGATGCGGGATGGAAAGGCATGGGAATGTATGGTAAAGGGGGCCTCCATACGGGCATTTAATGCCCTATGGCGGGTTGGTTAGCTCTTGCCATGTAATCGCTACATAAATTTCCAAGAGTTGGGTCAATGTTGTTGCTGCCAAGATGAGATTCAATGAAGTCTACAAAATTATTGTTGTGCACATCTGAGGCATAGCAAGAGATAATTTCTGGGATGAGAGCTGCAGCAAACATGATATCCTCAACCAATAACTATTTGGCTGTTGTCTGGGCAATACCGTTGCATACACAGTTCCCAAAATACTTTGGAGGTAATGGCAGTTTTAACTACCCTCTGAAGTCAATAGGCACTCTAAAATAAACAGGCTTGTGTTCTAGAACTTCTCTAGCTTTCATTATGCTTCTCCAAAACTACGCGGAAACGGCTACAAATGAAGTTGAAGTGTCGGATCGTTCCTTCAAAGCTTGAATTAATTTTTCGCTGAAATGAAAAGTTGAGATTTCCATATTTGTTTCTAATTCTATGACAGATTTTTGGATAATACTATTGTTAGTGTTTTCCACTGAGCCATCACCAATGCTTGCATTGATTTCTGAATATTTTATTGGCACTGAATTATCTCAAACAAACCTGAAAATTTGCGCTTCCCTAATAAAATCAGTGACAACTTCTTTAGTCCTCAAATAAAGGTTGGGTATTGCGCAATCTCCATTGTCCCGCTGAAAAAATGTTCTCATGTGGTGAGTGTTGGCTCCTCATTAATGGCGGTGTAGAAGGTCAACGCTCCCTGTGTGTTTTGTGGCATGTGCTTAAATCTAGCGATGTGTCTATTTATTAACACCTGCGGGTTTTGGTGTAACGGAAATCGTGACTCCAACGAGTGGTATCAGAGCCAGAGGTCTCAAGTTCGAAGCACACTGGGCTTGCATTGGGGGGGGAGATTGTTGGCTCCCTGTTAATGGTGGTGTAGAAGGTTAACACTCCCCGTGTGTTTCGTGGCATGTGCTTAAATCTAGAGATGTGTTTGTTTACTAGCACCTACGGGTTTTGGTGTAACGACAATCGTGACTCCAACAGTGAGGACTCCTGGAAATTGGAAGTTCTCTGCTACACTCTGCCCAACTGCTCATGAAATGCGAAAAGGAATTTCCGTCTGCAATAACGTGATGAAAATTGGCTCCCATGCAAAATCCACCTCGCTCGAAAGCAGTGACTTGCAGTAGCCATCGTTACTTTTGAAACATTATCTGTAGGAAAATGGAAAGCAAGTGAATTTTTCATACCTGTATTGAGAGAAGTGAATCGTCATCCTTTCCATGGCAGATCTGGACAAGTTCCGTGAAGAAGTTTTTGTATTGAAAATTATCAATTTCCACATCCTCAAATTCCATGTCGACGGTTGCTTCAATGAACTCCACTCCCTCATCGTTGCAATCAATTTGGGGCCGACCTAATTCTCCTCCTTCATGTCCAACGAACCTGCAAATGGATAGAAATCCACTGGAACTAACGACAGGCTTGTCTTTAGCTTCTCCACCATGGTAGGAAAATCCTTGGTAGTAGTAATGTCTTGTATTTTATAGAAAAGAAATATTCCCACGTTGTTAGAGGGTATGTTACTAATGTCTATGCCTGATAGGAACATGGTATGCTTAGCAGTAGGCATGGCTGGTGCAATAGTGGAAATCCTCGATACATTTACTTTTATTTGGACTCATCCTGAGTTTGAAAACATTTCATCATCCATCAATATGGCAAGCTAGGAGACAGAGGGTGCAAAATCCATTTCTCCAGCTTGCTCTCCAGGCCACATTAAGGCCCTGACTTCTTTGCACTCCCTCTTTGAGTAGTTGCGACACATCCAAATTGATTCAGACATCCCAAGGGACCACAGGTATGACGAAATCGATGAGATAGTGGCTTACCTTAACGATATTCAGTATAGTCAAAATGAAATACTGGCTCAACTGGACAGTCTCTAGCAAAGTCACCATCACACTAATGATCACCTTCATAGCTTGGAAGCGAGAGTGGAACATATTGATTTCCACATTCATGATTGTGTTGGTTACTTTGTTTCTCACCCTCCTCCTTGATTTGATGATGTCAATTCTAGTCTCTTTTTTAGTTATTACTAGTATGACATGGCTTCTGTGCCTCAAAAAAATAGTGTATGCTAAGTGTCCTTTTTGGTATCCTCTAGTCCCCAACCTCAAAAAGTCTAATCGGAATGAGAGTGTGGGGATTGTTGAGACAAATTTTTTATGTTATGCCATTTTGAAAATCTAATGAAAGTAGTTTGATCGACAAAAAAAACGTGTTAAATATAATTATTAATATATTTTAATTTCTTTTATATAACAACTAATATTATGTTAGATCTAAGACCTTTGTGATCCATATTGTAGATAAATGTCTTTTGGATTAATCACATCATTAGGATTTGGTCGACGTTTCAAACCAACTAATGTGGGTCATCCTTAGGACAAGGTGAGAAAATCAGTTAATCTTCAAGAATAAATAGCATGGATGCATCATTGCCAAGAGTTATCCATTGGTGATTAGTTAATCAAGAAAAATTCTAAAATGGCAGTAAGGAAATATTTATTAAAATATTAAAATTTTAGTTAAAAATTAGTTGTTAGGAAGCATAATTATATATATTGATAATGAATAATAATACTATATGGGATAAAAATTAGTTACAAGGTAATATTTATGTATAAAGAAGTTGTAAAGAATAGGTCATAAATTAATTAGGGGTTAAGAATGAGCTATAACTATTAAAATAGTTGTTAGGGGTTTACATAACCCAATTAATTAAAATATTAATTAATAATAGGGTTAAGAGTTAGTTCCAAAATATTGTATATTTATAAAGGATAAGGTTAAGAGTGGTTAAGAATAGGATTCAAAATATTATATATTAAAAGTAATTAGTAGCTTAATTATTATAATTATGTTAAATAAATATTGTCAAACTATTATAAATTAATAAAGGGGCCTAAATATTTATTTCAATTATCTTTAAAAAAGAGCGATAATACAGGCTACAAAATATTATATATGATATATTTATAAAGAAAAGGATAGGAGTGAACTTATTCTAATAATGATAAACAAATAACTAGAATATGGTGGATTAAAGAAAAGGTGGGGAGGGGGAGATAGGGGGTGTGGAATCACGAAGAGAGGGCCAAAACCCGGCTCTTACTCAGTTTCCAACCATCATCCCTCTTTAGATTTCTAGCACGCCTCTTAATCTCAATAGCCTCTCTAAGCTTCCTATGGTGGAAATGATCAACCCTCGTAATGACTCTAGAGTCATCAATGAATACATGGTGTTTGTATTTCTCCGCATGTTCAGCTAGAGCCGATGAGTGGGACAGATTGTGCCTAATGTTAGCAAAATGCTCATGGATCATCTAGTTAATTGACAAACTCGTTTCTCGAATATATGGAATACCACAGGAATATATGGTTATATTTTTTTTTCTTTTTATAAAAAAAAGCAAGTTTCTATGGGTATATTTTATATTAATCCTTGTGATCTCTTTTGGATTGTGAATTCAAGGAATTTGAGTGGAAATAAAATCATTGGTTTTCTCCCAACATAATCTAGAAATGTGAGAGGCATCGAGGATATGTAAGTCCTTTGTACTTGATTTGTGTAGTAAGTATCTGTACTTGATTTGTGTAGCCTACAAATGTGTGCCATAGTAATGTTTTCTTCCACATCACTAATTAATGTACCCATTGCCACTTTAACAAAACAATAACATAGTGTGATATCTCTTCAATTCAAAGACCTTTCTGCTAACCAATTATCAGGTCTCATTCCTCAAGAACTTGAGTAGCTACATAATTTAGTCTGACTATATGTTCCTTGAAATGGATTATAAAATATGACTCATTTAATACATTCATAGTTATTCGTAAAATAACTCTGGAGTTATATCATATACAGGATATTGAATAACAACATTTTATCAGGGGAGGTGTCATATTAGTTGAACAATTGTTTCAGCCTTACAACACTGTAAGAATTCATTTGAATCCCATCCCTTATTCTAAGTTCATTTTGTTCTGAAAGTAAAAAGGAAATAATATTCATATTTCTAGTTCGTGTACTAATTTATACTAGAAATGATTTCAATTGTTTCATAGAAATTTCTCCTACAACAATGTGTCTAGTAATATTCCTATCATAAATAACTTTACAAGATTTACCCTAGAAAGGTGTAGATATAATGTAAACATTTACTTTTGGGTTAAATTTGGTATTATTTCTAGATATTAGTTGATTTGTGCATTTCATCTGACAATATTGATTATTGCATCAACTTTCTAGGAAATCCAGGTCTCTGTGGCAATTGGATTGGATCACTTTATGAGATAAACTCCAAACAATCAAAAGGTGAAACATTAAATAAATTTTAGATTCCATAGATTAGTTATGTTTTGTGATAAAAGTTTTAGTGAAATTATATTTATAAGAGTATTAAGTTGATTTTGAAAATGGACAGCTTAAGTCTCAACACCGGCTATTGTTTGCATTTAGGTTGGTCTCAATTTTATCAATATGTATGATCTTTATAATTCTCTATTGTTCAAATCATCCTAAACTTTTTACCAAAGGGTCAGAAAAAAAATGGGTCAACGTATTATTTCTATGGGACTTAATATTTATATCAACATCAATATGTGTCCCTTGTTTAAAAAATTCTTTCATATCTTGACTAGGTTCTCCAAGGCTAGTAATATTGCACATGGACATGGCCCTCCACATGTATGATGACATAATTAAAAACATGGAAAATTTGAATGAGAAATATGTAATTTGTTATTATGCTACAAGCACAATTTATAAATGTGTTCTCGAGAATTGGAAGCCAGTTGGTGTTAAAATAATATACACACATTATCCACAAGGTTTGCACCAATTCGAAACGAAGATTGAGACTGTTGGAAGAATCAAGCATCATAATATTATGGGTTTGCATCGTTATTATCTTTGTCCACATGGAAATTTGTTGTTCTATGACTACATGGTGAATGGAATTCTATGGGACATCTTACATGCTCAGTGAAATGGATGGTAAAACCTGTCTAGAAATTTACACGTATAATGGTAATATAGCCTTTAGGAGAAGATTCTAACCAGCCTTTCATATATAGTGAATGATTTCTAATGGCCTACTTGGATAATCCAAGAAATGCATTTTTTATTTAGGATCTTCAAAGATGATAAAGATAGACTGGAACACACGTCTAAGGATTTCTCTGGGAGCTGCACAAGGTCTAACATATCTCCATCATGACTGTAACCCATTTATTATTTACAAAGATATAAAAACTTCCACCATTGTCTTAGATAACAATTTGAAGCGCAGAATTGAGGAGAGCGAGCTCTGAGAAGCGGAATAGGGTTCCTGTACTCACCTGCAACGGCAGGTCCGCAGAACAGAGGACTCCAGAATCAAATCGCGACAGCGCAGATAACAAACGATTGGGGGTTTTGACCGGCGGTTTCAATGAACCCCCATCCGGGGGAAGGAGGGACGCCTCCCTCAAACGGCAACCAGCAAGGGAATCCTGAGGGTTCAGACAAAGAACAGGCACATAATGATGGAAGCACAGGCAAAAATCAGTAGCAACAGACTGAACAGGCACAAAAAGATAAACCGAAAGTCAGCTCGTCCACATGCAAGCCAGTAGCTGCACACAGACCAAAAGTGGAGCTACCCAATCACCATATCAATGCCAGAATTCAATACATGAGAGATCATGCTCTCATAGACAAATTTATCGGAATATGGCCAAACGCGAAAGTGCTGAGAGCATGGATAAATGTCAAATGGCATCCAAAGGGGCACATAACCCTTCCTAGGGCCGAAGGGTTTCTTCACGGCAGTTTTTAACTGTTTGGAGGATAGGAACAGAGTTTTTGAAGGAGGGCCTTATTTCTTTAACTCTGCTGGGCTATTTCTCAGAGAATGGATTGAACGGTTCAACCCGGATAAGGAGGACCTAAGCTGGGCATCGGTGTGGATCAGGCTGTATTCTTTACCATTGGAATACTGGGAAGAGGAGTCCCTCAAAGCCATTGGTAAGGTTCTGGGCGACTTTGTCAGAATAGCTGAAGATACAAAGACACAGAGATATACCTCATATGCACGGATCTGCGTCTACATGGATCTGAAACAACCTCTGCCCGATACGGTAAGTCTCTTTCATGAAGATGTGGAGTGTATCCAGTTAATCGATTATGAACATGTTCCCTTCAGATGTAGGAAATGTCATGACCTAGGTCACCTCTTCAGAGACTGCCCATTAAATAGCAAACCTACGATTCAAACTGAATAGGAAAACCCATCGACGGATGGTTTCACCAAAGTGACAAATCGCAGAAGAGGGAATAAAAAACCAGCAGTTACTATAAAGACACCTCCAGGGAATCAATCAAAGCCATCTACTAGTAATAGCTTTGCAGTATTAGATAATGAGGATTTGCAAGATCCAGACAACTCAACCTATAATAAAAGAGGACCTACTCAGGAAAAGGAAAAAATGGATAGATCCCAATCGAAAGAAAAAGAAAAGGAGATAGATCTAGAAGGTAATCAGCCCAAGACAGCTTCCAAATACTGGAGCCTTCCTGAGATGGATATAGATGGTACAAATCCCAGCATAGAAAATGAGAAGGAAGGCGATGGTCACTCTCAGGAACCACAAATCATGGAGGAGGATACGGAATCAATAGACATTGGTGAGCTAGATATCTTGGGATTAGAACAGGCATGTAAAACAGGGAACTTCGACAAAATACCTGATAGACAAGTGGACAACCTAGTCGCAGTCCTCAACAAAGCCCAGAAAAAAATATTCACTCGTGGTTCAAATTGGCAGCCAATGGGACGGAAAATTCATTACCAAAGACAGCAAAAAAAGGGGAAGGAAAACTACCTTAGAAAGAACCATCAAGATTGGAGAAGTGCTGGTAGAATCAGGCAGATATGCCAAGCTAACCAAGTATTTCAACATCAATCCCAAGCCTTCCCAATGAAGTTGATCTCATGGAATATCAGAGGGCTTAATTGCCCAAGGAAAGGAAAACTCTTAAAAAACATGTTAATGGAAGAAAAACCAGCAGTTCTTTTTCTACAGGAAACAAAATGCAATTCGACAGTTTTGGAAAAAATAGCAGCTAAGGCCTGGCCAGGGGGGATAGTAGCAGCTGTTGATGCTCAGGGCGCTTCTGGAGGACTTGCAGTGCTTTGGGATGCAAGAAAGATTCAAATGACCAACATACATGCAAATAAAAATTTCATCCAAGCAATATTCCATATAATAGGAACCAACATCTATGGGCACATCACTAATGTGTACTTTCCTCAAGAAACCCAGCACAAGAATGAAATTTTGGAGGCTTTAACAAATCTTAGCACAGATAGGCAATACCCGTTATGGATCGCTGGAGGAGACTATAATATGATCGCTTCGGTGGAGGAAAAAAAGGGAGGCCGCTGCAGAACAAACAGGGACGGATCTCTATTAAGGGATTTCATACAGAATAACTGGCTTATAGATATTCCTACTAATAATGGCCTCTACACCTGGAACAACAAAAGGACAGGTCCAATGCAAATAGCATCGCGTCTGGATCGTTTTTTAATCTCTGACAATGCAGTTCATGTAGGTGGAGAATTCACAGCTTCTATTCTCCCTTACTCTGGTTCCGATCATTGGCCGATAGCCCTCTAGTGGAATCGTCCTGGCTGCCATATTAGACGTCCCTTTAGATTTGAGGCTTTTTGGATGTCTCACCCGGACTTCAATGAATTTGTTAGAGCAACCTGGTTAAAATGCAATTTGACGGATGGTACAAAAATGGCTTCATTCCAAAGGAAGTTGAAATATCTCAAAGGGGAAATTAAAAAATCGAATCACTCTGTCTTTGGCAACATCTTTAAGGCTAAGGAAATCCTCAATCAAGAAATGAAAGTGGTTCAGCAAAGAATGATAACTGAAGGACGCTCGGAAGAACTTAGCAAGAAAGAGCAGTCCTTAGAAAATCTACTCCTCGAGCGAGAGTCACAGGAGGAAACTCTCTAGAGACAAAAATCGAGAGTTAGATGGTTGAAGGAGGGTGAGAAGAATACGAAATTCTTTCACAAATCCATAGTGCAAAGAAGAATGATTAATCAAATTTCTCGGGTCACCAATGAACAAGGAGGCAAAATCGAAACACATGAAGGAATAGAACAGGTGTTCCTCAACTACTTCAAGAAGATGAATCAAGAGCCGGATATAAACAGAACAGAAGCTATCGGGAAAATCATCAGCAATATTCCCAAATTAATCACGGAAGATCATAACACTCTCCTTCTCAAACCCATAAGCCTCCAGGAAGTTGACGATGCTGTCCATCAACTCAAAGCAGGAAAAGCTCCGGGACCCGATGGCTTTACTTCAAATTTTTTTCATCACTTTTGGGATCTGGTCAAATGGGAGGTGTGGCAGGTGGTGGAAGAATCGCGTACCCTCAGATGGATGTATCCAGGACTGAACGCAACATTCATAGCTTTAATCCCTAAAGAAGAGGAATCTTCCACTCCGGATAAATTCAGACCGATTGCTTTATGCAACATCATATACAAGATTGTTTCCAAAGTGATAGCTTCCAGATTGAAGCCCCTGCTTCCACTTATCATCTCTCCAGAACAAACTGGTTACGTTGAAGGAAGGCAGATTATGGATGGGATAATTCTAACCCATGAAATAATCCACTCTCTCAAGCACACAAAAAAACCAGGTATGTTGCTCAAAATTGATTTATCTAAGGCTTTTGATAGTATCAGTTGGGAATATCTGCAAAAAATCCTTCAAGCCTTTGGTTTTGCCCCCTCTTGGATTAGATGGATCAGTAGTCTCATTTCCTCTTCGTTCTTCTCTATTCTCATCAATGGAATCCCCTCACCCACTTTTCGTCCTTCTAGAGGCATTCGCCAAGGGGACCCTATCTCGCCCTTCCTGTTTGTCATTTTGGCTGAAGGTTTAGGACGCAGCATTAAAGAAGCCCTCCGTTCTCATCATCTCAAAGGTCTAGCCTTCCACCAAGCCCCTGCTTTTTCGCACCAGCAATTCGTCGATGACAACCTGCTTTTTGGTCATCCGTCTGTTCAAGAAGCTCGAGCCCTTAAATCTATTCTTGCAGACTTCTCGGAGGCCTCTAGAGCCCTCATTAACAAAGTTAAATCCCAGATCTTCTTCTTCAACACCTCGCCCTCCATCCAAAGACCTATTGCCCGTATCCTTGGCTTCTCCATCGCTTCCCTTCCGTCTAAGTATTTGGGGGCTCCTTTATTTGCCACGGCTCTCAAGCATGCCTCATGGAACAATCTTTTAGAGAAGCTGGAAGCTAGATTATCCCTGTGGACGCATAGAGCGCTCAATATGGCAAGTAGGCTAGTCCTAATCAAAGCAATTCTTCAAACCATGCCTCTTTAACTTTTTTCCATATTGGCAGCGCCCAAATGGGTCCTTAAAGCTATCAAACAGCTTCAGCGAAACTTCCTTTGGGGTAAATCGGGGCCAAATCGAAAATGGGCACTAGTAAAATGGGAGAAAGCATGTCTTCCCAAAAAGGCAGGTGGAATTGGATTAAGAGACCCAGAACATAGTAATATGGTTATGGGGGCCAAAATCTGGTGGAAATGGCTATCCAATCCCACAACACCTTGGGCCAACCTTTGGACAGCGAAATATGCAAGCAACAAATCCATGGAGGAGAGACTTAGAATGTCAGAAATTAGCAAAGGGTCCGTGATTTGGAACTCAGCCATTCAACACAGGGATATAATTCAGAAACACAGCTTTTGGGAGGTGAAGGATGGCCACACGGCTAGATTTTGGGAAGACTCATGGCAAAAGCTCCCTAACCTCAGAGACACAATTCCGGGTATTGCTGATCAAGACATACAACAACATGAGAAGGTGAGTCGTTTTTGGGACTCACACAACGCTCAAGAACATAGAAAATGGAAAGAGGCCAGGCATATAATACCTCATAGCCCGGAGCAAACTCAACTCTCCCTCTCCACTGAGCTTCAAAAAAGGAAAATACTCACTTCGGCAGGCTTGGACACCCTCAGATGGGGATATGAGGAAAAAGGCACTTTCACAACCAGGGAAGCTTATAAAATAATTATCAAAGAAAAGATAATTAAAGATCAATTATGGGATAGGATATGGAACCCATCCATATGGCCGAAGGTCTCAACTTTTCTATGGCTTATCTCTCACAACAGAATTCTCACATGGGACAATCTCAGGAAAAGGAATTTTGCTGGACCATCCATTTGCCCAAACTGCAAACAGGAAGAGGAATCAACATTACATCTTATGCAATCCTGTCCAATGGGAAGGAAACTCTGGGAAAAAATTACCTTCCGCTGTCAGAAGGATGGAAGAGTGACTGGAGACATCAAAGGGACTCTTCGCACCTGGCCCCAAGAGCCGTATAAAAGCAAACTCTTAAACACACTCTGGCAGCTCATACCAGGATTACTTATGTGGAATATTTGGAAGGAAAGAAATAGAAGGATATTTAAAGATCAAGCACAGCCAATTGAACAAATTTGGCATGGATTGCACCAGAACATTAAAGAAACTCTGTCTATTAAAGGATGGTCTAAAGAGGATTTCCCATCTCTCCCGCAAGAACAAGCCATATGGGACAACTGGCAGATTCAATTACAACATCCGCTAACATCAAAGGATAACTCTTCAAAACATCTAGAATCTCCATCAAGTTGGACACCACCACCAAATAATGTATACCAACTTAACTTCGATGGAGCCTCGAAAGGGAATCCAGGAAAAACAGGATTTGGAGGAAGCATCAGAAACTACCAGGGAACCCCCCTAATAACCTATGTTGGCTCAATTGGTTGGAACACCAACAATGCGGCGGAATTGGAAGGTCTATGGAGAGGACTAAATTTGGCACAGGAACGGAGACTCTTTCCTCTTATAGTGGAAGGGGACTCTCAAATTATTATCAACATGGCCTCAAAGCTTATGCAGGGATCTCAGGTATATAAGGTTAGTAGCAGTTGGAGATTGGCCACTAGACTAGAGCTTCTCAAACAATGGCTTACCAATCACGAAGCAATTTCCTTCAAACACATTAGAAGGGAAGGGAATAAATTGGCTAACTTTCTTGCAAACATAGGAGTGGAAAGTGGAAAGGAATTCTTTGAAGGCTCAATCTCCAGCATGGTTTCAAAGAATCAACTCTCCATCTTCAAGACTATAGTTACTAGTGATATGCAACCGAAGGAGATCTCACACCCGGATGCGGGTGATTTTATGAGCCGTCAATGCCCATACGAGCGACGCCGGCATCCGGCATCACCGTGGAGCAAGTAGGCGATTTCTGGCAGCGCATTAAATCCCATTAATGAGGAATTGGGTGTACAGCATGCGGAGTAAGTTCTTCAGGATGGTGAGCATACGATTCATTTCAATTGCCCAGAGCTCGACATTCTCTCTGGCTCATTCTAACAGAGACATTCCCGGTCGAATTGGTTCACAGGAGTTAGGTGCAGAGCTGAGCATTTGGAAGCCATCATGGCTCCATAGAAGCCCGCATCTGGCCAGCCTCAAGCATTTAATTTCGGCTCTTCTGGCTCGCATCTGGTATGGTCAATGTTTTTTCCTTTGGTATATAACTATAATAGGTCGTGTTACGGTGTCTGTTGAAGCTGCTTGGGCAGGGTGTGGGACTCATTCAGACAGTTCTGGAATTTATTTAGGGGTTCTGATTTCTATCTGTGTGGTGCTTTCCCTGGGCGCTTTCTACTCTGAGTACTGTTATCCTCTGTTTATTTCAAATTGGGGCGGGTCGTATTTCTTCCTCCTTCAACCCTTTTGTTCTCTCAGTTTATCAATCATTGCTGCTATGGCCCGACGTCGAGGAATTTCCCGGAGGGGTAGTAGTTCAGGCACTCGTGGGGGTGTTAGAGGAAGGGGAGGTCCTGTTCCACGACGCATTTCCCCGCTAGCTTCTGTCTCGCCGGCCTCACCATCATCCGACCACTCTAGTTCGTCCCTCAATAGTTCTTTCCACTCCTCCCATTTCACATTTAAAAGCAAGCTAAATAAGCCTACTATCTCTGCTATTATCACAGTCATCTTCTCAGAGGAAGAAGATGACCTCTCTGGCTCTGATGAACAATCCGTGGATAGGACTCTCTCACAGAATTCTAAGGATTCTCAAGGAAGCATGGCAGAGGATATCCTCAATCTTCCAGAGGTGCAGCAGGCCGAAGGTCATGAAGAGGACGCGCGTCTTCAGCAAACTTCTTCACACGAGGAGATCATTCCTTGTGCACCGGCACATTTCTCAGGCACTGTTCTGTATCCGGTGATGCCTCCTGGTCGCAGTAATATGGATGTAGAAGACAATGTGATGGTTGAATGGGTCAGCTCTCCTTGCAAAGCCAACGATGAAGATGCAGAATTACCACCTCAGGTTGAAACAATTAATGGCGGAGAATGATGGAGCAGATCGGACGACGGTGGAGGATTTCGGAAGGCCTCTTTTTGCTGAACTTTACGTCCCAAAAAGTCAGAAATGATGACGTATGTAGAGAGCCACGCGTCAACAGGAGATTGTATCGGGCTCGATCATACGAAAACTGCTTGCTGGTCGAAGGCGGTCCGATATGCTGGTGGTTTTTGCTGAGCGGTTTTGTGCTGCCGTTGTTGTCCACGTCCGCCGGCAGTTGGAATTAATATTCCAACATCTCAGAGGGTATGCTATATGGCATTTTTCAATATAATTCTCTATCGTCTTCTAGTTTTTGGTTTTTGGTGGTGGTGTCTTGTTCTACAAAGTCTTGGGCTCTCGTTTTTCATCTATGTAAACAGACAGTTAAGAGCTGAATGCAACAGTTTTTTTGACAGAGGGCTGGCTTTAGCCCCCTCAGAGGTTCCAACCTCTCTGTAAATATTTTCCTCTTTTATTTATACATAATAGAATAGTCTTTACACAGAAAAAAAAAAAAAACAATTTGAAGCGCATTTTCAGACCTTTGCATTGCCAAATGTATCCCTTTTGCAAAAACCCACACCTCTACCTATGTTATGGGTACCATTGGTTATATTGACCCTGAATATGCAAGGACATCTAGGCTTAATGAGAAGTATGATGTGTACAACTATGAAATTGTTCTTTTAGAGCTAATAATAGGGAGGAAAGATGTGGATAATGACTCTAATTTTCTTCAGTTGGTAAGATGATAATGCCTCTTAATTTGCTTCAGTTGGGATTGTCCTTTTGTTAATTATGAAGCTAGTTTGTTTTGGGATATTGCATGGACAAATAAACTAAAGAAATAACCTCGGTTTATTTAACATGGGAATTTGAATACAGATTTTATCAAAGTAGATAATGATATAGTAAGGGAAACTATAGACGAAGAAGTAGCAGCAACTTGCACAGGTCTTGGGATTGTAAGAAAGGTCTTCCATCTTGCATTTCTTTGCACAAAGAGACAACCTTTTTACCATCCCACCATGCATGAGGTTACCATAGTTTTGTATTCATTAGTACCTGCTTCTAAATAAGCTTAAGGTATTTGATTAAACCAACCATCCCCCAACAACAACTGCATGATATATTTGGATGAGTACGTGGGAGGCAATCACAAAGAAGTTCTCAGGAACATAAGCAACACTTCTAATGGACATTTTTTTATGAGATTTGGAAAGGTTATTTCACATAACATTGTTTGTATATTACGAAGGCTTGAAGAAGGCTTAGATGGAGCTCACAATCAAAATTGTATCCAATTGTCCATTCTTCCATATTGTTGCGAGTGGAAAATAAAGTTAGTCTCTTACATCCAAAGCTCAAATTTGGCAATTTTGTTTATGGAACATAGTCTACTAGAAAAATCAGAGCTTGGTAGTTAGATAAAATGAGAGTTCTTAGTGTTATGAGCCGATGCTTTGTGCGTGGTTTTGCAGAGTGGCCAGTTAGAATATTTGTAACATTTATGTTGCTCGAGTGGTTGCTTAATTGAAGTTTAGCAACCTATATATGACATCCAATAGGAAATTGTGTAGTACCCAAACATGAACTTGAATATTGTTGCTTTAAGATGTGAAACATTGTCGAAAGAAGATATAGATCATCTTACAAGACAATAACGAGCATCTTTTGTCAACCCTCATCCCTCAAATACAAAGGCTTGATCTGGTCTAGAATGGAGTCATATTTCCTTCGTTGCATGACAACAATGTATACGCTTAAAATTGTTAATGGCGGATATATGTGTACATGAAGAATATTGTATGTTTTTTTATTAAATATCAGACCTTGAATGTAGCTTTTCTTGCGAGAAGTGAGTATTGTTTTCATCTTTCTTCTTTTCCCTATTTGTTTGATGATTTTTCCCCTGCGAAGCTTTGGGGTTGAAATAATCTCCATAGGAAAACCATGTTCTCAAGTAGGGTTTCAATAGTCGTTAGGAAACTATGCACTCTAGGTGGGTTTGCACCTCCTATTTAGGAGAGAATTTATGCATATTCTACCTTGTTGGATTAAATTTCCAACAAGATAGAATGGAAAATCCTCTTTATTTTGTGTTTTGAAATTTTGAGGTGAATTGTACACTATGTGAAATTTAAACATGGCAATAATGGGTATCATGTGTGTGCTTATTAGGTGTTTTGCTTCAACTATTTATGTGTGAGGGATGGGGTGGATTAGATTGACATCAATAACAGATGGCAGACTGGCGCATGTTATTTCTTCAACCAAATAGGTGTTGTCGTGTGAAAAATGAATAGGTTATCCACTTGATATGATGCAAATTCTCTTTTATCTTTGTTATCAAACATACATGGTAGTTGATTTAGTGAGGAAACTAACACTTCTTTATGAAAATCACTTGATTATATGATGAATCAATACTTGGGATTTACATACATTACAAATAATAATATCAAAAAAGGGATTTTTTAAAACATTAATTGCACAAGGTACAATAATGTTGCCAAAGTCATTCTGGAACCATCAGAGATACTTGTGGTCTTAGTGTTGGGTGCAAAATCCGTTACTCATTCAAGGTTGTTGTGTTCATTGTAGCAATTAGTATGTACTCTTGTGAAATTAATTGAAGCAAACATATACTTTGGGTCATGGAATAATTGTATTGCTTGCTCCCTGTGCTAAGAACCTTCAATGGGATTGAGGTTAGGTGCAAATTGGGTTCCATAAGTACTCGCATAACTCTTTAAAGGGTGTTAGCTCAATGGAAGAGCACTTGCCTTGTAAGAAGGAGGTTCATTGTGTCTTAACACGAATTAATTAATGATATTGTAGTTTTTTTTTAATTAGATACTTTTTATATTGATTTATTTCATTGATGAGATATTTTTCTGTGTTCATTGTTTTATATTCTTGAAAGAGACAAAAGTGATGTTGAATTGTCTTTAAATATATTTTTTATTGTCTTTAGGGAGACAATAGCTAGGATTAAAGACATCGTCTCTATAAAGACAATATGTCTTTAATCCCAACTATTGTCTCTAAGAGACAAAAATGGCATTGTCTCCTAAGAGACAATAATGCTTGTGTTATGCATTGTCTTTATAAAGACAATTTTTCAAAACAATAATTTGAGACACTCGGTTAAAGACAATATTTAAGACAATACACAAACTTTTGTTGTGTCAAGTTAAGATAATTTACCCAAAAGAATGTTTCAAATATTGTCTTAAACCCCCTATATGTAGTAGTGATGCTATTTTGAAGTTAAGACAAAATGTGTTACTATCTTTAGCCATTCCTTAATCTGATATTTAATTCAGTTAATTTTCTGATAATTTATATATTTTATTAGCATGGATCCGAGTGTTATTATCTTTAGCCATTCCCTAGTCTTATTTTTAATTCAATTAATTTTCTGAAAATTTATATATTTTATTAACATAAATCCAATTATAAATCAAATAAATATTTTAGAAAATAATCAAAATGGTATTCCAAAGACATCTATCAGAAAACAAGAAGATTCCTCGTTATATGCAACTACTTTTAATAGAAGTTTAATCTCTATTAGTGAATCAAATTCAACAACTCCCATGTGCAGCAAGAAAGAAGGGCTACACACGAAATAAGAAAAGAAACATCATCAATCGGGGATAACCATGAGCATCTGTTTCAGGGATTCCATCTGATGGCGAGGGAGTTTGGTGGACACAGCAATACTCTTTCCTCCTCCTCTTCCGGGGAACATCATCATCTGTCCAATTCCTATCAAGGAAGGAGCCTGCACACTCACTGGCCTCCCCCATCCGTGGTCGATCTCGTAAACAGGAAATTTGGGAGACATCGATGTCATTACAATGTAATCGCTACATAAATTTCCAAGAGTTGGGTCAATGTTGCCGCTGCCAAGATGAGATTCAACGTAGTCTACAAAATTATTGATGTGCACATCTGAGGCACAGCAGGAGATGATTTCTTGGATGAGAGCCGCAGCAAACACGATATCCTTCTCCACTAACTGTTTGGCCGTTGTCCGGGCAATACCGCTGCATACACAGTTCCCAAAATACGTTGGAGGCAAGGGCGGTTTTACCCGCCCTCTGAAGTCAATTGGCACTCTAAAATAAACAGGCTTGTCTTCTGGAACTTGTCTAGCTTTCATTACGCATCTCCAAAATTGCGCCGAAACTGCTACAAATGAAGTTGAAGCGCCGGATCGTTCCTTCAAAGCTTCAATTACTTTTTCGCTGAAATGAAAAGTTGAAATTTCCAGTTTTGTTTCTTCTTCGACAGATTTCTTATCAGTGTTTTCCACTGAGCCATCAAGAGTGCTTGCATTGATTTCCGAATATTTTATTGCCACTGAATTATCTCGAACAAACCTGAAAATTTGCGCTTCCTTAATAAAATCGGTGACAACTTCTTCAGCCCTCAAATAAAGGTTGGGTATTGCGCGATCTCCATTGTCCCGCTGAAAGACTGTTCTCACGTGGTAAGGACTCTTGGAAACTGGAAGTTCTCTGCTACACTCTGCCCAACTGCTCATGAAATGCGAAAAAGAATTTCCGTCTGCAATAACGTGATGAATATTGGCTCCCATGCAAAATCCGCCTCCCTGGAAAGCAGTGACCTGCAGTAGCCATCGTTACTTTTGAAACATTATCCGTAGGAAAATGGAAAGCGAGAGAATTTTTCATACCTGTATTGAGAGTAGTGAATCGTCATCCTTTCCATGGCGGATCTGGACAAGTTCCGTGAAGAAGTTTGTGTGCTGAAAATTATCAATTTCCACATCCTCAAATGCCATGTCGATGGTTGCTTCAACGAACTCCACTCCCTCATCGTTGCAATAGGCTTGTCTTCAGCTTCTCCACCATGGTAGGAAAATCCTTGGCAGCAGTAATGTCTGATATTTTATAGAAAAGAAGTATTCCCACGTTGTTAGAGGGTATTTTACTAATGTCTATGGCAGATAGGAACATGCTATGCTTAGCAGTAGGCATGGCTGGTGCAACAGTGGAAATCCTCGATACCTTTACTTTCATTTGGACTCCTGCCATGGCCGCAGGATACGAACCACCAAAATTTAAGATATACCGAAAAGTAAGTTCGTGAAATTATTGATTGAAGATCTCTTATAGATTGGGCCTGATTCAACTCTTTCCAATAGTTATACTTTAATATATGATTAAAGGTGATATTTTATAATTAGTGATATTTAAAAATAGATATAATTTATTATGTGATTAAACATTTAAAAATAGTTAATTTTAATATATAAAGAGACGTGATATTTCATAAATGATATAATTTTAGCTCTTCATATATCCAAAGAGAAAACGTCCTTTTAACTATTTAAATAGCTCAACATACTTTCGTTTCTCAATAAACTAAGTAGGATGAAATGATAATTATTCTGTTACAAGGTAATAGCTCTCGAGAGTTGGGATTGTTTTAATGGTTCTTGTTTTTAGGGAGCTTTAAAATTGTATGGGAATGTTGTTTTTTTAGCCGGAGCTGTAATCTGAGCTTGGGAAAGTTTCGGGAGTTTTGAAGATTATTTTTTGGATAGATAAATATGTTGAACTTCCCACAAAACATGAGCATAAGTTGAAAAGGCCAAAGACATTCTTAACAAGGATATCATTAATTGAGAAAGTAGAGCAATCTCTTGATAGGTTAAGGAAGCTTGTGGCACCTTGATGTAAGGGCGATATCTAGGATGTCATGATGATGAGTATTTCTTTAGTTATTTATGTATATATATTGCAGAAGATTGTGTGTGCATATTGTATGTGGGAGTCAATGCTTAAACATTAGAGTTGCTTTACTTTTTCTATTAAGAATAACTAGAGAAACATATGTAAAATTGTTCCTTCGTATTTTTAACCCAGATTGTTTCAAAGACTCGTCATGTGTCATAATATATATAAAAAGAGAAAGACTCAGAGAGAGACACCCAAAAAATATATTTATAGACAAAAAAGATTATATATTTATTATTTATATATTTAAATTGATTTTAATATTTGAATATTTTGATTCAATATTAATTTTGATTATTATATAAATTATATAATTAAAAAAATATTTCTATATTTTAAAATTTTTTATTAATTTTTATATTATATAATATTATGATTCTGATTAATGATTTGTTATAAATTTGGAGAAACCTGTAACCATTCTCGACACTACCTAAATTCACAACACTCCTTAATTCCAAAAACTCATACAACCTAAATAATTATATTAATATTTGCACATTATCATGCATAGAAACGCTCACCAAGCAAATTAACCGAGTGATTCCAGCACATCGAACCTTTATTATTTCACATGGATCCCAATAATAATATTGATCGTTAGATTTGAAGAGCGCAGACATCGACCGAAAACCAAATAAAATAAATTATTTATAAAAGTTAATTTAGAAGCCAAATAAAATAAATTATTTATGAAAATTAATTTAATATTTATTATTAAACTGATATTGGCAGATGGCTATTATGGTTGACAGATGGCTATTGGCAGTATTGTAACGGTCATTTTCATAAAAAACGAGAGTTTCGTGATTAATTATTTGAGTTATTTACTATACTGATAGGCTATATATATGAAATGATATTAAAATTAAAAAATTTAATAAATAGAAAAATATTTTAATAATTTAATTTTAATTAATTCAATAATTATAGATAAATGAGAAGATTATAGATCTGATAATTATCTACTTTCGGAAGAGACAAGGTATATGTTTCTAAACCTTTTTCCCTTTGTTGAATGTGGATTATCACATCCTTGCTTACATCAACGCATAATACATTATTTCGTCAAACAAAATTGAGTGAAAGTCAAGCCTGGAAGGTGCTCTTTTTGGTGTAAATATTCTTTTCGTAATAATATAAATATTTGTTATAATAATAAGGATAGACTTGGCCATCACATTTTCCTAATTAATTTACTTTATTTCTTAAATGAATGCATGATTCTTTCATTTGTGGCATTAATTTTATATATATGAATGACGGAGGAATTACATCATCAAAATTTTGTTTTCTTTCATGGTTTATAAAATTATAATTATAATTATTTAAGTATAGATAAATATTACATTTTTTAAAGTGAGATTTGTATGGATGTTCTACAAATGTTACAATAGTTTTTTCGAGGGACAATGGAACCTAGCTAAAATTACGTTTTTCATAGAGAAACAAAACTGAAAATTCATCTCGAGAGAATTATATAATCCAAAAAAGGCCATTGAGCAAAAACAAGTTAGAATCCATAGCAACGAGCCTAAATTAGATCTCTAATATTTATGGTGGTGTTGCAAGTCTCTAATATCTCTGGTGGTGTTGCAAGCTGGTGGAGGAATGCTTAAATAGTATTCAATGTGATTCATATGTTGATCAATGTTTTTGAGATGACCACGGAGGTGCTCTAGGGAGTGTAAGATGTTAGTCTTGTGTTGAAAATGATCTAACAAAGTTCTACTTATAGGCTATTTAAGATGTAAATTCAAATCAATGGTATACATGTATTAATTAAGACAGCCATGAGTATGTCTGACATCTAGCACTAAGTCAATTAGATCTACTAGGACTTCCATATCTAAAAGTTGTTGTTGATTGGAGACCCCTTCACACTCCATGTGAGAAAGTTCCTCCTAGATGGGGCCTGGGATGAGGTCTCAAAACCGAGCAGCAAATTGCTAAACCTTGTGATTCACATATGTATCTCCCCAGGAGGCTCACTCCTAATAATAGGTAGCTCTTCAGTGGATGCATTCACCCATCAAGGCATGTACCCAAACCAAACCATACATAAATGTTGAGAAGGATAGAAGATAAGGCAAACCGGTGAGCAAGGACCTTGAGAAAAGGAGTCATGTAAGGGAGGGGGTGGGGGTATGAAAGCAAGAAGGAAGAGCAAGATTCAAGAGGGTGGAGTGAAAATTTGCTAGTCAATTGCAAGGTAACAGAGAGAGAAAGCAGATGGAAACAAGAATGAGTGTCAGCAAAGGAGGTTGGAAGCAAGAGGTGAGTCATTAGAGAAATTTTGAGGTCTAAAATGGGGTTCCTACAAAATATTATAAAATAATAGTAAAAATAATAAAATAATATTAGATTACCTCATCAAGTTTTGGAGGAAAAAAAAAACCCTATTTTTTCAACTAGTATTTTCAACCTATCCCCATACGATTTTACTTAATGTTTGAGCAAGAGCACTCGTTGGATGTATAATTTAATTTTTCGTCCAAGGAATACCCATGTTTCGTACTTTCGATGGATCTAACTACACAAAAAATGTAAACTAAATGAAAAATATGATTTCAATCACGTTTTTCCATGTATTTCACATTATTGAAAGTATGCAACATGGGTACTCCTTGGATGAAAAGTTAAATTCTGCATCCAACGAGTGTTCCCATTCAAACTTTGAGTAAAATCGTAGGGAGATAAGTTAAGAATACGAGTTGAAAAATATTTCTTTATTTTTTATATTTTTACCTTTTTACTCCAAAAATGGTGAATCATCCCTCATGTTTGACATAGTCATATTCAATCCTATTAATTTTGATAAATTTTCTTTTTGTTGTACATTTTTTTAAGGCCGATTTTTTACCTCAAAATTTCTATAATGACCCACTAGCCAAAGAGGCAGAGAGAGTTCAAATAAAATAATTTCAAAAACACAGAGCAATAGAGAAAGAACGGTCTTACGATTAAGGATCCAACATATCTCTTATCTCAAGTGAGGTATTAATAACTTGATTGTCATTCAATATACTTGTGACGGTGGGCTGCCACATCCCCATAGTGGAAACCTATCCCTACCCATTTACTTTAAAAATGCCCCATCTAGGATTATTTTTTGTTTATAATTAAATTAAATATAGTATTGTATTATTTATTATGATTAAAAATATATTTTTATACATTTCTAAGGTTGACATATGTATTTCAAGTATGATTTATTTATTTTAACTATATATATTAAATATATCTCTTTCTTATATATAAATATATTTTTGTTTATTTATATTTATATTTAACTGAGATATAGTATTATATTATTTTTTTATAAGTATTATTTTTTTTACTTGATTTATTATTATATCGCATAGTCTAACGAGGCGGAGGATTTGCTCACAAAGTTATGGTGTTGAATCTATTTCTACCATCAAAAACACGATTCAAACACTGCCTCTACAAGATTTTTAAAATTTTTTTGACCGGATTCCGCCCACCGTTCGGGCAATTCCTCCACCTCGTTAGACAACTCCTCATTATATTAGTATACACATATGTTAACTCGGGATCTACCTAAGTTTTAAAAAAGATCAAATTTCCTATCATAAAAGTATTTTATTGAGTGTAAAATTTGAAAAAAGGTTTAAACATGATTTGGTTCCTCTCAAAGCGTGGTATATTTGAGATAAGATCAGACTATGCTGGTTTGGCTTTTAATAATATTATTTTTGTTTATATAAATTTCACATATCTATATTTAGAAATATTATTACTTTTTATTTTATTAAAAATACATACATATATACACATTTTATAAATATTTTTATTTGATTTATTTAATATGATATGTATAGCATTGACTATATATATATATATATATAAATAATTTTACATATTTAATTCTTACAATATATCAAATCGATTTTAATTTATATTTATTATTTGTATTTTATATATTTTTCACATTTTTATATTTAAAAATGTTTTTAGTTTTAATTAAATGGTTATTAATTAAATGTATTAAATTTTTACATATTTATTAATTATATGTTCTAAAATTTGATAGTTACAAATATAAATTATTATTATTTAAATTAATATTAATGAGACATGTATTAATGATTTTTCCCTATAAAATTTTTAAATTTTATTAATAAAAGAATTTACAATATCACAAACTTAATTGTATCAATTTATTATCTTTAAGCTTTATTATTATTAATTTTTGACACTACAACATCTCTGACATATTAATATCTTAAGTTAGACATTTAAATGTTCACACTTATTTACCATATTAATATATTACGTTAGACATTTAAATGTTCACACTTATTTACCGACATTACAACATCTCTCACATTCACATATTGGGCTGACACTATAACATTTCTCCTATATTAGGTTATAGAGTGGCTCTCAACAAGAAAAAAACATTATAACATAACAAATTTGAATTGAAAAGGTTTATTATTTTTTTAATTGATCTAACATTATGTTTTATTATTATTATTATTATTTTGACATTACAACATCTCTCCCATATTGGGCTATAAAGTACTTCTTCCCAGAGAGAAAAAAACAATAAAAAAGCATTCTTATTTTTATTTCTATTAAAACCCTCATAATACATATATCTACCAATATTATGTTTTCTTATTATTATTTTTTGATCTTACAACATTTCTCTCATATTGAACCAACATTTAAATGTTTACACTCATTTACAAACATTAAAACATCTCCCCCATACTAAATCATAGAGTGTCTCTATGCAATTATTTCTTGTTATAAGTATTATATAATTTTTAAATTTAACATCTAATTGCGAGTATATAAAATATAGTTTTCAAAAAAGTAATGTTACAAAATAATAAAAGAAACACTTACACCACACAAATTATGCTATTAAGGCATAACAATGTGTAAAGGAAATACACATGGGCAAAAGTGTGGTATTTTTAGGTAATTTGGCACATGTACATTCATTACATGAATTTCCACCCATCATAGAAACTACTACATATTTACTTGAACAAAATGTTGGTTTATACAATGTAGTTTTCTTTTAATCGTTGTCATAAATTTTAATAATTCCCACCTTGATGATATTATAATTGATACTTTGTTAGGGTCATTTTATGACTTCTTTTATAATCCAAGAGATGTTAAACACAATCACAACTTCTTTAATAATATTTTTTTTGTAAATATGTTTATGTAATTTTCTTGAGTGTGGATTGTTTTTAAATCCACCATTGAAGAATGAAGGTATGTATCACTTCCTTCCTTGCTCCAACTTGGCCCTCTTCATGTCACCCCAATTTTTTGGAAGAATAGCTTATTCTTACTCCGTTGATAAAAGTATTTTGCCTTCTACATAACTTCGTGGAAGTATTTGGATCTTCAAATTTATCTTTTTCACTACAGAATGACGACAACCCTTTTACAAATCATTGTATTTTTTTTCATCTTAATTAAACAAACATTTTTCAATAATTCGGTGAATTTTATTCCATATTCCTCCATTTTCATACTCCCCATCTTAAATGGAAAGAACTCTTGAATTTTTCCTTCATATTAGAGTTCCGATAAATACTCATTTTTCAAGTACTTTTTAAACTTCCTCCATGAGATTTTCCTCATATTCAAGTTTTTGATTTCATTGAGTTGATTCCACCACATATTTTATTTTCATTTCAAGTGGTAAATTACAATTCAAGCCTCTATGTTGGATTAGTAATTGTACAACTAGAGCTACATTCTTATATTTAGCAATGAATATTTAATTTCCTCTCCTTACTTATCCTCACCATCAAATGTAGGAGCCTTAATCTTCCTAAGATTTCCTTGCAAGCTATCCAAGTCATGTTTCCTTATTTGTTGTTTAAATAGTGATATATGTAGATTACTCCCATATTACGAGGAAACATAAGCTCACTTAGTTAAATTTCTTCATTAGTGACATCGATGGCTACCAACATTCCTATAAATCATTAAATGTTCAACATCCTCTCTCCTAACTTTTGAATTGTGTTCCTATACCTGCCTTGAAGCAAATATATTATCCATTCACCTTTGTAAACTATTTAAGCTCTATAGAAGCCAAGTATTATTTTGATGTTGTTCCTTCGTTAACCTTTCATTGTTATTCTTATAGTTGAGCTCATCCATTCTGGGAATCCTCATGGTCTCCTCTAAGTTTCTATTCTCTGACCTACCCATTCCATGTCCTTTTGACTTTGTGTCAACATTACCAATGCTAAAATTCATACCTCTAGCCTATTCTTCATGACTATCAATCACCTGGGCATTTATCATACGTCCAATCGTCATCATAATTCTACTCCTATAGGCCATCAATAGACCTTATTTGAAATAAACAAATTTGGGTTGAAAGATGTGTTCTCCTTCTTGGTATCTCTCTATTAGCTATTTGTTTGCTTAATAATAATTTTATGGTTGATATGTATGGTATGTAAATTTTTTGCCAAATTTTCAGAATTTTTCTTATTCTATTACAACATCTTTTTGTTTCCTTGAAACATTATCTGTCCAAATTTCAATTCTTTCTCCATGGTTGTGCTTTGTTCTTAAAGAGATTTCTATTGGAGTTATTTTGTGTCACAATCTAAGCTATAGTTGAAGAGTTACACATTTTGGAAGTAAATTGATCCCTAATTTTCCCCTTATATTGTTTTAGTCATAACTTACTCTCACTAACCCATTTTCACAGTTGTAATATATCGTGAGAAATCTCTTTCCAAGCTATTTTAGTTAAACTATAAACACTTTTTGTATCAATGGTACACATCTTTCATGGATTTTCACTAGCCAAAAATGTCATTTAGTGCCCTAAATTCCTTCCAAGTTGATAACGAAAAAATCAATGAAAATTTTAAAAAGTTATGGCCTTTTTTAATATCTTAGTACTTTAAATCAACTAAAAGTACATGTAACTCTTCTCTACAACTATCATACAATTATATGAGTAGTATTTGTGCTCTCTCTTTGATTGCTAAGTACATGTGTGTGTGTATTTCTTAGTTCTCATACACACACACTTACAAAGGATTAAGATCATGTGTTTCCTCTTAAGAGGACATAGGTCATAAATTAGAGAGGGTAAAATATGTCTTCCTTCTTATACATTAGGAGTCAAATCGTTGCAAACAATTGGGTCTCTTATCCTTTAAACAATAAAACTTCACACATCAATTTTATCTTTTGCTTAATCATGACATTAAAATTAAATATTTTATCTTTCGCTTAATCGTGACCTTAAAATTAAATATTTTATCTTTCGCTTAATCTTAAGCTTAAAATTATATAATTATATATATGTTTAGTCCTCCGTTATCATTGAAAATGCAGTGAGTTTTCACATCTTCCCTTAAACACTTAGTACACATGCAAGTACTTTTTCTTCCTTTGGGTTCTACCTTTGCTCCATGGTTCACATGTAAACTTAACAAACTCCAAAAAAGATGAGAGATTATCCCTTCAACTTCACTTTTCCCCGTGGAATTTCTTTAGTGGTTGCGAAAACACGGAGGGTCCATTCCCCACGCCCTCCCACAACATGTGACTTACACACTTGCATATCTGATGGTTGATATTGGTGTAGATAAACAACCCAAAATTCATAATGTATTATAATATACATGAATGTTTGTGGAATGTTTCATTTTTGATGGATTCAATAGCCATAGTTAACCTAATTCAACTCTCCAAGGCACAGTTAATCCAATTTCCATGATTAACTCAATCTAGTATCCCATAACTATATCAAATTCCAACATGTGTGCAAGTTAAAAAGTTATATTTTCTATGTATCTAAGAGTTACATTTTCTATGTATCTAATGGCCCAAATCTATATTAGATACCAACATGTGCATGTTAATACCAAGTTACACTTTCGATAAAATATACAAAATAATAAGCGATAGCTTTTAAGTGTTTCAAGATTATTTATTTATATTCGAATTTAAAATAATTTAATATTAGTGTAATAATGAGATTAATTTTTTTTACATGGTAAACTAAAATATTATAATATTATTTTAATAATAAAAAAATATTTTATATATTATTTTAATAAAAAGATAATTTATGATGAAATAGGAATTTTAAAATATTAATTTAATTATCAATAATTATTAAGTTAATAGTAAAGATTTAAATTCTATAAAATATTATTAATAGTAATCATGGATAAAGAGTTGGGATTTATTTCAAAAGTAGTTATGTTTTTTTCATTTTAAGTTTAATTTTAAAAAATGTCATATCAACTAATTTCAAATTTAGTGTGGTTTTTGCTTATGACATTGAACTCTTATTGCATATTGTTGTTTTACTATGTTGTTCTTGTTATATCTCTATCAAATATTATTAGTAGTAATTATGGATACAAGGTTGAAATTTATTTCAAAGATAGTTATGTTTTATTCTTTTGAATTTAATTATAAAAAATATTAAGTTTAGTTTTTATTTATGACATTGAAATTTTATTGCTTATTATTGTTGTTTTAGTATGTTGTTCTTGTTATAAAAAAATTATATATATATATAAACTCATTTTTGTATGTGGTTCTCAGACTGGTAAGTGCTACATTCACATAATAATTGTACTAGGAAAATCCAGATGAAGGGATTGCTTCTTGTAGGCTTAACCATGAAGCCTAACAGTGAGAGTATGAAGAGAATTGAACTAATAACCTCTCAATAATAATAAGTATTTTAATGACAAAGATCCAATTGTTGGCATTATGATACATATGTTGTACTTGATGGCAACCCACTCATCTCAGATAATAAATTATAGTGTAGAGAAAAGTTCACGCACTTTCATGCAAGGAAAAGCGCGTATATGTTGGAGAACTTACCTTTGGTCCATGATAGTTAGTCCTTGGTATTTGAACCTATGAGGAAAAGCACGTATATGTTGGAGAACTTACCTTTGGTCCATGGTCGTTAGTCCTTGGTATTTGAACCTATGAGGAAAAGCGCGTATATGTTGGAGAACTTACCTTTGGTCCATGGTAGTTAGTCCTTGGTATTTGAACCTATGGTTTTGGACCATGGTACCTCGTCAAAAGTGTTGATCTCACGCAATTTCATGGTTGGTTCGTGGTATTAGTCCGACAGTTTTTGATCCTATGGTTTTGGCCCGTGGTATTGCATCCAAAAGTGTTGATCTCACGTACTTTCATGGTTGGTTCATGGTATTAGTCCAACAATTTTTTTTTCCTATGGTTTTGGCCCGTGGTATTGTGAAAGGCCTAAGACTATAAAAGAGGAAGGAGATCATTTGGCAAAGCATCTTCTGAATTATCGAATATCTGATAAAGTGCTAGATCTGGAATATTGTGATTGGGTTTTGGTGCAGATCTGGAGCTGAATGAAGAAGGAACCTGAGCATAAGGAGAAGGATAAGTTCTATTGATGGGTCAAAATATTAAGGCTGGAATAATGGTATCTCTATATGATTTTGATCTGTGATATCTGGCATATGCTTGATCTATAAATCTAATAATCTGGGTCTGAATTATTGATGCATGTTTTATTTTACACATGTTATGATCTGGGTATGTCTGATGTAACAACTGCAAAGTTATAAGGAAATATTTGCAGATCTGTATGCGGGTTGGCTTTGGTGAAATCAAAGATTGATGATGCAAGTGTAGTTGATGGGTTTTTGATGTTCTTGGATCCAGTTTGAAAATTTATGAAAAGTGGTCCTTGAAAGAAAAGAAGTAGGGGGTTGTAGCTCCCTTCCAGGAGAGACTGGAAAACGAGAGAGAGTTGTAGCTCTCTGCAGGTTGCAGCCTGTGTACTGGTAAAGGACTGCACCAGTACAAAACCATTGTAAAAGGAGTTTCTAATTTGAAAGAAGATATAGACATATTGCAGCAGGTGGTTTTCACCCACATTGGGTTTCCACCTTACATCTTGTGTTCTTTGGTGTGACTATTTGTTTTCTTTGTTCATGCTCATTATTTTATGGTACTGACATGCAAAAATAATTCAAAGAATAAATAAGGAAGATTTATTAAAAGAACTTGATAATACAGATTCACCCCCCCTCTCAGTATTATTTCCAACAATTGGTATCAGAGCAGGTCCTTCAGAGAAGCTTGATCGCTTGAAGGAAGATCATTCATCATGAGCAACTACGAGAGGGAAGCATCAATCAGGACACCAATTTTTGATGGGACAAACTTCAATTATTGGAAGGTAAGAGTTACTACCTATCTTCAATCTCTTGGTACAGAAGTTTGGGATATCATAGATACAGGCTACACTTTTCCTTCAGCTACTCCTACAGATACGGCCGAAAAGAAGAAATATGAAACAAATGCTAAAGCAGTCAATACTCTGCTGGGATGCTTATCTCAAATAGAATTCGTGAAGGTTATGCAATATAAATCCGCAAAAGAAATATGGGACAAGATTGTCTTGAGCTACGAAGGAGATGAACAGGTAAAGCGTGCTAAACTTCAAACCCTCAGGATTCAGTATGAGAATCTCAGAATGTATAATGATGAAAGTGTGGCTAACTATTTCCTTCGGGTAGATGAGATTGTTAATTGCATGAAAAACTTGGGTGAAGAAATAAAAGAGGCTATTGTGGTTGAAAAAGTTCTAAGATCATTGTCCCCCAAGTTTGAATCTAAAGTGTCTGCAATAGAAGAAAAGGAAAATCTACGAATTCTTACTATGTCTCAGCTACACGGAATTCTAACTGCTTAGGAAATGAGAAAGGGAGGTCCATCAGACAGAAGAGAAGCTGCTTTCGAGGCTTCAGGCAAAGGAGACTATTATGAAGCAAGTCACGTGCCAGAAGAAGAAGAAGAAGAATCAAATTTTGTCAGAAATCTTCAAAGGGGAACTGGAAGGTTCAGAGGTAAGTTACCTTTTAAATGCTTTGCTTGTGGAAGAGTAGGTCATTATGCTGCAAAATGTCCTCATAAGGATAAAGGAAAGGAACCTGCTAGATGGAACAAGAAACAGATTGCAAATAAGAAAAGCTACTACACTCATGAAGATAGTGATGGTCCATCAAATAGTGACGAAGATGAACGAGGTAATGACTATAAACTCTTAATGGCATTTGAAGATGATGATTACATGATTGCTATAGATGTGGATAGCTTTTGTGAAGAAATTTCTAGACTCAAGACATGTATAGAAGAAAACAATAGGATCATTGATACTCTACAACTTCAAATTGATGAAAAAGAAAAATATCTTGAGAAGTTAGAAGGCGAAATTGTTGGTCTTAGAAAAGAGATTGAGAAACAAAGGCTATTAATCTTAAGTTTGTCAAAGGATCTGAAACTCTGGATGAGATCATCAATGTACAGCGCTCTAATCTAAACAAGACAGGTCTGGGCTATAATGGAGAAACTTCTCAAGCATCCACCTCAAAGAGTTATCTTGATGCAGCAAGAAGGAATGAGCAAAAGCACAATGGAGATCACCAAGTAAAGCAGGGACCAATTACAAACAAATACTATTAGGCAAATCAGGGGCAATCTATCTTAAGGATGAACAAAAGTTACAACCAGCCACAGGTAAAATCCTCTCAATTTGCTTCAAGAATGAATGACAATAGAAATTACAATCGTTTGGCCAGAAGATTTGATAACCGCAGAAATTTCTTCAATGGACAATGCTTTTCTTGCCATAACTTTGGTCACAAAGCAGCTCAATGTGTTGCATATAAAACGATCATGACTAGAGAAGCTCAAAAACAAAGAAGTATGACCGGGATTACAAAAAGGACCTATAACAACTTTTCGGTTGTTGAAAATGAAGTTGAATGTTCTATTTGCAATAACTTTGGTCATGAAGATTCTGAATGCAGGAGCAGGTTTCAGCAGACAAAGGAACAAGCCTCAAGCACCAAAACATGGAGAATAAAGGAACCACAAACAAAAAGATGTGGGATAGCATTTTATGCAGAGGGACAGGAAAATCTATGGTACATTGACAGTGGATGTTCGAAGCATATGACAGGTGATAAAGAAAAACTTGAATCATATTCTGCTCTAGAAAAAGGAAAGAAAGTTTCTTTTGGAAATGATACTCCTGCAACTATAAAAGGAAAAGGCACTGCTCAGTTAAAAGAAAAGGTCAAAGCTGGAAATGTTTTGTATGTTGATGGATTGAAACATAATCTTCTAAGTGTCAGCCAGATGTGTGATCAAAGAACCGAGGTGATATTCAGATCAAATGGATGTCTTGTTCGTGATCTTGATACAGGTAAAACAGTGATCAAAGGTAAAAGAACTCCAAATAATCTATACATATTTGAAGAAGGACAACAACAATGCTATCTAAGCAAGGATGATGAGCACTGGTTATGGCACCGGAGGTTGGGGCATCTAAGCTTTTCACAAATAAGGAAAGCATGCAAATATCAGGAAGTTCGTGGTCTTCCAGATATCAAAGTTCCAGACAACACCATATGCAAATCATGTCAGTTTGGAAAGCAAACCAGAACTACCTTTCCAGAAAAGGAAGGATCAGCTAGCATGCCTCTTGAGCTAGTACATACAGATACATGTGGTCCATTCAGGAAAAGGACACCTCGAGGAGAAGAATACTTGATATTATTCATTGACGATTTCTCCAGGTTTGTCTGGTTAGGACTTATGAAGCACAAAGATGAAGCATTCGAAAAATTCAAATCCTTTAAAGCCTTGGTTGAAAATGAATCAGGATACAAAATTAAGTGTCTTAGATCCGACAGAGGTGGGGAGTTTACCTCAAATGAGTTTTTCGATTTCTGTGAAGAACATGGGATAAGAAGAGAATTCTCTACAACTAGAACTCCTCAGCAAAATGGAGTGGTGGAAAGAATGAACAGAACTGTCCAACAAATGGCTCGTGCTATGCTTGATGAATCTGGAACTCCCGCAACTTTCTGGGGTGAAGCAGCACATGCTGCGGTTATTATTCTCAACAAAACAAATGTTCGAGTGAACAGCACTCAAACCCCTCATGAGCTCTGGTATGGTGAGACTCCTTCGGTAAAGCACTTCAAAATCTTTGGGAGCAAATGCTATATTAAAAATACTGATGAGCAACTTGGCAAACTTGAACCTAGAGCAGATGAAGGCATCCTTCTTGGTTATTCTCCACACAGCAAAGCATACAAGTGCTATAATAAAAGACTTGGAAGAATTGTTGACAGCCTTGATGTAGTGGTTGATGAGAAGGGATACATTCCTAGGCAAGTAAATCATGAAGATATCGAAGAAGATGAAGGCCATCCTCAAAGACAGAATGATGAAGAAGAAGAACCTCAAGAAGAACCAGAGGAGCAGATAAGGATAGAAGAGAAGACTCCATCCAGATATGTTCAGAAGAATCATCCAGAATCTCAGATTTTGGGACAGAAAGAAGCAGGTGTACAAACAAGAAGAACAATTGCAGAAGCTTTAAGCTATTTGGCATTACTCTCTTCCACTGAACCACAAAATGTGAAAGAGGCATGCAAAGATGAATGTTGGGTCAAAGCAATGGATGAAGAACTTGAGCAGATCGAAAAGAACAACACTTGGGAGCTGGTTCCTAGACCAAAGGATAAGAATGTTATAGGAACAAAATGGGTCTTCAAAAATAAATTGAATGAAAATGGAGAAGTAATTAGAAACAAGGCCAGACTTGTTTGTAAAGGGTATGCGCAGCAAGAAGGAATAGATTTTGAAGAAACTTTTGCTCCTGTTGCAAGACTTGAGGCCATCCGAATGTTCCTTGCTCTCTCGAGCTTTCAAAACTTCAAAGTATTTCAAATGGACGTGAAATCAGCCTTTCTGAATGGAGACTTGGAAGAAGAAGTATACATTGAGCAGCCAGATGGTTTCATTCTTGGAAATGATCCAAATCTTGTATGCAGATTGAAAAAGGCTCTCTATGGCCTCAAACAATCTCCAAGGGCTTGGTACTATCATTTGGACAAATATCTTCATCAACAAGGTTTTTCAAAAGGATCAACAGACATCAATCTTTATATAAAATTTGAAAATTACAAATTGCTGATACTTGTTGTGTATGTAGATGACATTATCTTTGGCAGCAATGAAGAAGCTATGAGTCAAAGCTTTGCCTTGGTGATGCAGAAAGAATTCGAAATGTCCTTGCTGGGAGAACTGACATATTTTCTTGGTTTGAAAATCCAACAAAATGAAGGAGGGATCTTCTTGTCTCAAACCAAGTATCTCAAGCAGATTTTGAAGAAATATGGTATGGAAGAAGCAAAACCAGTATGTACACCCATGGTCACAGGATGTAACCTCAGTGCAAATGATGAATCAGCAGCAGTGCATCAACCAACTTACAGATCTATGATTGGAAGTCTACTTTATTTGACAGGTACCCGACCAGACATCATGCATGCAGTGGGAATAGTTGGAAGATTTCAGGCAAATACAAAGGAAACTCATCTTCAGGCAGTAAAGAGAATCTTCAAATATCTTCAAGGGACTCAAAACTATGGCTTATGGTATCCTAGAGATACAGATCTCACACTTCATGCTTATACAGATGCAGATTGGGCTGGAAGCGTGGATGACAGGAAAAGCACAAGTGGTGGTGCATTCTTTATGGGTTCCAGATTAGTATCTTGGTTCAGCAAGAAACAGAGTTTGATTGCCTTGTCTACAGCTGAAGCAGAATATGTTGCTGCTGCATCTTGCTGCACTCAACTCCTTTGGATGATGCAGACCTTGCAGAATTTTCAAATCACTTGTACACCACCCATCTCCATCTTATGTGATAATACAAGTGCAATCAGCATTTCAAAGAACCCAGTCATGCATTCAAAAACCAAGCACATACCAATCAAGTATCACTTTCTCCGGGAACAAGTGCTTGAACAAAAGGTCAAGTTGGAGTATGTTCCTTCTAAGGAACAGGTTGCTGATATACTCACCAAACCATTGCCTAGGGAGACCTTTGAATACCTCAGGCAAAAGATGGGGGTTGTTGATGCATCATCTTGTTGTTGAATCTCTTCTGATTGTTGGTTGTACGCAAGGTTCATCTGAAGTATATGCGTACATGTGCTGGGTTGTGGATTGGTCAAAGATCGAATGGCACAGGTTCAGGGGGAGTATATCATGCATTGTTGGCATTATGGAGGAAGTACAGAAGGAGATCATGGATGCTGGTCTGAATATTGCTGCAATACGTCTCTATATCTTTCATGGTCATGGATTATGGTTCTTCTTTGCAGATCTGGTTTATAGTCAGGGGGAGCATGTTCTTAGGGGGAGCATAACCCTTTGCCCTTGATGTCAAAGGGGGAGAGTGATTGGTTGTTGTTGCCATCAAGTCCAAAGGGGGAGATTGTTGGCATTATGATACATATGTTGTACTTGATGGCAACCCACTCATCTCAGATAATAAATTATAGTGTAGAGAAAAGTTCACGCACTTTCATTCAAGGAAAAGCGCGTATATGTTGGAGAACTTACCTTTGGTCCATGGTAGTTAGTCCTTGGTATTTGAACCTATGAGGAAAAGCGTGTATATGTTGGAGAACTTACCTTTGGTCCATGGTCGTTAGTCCTTGGTATTTGAACCTATGAGGAAAAGCATGTATATGTTGGAGAACTTACCTTTGGTCCATGGTAGTTAGTCCTTGGTATTTGAACCTATGGTTTTGGACCATGGTACGCACTTTCATGCAAGGAAAAGCGTGTATATGTTGGAGAACTTACCTTTGGTCCATGGTAGTTAGTCCTTGGTATTCGAACCTATGGTTTTGGACCATGGTACCTCGTCAAAAGTGTTGATCTCATGCAATTTCATGGTTGGTTCATGGTATTAGTCCGACAATTTTTGATCCTATGGTTTTGGCCCGTGGTATTGCATCCAAAAGTGTTGATCTCACGTACTTTCATGGTTGGTTGATGGTATTAGTCCAACAGTTTTTTTTTTCCTATCGTTTTGGCCCGTGGTATTGTGAAAGGCCTAAGACTATAAAAGAGGAAGGAGATCATTTGGCAAAGCATCTTCTGAATTATCAAATATCTGATAAAGTGCTAGATCTGGAATATTGTGATTGGGTTTGGGTGCAGATCTGGAGCTGAATGAAGAAGGAACCTGAGCGTAAGGAGAAGGATAAGTTCTATTGATGGGTCAAAATATTAAGGCTGGAATAGTGGTATCTCTATATGATTTTGATCTGTGATATGTGGCATACGCTTGATCTATAAATCTAATAATCTAGGTCTGAATTATTGATGCATGTTTTATTTTACACATGTTATGATCTGGGTATGTCTGATGTAACAACTGCAAAGTTAAAAGGAAATATTTGTAGATCTGTATGCGGGTTGGCTTTGGTGAAATCAGAGATTGATGATGCAAGTGTAGTTGATGGGTTTTTGATGTTCTTGGATCCAGTTTGAAAATTTATGAAAAGTGGTCCTTGAAAAAAAAGAAGTAGGGGGTTGTAGCTCCCTTCCAGGAGAGATTGGAAAACGAGAGAGAGTTGTAGCTCTCTGCAGGTTGCAGCCTGCGTACTGGTAAAGGACTGCACCAGTACAAAACCATTGTAAAAGGAGTTTCTAATTTGAAAGAAGATAGAGACATATTGCAGCAGGTGGTTTTCACCCACATTGGGTTTCCACCTTACATCTTGTGTTCTTTGGTGTGACTATCTGTTTTCTTTGTTCATGCTCATTATTTTATGGTACTGACATGCAAAAATAATTCAAAGAATAAATAAGGAAGATTTATTAAAAGAACTTGATAATACTGATTCACCCCCCCTCTCAATATTATTTCCAACACCAATTAAACTAACCCTTAGAACTTATATATGCTTAAATCATATATTAATCTTATTTAAAATTAATTCATGATACTAATAAATTCAAATAAAATAACAATATAGCTAGTTGTTATAATTTTTTAAAAATATTTATAATATAAAATGTATTATAAAACAAATATTTTTTATATTTATTAAAATTGACTTTTATACATGTTCATCATTTAATTTATATATATTCATTAATAATAGTCAAAATATATATACTCATATTTAAAAATAAAAATAAAAAAAAATAAAACATATTTTTGATCATTTATTTTTAATCAATTATATAATTAAATAAAATATGTACATAAGGAGAATATTTATACGCTGGAAAAATATTGATAGAATCAATTTCCTATTTTTAATTAATTAATTTATTTGTGGGTGTTGTTGTTTTTTCCCCTAATAATGTTTTCATTAGAATGTAAAAAGTGTCTATAGTTATAAATAGTAGACTAAAAGTCCACTATGGTTATGGTAATATGGATGGAAATTGGATTTAATGATATTTTTTCAAATTCTATTATTGTAAAGGTGGATATAGAAAACATCACATATTTTAAATTTAATTTTTTTTTTATTTTGAAATTGATTCTAATTTTGTTGAGTAATATTCATTATAATATCTTTTTGTGTAAATATCTTTATAATATTTTTATTATGTGTAAATTGGTTATATTTTTATTTTATTCTTCAAGGGAAGAGTGAGGAGAAATATAAGTTATTACACTAATATTTCTCACCATCAATAATTAAACTTAGGTGGGGGAGATAACAACCATTCTTCCTATTCATGGCACCTATCTATTGTTTATCTTTGCTTGCTTCAAAAAAGGTCTCCCGTTCAATCATGGACAACATGACAAACTAAACTTAGATCTATTGTCTCAACAAGTTTCCTTTTTGTTTTAACCCTTGCATTCTTATCACCAACAATTTGATTTTAGGATGGTACTTTTGTACATACCTTGAGGGTTCTTTCGAATGGGTCTTTGTTTCCTCCACATCTTCAACATGTTCTTCCTCTCTTCATTGTTTTGTTGATATAGGGTATTGATAAAGCATGTCTTCATTTTCTTGATAGGCAGTTCCTCATCAACCTTCACATCTATATAATCAAAAATCTTATGAAGCCTCTTATTGTAGCACATGTATCCTTTTCATTTTGGTTAATACCTTAGGAAGATTTCTTCATCTAACCTAGCATTAAATGTTCCCAATTTCTCATCGTTGTTTTTAATATAATACTTACTATTAGACAGTTTGAAATGTTTCATTGATGTTGGTTTTC
The DNA here is from genome assembly GCA_031772625.1 of Pinus tabuliformis. Classification (NCBI taxonomy): domain Eukaryota; kingdom Viridiplantae; phylum Streptophyta; class Pinopsida; order Pinales; family Pinaceae; genus Pinus; species Pinus tabuliformis. Next base: position 111,792,615 of record CM062820.1, on the reverse strand, counting down.
TATGCCATAATTCATTGGGTTTCTTATCACAGTTGGGTCTAAGATGTACCTTATTCAGTATGTGAATTGTTGTGTAAATAACTTCTTCCCAATAGGTTTGAGGAATATTCCTTTCCTACATCATCTCTCTAGCCATATTTTGTACTAAATTGTTTCTCCTTTCATCAACTCCATTCTACTAGGGTGTGGTCACAATCGTATACTTCCTATTTATTCCATTTTCATCATATAAGTCTACAAATTGATTTGTCGTAAACTCTCCTCCTTTGACTAAGTGTATGCACTTTATCTGGTAGCTTGTTTGGTTCTTTATGGGTGCCTTAAAGACTTTAAATTTCTCAAATGCTTCTGATTTATTTCTCAAGAAGGATACACATGTTAGTTAGGAATAATCATCAATAATTGGCATGAATTAACACTCACCTTCAAGTGCTTATGTTCTAGAAGGCCCACACAAATACAAGTGTATTAGTTGCAATGGCTTGCTAGTTGATAGTTGATTCTTGGTCTTGAACAGAACACAAGCTTGTTTCCCCATTTGGCATGACCTGCAAATAGGATTTTGGGGCTTCATTATCTTAGGAAAATATCTTACAACTCTCATTTTACTAAGTCTGATGATATGGTTTAAATTTAGTTTTCCTAGTCTCCTATGCCACAACCAACACTCATATTGTTTCCCCAAATAACATTCTTCATTGTCTTCCTTCAAAACATATGCTTTGTTTTCTGTTCGGTTTCCTCTCTTAAATATGTTTCCTTTTGTAGATGACCTTATCTCACAATATTGAGCTCTATAGATGACACCATAACCTCTATTGCACATCTAACTTAAACTCAACAATTTATGTTTCAGTACATCTAAGAACAATACATCATGTGCCTTGCCTTTGCCTTTATTCCAGCTAATTGTACCCTTTCCTTTTACTTTTTTGTTGCATCATTTCCGAAGGTGACATTTCCATATTTATTTTCATCTAAAGACATGAACTTATTTTTGTCCCCAATCATATGCCTAGAGCAACCACAATCCACATACCATTGATTATTTTGGTTCTAAGCATAACGAACTAAGCCACACTTACTCCTTTTCTACTCTTCCTTTTTCTTTTTCCACTACATGGGTTCCTATGTCCTATGATTTCCATGAGGTTGTGATACAAATTTTTTGAGTTGACATTCATAAGATGTTGGGTGCGGGATTCCCCAAGGGAAGTTTTGGGGCTTAAAGCCTAGATTTTGGTCAAAACATGTAAATTCGATGTAAAGACTCCCCATTTTATGGGCACAGAGCGTGAAGTTTGTACACAATTCATAAGGTTGTCTGCCCTTAATTTTGTAATGTAATTTTGACTTTAGAGATCTACCCATGGTTCGCGGCCCATGGGATTGTATAAATACAGCGAGGCTCTAAGGTGTAAAAGAAGTAGAGAATGGAGGATGAAGAATTGAGTCTTGTCTGAAGTGTAGAGTTGAGTCTTTGGGTTGTAGAGTAGGAGAAGGTTCTGCAGCTGAGTGTGCATAGGCCTAGTAGTCCGCAGCTGAGTGCGTGGACCCCTGCAACTAAGTGCGCAGGGTGAGTCGAGTCTGTAACCATTGAAGCATTAATAAAGAGAAGTCTCGCATTAATTCTGTGTATCTATTTCTTGTTTTTATTCTTTGTGTATATTGGGTATGAATTACATTTTCACTCTTTGTATAGTGCGCAAACTTATATGATTGTGTTGATTAAGTAAATGTGAGATAAGTATCTGTTTACGCAAAGATAACTAAAAATTGCAAGAAGATAAGCAAGATCCACAGTGTAACTTAGTGAAATAACTTAGATTGCGGCCATAAGTAGTGCGAAAGCATCTTAGCCCCTGGTGAGGGCTGTGCGAAGGCAGTTAAAATAGGTCGCGAAGGTATCGCAGGTTAGGATAGTGCGCAAAATGACCTACGCGAAGGTATTCACAGTTGGACTAAATCGACCCCTCAGACATCTCGAGGGTGCGGAAACTTGGTTCCAGCATCCCCCCATACTACTTCGAGTAAGACTTTAGTCCACGCTCCGTGGGCTGATGCTGAAAGGGCGAGTAGTGTAGGAATTTGTTTGGCTAATTAAATCTGAACCTGGGTCAGGACCCCTCAAGCCCACAAATGGTTTCATTATCGAGACCAGAATCTGCATAGAGATGTCTAATGTCGTATCATTGGAATCCAGCTAAGAATGAAATTCAAGGTTGGTTGGACATTAGAATTCACGAGTTCACGACGCAAGAGAACAAGAATCTGCATCTGACAGAAGAAGAGTGGTTAGACTGCTACCTATACACAGATATCCATGAAATTTTCTTCGTATCTTTGCTACTAACTTGTATGAGTGGATTGCGAAGCTAGCAGATAGCCAAGGAAGGTGGAAACTCGACGGTCCTATTTTGTGGACCCCAGAGTTGGTGTGAAGATTGGAATCATTGGAGGATAAGATCGCACGCGCTGTTGATCACTGGCTCGATCAGATTATAGGATGATTCATTATTGGGTTCGTGGTAGACACTTCAGTCAACTATATCGAGGTAGAGAAATGCTTCCTCAAAGGACCACAAGGTAAGTACATAAAGTCTCTGAATACTTGGATTAAAATGCTATTGTGTGAAAAGAGGGTTATGCAATTAGTTTGATGTTGGAAGTAAGTACATAAAGTCTCTGAACCTTGGATTAAGCTATTGTGTGAAAAGCCGAATTAGCCCTTTGATTTCAAGTAAAGGCTAGAGAATAGCCCTTTGATTTCACCTCTGCGAGGGGACGAGGAAGAGCTCGCGAAGGTCTCTCCACGAAGTGCGATCAATTTGGTCAGGCAAAGAATTCCGCGAATACCACCCCCACCCACACCACCATCAGCTTCACTACCTTCACCTTCATCTTCACTCGTACCACGTCCGCCACCACCACGAGTCAATATGGCAAGCACGATAAAGTTGCATGTGTTCAAGGGAGTGGGAAATGAGGATCTGGACCATTTTCGGTTTGTCATAAGAGTCATATGGGAAGCATAGGGAGTTACAGATGATAATATAAAGAAAGCGATGGTGGTCAGCACTCTGTAGGATTTCACATTGACTTGGTATATTAAGCATTCTATTGATAACCCAAATGCGGGAATCGCAGATATCCAAGAAGTGCTAAACAGAGAATTTAGTAGGCCTAAGTTTGAAGCACAATCGATCATTGGATTGAAAAAAATCACGATGCTACCAGGTGAGATTCCTTGGGAGTTGGATCAAAGGTTGAAGTGCACGATTCGCGAAGCTAATTTGAATCTGATAGATGGACAACATCGCGAATGGTTTGTAGCATTGCTAATCCCACACTTAAGGCCCGCAGTAGAAGTTAACGACTCGGGAAGAGGCCTTAGAGATTACGATGAGGCTGCATGAGACCCCAATGCAGGATCCCAACTTGGGAGTTCAATAGATCCACACACAGTTGAAAAACTTATTCCTTGAGATGCAGAGTCTGAAACAGGACAAGACAGCTCAACCAGAAGTACGCAAAGAGGTGTGGTGCGTAAAATGAAAGGGTTAGGGTCATGATAAGGACCATTGCCCAGTGTTCGTGAATTACCTCGCAAGAGGAGGACCGATGCCGTTAAGGATGAAAGCATAGGCAAGACCTAGTGTGACGCCTGCTTTGTGTTGCGCGATTTGTGAAATAGGTGGAAAGCATGATACAGACAAAGAAAAACTAACAACAGTTGTTATGTAACTTTTGTAGGTCGGTGGGACACGATGAGCGCACTTGTAGGAGTTATGAGTTGATGATGGATAGAACTCCCACCTATAGAGTTTAGGCCGAATGATGGCCTCTAGACCCGAATGCAGGAGTGGCACGAACAGGATTTCAGCGGTGTGGATGGGGTCGAGGTGGAGGAGGACCTGGAAGAGGTCATGGACAGCTGATATGCTACAATTGAGGAGGGCCGAGACATTATGCCCGCGATTATATGAACCCAATGTGTCTATCATGTCTATTGTAATTTTTTTTATCATGAGACAGAAGATTGTCCTACGCTAATAGGTAGGATACATGACAAAGGAGCATTACCGCCTCCCCCAACTCAGAACCTGCAGATGATGAGGTTTGAGCCGCACGAGGAAGATCCAAATGTGAACATTATGCTCTAAAGTGGAATCATGACGGGAGATGACAACGATAAACAACCTGAAGATAGTACTTGGGTTCACAAAGCTCCGAAAAAAGAAGCAGAGTTTGATTTGGAGCACACTCAAGAAACCTTCATGGAAGCTAATAAGAGCTTCACTTATGCCTCCACTTCAGGAAGCAAGGATAAACCGGAGCCTGAGATGGACCCATCTATGATCACGATGTTCCTGTAAACATGCATGAAGTTACTGTACAACAATAAAGCTGTAAAGGGATTATAGGAACTCATTAACAAATGTGTTGGGACCGCGCCAGGAGAACCATGCGTAGTCCGGAAGATTGGAAAGCATAAGATGAGAACAGGGAGAGAAATGAGTTTAACCACACAAATTGGAGAATATGACATGGACCAAGTAATTTTGGATTTAGGATCGGATGCGAACGTGCTGCTAAGGCAGACATGGGAGCACATGGGGAGACTAATGCTACAATTGTCTCCTATTTAGCTACAAATGGTGAACCAGCAGAAGGTAATACAAATGGGGTGATTGCAGGGACTCACAATCGATATTGAGGGAGCGAGCGCACTAGAAGGCTTTGAAGTGATAGAGATTGTTGATGACAACAATCCTTATGCCGCACTCTTAAGAATTGATTGGGCCACTGACATGAACGGGATGATTAATCTGAAGAAGTGCAAGATGATTTTTGAAAAGAAGTCACTACACGTAGTTATACCTCTGGACCCTACTGAAGGATTGCGCTATACAGAGCCAGTGCGTGACTATGAAAGTGATGATGATTTGGACTGCAACTACAAAATAACCGCTCGAGAGAAAGATTGGGTAAATCCCACCACGGATGGACGGATCTCATGGGAGCAGGAAATCTCCTATACATCAGATTCTGATGAGGAGATAGAGCAATGGCAGAACCAGTTACAAGAGGTAACCACATTGAACTGTGATATGATGAGAAGATCGTTGCGCTGTGTATTGATGAAAGTGAGGGATCCGTCTAGTTATGATGGATTAAGTGAGGTAGATACTTGATCTGATAATGAGATCTAAGAAATTTATTAAGGTATTAAAAACTTATGTGCATGGATATGCCTATGTTACTTTATGCAATGGATCGATAAGATTGCGAAATACATAGACAATGAAGTAGTAAAAGACAATAAGAGACAAACACATATAAACATAGCAAGTTTAATATGGAGTTCACCCAACACTCCTGGGCTACATCTCCTAGTCCAGCCTTTAGTGGTGGCCTCTCTATTATGTCTTCAGAATAGAGTTTTACAACAGTGTGAGCTCAACTTGAGTCTCAACACACAATAGATACAACAACAAGAGTTTTCTTGAACCTCTCAAGCTTCTCTGAGTACACAGACTCTCTCCATCACTCTCTGTCTTTGTCTTGCTTTATGTCTTGGCACTGCCTCCAATACTACTTATCCCTGTTTTCTCTCTGTCTGTGGTTTTAAAGCCAATTTGCACTGCCTATTCATTTCTCCTTCTCGGATTTCTGTCTTCTGGCCTCTGTCTGCTCGAATCCCTCTTCTAGTGTTAAATAATCATTGTCTAATGCTTGCAAGGGAGGTGGCCACCTGTTCTCCAATGGATGAGTGCATCGGGCATCCGAAATCCCTGAACCAACCACTCTCTATTAACATAGAGAAATGTATTCGAAACTGAGAAAATCCACCAAAAAATACTGCGTATCGGACTTCAAAAGTCCTCAAATCCAATCTATACTCCTATCAGGTCCGCCTATGAGTCGCTATCATATGTCGCAATAGCATGTCCCTTTGTATTTTAGAAATACATTAAAATTGTGAAAATAATGTAAAAAATGGCTCCCTCTAGACTTCAAATATTATGTATTTTCATTCCCAACCCCTTCGGGTCCGAGTTTTATCACATCGGCGTTGTTTCTTTGTATTTCGAAATACACAGAATTACATTAAAAATGCCAATCTACGGATCCAAAACTTTATTGCATCTCCTTTGTAATTCTATCGGGTCCAGCTGTCGTGTATATATACATATGTGCCCGCCCTTCTATATGGCTCCGATGCGACTTTGTAATGCGACTTGTCGTAGTCGCAAGTCGCATGAGCCCTGGGTCGTGGTAAGTGCCTCTATTGAAATCCGACGATGTGATATGGCGATGCAATGTGGGATATTGATTTGTGTGCTTGATCAATGGTCCTTGTTGACCCCTCCAATTGCTATCGCAACATACATATGATCTTTGCTGATATCTGCCAATTGCCACTACCGATTGTGATTCGCCGATCAGATCTGGACCATTTTGATCGACCAGATCTAACAGTTGTTGTGCATTCACTGTTAGGCCTCTGTTTTCACTGTTTTTACTGTTTTCTTGTGGTTTTCGCCTCCCGATAGTGTTTTTCTACCTTTTTGAAAGGTTTTCTCATGCGATTTTTTTGGTCTTTTAATGATTTTAAGTAGATTTCGAAGACTTTAGAGAGTGTTTTGGATCCATTTTGGATCACGCCTTCCCACTAGAAAAGGCTTTTGGACCACCAAAAGTTGTTTCAAGCATCGATGAAGTTAGGATATAGCTCCCTCACTTGCCCAATCTCTATCCATTTTGCACTACTGGGTTTTGAACCTCTGAGTCCAATTTTTAGGTACTCAACATCCCCTCTGCGCGTGGTTCTCACCTTCCTATCCAGAACTATATCTTCTTGCAATTCATTGAGATATTCAAATCATCAATAGAAGGAAATTGAGTTTGCTCTACAGGATCTTCAATTAATGAAGGTTCAAACAGTCTTAAATTTTCTGCATTTACCATTGAATAGATGTGCATGTAAGCTGGCAAGTCAAGGCAGAAAGAATTCTTACCAATTTTCTCAATTATCTTGAAAGGACCATACCTTATTGTCTTCAGCTTCTTTCCTTCACCTTGCATTCTCTCATTGCTGATATACAGCCAGACTTGATCACCAACTTGGAAGCTATGCTCCATCCAATGCTTATCATGCCTTGCCTTGTACTTGGATTGGCTCTTTTCCAGCTATTCCTGCACTGCCTGGTGAATTTCGTAGATATGTTCAATGAACCTCATTGGTTTGTCCATATCGTTGTGTCCATCAACTGCTATTTCTTTTTCAAATACAAAATCCAAGGAAGACCTTGGTATAAAACCAAAACAAGTCTCAAAAGGAGATCTTTGTGTTGAAGAATGTTTATCACGGTTGTAAGCATGTTGCACATAACATAAATGTTCATCCCAAAGCTTGGGATGCTTGCTGCAATAATCCTTGAGCAACTGGATCACTGTCCTGTTGACCACCTCTGTCTGGCCATCTATTTGTGGATGAAAGGTTGTGCTCTTCTTCAGTTTGGTGTCCATCAATTCCCATAGACTTGACCAAAACTTCCCAACAAATCGGGAATCTTGATCAGATACTATGGAGTTAGGTAACCCAAAATGCATCCAGACATGCTAAAAGAACAATTTTGTTGTTTGTTCAGCTGTAATATGTTTGTTACAAGGTATTAAAATACACATTTTGCTGAACCTGTCCACAATAACATACAAATAGTCATGACCTTTTCTAGATTTTAGCAATCCCCCAACAAAATCCATGGAAACACTTTCCCAAGGACGAGAAGGAACTGGAAGTGGAGTGTACAAGCCTAGTTTTCTATTGTTGGGCTTGCTTTTAGCACACATGGTACACCCTTTAATATATCTAGAAATTGTTTCATGCATTTTTGGCCAATAGCAGAATCTTTGCAGCTGTGAAACTATTTTACTTACCCCAAAATGACCTGATACCAGAGAAGTATGTGCTTCCCTAATTACGTTAACTCTTTCAGTTTATGGAATGCATGGCTTTCCCAAATGATACAAGAGTTGGTCCTTAACATAATATTCCAATTCTTCTACTTTTTTGCCATGACATAAAGTTGCATAACCATCTTTAAAATACATATCTTGAACATACTGTTCAATGTAGCTTTCATGGATTACTGAGTTATGCTTAAGTATAATTGATGCATTTATAATTGGTCTTGATGAAACCCATCCACCTATAGTGTCTTGATTGCTGCAATTTAGTTTGTGAGTGAAAATTCTGAAGTGGTTGATGATCAGTATATATAATTGTTTCTTTACCCATTAAGTAATGCTTCCACTTTTTTACACTCTGTACTAATGCATACAATTCTTTATCATATGTGGGATAATTAACTACTGCAGAATTAAATGTCTCAGAATGGTAGCATATAGGTTTACCATGTTGCATCAACACTGCTCCCATGGCATAGTCACTCGCATCTATTTCAATCTCAAATGGTCTTTGAAGATCTGGCAATGCTAGTACATGTGTTGTACTAATTTTTTCTTTCCAAGTGTCAAAGGCTTTCTGTTGTTTGCCTCCCCACTGAAACACCTTGTTCAATCCTGTAAAAGCATGTAAGGGAGATGCAATTAAGGAAAAGTTAGCAATAAAATTTCTCCAGTATTGTGTTGCTCCTAGGAAGCTTCTAACTTCTGTAGCAGATTTGGGTTTAGGCTAGTTTACAATGACTTCAACCATAGAGGGATCCATCTTCAATTCACCAGCCCCTACAATTGACCCAAATAATTTAAAGATGTTTTGCCAAATTCACACTTTGATAATTTAACATAGAGATTTTCTTTTTTCAAAACATCTACAATCTGCTTTACATGCTTCAAATGTTCTTCCCATGTTTTACTAAAAACAAGAATGTCATCCAAATATACAATTACAAAATCATCAATAAAAGGTCGGAGTACATCATTCATAACTCTCATGAAAGTGGCAGGAGCATTATTTAATCCAAAATGCATAACTAGCCATTCATACAACCCTTGCTTTGTTTTGAAAGCAGTCTTCCATGCATTTTGCTTTGCTACTCTGACCTGATGGTAGCCACTACGCAAGTCCAACTTGGAAAAGTAAAAAGCTTCTTTCAGCTGATCCAATAGATCATCAATGCGAGGAAGGGGATAATGATTCTTGATCATTATTTTATTCAGTGCTCGGTAATCAATGCACATCCTCCACGAATCATCTTTCTTCCTCACCAACACGATTGGAGATACGCATGGTGATGTGCTTGGTCTTATGAACCCTTTCTCGAGCGACTCCTGTACCTGCTTCTTGATATCCGCATTCTCTAAAGTGGATAACCTGTACATTCCGATGTTAGGCAATGGAGCATCCTGCTACAAATGAATGTCATGTACAATTTCCCTTTTGGGTGGCAGACCTTTAGGTTCTTGAAATAAGATATCATATTCTGAAACAAATTTTTCTAAATCAGCTTTCTGTCTAGCATCATAGATCTCAAATAAATTGGTTTTATGAGGTTTCTTTTCCTTTACAACCATCAGTAAAAATTTCTTGCATTAATTTACAATTCTTTTCATCTGCCCTGAGTTTATGAAAGTATAATTATTCTTGAGTTTATGAGCTCTTTCAATATATTCTATTCCATCTTTAACAAGCTGATACTTATTTTCAGCTCTATAGAAAATGGCTTTTCTATCATACAAGTAAGGACTTCCTAAAACAATTCCACATATATCCAAGGGAACTATATCTAACTCAACCTCATCTACAAATGCTAACCCAAAAGAAAACCTAAGTTTACATTGTCTAGTCACTTGTAGCTTTGCTTTATCATATACCCAACCTAAGGGACATGGCTTCTTGTGAGGTGTGGTTAGTAGCCCCAATTTCTTTACAATTGCTTCAGAAATCAAGTTTACTTGTGAGCCACTATCAAATAAAGTATCAATCTTTTGATGCTTGGAAATAACTCTAATATGAAAAATCTCATGTCTTTTCCTCTCATTTCCTTCACTATCAACAGTTTGTGCAAAATTACTAGTAGATGCTTCAGAATTTTTACCTTTTATACTTGTAGTTGTGATTGTCGTTTCATCACTTGAGTCTGACCCCAAATATTTCTATATAGTAGCAATAGTCTTCTTCTTCTTGCCATCAAACTTGTTGGGTTTCAGCTCTGGATGCAAAAACCAACAATGTTCATCATCATGTCCATCCTTCTTGCAGTGAGTGCATGAAGGTTTGTCCTTCTGTACAACATTTTCCTTCCTCTCTTTCCATTTCTTCTTCTTCTTTTCCTTGTTCTTGCTTGCAGTGGGTTTTGATGATCCCCCCGTCTTTGGGTTCACATTCTTGCCTCTAGCCTCTAGATGTGTAGCTTGAACAGATACCTCATCTATGCTAGTAGGGTTAAACATGAGAATGGTGTGCCTCAAATAACTATGCAAACCACCTATATACTTTAGCAAAGTTTTAGGTGAGTCAAAAGAAATACCTAGAATCAAAGATATTTTTCTAAATTCCTGGGTATAGCTTTGTACACTTTTCCCTTTTAATTGGAAAAGAGTTTGCCAACTCATCATAGCTTGCTGCATATAAGCTAGTGGATAGAATTGTTTTTAAATGGCAGAAACAAATTCACTCCAGACAAAATGAATTTTACCATGCTTCTTCAAGTCAGATTGTGTCTTGCCTTCCCACCATACCAAGGCAGTTCCTCCAAGGTGTAGGCTGGCCAACTGAATTTTACTCCTGTCTGAATCAATGTTCTACACCCTGCAATACACATCAATCTGTCTAATCCAGTTATCTAGCTTTTCTGCATTTAATTCTCCATCATATATTGGTAAATCAAATTTAACATCTAATTTAATCAAAGTTGTTTTCTTCTTTTTATTTTCAGGGCTATCAGGAGGTGTGGATAAAGGAGCCTCTTTTCCTTTCCCTTTGCCTTCAAAATGGCCATCTAGAAGAGATTCTTCTGTTTCCTTGTCTTGTTTGGAGGTTGAAGAATCTTCACCTCTACCTTTCTTAAATTATCGATACATCTCTTCTACCATGGCTCTCATAGTCATGAAACTATCCATGAACTGAGAGTCTGATTCCAAGGGATTTTCTTCTGCCATTTTCCTCCTAGGACAGACTCTTCCTATTTCTACATTAACTTCAACCAGTTCTCCTTCTCCTAATTTGAGCTTTGACCTAGTTATCATTCACCAATCCAACACAAGCTTGTATAACCTTAGCAACCTAAAGCTCTGATACCACTTGATTTGATAATGAGATCTAAGACATTTATTAAGGTATTACAGACTTATGTATGTGGATATGCCTATGTTACTTTATGCAATGGATCGATAATATTGCAAAATACATAGACAATGAAGCAATAAAAGATCATAATAGACAAACACATATAAACACAACAAGTTTAATATGGAGTTCACCCAACACTCCTGGGCTACATCTCCTAGCCCAGCCATCAGTGGTCGCCTCTCTATTATGTCTTCAGAACTGAGTTTTACAACAGTATGATCTCAACTCGAGTCTCAACACACAACAGATACAACAACAAGAGTTTGCTTGAACCTCTCAAGCTTCTCTGAGTACACAGACTCTCTCAATCACTCTTTGTCTCTGTCTTGCTCTCTATCTTAGCACTACCTCCAATACTGTTTATCCCTGTTTGCTCTCTGTCTGTGCCTTTAAAGCTAATCTACATTGCCTATTCGTTTCTCCTTCTTGGCTTTCTGTCTCCCGGCCTCTGTCCACTCGAATCCCTCTTCTAGTGTTAAATAATCATTGTCTAATGCCTGCAAGGGAGGTGGACACCTGTTCTGCAATGGATGAGTGCATCCGGCATTCAAAATCCTTGAACCAACTCCTCTCTATTAACACAGAGAAATGTATTCGAAACTGAGAAAATCCACCAAAAATACTGTGTATCAGACTTCAAAAGTCCTCAAATCTAGTCTATACTCCTATCGGATCCACCTATGAGTCGTTATCACATGTCACAATGCCCTGTCCATTTGTATTTTAGAAATATATTAAAATTTTGAAAAAAACATAAAAATGGCTCCCTCTAGACTTCAAATATTATGTATTTTCATTCCCAACCCCTTCGGGTCCGGGTTTTATCGCATCGGCACTATTTCTTTTTATTTCGAAATACACGGAATTACATTAAAAATGCCAGTCTATGGATCCGAAACTTTATCGCGTCTCCTTTGTAATTCTATTGGGTCCAACTGTCGCGTATATATACATATGTGCCCGCCCTTATGTATGGCTCCGATGCAACTTGTCGCAGTCGCAAGTCGCACGAGCCCCCGAGTCATGGTAAGTGCCTCTATTGAAATCTGTCGATTTGATATGGCAGTGCAACGTGGGCGGTCAATCATCGCGCTTGATCGATGGTCCTCGTTGACCCATCGATCGCTATGGAAACATACATATGATCTCCGCCGATATCCACTAATTTCCACCGTCGATTGTGATTTGCCGATCAGATTTGGAGCATTGATCGGCCAGATCTGTTGGTTGCTGTGCATTCACTGTTAGGCCTCTGTTTTCACTGTTTTCTTATGGTTTTCCCCTCTTGATAGTGTTTTTCCGCCTTTTTGAAAGGTTTTTTCATTCGATTTTTTTGGTCTTTTAACAATTTTAAGTAGATTTCGAAGGCTTTAGAGAGTGTTTTGGATCCATTCTGGATCAATACTTTCTTAGATAAGTTTGAAAGGGAGTTGCCAGAAAAGCAATGCTTCCAGGCCTTGAATTGGGTACTACGCGCTACACTCGCGAGGTGGTGGGGTACACATAAAGGGATCTTTGATGACTGGTGTGAATGTAGAAGGATGATGTGCATGCATTTTTGGAAGCCTAGTATGTGACTAACAAACAAGTATGATGGACAGGATGATATGCGCGCACACCTAGCCAAGTGGACAAAGGTCTATGGAGAAAAGCCACAACCTGAGTGGGTGCACCTGTTCTGTCATACTCTAGTTGTTATACCAATGAATTGGTATATATAGACAAAGCTCCACCATGGGATAGGTGAATGGAATATCCTACGCGAAGGGTTCATGTTGACCTTTAGTTTTGAGGATGGATGGGGGGACAGTATTGATGAAGCATTACAATAGATAAAAGTAGCCATCTTTAGGATACCGCAAGAGCCTTTAGCCCTGAGTTAGCTTGAATGGGCTACTCAGCTGAGTTGCATGCTAGAATGTTATAATGTAACTGCTGAAGAGGAGGATGAGGATCTGAGGAATCTTAACATTCCAAAGATAGAAGGTCATTGCAAGGTTCAAGGACCATAGATTGAGAACCCTGACGTAACCGCGCCAGTAAAAACGAAGCAAGTGAACATTGGTACGAAGGCTGAACCTAAGTTTGCAAAGCTTGGTGACTACTGGGATGATGCGATGGTGGATAAGGTCACTGAGTTACTCCGCGAGTACCAGGACTTGTTCCCGACCAAGTTTACGGAGTTAAAGGGAATCATTAGAGATTTAGGAATGATGAGGATCATGTTAAAGCCTTACGCGAAGCCAGTTAAGCAGAGGCCTTACCGCTTAAATCCGAAATACAAGGAGAAGGTTTGCGTATGATCTGGAATTTATCCAAGATAAAGAATGAAAGGTATTACAAACTAATGTGCATGGATGTGTCTATGTTACATTATGCAATGGATCGATAAGATTGCGAAATACATAGACGCTGAGGCAATTAGAGAAAACATAATAGTCAAACATGTAAACAAAACAAGTTTAATAAGGAGTTCACCCAATGCTCTTGGTCTACATGTCTTGGTCTAGCCTTTCAGTGGTGGCCTCTCTATTATGTTTTCAAGCAGAGTTTTATAATAGTGAGCTAGATTCGAGTCTCACTAACAGAATGGAGTCAGTAAGAATGGAGTACACAGACTTTCCTTACTAAAACTCGACCTCTGAGGGTCACATTAGTATGACAGGCCTATACCGAAGAGCTTTCTTGAACCTCCCAAGCATTCAATGGAGTACACAGACTCTCTGACTCTCTCTGGCTCTATCTGACTTGATGTTGCCTTTAGGTCAGCTCGGCTTCTACTCTCTATTCTCTACTATTAGCTTTCTACGTCTCTGTGTGTTGCCCCTCTGTATGCTGCCTCCTTCTCTACTTCTCTTAGTTCATGGCTTTAAAGTCAGTCCTCTCTTTGACTACTCATTTCCGATTCCTGGCCTTCTGGTTTCCTTTCCTCTGTCCATTCGAATTCCTCTACTCTGCATCGTCATCACTGGATAACGCCTTACAGGTATGTGGCCACCTGTTTGCTAACGAACTCGGTGTCAGATTCCGTGAATCATATTCGAATGGCCGTTAAATCTGTTTGCTTCAAGTTCGCCCGCAAACACGAATCATTTTCCAAATCATCATCCACGTCGGACGTCAAATACCTATCATCTTACTTTTTGACATGTCAAATCCGGTTGATCATCAAGCCATGTCAACGCCGTTGATCTGGACCCCCCAGATCCTACGATTGTCCTTCATATCGGACGGACAAGTCACACGATGTTTACCCGTCCGATGTGGGTGGTTTTCTCTATCTTTCGTTGGACGAGTGTCGCTCAATGTGTGGCATCAGGCGGGACTCAGCCAAAACTGCTTACCACCTCGAAGCCTTCCAATATCTTGTCAGTTTTGGGGAAACCCGCACTACGGAACCGAAACAGTTACTTTTCTGAGTTTTATAGCAGTTTCGGGTCCGAGTTTTTTGGGGCTTTCCTTCACTGAGGGGGACGCCCTATCAGAATCCACCTCTGTTTCCCGAATTAGCCTCTAGTTTTGCCAGATTTGTGCCTTTCTGCTTTACCATGGGCCAATGGTCTACGTGCTTGACCAAGGGTACTCATTGCTCCGCTCTGGCCACAACTGCAATTGTTATGAGGATTCCTTCTGATAGCTTCAATCTTTTCTATGACTTGAATCTTTTAGCATAATTTGAAACAATCATGAAAACTTAGAGAGTTTTACGATCTAATTCAGATCACAGCCTTCTCACTGAAAAAATCTTTTGGACCACCAAAAGTTAGTTTTCTTTCAAGCAAATATCAAGTGAGGGTATTGCTTCCTCGCTTGCTCAATTTCTATCCATTTCACACTGCTTGGTTTTGAACCTTTGAGTATGATCCTAAGGTACTCGACATCCCCTCTATGTGTAGTTCTTACCTTCCTATCCAGAACTGTATCTTCCTGCAACTCATTAAGATATTTAGGTAATAGATCATCAATATAAGGCAATTGACTCTGCTCTTCGGGATCTTCAATTAATGAAGGTTCAAATAGTCTCAAGCTGTCTGCATTAACAACTAAGTAGATGTGCATGTAAGCTGGCAGATCAAGGTGAAAAGCATTCTCACCAATTTTCTCAAGTATGTTGAAAGGTCCATACCTTATTGGCTTCAGCTTCTTACCTTCACCTTGCATCCTGTCTTTGCTAATATACAGCTAGACTTGGTCACCAACTTGGAAACCATGCTCCATCTGATGCTTTTCATGCCTTGCCTTGTACTTGGCTTGGCTCTTTTCCAGCTGTTCCTGTACTTCCTAGTGAATCTTTTGGATTTGTTCAATGAACTTGGTTTCTTTGTCCACATCATTGTGTCCATCAACTGTTATGTCTTTACTAAAGACAAAATCCAAGGGAGACCTTGGTGTGAAACCAAAACAGGTCTCAAAAGGAGATCTCTGTATAGAATAATGTTTAGCTCGGTTGTAAGCATGCTGCACAAAGAATAAATGTTCATCCCAAAGTTTGGGATGCTTGCTGCAATAGCCTCTGAGCAACTAGATCAGTGTCCTATTGACCACTTCTATTTGACCATCTGTTTGCGGATGAAAATCTGTGCTTTTCTTTAGCCGGTGTCCATAAATTCCCACAAGCTTGACCAAAATTTCCCAACAAATCGGGTATCTCGATCAGATATTATGGAAGTGTGTAATCCAAAATGAGCCCATACATGCTGAAAGAACAACTTTTCAGTTTGTTCAACTATTATTTGTTTGTTACAAGGTATTAAAATACACATTTTGCTGAATCTATCCACAACAACATATAAATAGTCATGACCTTTCCTAGATTTAGGCAGTCCTCCAACAAAGTCCATGGAAACACTTTCCCAGGGATGAGAGGGAACTGGTAGTGGAGTGTACAAGCCTAGTTTTCTATTGTTGGGCTTGCTTTTAGCACACATGGTGCACCCTCTTACATATCTAGAAACTGTCTCATTCATTTTCGCCCAATAACAAAATCTTTGCAGCTGTGCAACCGTTTTACTTACAACAAAGTGACCTGATATTAGAGAAGTGTGTGCTTCTCGAATTATCTTTACTCTTTTAGTTTGTGGAATGCATAGCTTCCCACAATGATACAAGATTTGGTCCTTAGTATGATAATCCAATTCTTCTACTCATTTGCCTTGACTCAAATTTGCATATACATCTTTAAAATCTATATCTTGAGCATATCGTTCAATGTAGCTTTCATGCAATACTGAATTATGCTTAAGTATAGTAGATGCATTTATAATTGGTCTAGATAACATATCTGCAACTTTATTGTGTATGCCCTTTTTATATCTGATGACTAAATGAAACTATTGTAGAAAACCCATCCATCTATAGTGCCTTGATTGTTGCAACTTAGTTTGGGAGTGTAGATATTGAAGTGGTTGATGATCAGTATGTATAACTGTCTCTTTGCCCATTAAGTAATGTTTCCACTTTTTCACACTCTGTACTAATGCATACAATTCTTTATCATATGTGGGATAGTTAACTACTGCAGAATTAAACATCTTAGAATGATAACATATGGGTTTACCGTGCTACATCAACATTGCTCCCATGGCATAGTCACTGGCAACTGTTTCAATCTCAAATGTTTTTTTAAGATTGGGCAGTGCTAGTATTGGTACTGTACTAATCTTTTCTTTCAAGGTGTTGAAGGCTTTCTGTTGTTTGCCTCCCCATTGAAACACCTTGTTCAATCCTGTTAAAGCATGTAAGGCAGTTTCAATCAAGGAAAAGTTAGAAAAAAACTTTCTCCAATATTGTGCTGCTCCTAAGAAGCTTCTAATCTCTGTAGCAGATTTGGGCTTAGGCCAGTTTACAATGACTGCAACCTTAGAGGGATCTATCTTCAATTCACCACCCCCTACTATATGTCCCAAATAGTTCAAAGATGTTTTGCCAAATTCACATTTTGAGAGTTTAACATAAATTTTTTCTCTTTTCAAAACATCCTGTGTCTGCTTAACATGCTTTAAATGTTCTTCCCATGTTTTGCTAAATATAAGAATGTCATCCAAATATACAATAACAAAATCATCAAGAAAAGGTCTGAGTACATCATTCATTACTCTCATGAAAGTAGCCGGAGCATTAGTTAAGCCAAAAGGCATAACCAACCACTCATACAATCCCTGCTTTGTTTTGAAAGCAATCTTCCATGCATCTTGTTCTACAACTCTGACCTGATGATAGCCACTATGCAAAACTAACTTGGGAAAAATAAACGACTTCTTTCAACTGTTCTAATAGATCATCTATGCGAGGAAGGGGATAACGATTTTTTATCGTTATCTTATTCAGTGCTCAATAATCAATGCACATTCTCCACGAGCCATATTCCTTTTTCACCAAAATGATTGGAGACCTACATGGTGATGTGCTAGGTCTGATGAACCCCTTCTCAAGTAACTCTTGTACCTGCTTCTTGATTTATGCATTCTCTAAAGCGAACAACCTGTATATTCCAATGTTAGGCAATGGAGAATCTTGCTGCAAATTAATATCATTCACTATTTCCTTTTTGGGTGGTAGACCTTTAGGTCTTGAAACAATATATCATATTCTAAAACAAATTTTTCTAAATCAGCTTGCTGTTTAGCATCACAGCCCTCAAATACATTGGTTTTATCAGGTTTCTTTTCCTTTACAACCATCAGTGAAAATTGTTTGCATGAATTTACAATTCGTTTCATTTGCCCTGAGTTTCTGACAGTATAATTATTCTTGAGCTTATGAGCTCTTACAATATATTTGATTCCATCTTTAACAAGTAGAGACTTGTTCGCAGCTCTATAGAAAATAGCTTTTCTATCATACAAGTAAGGATTTCCTAAAACAATTCAACATAAATCCAAAGGAACTATATCTAACTCAACCCCATCTACAAATGCTGACCCAAAAGAAATCTTAAGTTTACATTGTCTAGTCACTTGTAGCTTTGCTTTATCACATAGCCAACCTAATGGATATGGTTTCTTGTGAGGTGTGGTTAGTAATCCCAACTTCTTTACAATTGCTTCAGAAATTAAATTTACTTGTGAACCACTATCAAACAAAGTATCAATCTTTTGATCATTGGAAATAACTCGAATATATAAAAGCTCACGTCTTTTTCTCTCATTTTCTTCATTATAAGTAGATTGTGCAGAATTACTAGTAGATGCTTCAGAATTTTTACCTTTTATACCTGTGGCTACGATTGTTGCTTCATCTCTTGAGTCTGACCCCAAATCTTTTTGAATAGCTGCAACAATATTCTTCTTCTTGCCCTCGAACTTCTTAGGTTTCAGCTCTAGATGTAGAATCTAGCAATGTTCATCATCATGCCCATCCTTCTTACAGTGAGTGCATGAGAACTTGTTTTTATGTATAGTGTTTCTCTTCCTCTCCTTCTGTTTCTATTTTCTTTTCTCCTTATTTTTCTTGCAGTGGGTTTGGATGATCCCCCAACTTCTGGGTTCCCATTCTTACCTCTAGCTTGGAGATGCGTAGCCTGAACGGATACTTCATCTATACTAGTGGGATTAAACATGAGGATAGTGTGCCTCATGTAGATGTGTAGACCACCTATATAATTCAACAGAGTCTCAAGTGAGTCTAAAGAAATTCCTAGAATCAAAGCTCTTTTCCTAAATTCTTGGGTGTAACCTTGTACACTTTGCCCTTTTAGTTGTCAAAGAGTTTGCCAGCTCATCATGGCTTGCTGCATGTAGGCTAGTGGATATAATTTCTTTTTAATTGCAGAAACAAATTCACTCCAGAAAGAAAGAATCTTACCATGTTTCTTCATGTCAGGTTGTGTCCTACCATACCAAGGCAGTGCCTCTAAGGCGTAGGCTGGCCACCTGAATATTACTCTTGTCTGAGTCAATGCTCTGCACTTTGCAATAAACATCAATCAGTTTGATCCTATTATCCAGCTTCTTTGCATTCAACTCTCCATCATATATTGGTAAATCAAATTTAACATCTAATTTAATCAAAGATGTCTTCTTTTTATTTTTAGGGCTATTAGGAGGAGTGAGAAATTTTTCTTCTTTCCCTTTGCCTTTGGAGTGATCATGGAGGAGAGATTCTTCTACTTCTTTGTCTTGTTTGGAGCTTGATGAATCTTCATCCCTATGTTTGTTACAGTCCCTATACATTTCCTCCACCATGGATTTAAGGGTCATAAAACTATCCATGAACTGCGGGTCTGATTCCAAGGGATTTTCTCCTGACATTTTCCTCTTAGAATAGACTCTTCCAATTTCCGGGTTAGTTTCAGCCAATTCTCCTTCTCCCAATTTAAGCTTTGATCTAGTTAGCATTCAACATTAAAATCCAAACCTTAATAAACTTGAGCTCTGATGCCACTTGATCTAGAATTTATCTAGGATAAAGAATGGAAGGTATTACAGACTCATGTCCATGGATGTGCCTATGTTACTTTATGCAATGGATCGATAAGATTGTGAAATACATAGATACTGAGGCAATCAGAGCAAACATAACAGTCAAACATGTAAACAAAACAAGTTTGATAAAGAGTTCACCCAATGCTCCTGGGATACGTCCCCTGGTCCAGCCTTTCAGTGGTGACCTCTCTATTATGTTTTCAAGCAGAGTTTTACAATAGTTAGCTAGATTCGAGTCTTACTAATAGAATGGAGTCAGTAGGAATGGAGTGCATAGACTCTCTTTACTGAAACTTTACCTCTGAGGGTCACAATAGTATGACAAGCCTATACCGAGGAGCTTGCTTGAACCTCCCAAGCCTTCAATGGAGTACACAGACTCTCTGTCTCTCTCTGGCTCTGTCTGGCTCAATGCTGCCTTCAGGTCAGCTCGGCTTCTACTCTCTATTCTCTGCTATTAGCTTTCTGCATCTCAGTGTGTTGCCCCTCTATATGCTACCTCCTTCTCTGCTTCTGTTAGTTCATGGCTTTAAAGCCAGTCTGCTCTTTGACTGTTTGTTTCTTCTTCCCGGCCTTCTGGTTTCCTTTCCTCTGTCTGTTCGAATTCCTCTGCTCTGCGTCATCATCACTGGGTAACGCCTTGCAGGGAGGTGGCCACCTGTTTTCTAACGAACTGGGTGTCAGATTCCCTGAATCATATTCGAATGGTTGTTAAATCTGTTTGCTTCAAGATCGCTCACGAACACGAATCGTTTCCCAACTCATCTTCCACGTTGGATGTAAAATCCCTATCATCTTGCTTTTTGACCTGTCAAATCTGGTCGGTCATTGGGCTGCATCTCCACCGTCGATCTGGACCGCCCAGATCCTATGGTCGTCCTTCATATTGGGCAGACAAGTCACACGATGTTTACTCGTCTGATGTGGGAAGTTTTCTCTCTCTTCCACTGGACGCATGTTGCTCGATGTGTGGCATCAGGTGGGACTCAGTCAAAACTGCTTACCGCCTTGAACCCTTCTGATATCTTGTCGGTTTTGGGGAATCTCGTTCTACGGAACCAAAACAATTACTTTTCTGAGTTTTATAGCAGTTTTGGCTCTGAGCGTTTCGGGGCTTTCCTTCTCTGAGGGGGATGCCCTGCGATAGGTGATTAGTGCTTAGCACTAATTAGGTATTAGAATCCACCTCTCTTTCTCGAATTAGCCTCCGGTTTTTCCAGTTTTGTGCCTCTGTGCTTTACCATGGGCCAACGGTCTGTGCGCTTGACCAAGGGTCCTCGTTGCTCTGCTCTGGCCACAACCGCAATTGTTATGAGGATTCCTTCTGATAGCTTCAATATTTTCTAGGACTTGAATATTTTAGCATAATTTGAAAGAGTCATGAAAACTTAGAGAGTTTTAGTATCCAATTCGAATCAGCGTAGAACTAGAAAAAATGTTCACAGCAAGAACCATTGAGCCAGTGGAAGAATCCGATTAGGTAAGTCTAATGGTGGTGCAGGAAAAGAACCAGAAGGATGAGATAAGAATATGTGTGGATCTCAGAAAATTGAATGATGCTTGTGTGTATGATCCATTCCCAACTCCGTTCACAGATGAGGTGTTGGACAATCTCAGTGGGCAGGAAGCATATTCTTTCACTGATGGGTTCTTAGGGTACCACTAGATCAAAATTGCACTGGAGGATAGGAGCAAGATAACCTTCGTGACTGAGTGGGGTTTCCTTCAATACGCTGTCATGCCGTTTGGGTTGAAGAACGCGCTGGCCATATTTTCGCGCATGGTTGTTACAGCATTCAAGGAATATATTCATAAGTCCTTGGAGGTTTACTCTGATGATTAGAATGTATTTGCTCTGGTTAAGTGCCATTTAGCGAGCTTACGCTTGATGTTGGATACCTACCGAAGATACCAAATCACGCTTAGCCTCAAGAAGTGTGTGTTTCTTGTTCCTTTTGGAAACCTATTGGGACATGTGGTTTGCAAACAGGGACTCATGGCAGATCCCGTGAAGATTGTGGTGATTTTGAATTTGGAAGCGCCGCGAAGTGTGAAATAGCTACCCACTACGTTGGGACATACAGGGTACTACAAAAAGTTTATCAAAATTTATGCCCAAATCACTGCGCCGATGGAGAAAGTGTTGAAGAAGGATGTTATATTCTGTTGGAACGATGACTACAAGAAAAGGCTGGATATATTGAAGGAAAAGATGGTCACTGCACTGATTCTTGTCTTCCCAAACTGGGAAAAAGAGTTTCATGTCCATTTTGATGCATCTTGTATAGCGTTGGGAGCGGTACTAACACAAGATGGTGGAGAGTGCTTGGATCACCCTATCCTGTTCAAGAGTCATAGATTGTCTAAAGCAGAAAAGGTCTATTCCACCACTAAACGCGAGGGACTGGCTATGGTGTATGCGCTCCAGAAGTATCAACACTACTTGTTGGGAGGTCACTTTAAGATGTATATAGATCATTCCACACTGAAGTAATTGGTCAATAAGCCTGTGTTAGGGGGCCGCATATGCAGATGGATTCTATTGTTCCAAGAATATGACTTTGAAGTTGTTGTGAAACCTGGACGATTGAACGCGGGACCAGATCACCTGTTGCACATTGAGACAGGAGAGGAACCTACTAGTCTAGAAGAAGGATTACCCGATGCGCAGCTCTTTGCTATGCACATAGCGGATGGACATTTTGAAGATATAATTCACTTTCTCATGACTGGAACTATGCCGAAAGGATACTTTGTCCAATAGAAGAAGGAACTAGAGATGTGCGCGACAGATTTCGTTGTAATTGCAGGGCACCGATATAAGATGGGGAATGATGAGATACTGGGAAGGTATGTACCTAAATTTGAATGAAGCAATATCCTCACAGACGCTCATGGGGGCACTGTGGGAGGACATTATGTAGGAAGAGCGACCGGGCAGAAGATTCTCTGCACAAGGTTGTGGTGGCTAACCCTTCATTAGGATTCAAAAGCACATTGCAAGGCTTGTGATGTATGTCAAATAATAGGTAAACCATCGCAACGGGGCGAGATGCCTCTGAATCCACAAATGATGTTGCATCCCTTTGAAAAGTGGGTGATCAACTTCGTAGGACCTATCAAACCTCAAGGAAAAATGGGTTCAAGATATATTATCACTGCGACAAAGTACTTGACTCGTTGGGCAGAAGCGTAGCCGGTAAAAGATTGCACGACCGTGATAGCTGTGAACTTTCTGTTTCAACATGTCTTGACATGATTTCGATGTCTGAAGATCTTGATGAATGATCACGGTAAACATTTCTTGAACGAGATGCTCAGTTTGCTAACAGAAGAATTTTAGGTGTATCATCATAAGAACACATTGTATCACCCACAAGCTAACAGGACAGTAGAAATGTTTAAAAAAGTACTTGAGACTGTGCTAAGCAAGGTATGCAATGCACAACGAAGTGATTGGGACCTGTGCATACCCGCAATATTATGGGCTTATAGAAGGACATGCAAGAAACTTACGGGAGAGACCCTTTCTGGCTGGTCTATGGAGTGGAAGTTGTACTGCCGATGGAATACATCGTCCCTAGTCTGCGCATAACAGTGCTCACAAGTATGACGGACCGCGGAGCCCTAGAGGAAAGGCTTGCGTGGCCAGAGGAACTCAAGGAAGAACGATTTTTGGTTGGCTTTCACCAATAGGTACAAAAGCAGCGCGAAAAGGCCTAACACGATCGACATATTAAGTTGCGCACCTTCAAGGTGAACAATTTGGTGTTACTGTATGATAGTAAGTTTGATAAATTCTCGGAAAAACTCAAAATGCATTGGATGGGACTGTTTGTTATTAAGGAGGTCACAGACGGAGGCGCGGTGCAGTTGGTAAAGTTAAATGGAGAACCTTTCCCAGGATAAGTGAATGGCAGTCAGTTGAAGCCATACACGAGTGGCCCAACTATCTGACTAGCTGACAAAAGCATAGTCTTAGTGCTCCAAGCAGCTAAAAGAAGGCGCAGGACTATGAACAGGTTCAGGGAAGTAGTTCAGCTACAGCAGTCTCTGAACAGTGTGTCTAGGAAGTACAGTAGGCAGTTGCTTAGTCTGTTGTCGTTCTTGCAACAGTCTAGGCAGAGTTGGGTGGTCTTCACACGATGATCTCTGCACCGATAGAGTGACTCGAGGGCAAGTCACGATGTTTGTGTTGGGGGCCTGTTGGGTGCAGGATCCCCCAAGCGAATTTTTGGGTCTTAAAGCCCAGATTTTGGTCAAAAGATGTAAATCCAATGTAAAGACTCTGCATTCTATGGGCGCGAAGCGCGAAGTTTGTACATGAGTCATAGGGTTGTTCGCCCTTAATTTTTTAATGTAATTTCGGCTTTAGAGATCTACCCATGGTCCAAGGACCATTGGATTGTATAAATAGAGTGAGGCTCTAAGTTGTAAAAGAAGTAGAGAATGAAGGATGAAGAACTGAGTCTTCTCTAAAGTTTAGAGTCGAGTCTTTGGGTTGTAGAGTAGGAGAAGGCTCTGCAACTGAGTGCACAAAGGCCTAGCAATCTGTAGCTGAATGCATGAACCCCTGCAGCTAAGTGCGCAAGGTGAGTTGAGTCTGTAACCATTTAAACATTAATAAAGAGAAGTTTCGTATTAATTTTGTGTATATATTTCCTATTTTTATGCTTTGAGTATATTGGGCATGAATTGCATTTTCATTGTTTATATGATGCGCAAACTTATATGGTTGTGTTGATTAAGTAAATGTGAGATAACTATCTGTTTACGCAAAGATAACTAACAATTACAAGAAGATAAGCACGATCCACAGTGTAGCTTGGGGAAATAGCTTACATTGATGCCATAAGCAGCGCAAAAGCACCTCAACCCCTGGTGAGGGCTGCGCGAAGGCAGTTACAACAGATCGCGAAGGTATCGCAGGATAGGATAGCGTGCGAAGTGGCTTGTGCGAAGGTATTCACGGTTGGACTAAATCGGCCCCTCAGACATCTCGAGGGTACAGAAACTTGGTTCCGGCATCCCCCCATACTACTTCGGGTGAGACTTCAGTTTTCACTCCGTGGGCTGATGCCAAAAGGGCCAATAGTGTAGGGATTTCTTTGCCTAATTAACTTTGAACCTGGGTCAGGCCCCCTCAAGCCAACATAAGACTTATGTCCAAAATTGTGACAATAGTAAGATTTAGTGACATAAAAAAGTGAAGAAAATGGATTAATGTTCTATGTTTTTTTTTTTCTTTCATTTACAGATCTATTGCTCACTTCACTTCTTCTTATAATTATTTTTTCATTCCTTTTGACATATGATCTACAATTTATAGACTTGTGGCCAATTTTTTTTGCATAAATAACAATATCTATAGAAAATATTTTCATACCTAGGAATGGATGGTACTTGTGAATAAGATCTCCTTGGCATCTCATGATTTTGTCTTTTAAAGAAGTAAGGTTTATGGTAACTCATTTCTTATTTGTTCAATCTTCTTGTTTGTTGTGGTTGAATAGGATTAGTGGTTTTCTACTACTAAGGTGCATTGTTTCCTTGTTATTGTTGAGGTGTGTTGTTGACATCCTTATTCTTTGGTTATTGTTGGTTGTGATTGTCTCCTATGACAACTTTGACAAAGTTGATGGTATTTTTATCTTCTATCTTATTCTCATTGGTTTCATCTTCATAGCCCAAAATAACTTTCATAACCAAAATCTCTGAGAATTCAATATCATTTCCAACTTTTTAGACCCCTTTATGTGTTTATGGTTCATGTTCAATTTAGTTTGTGCCTTCTCTAGCTTCTTTCTTAGGGTAACTACTTCTATATCTAGATTCTCACACTCTTTTCTTTTTTCTTTTAATTGTTATAGCATAATGTCTTCAACCATTTTTGCCCCTTATAATTCAAATTTTAACTACATATTCTCTTTAGACATAGGCTTTTCTTTAACATATTTTAACAAAATTTCTTTTGTTTCTTATTCTTCTGCTTGAATCTGTTAGTTTCTTCAAGTGCACTAATTAGCTTCCCCTTAACATATACTTCACCTTCTTATTCTTCTTCAAAATCATTATTCTCTTCAGACTGGTTCTCTACGGCCATAAGCATAAATTCACTAATTCCCTCTTCATCAAAATATTCACTTGTGTCTTCAAAGGAGTTGTTATCTCCTTGTATATAAAATCTTTTCTTTCAAAATCTTTTCTCTTTCTTCTCTCTATTAAATTTTTTCTTTTCATTCTCTTTAAACATTTTTTCTTCCTTCTTATATGGACATTTTGAGGCATAATCCCTACTCTTCCACAATTAAAGCACTTAAAAGGAAGTTTTGCTTTGTAGTTACATATCCTTCTCTTCAATCTTCTTACAAATTTTGCTTCTTCTTCATCTAAGTATGAGCATGAATATTCCTAATCTTCTATATATTTCTTATCTACCTTGAATGATGCATCATGTGTGGTTGATTTTCCTTTTGTAATCCTCATTTCATATGTTTTTAGGGAGCCAAGAAGTTGATCCATTGTTAGTTTTGCAATGTTAGAAATTTCATTGATTGTGATACCTTGGGATTAAACTTAGCAAGTAGTGGTATCAACACTTTTTGGACTATCGTAGACTCATTAATATTTTCACCTAATCTCTTCATAAATTAAAAATTTCATCCACTGTAAGAAAAAACTTAGTTATATCTTCATCATCATTCATTATTAAGGACTTAACTTGCATTCTAAAAACTTGTAATTTAGCTAATTTTACTTTACCATTTTCTTCACGAAAGTTTTTCAGTTTATCCCACATTTATTTAGTAGTCTTAGAATGCATTAATTTTATAAATTCTAGTTTAGATAGCCCACTAAGGATGCAATTCATGGATTTTTCATTGAATGTACAATCAAGCTTGTCTTATTTGTTATCTATTACATGTGGCTCTTTGTAGAATCCTCGACTGTGGCCTAGACATCTTCACCAAGGGAAATTAGATATGTCTTCATTCTTATTTTATTAAAGATATAATCATTACTTCTTCAAAATATAAATGTTCCTTTTCATGGGTAAACATATCCCAATTGAACATTTTCTTTTTCCATTGATCATCAAGGTCATATGGGTTGATTCCTTTAAAAATCTTTAAAAAGGCAACTATCTCTGAATCAGAAGGAATTTCTACATGTCTTGGAATTTTATCAATAGGATTTCTTCTGTATTCAAGAATAGGTGAATAATCAACATAACCCAAACCATAAGTAGAAGAACTGGATACAGTATGTACAAGTAGTTCTTCTTGTGGATTAAAAAATACAACTTTCTTGTAACTTTCTTCAAACGAATCAGATGGAGGTGTAAATCTGATCATGTTTATTCTATGACGGTCTGATGACTCTCCATGCGGAGTTGGTGGTTCTGAAGAAAATTGACAAAAAGTCTTGGAGCAGTGTGGATGATCACAGATTGAGCTGAAGGGCTGAGATGGGCTTGGCTGTGAAAACAATCTTCTGATAGAATCATACACTGCTTGGTCAATTACAAATTGTGGAGGTGCAGAAGTCTGACCAGGATGTAACTGACTAATTGTAGTAGGGATTGCAGAGACAGAAGTAGAGGGTCCACCATGCTGAACTGTGTTAACTCTGGGGAATCGTGTGGTAACCTTTTCGTCTATTTCGGTTATTATTGACTGTGCAGCAGCAACAGGTTTCTTTGTGGGTTTTCCCCAATTGGTTACCCAGTCATCAGGAGGACATAAGTCATTTCAGGAAACATAGACTGGTGCTACATGATTACAAGATGAATCATACTGGATAAGAGTGACTCGGCCTTCATCTTTATCAGGAGTATGTAATACAGCATGGATTGTTGTATTATAGAATCGGACACAAGTAATATAAAAAATGGCCAAATTTTTTGATTTTGTTTTGAGGTTTTCATACCCAGCAGTCTGGATACCTAAGGTTAGGCATTGTAAGACATTTGGGTGTAAAAGTGGTCCATCGATTATCAAATAGGGCTGAGAATACATAGGATTTTTGTCCTTTTCTATGTAGTGCATTCAGTCCTATTCTCACCATCCCCAGATGGACATACTGATAACCAGCTTTAATGGTTGCTTTGATATGCTTACTTTCTAGGAGAGATAAGGTCAACATAGCATTCAAAGTTAAATCTGCTTTGATGAATTTCTCTTTGATTTTAATTTGACTAAGGGCACGGAAATTAAAAGAGTATAAATTTCTATATACATCATGCGGCGAAACTGGTGGAAATTTCCAATTAACAGAGGGGTCTGTTTCTTCTTGTTCTATGATCGCTGAGTTACCAGAAGTAGATTCAGATCTACATAACCCTTCCAATCCAGATTTTAATTTTTCTTCATCCTTCATAGTTCTAAAGTGCTTATATCCAAAAATAGATTCAGAAGATTCAGCTGAAGAATTTCTAGAAGCATCCATTTTAGAGTAGAAAAATACCCGTTCAAAAGTCTTGCAGAAAATGATGAGAAGAATTACGGTCTTCTTCTGAAGGAGAAATTGCGGAAAATTCTCATCCAACGTCTTCAACGCTCTCCAACGCCAACTCCGACAGCAACGAGCTCAAACGCTATTCAGGACTCAAACGAATTTTTTCACTCAAACAATACTTGGCTCTAATACCATCTCTTATAGGACCTTTTAACAAGCAAATGATCACAGCAAGATTGCGGAAATTTTGAACTGGAATTTTATTATATGGATGCAGATATTACATATGAGACATCTCCTTACAGAGATCGACTGTCTACGCTTTTACTGGAATTTATACCGTTCTCAAGGAACAAGTATTACCGGAGGCTACCTGGCAATAGACAAACTCTACCTAAGAGATTACAGACAAATTCTCAGATTTTCCTAATGGTTCAGCCACTTTAGGTTCTCACCAGTGCCGAACACACTGATGTGCAGGCTTCCAAACCAGACTCTAGGACTTACTAAACCTTTCGTGATGCAAGCAGATCAGACACAACTGTCTGCAGATGCAGAGCAGGAAAAGTTTTTTACTCTAATACTCAACTTCTATCCCAACCCGAATGCCCCTTACTTCACAGCTAACTCTTATTTATAAGCTGGAAGGGAACAAACATTCATGAGTGGGCTTTGTACAGACTGATGACTCAAAAGTAAAAGTACTTAGACAAAGCTGAGCCGATCGCCGAAAGCAAGATTCGGGCATAGGAAAATATCGTCCTATGTTATCTCGTCCCTACTCTTTATCAGAGATCCTGAGGCATGTGGGGACCGAATCTTAGTACAAACAAACTATTTACACAGAGTAAATTCATAAGTGAATCCTCAAAAGATTGACATGACATAAAGGATGAGATTTGCAAATCTCAAGATTGTACAAAGTGGAGATTCCAGAGCGAGGGAATCCACGAAAGCTCATCCAGCACCATAGTCGGCTAAAAAAACATCAATCAAAGGTGTAGTAATCAATCTGTGGGTAAGTGTAGTATTGGTAATTCCATCTTTCAATCAAGTAATTAGAATAATATTGTACCCACACTTCTTTTTCAGTTTCCCAAGTTGAATTATCATGAGGATCTGGAAGATCTAATTCATTAAGGTTCAAGAAATGATTGAGTTCTGGATCAGCTTGCTGATGAAAATCTTTGTAACTGGTACTTGGGATTATTTTTCTGCACTTGTAGTGATTCATTACAAACCATCTCACATGGCCGCATCTTCTGACTCCATTCAGAACATCTGTACTGCTGATATTTACCAAATCTCTTATTGTTTTATCCAGTACTAAAACCATCATTGTGCTATTCGGGCTAAAATTAGGTATTTTCATCATGCCCATAGAGTACGGTTTCATGATTAATGGGGATAAGCCATATTTCTCCCACCAATCCATGAACCATTCTGGTACAGGATCATCTTCTTCCATGTCTTCTACTGGAGTGTCTTCAAACAGAAAATAAAATTGTAAAGAATAAAACATATTTGTGGAAAAATTCTGCATATTCATTGTTGTGTAGAAAGCTTCTTGTTGCCTGTCTAGATCATAATTTTCTCTGTGAAGATGATTGTCAAACCTTCTGAATGTTATATGACAATTGGTGATTCTGTTATCATCTTCATGATCTCTTTCAATCACATAAGCAATGCTCCCAATTTTCCTTAAATAATCTGAAGCTTCAAGAGCTTCATCATTTGCTTCATCTTGATGAGGATCTGTCCAAAGAAAATCAATCCCTGCTCTATACCTGACTTCTTTTATTGGCCGCCAATCTTCATCATGATCTAGGAGGAGTGTATCTAAATTATATGAAATCCAGCCAGATGAGGTCTCAATTTCCATAGTATTTTCATGTCTTCTGATGAAGTTACATTGCAGACTCATTATTGAATGTTCAGATAAAAATTCTCTGCTTAGCATATCTGCAAAACTGTTCTTATCTCCTTTGACGAATTCAATATCAAAATTATATTGGCTGAGGTGCATGATCCATCTTACTATAGCAGCATCTTCAAAATCACATTTATGAATAGCATATTTTAATGCTTGACAATCTGTTTTGATGGTGAATTTGGTGTAGATAACAAAATCTCTGAATTTTTCTATTCCCAAACAGACTGCTCTAAGTTCTTTCTTTAAGCTAGACCAATTTAATTGATTTTTGGCCCATAATCCTGATGCATACTGGCATATTTCAATCTCATTTTTGCTGCTGGGATTCTTTTGGCATAGTACTGCTCCCCATCCTTCATAACTAGCATCTGTCATGATTATCTTCTCCCATTCTTCTCTAATAGGGGAGAGAGGCTGAATTTTTCTGACTTTTTCTTTTATTTTTCTGACTGCCTGGGTACAATCATTATTCCATGGAATTGGATCCTTCTGAAGCCTTTTGTTTTTCAATTTCCTTTCTTGTGCACAATGCTTCAGAAACTTAGAAATGTAGTTCAAACTTCCCAAAAACCTTTGCAATTGTGTTTTATCTTTAATTTCATCAGGGAAGTGATCAATAAAATTCAGACTTCTTTGAATTACAGTATAGGATCCATACTGAATATTGTAACCCAAAAAGTCTGTTATTGGCCGAAATAATTTCATCTTGGATTCTGATAATACTATACCCATTTCTTTGACCCTGCGAAGAAAGATTTTCAAATGTTTGATATGGTCAGCAATATTATCAGAATGAATCAGTAAATCATCAATATATTTTTTTAGGAAACCTTCCATTCCTTCAAATGTTTCATCCATTATTCTCTGAAAGGCTGAAGGAGCATTGATCAGGCCAAATGGCATGATATTCCACTCATAATGTCCTTCGGGTACAGAGAATGTTGTCTTCCATTTATCTTCTTCTTATGCCCCTCAGAATTTCCAGCTTTACCAAGGTGCCATTGTTTGCAGAGCTGTTGATATCCATGTGGCTTTTTAGGATTGTTATCTGCTCTTGCAATCTTCATTTGTGAGCATAATTCCACAATGATTGCTTTTAGTGCCTGTCTGATTATGCCAAATTTATAGTCACCAACCTTCCCTGGTAATTTATTAACAATAGCTGAAGAAACCCATTGAGGAAGGGATGCCACAAAAATTTCCTTCCATTTTGGCTCAAGAATGAGATCTGGAGTCAATGTATGCAATCTGTGAAGGAATTCATTAAAGTATTCATCAAAATGTTGCATATTATGCAATTTCATGGCCAGCAAAGTAATGGTTGTGATATCATTGGTTATGTGGGGAAAACCAATGAAATTGACAGTAATAGCATAAAGAAGTTTTCCTATCATATTGTTGACAGGCAAATGGGTAACAGGATCTATGTGAGTAGACCCATCTTCATTTAAAACAACAGCTTGTTCCCATCCTGCAAGGAGACTTGGATCTTTTAAAGTTTCAGCTTTTAGCCAAGAATCCAATGTTCCTTCAAATCCTCCTATTATTCTCCTTGTAGCATTTATAGGACCTATATCATCTGCAAGATAAGTCCTATAACATACAAGCATGGAATGCAAAACAGACATAATTTCAGCCTCTGTGCAATTATCAATATTCCATGAATAAGTAGAATTTGTAGACCAATCATTATGGTACTCAGACTTCATAAGATCTCTTCTATCAGGAGCAGGATTCCAAGTAGTCTCCCATCTTGATCTGGATGATGTAGCATTAACTTGATTTTGATCATTATCAGATTGGTCTTGGTCTGTCATGGAAAAGTTATTAATACAGTTCTCAAGCTCTTCAATTTGTGGTTCTGCTTCTATCTTGTGAAGAGTCATGTCAGATAGTGATGTTTCTATCTTATGAAAACTTGTATCAAAACTTTCTTCCTCATCTTTAGTGTAAGAATCTTCAGATATGAAATTAGAAGATTCTGGTTTGCTGGATTCTTCAGTTTCTTTGGATTGCTTTATGGCAGGATGTGGGCTAAAGAAACTGGGGTTTGCAAACAGAGAATATGGATGAGAGGAAGTAGGAGGTGGAAAGGTTATAGAGCTGGGTGTTCTGATAAGGCTTTCCACAGAAGGAATAATAGAATATGGGACAGAAGTCTTGGGTTCTGAAAATATAGTGGCAGATTTATAGGCTTCGACCCTAGGCCTCTTTTTCAAGGATTCTATCCCTTGAGTTACTTCCCAGACTTGTTTTTTTACAATATCTAGGGAATTACTGATCTTTACAATTTCTTTTCCATGAGCCAAGGTGGCTTCATGGGTCTTTTTATCTATCTGTCCTGTCTGTAAAGATAACCTGTCAAGACTCTTGGCGAGAGCCTTATCATTTTCTGCCAAAGTTGTGACACTGCTATTCAGACATACTGTATTGTAATCTTGTTTTCTCAGAATACTTTCAAGCATGGTCTTCATCTCAGAGTTAGCAGTTTCAATATTTTCAAATTTAGAGCTAACAAATTTCTCAAGACTAGGCAAGGCTAAATTTGTCCAATTAGTAGCAGCCACAGCATCTCTTGCTACTAGACTAGAATCATCAACATGAGATGGAAGTAATTTGTACAGCTTTCCATCTTGGCTTCTTATCACAAAATTTTTCCAAGGGGGAAACTCTGTGTCTGTTTCTAAAAGGCTTCCATCAAGGAGTTCCCACTTGTGTTTATTTGGGGTCCCAGTCCGCATCATGTTTACCTGGAACTGAGAACAAATCTTTCTTAGTAGTTTTTCTCCTTCAATTTGAACAGCAATCAGAGATCTGGGAATGTTTGGCTTATTTAACATGCTCTGAATTTTTGGCTGAAAGACATGTGCTTTCAAAGGAGGAGGAATTACTACTGGATTTTCCTTCAACTTTTCTTCTACAAATTTTTCTGGATCCTTGATTCTTTTCTGTTTAGCCTGGTTTCTGAATTGTTTCATCAAGGATTGTTCTATTATATTTGCAGAAGGATAATACCATTCATAGAATGATATCCACTGATTTTCTGCCTTCATCCATTAACATTCGGTCTGTTGAAGGTAGGACGATAATCTCTTGGAAGAAGAATTACTTCTTCAAAATATAAATGTTCCTTTTCATGTGTAAACATATCCCAATTGAACATTTTCTTTTTCCATTGATCATCAGGGTCATATGGGCTGATTCCTTTAAAAATCTTTAAAAAGGCAACTATCTCTGAATCAGAAGGAATTTCTACATGCCTTGGAATTTTATCAATAGGATTTCTTCTGTATTCAGGAATAGGTGAAGAATCAACATAACCTAAACCATAAGTAGAAGAACTGGATACAGTATGTACAAGTAGTTCTTCTTGTGGATTAAAAAATACAACTTTCTTGTAACTTTCTTCAGACGAATCAGACGGAGGTGTAAATCTGATCATGTTTATTCTATGACGGTCTGATGACTCTCCATGCGAGGTTGGTGGTTCTGAAGAAAATTGACAAAAAGTCTTGGAGCAGTGTGGATGATCACAGACTGAGCTGAAGGGCTGAGATGGGCTTGGTTGTGAAAACAATCTTCTGATAGAATCATACACTGCTTGGTCAATTACAATTTGTGGAGCTGCAGAAGTCTGACTAGGATGTAACTGACTAATTGTAGTAGGGATTGCAGAGACAGAAGTAGAGGGTCCACCATGCTGAACTGTGTTAACTCTAGGGAATCGTGTGGTAACCTTTCCATCTATTTCGGTTATTATTGACTGTGCAGCAGCAACAAGTTTCTTTGTGCGTTTTCCCCAATTGGTTACCCAGTGACCAGGAGGACATAAGTCATTTCGGGAAACATAGACTGGTGCTACAGGATTACAAGATGAATCATACTGGAAAAGAGTGACTCGGCGTTCATCTTTATCAGGAGTATGTAATACAGCAGGGATTGTTGTATTATAGAATCGGACACAAGTAATATAAAAAATGGCCAAATTTTTTGATTTTGTTTTGAAGTTTTCATACCCAGCAGTCTAGATACCTAAGGTTAGGCATTGTAAGACATTTGGGTCATCAAGTGCAACAGAGAAATCTGGAAAAACATCATACTGTATAGGGCCTTCAGCAAGGCTTGTTTCAATACCACCTATCATGGCTTGTGTTAAAGTGGTCCATCGATTATCAAATAGGGCTGAGAATACATAGGCTTTTTGTCCTTTTCTATGAAGGATGAAGAAAAATTAAAATCTGGATTGGAAGGGTTATGTAGATCTGAATCTACTTCTGGTAACTCAGCTATCATAGAACAAGAAGAAACAGACCCCTCTGTTAATTGGAAACTTCCACCAGTTTTGTCGCATGATGTATATAGAAATTTATCCTCTTTTAATTTCCGTGCCCTTAGTCAAATTAAAATCAAAGAGAAATCCATCAAAGCAGATTTAACTTTGAATGCTATGTTGACCTTATCTCTCCTAGAAAGTAAGCATATCAAAGCAGCCATTAAAGCTGGTTATCAGTATGTCCATCTGGGGATGGTGAGAATAGTACTGAATGCACTACATAGAAAAGGACAAAAAGCCTATGTATTCTCAGGCCTATTTGATAATCGATGGACCACTTTTACACAAGCCATGATAGGTGGTATTGAAACAAGCCTTGCTGAAGGCCCTATACAGTATGATGTTTTTCCAGATTTCTCTGTTGCACTTGATGACCCAAATGTCTTACAATGCCTAACCTTAGGTATCCAGACTGCTGGGTATGAAAACTTCAAAACAAAATAAAAAAATTTCGCCATTTTTTATATTACTTGTGTCCAATTCTATAATACAACAATCCCTGCTGTATTACATACTCCTGATAAAGATGAAGGCCGAGTCACCCTTATCTAGTATGATTCATCTTATAATCCTGTAGCACCAGTCTATGTTTCCCGAAATGATTTATGTCCTCCTGATGACTGGGTAACCAATTGGGGAAAACCCACAAAGAAACCTGTTGCTGTTGCACAGTCAATAATAACCGAAATAGACGGAAAGGTTACCACACGATTCCCCAGAGTTAACACAGTTCAGCATGGTGGACCCTCTACTTCTGTCTCTGCAATCCCTACTACAATTAGTCAGTTACATCCTGGTCAGACTTCTGCACCTCCACAATTTGTAATTGACCAAGTAGTGTATGATTCTATCAGAAGATTGTTTTCACAGCCAAGCCCATCTCAGCCATTCAGCTCAGTCTGTGATCATCCACACTGCTCCAAGACTTTTTGTAAATTTTCTTCAGAACCACCAACTCCGCATGGAGAGTCATCAGACCGTCATAGAATAAACATGATCAGATTTACACCTCCGTCTGATTCGTCTGAAGAAAGTTACAAGAAAGTTGTATTTTTTAATCCACAAGAAGAACTACTTGTACATACTGTATCCAGTTCTTCTACTTATGGTTTGGGTTATGTTGATTCTTCACCTATTCCTGAATACAGAAGAAATCCTATTGATAAAATTCCAAGACATGTAGAAATTCCTTCTGATTCAGAGATAGTTGCCTTTTTAAAGATTTTTAAAGGAATCAGCCCATATGACCCTAATGATCAATGGAAAAATAAAATGTTCAATTGGGATATGTTTACACATGAAAAGGAACATTTATATTTTGAAGAAGTAATGCTTCTTCCAAGAGATGATCGTCTTGCCTTCAACAAACAAAATGTTGAAAAATGGAAAGAATGGTTGAAGGCAGAAAATCAGTGGATATCATTCTATGAATGGTATTATCCTTCTGCAAATATAATAGAAAAATCCTTGATGAAACAATTTTGAAACCAGGCTAAACAGAAAAGAATCAAGGATCCAAAAAAATTTGTAGAAGAAAAGTTGAAGGAAAATCCAGTAGTAATTCCTCCTCCTTTGAAAGCACATGTCTTTTAGCCAAAAATTCAGAGCATGTTAAATAAGCCAAACATTCCAAGATCTCTGATTGCTGTTCAAATTGAAGGAGAAAAAATACTAAGAAAGATTTGTTCTCAGTTCCAGGTAAACATGACGCGGACTGGGACCCCAAATAAACATAAGTGGGAACTCCTTGATGGGAGCCTTTTAGAAACAGACACAGAGTTTCCCCCTTGGAAAAATTTTCTGATAAGAAGCCAAGATGGAAAGCTGTACAAATTACTTCCATCTCATGTTGATGATTCTAATCTAGTAGCAAGAGATGTTGTGGCTGCTACTAATTGGACAAATTTAGCCTTGTCTAGTCTTGAGAAATTTGTCAGCTCTAAATTTGAAAATATTGAAACTGCTAACTCTGAGATGAAGACCATGCTTGAAAGTATTCTGAGAAAACAAGATTACAATACAGTATGTCTGAATAGCAGTGTCACAACTTTGGCAGAAAATGATAAGGCTCTCGCCAAGAGTCTTGACAGGTTATCTTTACAGACAGGAGAGATAGATAAAAAGACCCATGAAGCCACCTCGGCTCATGGAAAAGAAATTGTAAAGATCAGTAATTCCCTAGATATTGTAAAAAAACAAGTCTAGGAAGTAACTCAAGGGATAGAATCCTTGAAAAAGAAGCCTAGGGTCGAAGCCTATAAATCTGCCACTATATTTTCAGAACCCAAGACTTATGTCCAATATTCTATTACTCCTTCTGTGGAAAGCCTTATCAGAACACCCAGCTCTATAACATTTCCACCTCCTACTTCCTCTCATCCATATTCTCTGTTTGCAAACCCCAGTTTCTTTAGCCCACATCCTGCCATAAAGCAATCCAAAAAAACTGAAGAATCCAGCAAACCAGAATCCTCTAATTTCATATCTGAAGATTCTTACACTAAAGATGAGGAAGAAAGTTTTGATACAAGTTTTCATAAGATAGAAACATCACTATCTGACATGACTCTTCACAAGATAGAAGCAGAACCACAAATTGAAGAGCTTGAGAACTGTATTAATAACTTTTCCATGACAGACCAAGACCAATCTGATAATGATCAAAATCAAGTTAATGCTACATCATCCAGATCAAGATGGGAGACTACTTGGAATCCTGCTCCTGATAGAAGAGATCTTATGAAGTCTGAGTACCATAAGGATTGGTCTGCAAATTCTACTTATTCATGGAATATTGATAATTGCACAGAGGCTGAAATTATGTATGTTTTGCATTCCATGCTTGTATGTTATAGGACTTATCTTGCAGATGATATAGGTCCTATAAATGCTACAAGAAGAATAATAGGAGGATTTGAAGGAACATTGGATTCTTGGCTAAAAGCTGAAACTTTAAAAGATCCAAGTCTCCTTGCAGAATGGGAACAAGTTGTTGTTTTAAATGAAGATGGGTCTACTCACATAGATCCTGTTACCCATTTGCCCATCAACAATATGATAGGAAAACTTCTTTACGCTATTACTGTCAATTTCATTGGTTTTCCCCAGATAACCAATGATATCACAACCATTACTTTGCTGGCCATGAAATTGCATAATATGCAACATTTTGATGAATACTTTAATGAATTCCTTCACAGATTGCATACATTGACTCCAGATCTCATTCTTGAGCCAAAATGGAAGGAAATTTTTGTGGCATCCCTTCCTCAATGGGTTTCTTCAACTATTGTTAATAAATTACCAGGGAAGGTTGGTGACTATAAATTTGGCATAATCAGACAGGCACTAAAAGCAATCATTGTGGAATTATGCTCACAAATGAAGATTGCAAGAGCAGCTACCAATCCTAAAAAGCCACATGGATATCAACAGCTCTGCAAACAATGGCACCTTGGTAAAGCTGGAAATTCTGAGGGGCATAAGAAGAAGAAAAGACATTTTAGGAAGAATTCCCAGTTTTCTCAAGAAAAATCAAAAAGAAAAAATTACAAAGCTAAGCCCTACAAACATACAAAAATGTTTTCTAAAGACAAAGAAATAATTTGTTACAACTGTAACAAAAAAGGTCACACAGCTCCAAATTGCCCAAATAAAAAGAAAGACTCTTCTAAGAAGAAAGTCCAGTATAGAAATAAGAAAGCAAAGATAAATTCTTTTGATCTTCCTAGTAGCTGTGATGAGTTGGTATCTTCTAATTCTGGATATAAGAATGACTTTAACTTTGTTGATTCAGAAGAGTCATCTGATGAAGAATTATGTAATGATCCCCATTGTACAGAATGTAAATACTGTGATTGTGATGACCCTGATATTTGTACATGTAGTGCAGTCAGGATGATGAAGACTGATTATGATGAAATCAGTAAAAATGTTTTTGCACAAATGATGGCTGCTACAGATCCGCAAATGAATGAAATGTATAGATCTTTGCTGACAGAACATTTGAAGAAGTCACCTTCTAGTCCAAAGAACTCTCCAAATAAAGGGTATGTGCCTCCTGCTACTCTTTTCTCTGTAGAAGCTTTAACTACACAATTTAGAAATGAAGATTTTGGAGAGGATTTGCCACAGAATTTGCCAGCAGTGCACCAAGCAATTAAGGAGTTGAGAAAGACAATCAAGGAAAATAGAAGACTGTGTGTTGAAAGGCACAATGAATTAAATCTAAGAATATTAAATGCACAAGCACCCTCTGCTTCTTCATCACAAGGTCCTATTTTAGGAAAAACAGAAAATTGGACTTATCATTCAGGACCTTTTCAACAGCAATCTAGTAAAGAAGAAGCAGAACAAGAAGAGAAAGCAAAAACAGATTTCGGATAGAGATGTCATGTATTGTGTCAAAATGAAGGTAAAAATCGGAAACCGGTATGAATTTTGGAAAGTTCTTATGGATACTGGTTCCAGGTTAAATATTGTAAGTGATACAGTGGTTGGTATGCATCACCGAATGCCAACAACATGTCCAAGAGTAATCACTGCAAGTGGTGATATCCCCACAAAGCATGAAGCAGAAATTGATGTTCTGCTTACAGAAAAGATTGGAGTTCATTTGGTGTGTCCTGTGGTTCCGGGACTGGATTGTGCAATGTACCTCGGGACACCATTTTTTCAGAATTTTAACATGCATGGAGTAAAATTTGATACAAAGACTCAGAGGTATGGATATTTTGTCAATTTTGATAATAAAGAAGTCTTTTTTCCATTTATCAATTCTAATTCTCCAATCAGGATTAAGAGAATAGAAAGGATGGAAAATCTCTTGGTAAAAATGGAAGTAAAGAGAGAAGTATTAAAAACAGAAGAACATTTGGATAATGGAAAATTTGCTTCAGAGATAGCAAATCTCACTGCTCAATTTAAAGAATGTTGTTCAGATGATCCAAATGCTTTTTGGCATATTAAAAAACAGGAAGTAGAACTTCCTCTCAAAAAAGATTTCAGTGGAAAATTAAGGAGATCCAAAGTAGTGGCAATGAATGAAGAACAGATGAAGCTTTTCAAAGAAGAAATAAAGGATCTTTTAAAGAAAGGGCTTATCAGGAAAAGTAAAAGCCCCATAGCATGTTTTGCATTCTATGTTAATAACCATGCTGAAATTGCCAGAGGAAAACCAAGGTTAGTTCTGAATTATAAACCTCTGAATAATATTCTGGATTATGATGCATATCCTTTCCCAAAGCCATCTTCCATACTTGCTCAGATATCAAATTCTAAGATATTTTCCAAGTTTGATCTCAAATCTGGTTTCTGGCAAGTAGGGATCAAATAAGAAGATAAATGGAAGACAACATTCTCTGTACCGGAAGGACATTATGAGTGGAATATCATGCCATTTGGCCTGATCAATGGTCCTTCATCCTTTCACAGAATAATGGATGAAACATTTGAAGGAATGGAAGGCTTCCTAAAAAAATATATTGATGATTTACTGATTCATTCTGATAATATTGCTGACCATATCAAACATTTGAAAATCTTTCTTCGCAGGGTCAAAGAAATGGGTATAGTATTATCAGAATCCAAGATGAAATTATTTCGGCCAATAATATACTTTTTGGGTTACAATATTCAGTATGGATCCTATACTGTAATTCAAAGAAGTCTGAATTTTATTCATCACTTCCCTGATGAAATTAAAGATAAAACACAATTGCAAAGGTTTTTGGGAAGTTTGAACTATATTTCTAAGTTTCTGAAGCATTGTGCACAAGAAAGGAAATTGCTAAACAAAAGGCTTCAGAAGGATCCAATTCCATGGAATAATGATTGTATCCAGGCAGTCAGAACAATAAAAGAAAAAGTCAGAAAAATTCAGCCTCTCTCCCCTATCAGAGAAGAATGGGAGAAGATAATCATGACAGATGCTAGTTACGAAGGATGGGGAGAAGTACTATGCCAAAAGAATCCCAGCAGCAAAAATGAGATTGAAATATGCCAGTGTGCGTCAGGATTATGGGCCAGAAATCAATTAAATTGGTCGAGCTTAAAGAAAGAACTTAGAGTAGTCTTTTTGGGAATAGAAAAATTCAGAGATTTTGTTATCTACACCAAATTCACCATCAAAACAGATTGTCAAGCATTAAAATATGATATTCATAAATGCGATTTTGAAGATGCTGCTATAGTAAGATGGATCATGCACCTCAGCCAATATAATTTTGATATTGAATTCGTCAAAGGAGATAAGAACAGTTTTGCAGATATGCTAAGCAGAGAATTTTTATCTGAACATTCAATAATGAGTCTACAATGTAACTTCATCAGAAGACATGAAAATACTGTGGAAATTGAGACCTCATCTGGCTGGATTTCATATAATTTAGATACACTCCTCCTAGATCATGACGAAGATTGGCGGCCAATAAAAGAAGTCAGGTATAGAACAGGGATTGATTTTCTTTGGACAGATCCTCATCAAGATGAAGCAAATGATGAAGATCTTGAAGCTTTAGATTATTTAAGGCAAATTGGGAGCATTGCTTATGTGATTGAAAGAGATCATGAAGATGATAACATAATCACCAGTTGTCATATAACATTCAGAAGGTTTGACAATCATCTTCACAGAGAAAATTATGATCCAGACAGGCAGCAAGAAGCTTTCTACACAGCAATGAATATGCAGAATTTTTCCACTAATATGTTTTATTCTTTGCAATTTTCTTTTCTGTTTGAAGACACTCCAGTAGAAGACATGGAAGAAGATGATCCTGTACCAGAATGGTTCATGGATTGGTGGGAGAAATATGGCTTATCCCCATTAATCATGAAACCATACTCCATGGGCATGATGAAAATACCTAATTTTAGCCCGAATAGCACAATGATGGTTTTAGTACTGGATAAAACAATAAGAGATTTGGTAAATATCAGCAGTACAGATTTTCTGAATGGAGTCAGAAGATGCGGCCATGTGAGATGGTTTGTAATGAATCACTACAAGTGCAGAAAAATAATCCCAAGTACCAGTTACGAAGATTTTCATCAGCAAGCTGATCCGGAACTAAATCCTTTCTTGAACCTTAATGAATTAGATCTTCCAGATCCTCATGATAATTCAACTTTGGAAACTGAAAAAGAAGTGTGGGTACAATATTATTCTAATTACTTGATTGAAAGATGGAATTACCAATACTACACTTACCCATAGATTGATTACTACACCTTTGATTGATGTCTTTTCAGCCGACTATGGTGCTGGACGAGCTTTCGTGGATTCCCTCGCTCTGGAATCTCCACTTTGTACAATCTTGAGATTTGCAAATCTCATCCTTTATGTCATTTCAGTCTTTCGAGGGTTCACTTATGAATTTCCTCTGTGTAAATAGTTTGTTTGTACTAAGATTCGGTCCACACATGCCTCAGGCTCTCTGATAAAGAGTAGGGACGAGATAACATATGACGATATTGTCCTATGCCCGAATCTTTCTTTCGGCGATCGGCTCAGCTTTGTCTAAGTACTTTTACTTTTGAGTCATCAGTCTATACAAAGCCCACTCATGAATGTTTGTTCCCTCCCAGCTTATAAATAAGAGTTAGCTGTGAAGTAAGGGGCATTCGGGTTGGGATAGAAGTTGAGTATTAGACTCAAAAACTTTTCCTGCTCTGCATCTGTGGACAATTGTGTCTAATCTGCTTGCATCACGAAAGGTTTAGTAAGTCCTAGAGTCTGGTTTGGAAGCCTACGCATTAGTGTGTTCGGCACTGGTGAGAACCTAAAGTGGCTGAACCATTAGGAAAATCTGAGAATTTGTCTGTAATCTCTTAGGCAGAGTCTGTCTATTGCCAAGTAGCCTCCGGTAATACTTGTTCCTTGAGAACGGTATAAAGTCCGGTAAAAGCGTAGACAGTCGATCTCTGTAAGGAGATATCTCATATGTAATATCTGCATCCATATAATAAAATTCCAGTTCAAATTTCCGCAATCTTGCTGTGTTCATTTGCTTGTTAAAAGGTCCTGTAAGAGAGCGTAGACAGTTGATCTCTATAAGGAGATGTCTCATATGTAATATCTGCATCCATATAATAAAATTCCAGTTCAAAATTTCCGCAATCTTGCTGTGATCATTTGCTTGTTAAAAGGTCTTGTAAGAGATGGTATCAGAGCCAAGTATTGTTTGAGTTGATATTTTGTTGTGAGATATTGTTTGAGTGAAAAAATTCGTTTGAGTCCTGAATAGCGTTTGAGCTCGTTGTTGCCGGAGTTGGCGTTGGAGAGCGTTGAAGATGTTGGACGAGAATTTGCCGCAATTTCTCCTTCAGAAGAAGACCGCAATTCTTCTCATCATTTTCTGCAAGACTTTTGAACGGGTATTTATCT
Organism: Pinus tabuliformis; assembly: GCA_031772625.1. Taxonomy (NCBI): domain Eukaryota; kingdom Viridiplantae; phylum Streptophyta; class Pinopsida; order Pinales; family Pinaceae; genus Pinus; species Pinus tabuliformis. Next base: position 111,749,763 of record CM062820.1, on the reverse strand, counting down.
ACTCTAAAATGGATGCTTCTAGAAATTCTTCAGCTGAATTTTCTGAATCTATTTTTGGATCTAAGCACTTTAGAACTATGAAGGATGAAGAAAAATTAAAATCTGGATTGGAAGGGTTATGTACATCTGAATCTACTTCTGGCAACTCAGCTATCATAGAACAAGAAGAAACAGACCCCTCTGTTAATTGGAAACTTCCACTAGTTTCGCCGCATGATGTATATAGAAATTTATCCTCTTTTAATTTCCGTGCCCTTAGTCAAATTAAAATCAAAGAGAAATCCATCAAAGCAGATTTAACTTTGAATGCTATGTTGACCTTATCTCTCCCAGAAAGTAAGCATATCAAAGTAGCCATTAAAGCTGGTTATCAGTATGTCCATCTGGGGATGGTGAGAATAAGACTGAATGCACTACATAGAAAAGGACAAAAAGCCTATGTATTCTCAGCCCTATTTGATAATCGATGGACCACTTTTACGCAAGCCATGATAGGTGGTATTGAAACAAGCCTTGCTGAAGGCCCTATACAGTATGACGTTTTTCTAGATTTCTCTGTTGCACTTGATGACCCAAATGTCTTACAATGCCTAAACTTAGGTATCCAGATTGCTGGGTATGAAAACTTCAAAACAAAATCAAAAAATTTGGCCATTTTTTATATTACTTGTGTCTGATTCTATAATACAACAATCCCTGCTGTATTACATACTCCTGATAAAGATGAAGGCTGAGTCACTCTTATCCAGTATAATTCATCTTGTAATCCTGTAGCACCAGTCTATGTTTCCCGAAATGACTTATGTCCTCCTGATGACTAGGTAACCAATTGGGGAAAACCCACAAAGAAACCTGTTGCTGCTGCACAGTCAATAATAACCGAAATAGACGGAAAGGTTACCACATGATTCCCCAGAGTTAACACAGTTCAGCATGGTGTACCCTCTACTTCTGTCTCTGCAATCCCTACTACAATTAGTCAGTTACATCCTGGTCAGACTTCTGCACCTCCACAATTTGTAATTGACCAAGCAGTGTATGATTCTATCAGAAGATTTTTTTCACAGCCAAGCCCATCTCAGCCCTTCAGCTCAGTCTGTGATCATCCACACTGCTCCAAGACTTTTTGTCAATTTTCTTCAGAACCACCAACTCCGCATGGAGAGTCATCAGACCGTCATAGAATAAACATGATCAGATTTACACCTCCGTCTGATTCGTCTGAAGAAAGTTACAAGAAAGTTGTATTTTTTAATCCACAAGAAGAACTACTTGTACATACTGTATCCAGTTCTTCTACTTATGGTTTGGGTTATGTTGATTTTTCACCTATTCCTGAATACAGAAGAAATCCTATTGATAAAATTCCAAGACATGTAGAAATTCCTTCTGATTCAGAGATAGTTGCCTTTTTAAAAATTTTTAAAGGAATCAGCCCATATGACCCTGATGATGAATGGAAAAAGAAAATGTTCAATTGGGATATGTTTACACATGAAAAGGAACATTTATATTTTGAAGAAGTAATGCTTCTTCCAAGAGATGATCGTCCTGCCTTCAACAGACAGAATGTTGAAAAATGGAAAGAATGGATGAAGGCAGAAAATCAGTGGATATCATTCTATGAATGGTATTATCCTTCTACAAATATAATAGAACAATCCTTGAGGAAACAATTCAGAAACCAGGCTAAATAGAAAAGAATCAAGGATCTAGAAAAAATTGTAGAAGAAAAGTTGAAGGAAAATCCAGTAGTAATTCCTCCTCCTTTGAAAGCACATGTCTTTCAGCCAAAAATTCAGAGCATGTTAAATAAGCCAAACATTCCCAGATCTCTGATTGTTGTTCAAATTGAAGGAGAAAAACTACTAAGAAAGATTTGTTCTTAGTTCCAGGTAAAGATGATGCGGACTGGGACCCCAAATAAACATAAGTGGGAACTCCTTGATGGGAGCCTTTTAGAAACAGACACAGAGTTTCCCCCTTGGAAAAATTTTGTGATAAGAAGCCAAGATGGAAAGCTGTACAAATTACTTCCATCTCATGTTGATGATTCTAATCTAGTAGCAAGAGATGTTGTGGTTGCTACTAATTGGACAAATTTAGCCTTGTCTAGTCTTGAGAAATTTGTCAGCTCTAAATTTGAAAATATTGAAACTGCTAACTCTGAGATGAAGACCATGCTTGAAAGTATTCTAAGAAAACAAGATTACAATACAGTATGTCTGAATAGCAGTGTCACAACTTTGGCAGAAAATGATAAGGCTCTCGCCAAGAGTCTTGACAGGTTATCTTTACAGACATGACAGATAGATAAAAAGACCCATGAAGCTACCTCGACTCATGGAAAAGAAATTGTAAAGATCAGTAATTCCCTAGATATTGTAAAAAAACAAGTCTGGGAAGTAACTCAAGGGATAGAATCCTTGAAAAAGAAGCCTAGGGTCGAATCCTATAAATCTACCACTATATTTTCAGAACGCAAGACTTATGTCCCATATTCTATTACTCCTTCTGTGGAAAGCCTTATCAGAACACCCAGCTCTATAACCTTTCCACCTCCTACTTCCTCTCATCCATATTCTCTATTTGCAAACCCCAGTTTCTTTAGCCCACATCCTGCCATAAAGCAATCCAAAGAAACTGAAGAATCCAGCAAACCAGAATCCTCTAGCTTCATATCTGAAGATTCTTACACTAAAGATGAGGAAGAAAGTTTTGATACAAGTTTTCATAAGATAGAAACATCACTATCTGACATGACTCTTCACAAGATAGAAGCAGAACCACAAATTGAAGATCTTGAGAACTGTATTAATAACTTTTCCATGACAGACCAAGACCAATCTGATAATGATCAAAATCAAGTTAATGCTACATCATCTAGATCAAGATGGGAGACTACTTGGAATCCTGCTCCTGATAGGAGAGATCTTATGAAGTCTGAGTACCATAAGGATTGGTCTGCAAATTCTACTTATTCATGGAATATTGATAATTGCACAGAGGCTGAAATTATGTCTGTTTTGCATTCCATGCTTGTATGTTATAGGACTTATCTTGCAGATGATATAGGTCCTATAAATGCTACAAGGAGAATAATAGGAGGATTTGAAGGAACATTGGATTCTTGGCTAAAAGCTGAAACTTTAAAAGATCCAAGTCTCCTTGCAGGATGGGAACAAGTTGTTGTTTTAAATGAAGATGGGTCTACTCACATAGATCCTGTTACCCATTTGCCTGTCAACAATATGATAGGAAAACTTCTTTATGCTATTACTGTCAATTTCATTGGTTTTCCCCAGATAACCAATGATATCACAACCATTACTTTGCTGGCCATGAAATTGCATAATATGCAACATTTTGATGAATACTTTAATGATTTCCTGCACAGATTGCATACATTGACTCCAGATCTCATTCTTGAGCCAAAATGGAAGGAAATTTTTGTGGCATCCCTTCCTCAATGGGTTTCTTCAACTATTGTTAATAAATTACCAGGGAAGGTTGGTGACTATAAATTTGGCATAATCAAACAGGCACTAAAAGCAATCATTGTGGAATTATGCCCACAAATGAAGATTGCAAGAGCAGCTACCAATCCTAAAAAGCCACATGGATATCAACAGCTCTGCAAACAACGGCACCTTGGTAAAGCTGGAAATTCTGAGGGGCATAAGAAGAAGAAAAGACATTTTAGGAAGAATTCCCAGTTTTCTCAAGAAAAATCAAAAAGAAAAAATTACAAAGCTAAGCCCTACAAACGTACAAAAATGTTTTCTAAAGACAAAGAAATAATTTGTTACAACTGTAACAAAAAAGGTCACACAGCTCCAAATTGCCCAAATAAAAAGAAAGACTCTTCTAAGAAGAAAGTCCAGTATAGAAATAAGAAAGGAAAGATAAATTCTTTTGATCTTCCTAGCAGCTGTGATGAGTTGGTATCTTCTGATTCTAGATCTGAGAATGACTTTAACTTTGTTGATTCAGAAGAATCATCTGATGAAGAATTCTGTAATGATCCCCATTGTACAGAATGTAAATACTGTGATTGTGATGACCCTGATATTTGTACATGTAATGCAGTCAGGATGATGAAGACTGATTATGATGAAATCAGTAAAAATATTTTTGCACAAATGATGGCTGCTACAGATCCGCAAATGAAAGAAATGTACAGATCTTTGCTGACAGAACATTTGAAGAAGTCACCTTCTAGTCCAAAGAACTCTCCAAATAAAGGGTATGTGCCTCCTGCTACTCTTTTCTCTGTAGAAGCTTTAACAAGACAATTCAGAAATGAAGATTTTGGAGAAGATTTGCCACAGACTTTGCCCGCAGTACACCAAGCAATTAAGGAATTGAGAAAAACAATCAAGGAAAATAGAAGACTGTGTGTTGAAAGGCACAATGAGTTAAGTCTAAAGATATTAAATGCACAAGCACCTTCTGCCTCTTCATCACAAGGTCCTATTTCAGGAAAAACAGAAAATTGGACTTATCATTCAGGACCAGTTCAACAGCAGTATAGCAAAGAAGAAGGAGAAGAAGAAGAGAAAGCAAGAACAGATTTCGGATGCAATAGCATGAATAGAGATGTCATGTATTGTGTCAAAATGAAGGTAAAAATTGGAAACCAGTATGAATTCTGGAAAGTTCTTATGGATACTGGTTCCAGGTTAAATATTGTAAGTGATACAGTGGTTGGTATGCATCACCGAAGGCCAACAACATGTCCAAGGGTAATCACTGCAAGTGGTGATATCCCCACAAAGCATGAAGCAGAAATTGATGTTCTGCTTACAGAAAAAATCGGAGTTCATTTGGTGTGTCCTGTGGTTCCGGGACTGGATTGTGCAATGTACCTCGGGACACCATTTTTTTAGAATTTTAACATGCATGGAGCAAAATTTGAAACAAAGACTCAGAGGTATGGATATTTTGTCAATTTTGATAATAAAGAAGTCTTTTTTCCATTTATCAATTCTAATTCTCCAATCAGGATTAAGAGAATAGAAAGGATGGAAAATATCTTGGCAAAAATGGTAGTAAAGAGAGAAGTATTAAAAACAGATGAACATTTGGATAATGGAAAATTATCTTCAGAGATAGCAAATCTCACTGCTCAATTTAAAGAATGTTGTTCAGATGATCCAAATGCTTTTTGGCATATTAAAAAATAGGAAGTAGAACTTCCTCTCAAAAAAGATTTCAGTGGAAAATTAAGGAGATCCAAAGCAGTGGCAACGAATGAAGAATAGATGAAGCTTTGCAAAGAAGAAATAAAGGATCTTTTAAAGAAAGGGCTTATCAGGAAAAGTAAAAGCCCCATAGCATGTTTTGCATTCTATGTTAATAAGCATGCTGAAATTGCCAGAGGAAAACCAAGGTTAGTTGTGAATTATAAACCTCTGAATAATATTCTGGATTATGATGCATATCCTTTGCCAAAGCCATCTTCCATACTTGCTCAAATATCAAAGTCCAAGATATTTTCCAAGTTTGATCTCAAATCTGGTTTCTGGCAAGTAGGGATCAAAGAAGAAGATAAATGGAAGACAACATTCTCTGTACCGGAAGGACATTATGAGTGGAATATCATGCCATTTGGCTTGATCAATGCTCCTTCAGCCTTTTAGAGAATAATGGATGAAACATTTGAAGGAATGGAAGGCTTCCTAAAAAAAATATATTGATGATTTACTGATTCATTCTGATAATATTGCTGACCATATCAAACATTTGAAAATCTTTCTTCGCAGGGTCAAAGAAATGGGTATAGTATTATCAGAATCCAAGATGAAATTATTTCGGCCAATAATAGACTTTTTGGGTTACAATATTCAGTATGGATCCTTTACTGTAATTCAAAGAAGTCTGAATTTTATTGATCACTTCCCGGATGAAATTAAAGATAAAACACAATTGCAAAGGTTTTCGGGAAGTTTGAACTACATTTCTAAGTTTCTGAAGCATTGTGCACAAGAAAGGAAATTGCTAAACAAAAGGCTTCAGAAGGATCCAATTCCATGGAATAATGATTGCACCCAGGCAGTCAGAACAATAAAAGAAAAAGTCAGAAAAATTCAGCCTCTCTCCCCTATCAGAGAAGAATGGGAGAAGATAATCATGACAGATGCTAGTTACGAAGGATGGGGAGCAGTACTATGCCAAAAGAATCCCAGCAGCAAAAATGAGATTGAAATATGCCAGTATGCATCAGGATTATGGGCCAAAAATCAATTAAATTGGTCGAGCTTAAAGAAATAACTTAGAGCAGTCTATTTGGGAATAGAAAAATTAAGAGATTTTGTTATCTACACCAAATTCACCATCAAAACAGATTGCCAAGCATTAAAATATGCTATTCATAAATTCGATTTTGAAGATGCTGCTATAGTAAGATGGATCATGCACCTCAGCCAATATAATTTTGATATTGAATTCGTCAAAGGAGATAAGAACAATTTTGCAGATATGCTAAGCAGAGAATTTTTATCTGAACATTCAATAATGAGTCTGCAATGTAACTTCATCAGAAGACATGAAAATACTGTGGAAATTGAGACATCATCTGGCTGGATTTCATATAATTTAGATACACTCCTCCTAGATCATGATGAAGATTGGCGGCCAATAAAAGAAGTCAGGTATAGAACAGGGATTGATTTTCTTTGGACAGATCCTCATCAAGATGAAGCAAATGATGAAGCTCTTGAAGCTTTAGATTATTTAAGGCAAATTGGGAGCATTGCTTATGAGATTGAAAGAGATCATGAAGATGATAACAGAATCACCAGTTGTCATATAACATTCAGAAGGTTTGACAATCATCTTCACAGAGAAAATTATGATCCACATAGGCAGCAAGAAGCTTTCTACACAGAAATGAATATGCAAAATTTTTCCACAAATATGTTTTATTCTTTGCAATTTTCTTTTCTGTTTGAAGACACTCCAGTAGAAAACATGGAAGAAGATGATCCTGTACCAGAATGGTTCATGGATTGGTGGGAGAAATATGGCTTATCCCCATTAATCATGAAACCGTACTCTATGGGCATGATGAAAATACCTAATTTTAGCCCGAATAGCACAATGATGGTTTTAGTACTGGATAAAACAATAAGAGATTTGGTAAATATCAGCAGTACAGATTTTCTGAATGGAGTCAGAAGATGTGGCCATGTGAGATGGTTTGTAATGAATCACTACAAGTGCAGAAAAATAATCCCAAGTACCAGTTACGAAGATTTTCATCAACAAGCTGATCCGGAACTAAATCCTTTCCTGAATCTTAATGAATTAGATCTTCCAGATCCTCATGATAATTCAACTTGGGAAACTGAAAAGGAAGTGTGGGTACAATATTATTCTAATTACTTGATTGAAAGATGGAATTACCAATACTACACTTACCCACAGATTGATTACTACACCTTTGATTTGCGTCTTTTCAGCCGACTATGGTGCTCGACAAGCTTTCGTGGATTCCCTCGCTCTGGAATCTCCACTTTGTACAATCTTGAGATTTGCAAATCTCATCCTTTATGTCATGTCAGTCTTTCGAGGGTTCACTTATGAATTTCCTCTGTGTAAATAGTTTGTTTGTACTAAGATTCGGTCCCCACATGCCTCAGGCTCTCTGATAAAGAGTAGGGACGAGATAACATAGGACGATATTGTCCTATGCCCGAATCTTGCTTTCGGCGATCCGCCCAGATTTGTCTAAGTACTTTTACTTTTGAGTCATCAGTCTGTACAAAGCCCACTCATGAATGTTTGTTCCCTTCCAGCTTATAAATAAGAGTTAGCTGTGAAGTAAGGGGCATTCGGGTTGGGATAGAAGTTGAGTATTAGAGTCAAAAACTTTTCCTGCTCTGCATCTGCGGACAATTGTGTCTGATCTGCTTGCATCACGAAAGGTTTATTCAAGTCCTAGAGTTTGGTTTGGAAGCCTGCGCATCAGTGTGTTCGGCACTGGTGAGAACCTAAAGTGGCTGAACCATTAGCAAAATCTGAGAATTTGTCTGTAATCTCTTAGGCAGAGTCTGTCTATTGCCAGGTAGCCTCCGGTAATACTTGTTCCTTGAGAACGGTATAAAGTCCGGTAAAAGCATAGACAATCGATCTCTATAAGGAGATGTCTCATATGTAATATCTGCATCCATATAATAAAATTCCAGTTCAAAATTTCCGCAATCTTGCTGTGATCATTTGCTTGTTAAAAGGTCTCTCTTACAGGACCTTTTAACAAGCAAATGATCACAGCAAGATTGCGGAAATTTTGAACTGGAATTTTATTATATGGATGCAGATATTACATATGAGACATCTCCTTACAGAGATCGACTGTCTATGCTTTTACCGGACTTTATACCGTTCTCAAGGAACAAGTATTACCGGAGGCTACCTGGCAATAGACAGACTCTGCCTAAGAGATTACAGACAAATTCTCAGATTTTCCTAATGGTTCAGCCACTTTAGGTTCTCACCAGTGCCGAACACACTGATGCGCAGGCTTCCAAACCAGACTCTAGGACTTACTAATCCTTTCGTGATGCAAGCAGATCAGACACAATTGTCCGCAGATGCAGAGCAGGAAAAGTTTATGACTCTAATACTCAAACTCTATCCCAACCCGAATGAATCTTACTTCACAGCTAACTCTTATTTATAAGCTGGAAGGGAACAAACATTCATGAGTGGGCTTTGTACAGACTGATGACTCAAAAGTAAAAGTACTTAGACAAAGCTGAGCCGATTGCCGAAAGCAAGATTCGGGCATAGGACAATATCGTCCTATGTTATCTCGTCCCTACTCTTTATCAGAGAGCCTGAGGCATGTGGGGAACGAATCTTAGTACAAACAAAATATTTACACAGAGGAAATTCATAAGTGAACCCTCGAAAGACTGACATGACATAAAGGATGAGATTTGCAAATCTCAAGATTGTACAAAGTGGAGATTCCAAAGCGAGGGAATCCACGAAATCTCGTCCAGCACCATAGTCGGCTGAAAAGACATCAATCAAAGGTGTAGTAATCAATCTGTGGGTAAGTGTAGTATTGGTAATTCCATCTTTCAATCAAGTAATTAGAATAATATTGTATCCACACTTCTTTTTCAGTTTCCCAAGTTGAATTATCATGAGGATATGGAAGATCTAATTCATTAAGGTTCAAGAAAGGATTTAGTTCCGGATCAGCTTGCTGATGAAAATCTTCGTAACTGGTACTTGGGATTATTTTTCTGCACTTGTAGTGATTAATTACAAACCATCTCACATGGCCGCATCTTCTGACTCCATTCAGAAAATCTGTACTGCTGATATTTACCAAATCTCTTATTGTTTTATCCAGTACTAAAACCATCATTGTGCTATCCGGGCTAAAATTAGGTATTTTCATCATGCCCATAGAGTACGGTTTCATGATTAATGGGGATAAGCCATATTTCTCCCACCAATCCATGAACCATTCTGGCACAGGATCATCTTCTTCCATGTCTTCTACTAGAGTGTCTTCAAACAGAAAAGAAAATTGCAAAGAATAAAACATATTTGTGGAAAAATTCTGCATATTCATTGCTGTGTAGAAAGCTTCTTGCTGCCTGTCTGGATCATAATTTTCTTTGTGAAGATGATTGTCAAACCTTCTGAATGTTATATAACAACTGGTGATTCTGTTATCATCTTCATGATCTCTTTCAATCACATAAGCAATGCTCCCAATTTGCCTTAAATAATCTAAAGCTTCAAGAGCTTCATCATTTGCTTCATCTTGATGAGGATCTGTCCAAAGAAAATCAATCCCTGTTCTATACTTGACTTCTTTTATTGGCTGCCAATCTTCATCATGATCTAGGAGGAGTGTATCTAAATTATATGAAATCCAGCAAGATGAGGTCTCAATTTCCACAGTATTTTCATGTCTTCTGATGAAGTTACATTGCAGACTCATTATTGAATGTTCAGATAAAAATTCTCTGGTTAGCATATCTACAAAACTGTTCTTATCTCCTTTGACGAATTCAATATCAAAATTATATTGGCTGAGGTACATGATCCATCTTACTATAGCAGCATCTTCAAAATCGCATTTATGAATAGCATATTTTAATGCTTGACAATCTGTTTTGATGGTGAATTTGGTGTAGATAACAAAATCTCTGAATTTTTCTATTCCCAAACAGACTGCTCTAAGTTCTTTCTTTAAGCTCGACCAATTTAATTGATTTTTGGCCCATAATCCTGATGCATACTGGCATATTTCAATCTCATTTTTGCTACTGGGATTCTTTTGGCATAGTACTGCTCCCCATCCTTCATAACTAGCATCTGTCATGATTATCTTCTCCCATTCTTCTCTGATAGGGGAGAGAGGCTGAATTTTTCTGACTTTTTGTTTTATTGTTCTGACTGCCTGGGTGCAATCATTATTCCATGGAATTGGATCCTTCTGAAGCCTTTTGTTTAGCAATTTCCTTTCTTGTGCACAATGCTTCAGAAACTTAGAAATGTAGTTCAAACTTCCCAAAAACCTTTGCAATTGTGTTTTATCTTTAATTTCATCCGGGAAGTGATCAATAAAATTCAGACTTCTTTGAATTACAGTATAGGATCCATACTGAATATTGTAACCCAAAAAGTCTATTATTGGCCAAAATAATTTCATCTTGGATTCTGATAATACTATACCCATTTCTTTGACCCTGCGAAGAAAAATTTTCAAATGTTTGATATGGTCAGCAATATTATCAGAATGAATCAGTAAATCAATAATATATTTTTTTAGGAAGCCTTCCATTCCTTCAAATGTTTCATCCATTATTCTCTGAAAGGCTGAAGGAGCCTTGATCAGGCCAAATGGCATGAAATTCCACTCATGATGTCCTTCCGGTACAGAGAATGTTGTCTTCCATTTATCTTCTTCTTTGATCCCTACTTGCCAGAAACCAGATTTGAGATCAAACTTAGAAAATATGTTAGAATTTGATATCTGAGCAAGTATGGAAGATGGCTTTGGCAAAGGATATGCATCATAATCCAGAATATTATTCAGAGGTTTATAATTCACAACTAACCTTGGTTTTCCTCTGGCAATTTCAGCATGCTTATTAACATAGAATGCAAAACATGCTATGGGGCTTTTACTTTTCCTGATAAGCCCTTTCTTTAAAAGATCCTTTATTTCTTCTTTGCAAAGCTTCATCTGTTCTTCATTCATTGCCACTGCTTTGGATCTCCTTAATTTTCCACTGAAATCTTTTTTGAGAGGAAGTTCTACTTCCTGTTTCTTAATATGCCAAAAAGCATTTGGATCATCTGAACAACATTCTTTAAATTGAGCAGTGAGATTTGCTATTTCTGAAGCAAATTTTCCATTATCCAAATGTTCTTCTGTTTTTAATACTTCTCTCTTTACTTCCATTTTTGCCAGGAGATTTTCCATCCTTTCTATTCTCTTAATCCTGATTGGAGAATTAGAATTGATAAATGGAAAAAAGACTTCTTTATTATCAAAATTGACAAAGTATCCATACCTCTGAGTCTTTATATCAAATTTTGCTCCATGCATGTTAAAATTTTGAAAAAATGGTGTCCCGAGGTACATTGCACAATCCAGTCCCGGAACAACAGGACAAACCAAATGAACTCCGATTTTTTCTGTAAGCAGAACATCAATTTCTGCTTCATGCTTTGTGGGGATATCACCACTTGCAGTGATTACTCTTGGACATGTTGTTGGCCTTCGGTGATGCATACCAACCACTGTATCACTTACAATATTTAACCTGGAACCAGTATCCATAAGAACTTTCCAAAATTCATACTAGTTTCCGATTTTTACCTTCATTTTGACACAATACATGGCATCTCTATCCGAAATCTGTTCTTTCTTTCTCTTCTTCTTCTGCTTCTTCTTTACTAGACTGCTGTTGAAAAGGTCCTGAATGATAATTCCAAATTTCTGTTTTTCCTGAAATAGGACCTTGTGATGAAGAAGCAGAGGGTGCTTGTGCATTTAATATTCTTAGATTTAATTCATTGTGCCTTTCAACACACAGTCTTTTATTTTCCTTGATTGTCTTTCTCAACTCCTTAATTGCTTGGTGCACTTCTGGCAAAGTCTGTGGCAAATCCTCTCCAAAATCTTCATTTCTGAATTGTCTAGTTAAAGCTTCTACAGAGAAAAGAGTAGCAGGAGGCACATACCCTTTATTTGGAGAGTTCTTTGGACTAGAAGGTGACTTCATCAAATCTTTTGTCAGCAAAGATCTGTACATTTCTTTCATTTGCGGATCTGTAGCAGCCATCTTTTGTGCAAAAATATTTTTACTGATTTCATCATAATCAGTCTTCATCATCCTGACTGCATTACATGTACAAATATCATAGTCATCACAATCACAGTATTTACATTCTGTACAATGGGGATCATTACAGAATTCTTCATCAGATGATTCTTCTGAATCAACAAAGTTAAAGTCATTCTCAGATCCAGAATCAGAAGATACCAACTCATCACAACTGCTAGGAAGATCAAAAGAATTTATCTTTCCTTTCTTATTTCTATACTGGACTTTCTTCTTAGAAGAGTCTTTCTTTTTATTTGGGCAATTTGGAGTTGTGTGACCTTTTTTGTTACAGTTGTAACAAATTATTTCTTTGTCCTTAGAAAACATTTTTGTATGTTTGTAGGGCTTAGCTTTGTAATGTTTTCTTTTTGATTTTTCTTGAGAAAACTGGGAATTCTTCCTGAAATGTCTTTTCTTCTTCTTATGCCCCTCAGAATTTCCAGCTTTACCAAGGTGCCATTGTTTGCAGAGCTGTTGATATCCATGTGGCTTTTTAGGATTGGTAGCTGCTCTTGCAATCTTCATTTGTGAGCATAATTCCACAATGATTGCTTTTACTGCTTGTCTGATTATGCCAAATTTATAGTCACCAACCTTCCCTGGTAATTTATTAACAATAGCTGAAGAAACCCATTGAGGAAGGGATGCCACAAAAATTTCCTTCCATTTTAGCTCAAGAATGAGATCTGGAGTCAATGTATGCAATCTGTGAAGGAATTCATTAAAGTATTCATCAAAATGTTGCATATTATGCAATTTCATGGCCAGCAAAGTAATGGTTGTGATATCATTGGTTATCTGGGGAAAACCAATGAAATTGACAGTAATAGCATAAAGAAGTTTTCCTATCATATTGTTGACATGCAAATGGGTAACAGGATCTATGTGAGTAGACCCATCTTCATTTAAAACAACAGCTTGTTCCCATCCTGCAAGGAGACTTGGATCTTTTAAAGTTTCAGCTTTTAGCCAAGAATCCAATGTTCCTTCAAATCCTCCTATTATTCCCCTTGTAGCATTTATAGGACCTATATCATCTGCAAGATAAGTCCTATAACATACAAGCATGGAATGCAAAACAGACATAATTTCAGCCTCTGTGCAATTATCAATATTCCATGAATAAGTAGAATTTGCAGACCAATCCTTATGGTACTCAGACTTCATAAGATCTCTTCTATCAGGAGCAGGATTCCAAGTAGTCTCCCATCTTGATTTGGATGATGTAGCATTAACTTGATTTTGATCATTATTAGATTGGTCTTGGTCTGTCATGGAAAAGTTATTAATACAGTTCTCAAGCTCTTCACTTTGTGGTTCTACTTCTATCTTGTGAAGAGTCATGTCAGATAGTGATGTTTCTATCTTATGAAAACTTGTATCAAAACTTTCTTCCACATCTTTAGTGTAAGAATATTCAGATATGAAATTAGAGGATTCTGGTTTGCTGGATTCTTCAGTTTCTTTGGATTGCTTTATGGCAGGATGTGGGCTAAAGAAACTGGGGTTTGCAAACAGAGAATATGGATGAGAGGAAGTAGGAGGTGGAAAGGTTATAGAGATGGGTGTTCTGATAAGGCTTTCCACAGAAGGAGTAATAGAATATGGGACAGAAGTCTTGGGTTCTGAAAATATAGTGGCAGATTTATAGGCTTCGACCCTAGGCTTGTTTTTCAAGGATTCTATCCCTTGAGTTACTTCCCATACTTGTTTTTTTACAATATCTAGGGAATTACTGATCTTTACAATTTCTTTTCCATGAGCCGAGGTAGCTTCATGGGTCTTTTTATCTATCTGTCTTGTCTGTAAAGATAACCTGTCAAGACTCTTGGCGAGAGCCTTATCATTTTCTGCCAAAGTTGTGACACTGCTATTCAGACATATTGTATTGTAATCTTGTTTTCTCAGAATACTTTCAAGCATGGTCTTCATCTCAGAGTTAGCAGTTTCAATATTTTCAAATTTAGAGCTGACAAATTTCTCAAGACTAGACAAGGCTAAATTTGTCCAATTAGTAGCAGCCACAGCATCTCTTGCTACTAGATTAGAATCATCAACATGAGATGGAAGTAATTTGTACAGCTTTCCATCTTGGCTTCTTATCACAAAATTTTTCCAAGGGGGAAACTCTGTGTCTGTTTCTAAAAGGCTCCCATCAAGGAGTTCCCACTTATGTTTATTTGGGGTCCCAGTCCGCATCATGTTTACCTGGAACTAAGAACAAATCTTTCTTAGTAGTTTTTCTCCTTCAATTTGAACAGCAATCAGAGATCTGGGAATGTTTCGCTTATTTAACATGCTCTAAATTTTTGCCTGAAAGACATGTGCTTTCAAAGGAGGAGGAATTACTACTAGATTTTCCTTCAACTTTTCTTCTACAAATTTTTCTGGATCCTTGATTCTTTTCTGTTTAGCCTGGTTTCTGAATTGTTTCATCAAGGATTGTTCTATTATATTTGTAGAAGGATAATACCATTCATAGAATGATATCCACTGATTTTTTGCCTTCATCCATTCTTTCCATTTTTCAACATTCTGTCTGTTGAAGGCAGGACGATCATCTCTTGGAAGAAGCATTACTTCTTCAAAATATAAATGTTCCTTTTCATGTGTAAACATATCCCAATTGAACATTTTCTTTTTCCATTGATCATCAGGGTCATATGGGCTGATTCCTTTAAAAATCTTTAAAAAGGCAACTATCTCTGAATCAGAAGGAATTTCTACATGCCTTGGAATTTTATCAATAGGATTTCTTCTGTATTCAGGAATAGGTGAAGAATCAACATAACCTAAACCATAAGTAGAAGAACTGGATACAGTATGTACAAGTAGTTCTTCTTGTGGATTAAAAAATACAACTTTCTTGTAACTTTCTTCAGACGAATTAGACGGAGGTGTAAATCTGATCATGTTTATTCTATGACGGTCTCATGACTCTCCATGCGGAGTTGGTGGTTCTGAAGAAAATTGAGAAAAAGTCTTGGAGCAGTGTGGATGATCACAGACTGAGCTGAAGGGCTGAGATGGGCTTGGCTGTGAAAACAATCTTATGATAGAATCATACACTGCTTGGTCAATTACAAATTGTGGAGGTGCAGAAGTCTGACCAGGATGTAACTGACTAATTGTAGTAGGGATTGCAGAGACAGAAGTAGAGGGTCCACCATGCTGAACTATGTTAACTCTGGGGAATCGTGTAGTAACCTTTCCGTCTATTTCGGTTATTATTGACTGTGCAGCAGCAACAGGTTTCTTTGTGGGTTTTCCCCAATTGGTTACCCAGTCATCAGGAGGTCATAAGTCATTTCGGGAAACATAGACTGGTGCTACAGGATTACAAGATGAATCAT
Organism: Pinus tabuliformis; assembly: GCA_031772625.1. Taxonomy (NCBI): domain Eukaryota; kingdom Viridiplantae; phylum Streptophyta; class Pinopsida; order Pinales; family Pinaceae; genus Pinus; species Pinus tabuliformis. The sequence goes on along the minus strand of CM062820.1, from coordinate 111,734,045 downwards.
ACTAGATAAGAGTGACTCGGCCTTCATCTTTATCAGGATTATGTAATACAGCAGGGATTGTTGTATTATAGAATCGGACACAAGTAATATAAAAAATGGCCAAATTTTTTGATTTTGTTTTGAAGTTTTCATACCCAGCAGTCTGGATACCTAAGGTTAGGCATTGTAAGACATTTGGGTCATCAAGTGCAACAGAGAAATCTGGAAAAACATCATACTGTATAGGGCCTTCAGCAAGGCTTGTTTCAATACCACCTATCATGGCTTGTGTAAAAGTGGTCCATCGATTATCAAATAGGGCTGAGAATACATAGGCTTTTTGTCCTTTTCTATGTAGTGCATTCAGTCCTATTCTCACCATCCCCAGATGGACATACTGATAACCAACTTTAATGGCTGCTTTGATATGCTTACTTTCTATTAGAGATAAGGTCAACATAGCATTCAAAGTTAAATCTGCTTTGATGGATTTCTCTTTGATTTTAATTTGACTAAGGGCACGGAAATTAAAAGAGGATAAATTTCTATATACATCATGTGGCGAAACTGGTGGAAGTTTCCAATTAACAGAGGGGTCTTTTTCTTCTTGTTCTATGATAGCTGAGTTACCAGAAGTAGATTCAGATCTACATAACCCTTCCAATCCAGATTTTAATTTTTCTTCATCCTTCATAGTTCTAAAGTGCTTACATCCAAAAATAGATTCAGAAGATTCAGCTGAAGAATTTCTAGAAGCATCCATTTTAGAGTAGATAAATACCCGTTCAAAAGTCTTGCAGAAAATGATGAGAAGAATTGTGGTCTTCTTCTGAAGGAGAAATTGCGGCAAATTCTCGTCGAACGTCTTCAACGCTCTCCAATGCCAACTCTGGCAACAACGAGCTCAAACGCTATTCAGGACTCAAACGAATTTTTTCACTCAAACAATATCTCACAACAAAATATCAACTCAAACAATACTTGGCTCTGATACCATCTCTTACAGGACCTTTTAACAAGCAAATGATCACAGCAAGATTGCGGAAATTTTGAACTGGAATTTTATTATATGGATGCAGATATTACATATGAGACATCTCCTTACAGAGATCGACTGTCTACGCTTTTACCGGACTTTATACACCTGTTACAGGTTTATTTGGGCACATAACTCCCGATGATCAGATCAATGTGAACAAGGTCTATCAAACCCTAATTCAGTTGCTACGTGCCCTAGACATGCCACCTCATTGAGTGGTTTCATCCATGAGAGTTTCCTCACTCCAAACCTGTTGAAGTGCTTCCTTGGGTCACCAGCGCACCCCTATTCAAGGGTAAGTGCTCTACAGAGCAAGTAGCCCCATTCAGGGCTGTGTTGCAGAGAACCTAAGCCCACCCATGCCTACGCTAGGTGAGAACGTTGGCTTCAGGGGGCCTGACCCAGGTTCAGCGTTAGTTAGCCAAACAAATCCCTACACTGCTGGCCCTTTTGGCATCAGCCCGTAGAGTGTGGACCAAAGTCTCACCTGAAGCAATATGGGGGGATGCTGGAACCAAGTTTCTGCACCCTGAGATGATCGTGATGTCGGTTTATTCCTTCTATTCCTGCTTCCACACAGGTCACTAAGTTCTAGGTCTCTATCTTCCTAACCCCTTATTCCTCCCTTCGATACCTCTGCAAAAGGGTATTACTGGCCTTCACGCAACCCTAACCTTCGATCCAGATACTTTCGCGCTGCTAAGGCAGCATATTGCACAGATTGTCAAGTTATCTTAAAAATCTTACTTATCTTATTAAACTAGTATAGTTAGCACTGCATAAACAAATGTTCTTACTTGCATTCTCTTAACCAACGAAATTACATACATTCGCACATCATATAAGCATTATAAATGAAATTCATACATAACATGTCAAGATGCATTAATAGGAACAAAGACACAAAATTTGCAGAATACTTCTCTTTATTGATATCTTCCAAGTGATTACTAAATCTATCCACCCTACACACACAACTACAGGGGTCCATGCACTTAGCTGCAGAGCCTCTACCCACACGATGACCCCAAACTTAGACTTCTTACTTTAATGCTATGACTCTCTTAGACTTCTTTGCACTCCTTAGAGCTTACTTAGTTTTTTTTCTACAATCCCATGGTCCGTGGACCATGTGTAGATCTTTTACAGCCGACATTGCTCTACAAAACTAAGGGTGGACAACCCTTTATGACTCATGACACCTTCACACTCTGTGACCACAAAATGCGAAGACTATACTATTTTATTACAAAATTTGACTCAAAACATGGGCTTTTAGCCCCAAAACTGTCCTTGGGGGATCTTGTTCCCAACGGGCCCCCAACACAAACATCATGACTTGCCCTCAAGTCACTCGGTAGGTGTGGAGATATTTGCATGAAGCCCTTCCAATTTGACTCGGATGACCACAACCTCAGTTGTGCACTGTGCAGCCACCTACTTCATGTCTTCAACCATCTGCGTAGTCACTGCTCCTGAGTTGTCAGCCTGAAGCTTTTGTTGTGTCACTTGTAGAGTTGCAAGCTTGCCTTCACTTGATCCTGTGACCATGTAAGCCTTATTCAGCCAGGGCTTTAGTCTTGCCTTCAGAACTGCTTCCTTGTGCAATGTTGCATCCACTTGCTCCTTCAGCTACTTGGCATCCTGCAACTTTTCTAGCCTTTGTGTCAGCGCGACGGTTCACGTTGTACCCTTAACCTCATCATAGCATTGTTGTAGCTTGTTCGCTTCCATCACTAGTCGTTTCACATTGGGTTCCTCCTCCAAGCTTGTTAGGACCTCAAATGACTACTCAAAAATGTGGAATGTGCAAATGATATGACTCCAACATCAAATGTGATGATCACCCAACAGTTCAAATATACCACCCACTAGCTATTGGAACATCCATGAGAGATGATTTAACATCTGACACATCAATTAGAGTAACTTCTCTACTTATCGAGCACTTTAGATTTGTAAGATTCCGAATGAAAAGTGACAAAAAAAATTTAATCGTGGCCAAGTTTAAGAGAAATTCAAGGTCATTTGATCTAAATGGAAAAGAGAAAAAGATGAAAATAAAGCTATAAATTTCAAAACTAAAACTTGTTAAAGAAAATTGGAAAAGCAGACCCACCATAAGAGAGAAAACCGTTACACAAGTCGTATAACTATATCACCCAACACACTACACTTACTAAGTTCTATCTATTCTATTGAAAAACCCTACTTTAGGCAAATTGGAAGAATTTCGGCTTTTGTCCTTTCACAGAATCGTAGTAAGAGAATAAATCATACTACACCTTTCCATATTAAATCCTCAGATTCATTAACTTCAAAACTCTGAAACAAAATTTAGAATATTTTTTTTTTGTATCTTGGTGTGCAGTAGTCTAATATGTATCCTGGATATCCTCTAATTTTTGGTGTCCTCACAAGGAACAATATATTTTCAAAAAGTATATTCTAGCATAATCTACATAAGCTAAAGATCTATATGCATATGCAGTCTCCAATTTTGTAGCAGACATGTATAATAAATGTGTCTTGATGACTAACACAAGGAGAGACATGGTTTTGAGGAAGCCATTGTCTTGGGTAACAAAAAGACAGGCACATCTATTATCAGGTGTACTTCCCCCAACGCACCCAGTCAACAGAAAAGGCCTTTCAAAGCCTTTACTGAAACGAAGTATTCACCCCTGATGACTAGAACAAGGTATTTACCCTCTTAGATACATTCAACAAGCAGACCAGGAATTTCAAACCCAGAGAAAAAACTTCACCTAACTCTCCATCAGCTAAGGGTTGATAAGAGAGATGGAGAGTCCACTTCACTTGTTTCTGTACATCAATTCCACACAAGTTTGAATTTTAAAAGAAAAAGGACAAATTCAAGCATCTTGTCATATATCGTTTTGAAAATTCACAAGATTTACAAGGAAGCAATGCAAGCAAAGTTCATTCAAGAAGCTACAGATAAATCTCACTACCCAATTTAGATGCTTATGTAATTCAAACCATGCAGCATCACAGCAGGCCTCCTTGTTTTTTTTCAAACATCATAGAAGGTCTACAAAGTTTACCATCCAAACCACAACCAAATTGGGTGATGAAATAAGATATCATATTCTGAAACAAATTTTTCTAAGTCAGCTTTCTATTTAGCATCACAGACCTCAAATACATTGGTTTTATGAGGTTTCTTTTCCTTTACAACCATCAGTAAAAATTTCTTGCATTAATTTACAATTCTTTTCATCTGCGCTAAGCTTATGAAAGTATAATTATTCTTGAGTTTATGAGCTCTTACAATATATTCTATTCCATCTTTAACAAGCTAATGCTTATTTTCAGCTCTATAGAAAATGGCTTTTCTATCATACAAGTAAGGACTTCCTAAAACAATTCCACATATATCCAAGGTAACTATATCTAACTCAACCTCATCTACAAATGCTGACCCAAAAGAAAACCTAAGTTTACATTGTCTAGTCACTTGTAGCTTTGCTTTATCACATACCCAACCTAAGGGATATGGCTTCTTGTCAGGTGTGGTTAGTAGCCGCAATTTCTTTACAAATGCTTCAGAAATCAAGTTTACTTGTGAACCACTATCAAATAAAGTATCAATCTTTTGATGCTTGGAAATAACTCTAATATGAAAAATCTCATGTCTTTTCCTCTCATTTTCTTCACTATCAATAGTTTTTGCAGAATTACTAGTAGATGCTTCAGAATTTTTACCTTTTATACCTGTAGTTGTGATTGTCGTTTCATCACCTGAGTCTAAACCCAAATATTTCTGTATAGCCGCAACAGTCTTCTTCTTCTTGCCATCAAACTTGTTGGGTTTCAGCTCTATAGAAAATGGCTTTTCTATCATACAAGTAAGGACTTCCTAAAACAATTCCACATATATCCAAGGTAACTATATCTAACTCAACCTCATCTACAAATGCTGACCCAAAAGAAAACCTAAGTTTACATTGTCTAGTCACTTGTAGCTTTGCTTTATCACATACCCAACCTAAGGGATATGGCTTCTTGTCAGGTGTGGTTAGTAGCCCCAAGTTCTTTACAAATGCTTCAGAAATCAAGTTTACTTATGAGCCACTATCAAATAAAGTATCAATCTTTTGATGCTTGGAAATAACTCTAATATGAAAAATCTCATGTCTTTTCCTCTCATTTTCTTCACTATCAATAGTTTGTGCAGAATTACTAGTAGATGCTTCAGAATTTTTACCTTTTATACCTGTAGTTGTGATTGTTGTTTCATCACCTGAGTCTGACCCTAAATATTTCTGTATAGCTGCAACAGTCTTCTTCTTCTTGCCATCAAACTTGTTGGGTTTCAGCTCTGGATGCAAAAACCAACAATGTTCATCATCATGTCCATCCTTCTTGCAGTGAGTGCGTGAAGGTTTGTCCTTCTGTACAACATTTGCCTTCCTCTCTTTCCATTTCTTCTTCCTCTTTTCCTTGTTCTTGCTTGCAGTGGGTTTTGATGGTCCCCCCATCTTTGGGTTCACATTCTTGCCTCTATCCTCTAGATGTGTAGCTTGAACAGATACCTCATCTATGCTAGTAGGGTTAAACATGAGAATGGTGTGCCTCAAATAACTATGAAAACCACCTATATACTTTAGCAAAGTTTCAGGTGAGTCTAAAGAAATGCCTAGAATCAAAGCTCTTTTTCCAAATTCCTGGGTATAGATTTGTAAACTTTTCCCTTTTAATTGGCAAAGAGTTTTCCAACTCATCATAGCTTGCTGCATATAAGCTAATGGATAGAATTGTTTTTTAATGGTAGAAACAAATTCAATCTAGACAGAAAGAATTTTACCATGCTTCTTCAAGTCAGATTGTGTCCTGCCTTCCCACCATACCAAGGCAGTTCCTCCAAGGTGTAGGCTGACCAGCTGAATTTTACTCCTCTCTGAATCAATCTTCTACACCCTGCAATACACATCAATCTGTCTAATCCAGTTATCTAGCTTTTCTGCATTTAATTCTCCATAATATATTGGCAAATCAAATTTAACATCTAATTTAATCAAAGATGTTTTCTTCTTTTTATTTTCAGGGCTATCAGGAGGTGTGGATAGAGGAGCCTCTTTTCCTTTCCCTTTGCCTTCAAAATGGCCATCTAGAAGAGATTCTTCTGTTCCCTCGTCTTGTTTGGAGGTTGAAGAATCTTCACCTCTACCTTTCTTAAATTATCGATACATCTTTTCTACCATGGCTCTCATAGTCATGAAACTGTCCATGAACTGAGAGTCTGATTCCAAGTGATTTTCTTCTGCCATTTTCCTCCTAGGACAGACTCTTCCTATTTCTGCGTTAACTTCAACCAGTTCTCCTTCTCCTAATTTGAGCTTTGACCTAGTTATCATTCACCAATCTAGCACAAGCTTGTCTAACCTTGGAAACCTAAAGCTCTGATACCACTTGATCTAATAATGAGATCTAAGACATTTATTAAGGTATTACAGACTTATGTGCATGGATATGCCTATGTTACTTTATGCAATGGATCAATAATATTTCGAAATACATAGACAATGAAGCAATAAAAGATCATAATAGACAAACACATATAAACACAACAAGTTTAATATGGAGTTCACCCAACACTCCTGGGCTACATCTCCTGGTCCACCCTTCAGTGGTCGCCTCTCTAATATGTCTTAAGAACTGAGTTTTACAACAGTATGATCTCAACTTGAGTCTCAACACACAACAGATACAACAGCAAGAGTTTGCTTGAACCTCTCAAGCTTCTCTGAGTACACAGACTCTCTCAATCACTCTCTATCTCTGTCTTGCTCTCTGTCTTAGCACTACCTCCAATACTGCTTATCCCTGTTTGCTCTCTGTCTGTGGCTTTAAAGCCAATCTGCATTGCCTATTTGTTTCTCGTTCTCAGCTTTCTGTCTCTCGGCCTCTGTCCACTCAAATCCCTCTTCTAGTGTTAAATAATCATTGTCTAATGCCTGCAAGGGAGGTGGGCACCTATTCTGCAATGGATGGGTGCATCACGCATTCAAAATCCTTGAACCAGCTGCTCCCTGTTAACACAAATAAATGTATTCGAAATTGAGAAAATCCGCCAAAAATACTGTGTCTCAAAATTCAAAAGTCCTCAAATCTAGTCTATACTCCTATCGGATCCACCTATGAGTCACTATCACATGTCGCAATGACATGTCCGGGTTTTATCAGCACTGTTTCTTTTTATTTCAAAATACACGGAATTACATTAAAAATTCCAATCTACGGATCTGAAACTTTATCGCATCTCCTTTGTAATTCTATTGGGTCTGGCTGTCGCATATATATACATATGTGCCCACCCTTATATATGGCTCCGATGCGACTTTGCAATGCGACTTGTCGCAGTCGCAAGTCGCACGAGCCCCGAGTCGTGGTAAGTGCCTGTATTTAAATCTGTCGATGTGATATGGCGGTGCAACGTGGGCGGCCGATCAACGCGCTTGATCGACAGTACCTCGCCGATCGCTATGGCAACATATATATGATCTCCGCCGATATCCACCGATTGCCACTGCCGATTGTGATTTGCTAATCAGATTGGAGCGTTGATCGGCCAGATCTGATGGCTGCTGTGCATTCACTGTTAGGCCTCTGTTTTCTTGTGGTTTTGGCCTCTTGATAGTGTTTTTCTACCTTTTTGAAAGGTTTTCTCATGCAATTTTTTTGGTCTTTTAACAATTTTAAGTAGATTTCGAAGACTTTATAGAGTGTTTTGGATCCATTCTGGATCAATAATTTCTTAGATAAGTTTGAAAGGGAGTTGCTAGAAAAGAAATGTTTCCATGCCTTGAATTGGGTACTACGCGCTACGCTCGCGAGATGGTGGGGTACGCATAAAGGGATATTTGATGACTGGTGCGAATGTAGAAGGATGATGTGCATGCATTTTTGGAAACCTAAGTGGGTGCACCTATTCTGTCATACTCTAGATGTTATACCCATGAATTGGTATATATAGATAGAACTCTACCATGGGATAGGTGAATGGGATATCCTACGCGAAGGGTTCATGCTGACCTTCAGTTTTGAGGATGGATGGGGGGACAGTATTGATGAAGCATTACAATAGATAAAAGTAGCCATCTTTAGGATACCGTAGGAGCCTTTAGCCCTAAGTTATCTTGAATGGGCTACTTAGCTGAGTTGCGTGCTAGAATGTTATAATGTAACTGCTGAAGAGGAGGATGAGGATCCGAGGAATCTTAACATTCCAGAGACAAAAGGTCATTTCAAGGTTCAAGGACCACAGATTGAGAACCCTAACGTAACCACGCTAGTAAAAACGAAGCAGGTGAACATTGGTATGGAGGCCGAACCTAAGTTTTCAAAGCTTGGTGACTACTGGGATGACACGATGCTGGATAAGGTCGCTGAGTTACTCCGCGAGTACCAAGACTTGTTCCTGACCAAGTTTACGAAGTTAAAGGGAATCATTAGAGATTTAGGAATGATGAGGATCATGTTAAAGCCTTACGCGAACCCAGTTAAGTAGAGGCCTTACCGCTTAAATCCGAAATACAAGAAGAAGGTTTTGTATGATCTGGAATTTATCCAAGATAAAGAATGAAAGGTATTACAGACTCATGTGCATGGATGTGCCTATGTTACATTATGCAATGGATTGATAAGATTTTGAAATACATAGACACTGAGGCAATCAGAGAAAACATAATAGTCAAACATGTAAACAAAACAAGTTTAATAAGGAGTTCACCCAATGCTCCTGGGCTACATCTCTTGGTCCAACCTTTCAGTAGTGGCCTCTCTATTATGTTTTCAAGTAGAGTTTTACAACAGTAAGCTAGATTCGAGTCTCACTAACAGAATGGAGTCAGTAAGAATGGAGTGCACAAACTCTCCTTACTGAAACTCGACCTCTGAGGGTCACAGTAGTATGACAGGCCTATACTGAGGAGCTTTCTTGAACCTCCCAAGCCTTCAATGGAGTACAGACTCTCTGACTCTCTCTGGCTCTGTCTGACTTGATGCTGCCTTCAGGTCAGCTCGACTTCTACTCTCTATTCTCTGCTATTATCTTTCTTCATCTCTGTGTGTTGCCCCTCTGTATGCTACCTCCTTCTCTACTTCTATCAGTTCATGGCTTTAAAGCCAGCCTTCTGGTTTCCTTTCCTTTATCTGTTCGAATTCCTCTGCTCTATGTCATCATCACTGGGTAACGCCTTGTAGGGATGTGGCCACCTGTTTGCTAACGAACTGGGTGTCAGATTCCTTGAATATTATTTGAATGGCTGTTAAATCTATTTGCTTCAAGATCGCCCACGAACACGAATCGTTTGCCAAATCATCATACACGTCGGACGTCAAATCCCTATCATCTTACTTTTTGACATGGAAAATCTGGTTAGTCATCGGGCCACATCTTCGCCATTGATCTAGACCCCCCAGATCCTACGGTCATCATTCATATTGGGCGGACAAGTCACACGATGTTTACCCGTCCGATGTGGGCAGTTTTCTCTCTCTTCCACCAGACGCATGTCACTCGATGTGTGGCATCGGGTGAGACTCAGTCAAAATTGCTTACTGTCTTGAAGCCTTCCAATATCCTGTCGGTTTTGGCGAATCCCACGCTACGGAACTAAAACAGTTACTTTTCTGAGTTTTATAGCGGTTTCGGGTCCGAGCGTTTCTGGGCTTTCCTTCACTGAGGGGGGCACCCTGTCAGAATCCACCTTTGTTTCCTGAATTAGCCTCCGGTTTTGCCAGTTTTGTGCCTTCCCGCTTTACCATGGGCTAATGGTCTACGTGCTTGACCAAGGGTCCTCATTGCTCTGCTCTGGCCACAACTACAATTGTTATGAGTATTCCTTCTGATAGCTTCGATCTTTTCTAGGACTTGAATATTTTAGAATAATTTGAAACAATCATGAAAACTTAGAGAGTTTTAGGATCCAATTCAGATCACGGCCTTCCCACTAAAAAAAGCTTTTGGACCACTAAAAGCTAGTTTTCTTTCAAGTGACAATCAAGTGAGGGTATTGCTTCCTCGCTTGCTCAATTTCTATCCATTTCACACTGCTTGGTTTTGAACCTTTGAGTCTGATCCTAAGGTACTCGACATCCCCTCTATGTGTAGTTCTTACCTTCCTGTCCAGAACTGTATCTTCCTGCAACTCATTAAGATATTCAGGTAACAGATCATCAATAGAAGGTAATTGACTCTTCTCTTCGAGATCTTTAATTAATGAAGGTTCAAATAGTCTCAAGCTGTCTGCATTAACAACTGAGTATATGTGCATGTAAGCTGGTAGATCAAAGGCAAAAAGCATTCTCACCAATTTTCTCAAGTATCTTGAAAGGTCCATACCTTATTGGCTTCAACTTCTTACCTTCACCTTACATCCTGTCTTTGCTGATATGCAGCCAGACTTGGTCACCAACTTGGAAACTATGCTCCATTTGATGCTTGTCATGCCTTGCCTTGTACTTGGCTTGGCTCTTTTCCAGCTGTTCCTGTACTGCCTAGTGAATCTCTTAGATTTGTTCAATGAACTTGGTTACTTTGTCCACGTCACTATGTCCATCAACTGCTATGTCTTTACTAAAGACAAAATCCAAGAGAGACCTTGGTGTGAAACCAAAACAGGTCTCAAAAGGAGATCTCTGTATAGAAGAATGTTTAGCTCGATTGTAAGCATGCTGCACAAAGAATAAATGTTCATCCCAAAGTTTGGGATGCTTGCTGCAATAGCCTCTGAGCAACTAGATCATTGTCCTGTTGACCACTTCTATTTGACCATCTGTTTGCAGATGAAAATTTGTGCTTTTCTTTAGCCTGGTGTCCATCAATTCCCACAAGCTTGACCAAAATTTCCCAACAAATCGGGTATCTCGATCAGATATTATGGAAGTGGGTAATCCAAAATGAACCCATACATGCTGAAAGAACAACTTTGTGGTTTGGTCAGCTATCATTTGTTTGTTACAAGGTATTAAAATACACATTTTGTTGAATCTATCCACAACAAAATATAAGTAGTCATGACCTTTCCTAGATTTAGGTAGTCCTCCAACAAAGTCCATTGAAACACTTTCCCAAGGATGAGAAGGAACTGGTAGTGGAGTGTACAAGCCTAGTTTTCTATTGCTGGGCTTGCTTTTAGCACACATGGTGCACCCTCTTACATATCTAGAAATTGTCTCATTCATTTTTGCCCAATAACAAAATCTTTGCAGCTGTGCAACCATTTTACTTACACCAAAGTGACCTGATATTATAGAAGTGTGTGCTTCTCGAGTTATCTTTACTCTTTCAGTTTGTGGAATGCATAGCTTCCCACAATGATACAAGAGTTGGTCCTTAATATGGTAATCCAATTCTTCTACTCATTTGCCTTGACTCAAATTTGCATATACATCTTTAAAATCTATATCTTGAGCATATCGTTCAATGTAGCTTTCATGCAATACTGAATTATGCTTAAGTATAGTAGATGCATTTATAATTGGTCTAGATAACATATATGCAACTTTATTTTGTATGCCCTTTTTATATCTGATGACTAAATGAAACTATTGTAGAAAACCCATCCATCTATAGTGTCTTGATTGTTGCAACTTAGTTTGGGAGTGTAGATATTGAAGTGGTTGATGATCAGTATGTATAACTATCTCTTTGCCCATTAAGTAATGTTTCCACTTTTTCACACTCTGTACTAATGCATACAATTCTTTATCATATGTGGGATAATTAACTACTGCAGAATTAAATGTCTCAGAATGATAACATGTGGGTTTACCATGTTGCATCAACATTGCTCCCATGGCATAGTCACTGGCATCCGTTTCAATCTCAAATGGTCTTTGAAGATTAGGCAGTGCTAGTACTGGTGCTGTACTAATCTTTTCTTTCAAGGTGTTGAAGGCTTTCTGCTGTTTGCCTCCCCACTGAAACACCTTGTTCAATCCTGTTAAAGCATGTAAGGGAGCTGCAATCAAGGAAAAGTTAGAAATAAACTTTCTCCAATATTCTGCTACTCCTAAGAAGCTTCTAACCTCTGTAGCAGATTTGGGCTTAGGCCAGTTTACAATTACTGCAACCTTAGAGGGATCTATCTTCAATTCACCACCCCCTACTATATGTCCCAAGTAATTCAAAGATGTTTTGCCAAATTCACATTTTGAGAGTTTAACATAAATTTTTTCTCTTTTCAAAACATCCAGTGTCTGCTTAACATGCTTTAAATGTTCTTCCCACGTTTTGCTAAATATAAGAATGTCATCCAAATATACAATAACAAAATCATCAAGAAAAGGTCTGAGTACATCATTCATTACTCTCATGAAAGTAGCAGGAGCATTAGTTAAGCCAAAAGGCATAACCAACCACTCATAAAATCCCTGCTTTGTTTTGAAAGCAATCTTCCATGCATCTTGTTCTACAACTCTGACCTGATGATAGCCACTATGCAAGTCTAACTTGGGAAAAATAAACAACTTCTTTCAACTGTTCTAATAGATCATCTATGTGAGGAAGGGGATAACAATTTTTTATCGTTATCTTATTCAGTGCTCAGTAATCAATGCACATTTTGCACGAGCCATCTTCCTTTTTCACCAAAACGATTGGAGACCCACATGGTGATGTGCTAGGTCTGATGAACCCCTTCTCAAGTAACTCTTGTACCTGCTTCTTGATTTATGCATTCTCTAAAGTGGACAACCTATACATTCCGATGTTAGGCAATGGAGCATCTTGCTGCATATTAATATCATGCACTATTTCCTTTTTGGGTGGCAGACCTTTAGGTTCTTGAAACAATACGTCATATTCTAAAACAACTTTTTCTAAATCAGCTTGTTGTTTAGCATCACAACCCTCAAATACATTGGTTTTATTAGGTTTCTTTTCCTTTACAACCATCAGTAGAAAGTGTTTGCATGAATTTACAATTTGTTTCATTTTCCCTGAGTTTATGAGAGTATAATTATTCTTGAGCTTATGAGCTCTTCCAATATATTTGATTCCATCTTTAACGAGTAGAAACTTGTTCTCAGCTCTATAGAAAATATCTTTTCTATCATACAAGTAAGGACTTCCTAAAACAATTCCACATAAATCCAAAGGAACTATATCTAACTCAACCCCATCTACAAATGCTGAACCAAAAGAAATCTTAAGTTTACATAGTCTAGTCACTTGTAGCTTTGCTTTATCACATAGCCAACCTAATGGATATGGTTTCTTGTGAGGTGTGGTTAGTAATCCCAACTTCTTTACAATTTCTTCAAAAATTAAATTTACTTGTGAACCACTATCAAACAAAGTATCAATCTTTTGATCATTGGAAATAACTCGAATATGAAAAAGTTCACATCTTTTTCTCTCATTTTCTTCATTATCAGTAGATTGTGCCGAATTACTAGTCAATGCTTCAGAATTTTTACCTTTTATACTTGTGGCTGCGATTGTTGCTTCATCTCCTTAGTTTGACCCCAAATCTTTTTGAATAGTTGCAGCAGTATTCTTCTTCTTGCCCTCAAGCTTCTTAGGTTTTAGCTACGGATGCAAAATCCAGTAGTGTTCATCATCATGCCCATCCTTCTTACAATGAGTCAATGAGAACTTGTTTTTTTATATAGTGTTTCTCTTCCTCTCTTTCTGTTTCTATTTTCTTTTCTCCTTATTTTTTCTTGTAGTGGGTTGGGATGATCCCCCTACTTCTAGGTTCCCATTCTTACCTCTAGCTTTGAGATGCGTAGCCTGAACGGATACTTCATCTATACTAGTGGGATTAAACATGAGGATAGTGTGCCTCATGTAGCTATGTAGACCACCTATATACTTCAACAGAGTCTCAAGTGAGTCTAAAGAAATTCCTAGAATCAAAGCTCTTTTCCTAAATTCTTGGGTGTAACCTTGTACACTTTTCCCTTTTAGTTGTCGAAGAGTTTGCCAACTCATCATGGCTTGCTGCATGTAGGCTAGTGGATATAATTTCTTTTTAATTGCAGAAACAAATTCACTCTAGAAAGAAAGAATCTTACCATGTTTCTTCATGTCAGCTTGTGTCCTGCCTTCCCACCATACCAAGGTAGTGCCTCTAAGGCGTAGGCTGGCCAGCTGAATCTTACTCTTGTCTGAGTCAATGCTCTACCTTCTGCAATAAACATCAATCTGTTTGATCCAATTATCCAGCTTCTTTGCATTCAACTCTCCATCATATATTGGTAAATCAAATTTAACATCTAATTTAATCAAAGATGTCTTCTTTTTATTTTTAGGGCTATTAGGAGGCGTGAGAAATTTTTCTTCTTTCCCTTTGCCCTTGGAGTGATCATGGAGGAGAGATTCTTCTACTCCTTTGTCTTGTTTGGAGCTTGATGAATCTTCATTCCTATGTTTCTTATCATCCCTATACATTCCCTCCACCATGGATTTTAGGGTCATAAAACTATCCATGAACTGTGGGTCTGATTCCAAGGGATTTTCTCCTGACATTTTCCTCTTCGAATAGACTCTTCCAATTTTCGGGTTAGTTTCAACCAATTCTCCTTCTCCCAATTTAAGCTTTGATCTAGTTAGCATTCAACATCAAAATCCAGCACAAGCTTGTCTAACCTTAATAAACTTGAGCTCCGATACCACTTGATCTAGAATTTATCCAGGATAAAGAATGAAAGGTATTATAGACTCATGTGCATGGATGTGCCTATGCTACTTTATGCAATGGATTGATAAGATTGTGAAATACATAAACACTGAGGCAATTAGAGCAAACATAACAGTCAAACATGTAAACAAAACAAGTTTAATAAAGAGTTCACCCAATGCTCCTGGGATACGTCCCCTGGTCCAGCCTTTCAGTGTTGGCCTCTCTATTTTGTTTTCAAGTAGGTTTTACAACAGTGAGCTAGATTCAAGTCTCACTAATAGAATGGAGTTAGTAGGAATGGAGTTCACAGACTCTCCTTTCTGAAACTCGACCTCTGAGGGTCACAGTAGTATGACAAGCCTATACCGAGGAGCTTGCTTGAACCTCCCAAGTCATCAATGGAGTACACAAACTCTCTGTCTCTCTCTGGCTCTGTTTGGCTCAATGTTGCCTTCAGGTCAGCTCGGCTTCTACTCTCTATTCTCTGCTATTAGTTTTGTGCGTCTCTGTGTGTTGCCCCTCTGTATGCTACCTCCTTCTCTGCTTCTGTCAGTTCATGGCTTTAAAGCCAGTCTTCTCTTTGACTGCTCGTTTCCGCTTCCCGGCCTTCTGGTTTCCTTTCCTCTGTCCATTCGAATTCCTCTGCTCTACGTCATCATCACTGGGTAACGCCTTGCAGGGAGGTGGCCACTTGTTTGCTAACGAACTGGGTGTCAGATTCCCTGAATCATATCCGAATGGCTGTTAAATTTGTTTGCTTCAAGATTGTCCGTGAACACGAATCGTTTCCCAACTCATCATCCATGTCGGATGTCAAATCCCTGTCATCTTGCTTTTTGACCTGTCAAATCCGGTCGATCATTGGGCCGCATCTCCACCATTGATCTAGACCCCCCAGATCCTATGGTTGTCCTTCATATTGGGCAGACAAGTCACACGACGTTTACCCATCCGCTGTGGGAAGTTTTCTCTCTCTTCCACTGGACGCCTGTTGCTCGATGTGTGGCATCGGGTGGGACTCAGTCAAAACTGCTTACTGCCTTGAAGCCTTCTGATATCTTGTTGGTTTTGGCGAATCCCATTCTACGGAACCAAAATAGTTACTTTTCTTAGTTTTATAGCGGTTTCAGGTCCAAGCGTTTCGGGGCTTTCCTTTTTTGAGGGGGACGCCCTGCGATATGTGATTAGTGCTTAGCACTAATCATGTATCAGAATCCATCTCTCTTTCCCGAATTAGCCTCCGGTTTTGCCAGTTTTGTGCCCTTGTGCTTTACCATGGGCCAATGGTCTGGGCACTTGACCGAGGGTCCTCGTTGCTCCACTCTGGCCACAACTGTAATTGTTATGAGGATTCATTTTGATAGCTTCGATCTTTTCTAGGACTTGAATCTTTTAGCATAATTTGAAACAGTCATGAAAACTTAGAGAGTTTTAGTATCCAATTTGGATTAGCATAGAACTAGACAAAATGTTCACAGCAAGAATCATTGAGCCAATGGAAGAATCCAATTGGGTAAGTCCAATGGTCGTGCAGGAAAAGAACCAGAAGGATGGCATAAGAATATGTGTGGATCTCAAAAAATTGAATGATGCTTGTGTGCATGATCCATTCCCAACTCCATTCACAGATGAGATGTTGGACAATGTCGGTGGGCAGGAAGCATATTCTTTCACTGATGGGTTCTCAGGGTACCACTAGATCAAAATCACACCGGAGGATAGGAGCAAGATAACCTTCGTGACTGAGTGGGGTTGCGTTCAATACACTGTCATGCCATTTGGGTTGAAGAACGCACTGGCCATATTTTTGCACGTGGTTGTTACAACATTCAAGGAATATTTTCATAAGTCCTTGGAGGTTTATTTTGATGATTGGACTGTATTTGCGCTAGTTAAGTTCCATGTAGCGAGCTTACGCTTGATGTTGGATACCTACCAAAGATACCAAATCACGCTTAGCCTCAAGAAGTGTGTGTTTCTTGTTCCTTTTGGAAACCTATTGGGACATGTGGTTTGCAAACAGGGACTCATGGTAGATCCCGTGAAGATTGTGGTGATTTTGAATTTGGAAGCACCGCGAAGTGTGAAACAGTTACCCGCTACGCTGGGACATATAGGGTACTACATAAAGTTTATCAAAATTTATGCCCAAATCACTGCACCGATGGAGAAACTATTGAAGAAGGATGTTATATTCTGCTAGAACGATGACTACAAGAAAAGGCGGGATATATTGAAGGAAAAGACAGTCACTGCACTGATTCTTGTCCTCCCAAACTGGAACAACGAGTTTCATGTCCATTTTGATGCATCGTGTATAGCGTTGGGAGCGGTACTAACACAGGATGGTGGAGAGCGCTAGGATCACCCTATTGTGTTTGAGAGTGGTAGATTGTCTAAAGCAGAAAAGGTATATTCCACCACTAAAAATGAGGGATTGGCTATGGTGTATGCGCTCCAGAAGTATCAACACTACTTGTTGGGAGGTCACTTTAACATGTATACAGATCATTCCACACTGAAGTACTTGGTCAATAAGCCTATGTTAGGGGGCCTCATATGCAGATGGATTCTATTGTTCCAAGAATATGACTTTGAAGTTGTTGTGAAACCTAGACCATTGAACGCGGGACCAGATCACCTGTCACACATTGAGATAGGAGAGGAACCTACTAGTCTAGAAGAAGGATTACCCGATGCGCAACTCTTTGCTATGCACATAGCAGATGGACATTTTGAAGATATAACTAACTTTCTCACGACTGGAACTGCACCAAAAGGATACTCTGTCCAACAGAAGAAGGAACTAGAGGTGCGTGCGACAGATTTCCTTGTCATTGCAGGGCACTGATATAAGATGGGGAATGATGAGATACTGGGAAGGTATGTACCTAAATTTGAATGAAGCAATATCCTCACAGACACTCATGGGGGCGTTGTGGGAGGACATTATGCAGGAAGAGCGACCGGGCAGAAGATTCTCTGCACAAGGTTGTGGTGTCTGACCCTTCATTAGGATTCAAAAGCACATTGCAAGGCTTGTGATGTATGTCAAAGAACAGGTAAACCATCGCAGAGGGGGGAGACGCCTCTGAATCCACAAATGATGTTGCATCCCTTTCAAAAGTGGGTGATCGACTTCGTATGACCTATCAAACATCAAGGAAAAACGGGCGCAAGATATATTATCATTGCGACAGAGTACCTGACTCATTGGGTAGAAGCGTAGCCGGTAAAAGATTGCACGGCCGTGACAGATGTGAACTTTTTGTTTCAACATGTATTGACACAATTTGGATGTCTGAAGATCTTGATGAATGATCGCGGTACACATTTCCTGAATGAGACGATCAGCGCGCTAACAGAAAAATTTTAGGTGTATCATCATAAGAACACACCGTATCACACACAAGCTAACATGACAGTAGAAATGTTTAACAAAGTACTGGAGACTGTGCTAACCAAGGTATGCAATGCGCAATGAAGTGATTGGGACCTGCGCGTACCCGCAATATTATGGGCCTATAGGAGGACATGCAAGAAACTTACGGGAAAGACACCTTTCCGGCTGGTCTATGGAGTGGAAGTTGTACTGCCGATGGAATACATCATCCCTAGTCTGCGCATAACAGTGCTCACAAGTATGACGGACCGCGGAGCCCTAGAGGAGAGGCTATCATAGCTAGAGGAACTCGAGGAAGAACCATTTTTGGCTGGCTTTCACCAACAGGTACAAAAGCAGCGCGAAAAGGCCTGACAAAATCGACATAATAAGTTGCACACCTTCAAGGTGAACAATTTTGTGTTATTATATGATAGTAAGTTTGATAAACTCCCGGAAAAACTCAGAATGCATTGGCTGGGATTGTTTGTTATTAAGGAGGTCACAGATGGAGGTGTGATGCAATTGGTAAAGTTAAATGGAGAACCTGTCCCAAGAAAAGTGAATGGCAGTCAGTTGAAGCCATACACAAGTGGCCCGACTATCTGACTAGCTGACAGAAGCATAGTCTTAGCACTCCAGGCAACTAAAAGGAGGCGTGGGACTATAAACAGGTTCAGGGAAGTAGTTCAGCTACAGCAGTCTCTGAACAGTGTGTCTAGCAAGTACAGTAGGCAGCTGCTTAGTGTGTTGCCGATCTTGCAGCAGTCTAGGCAGAGTTGGGTGGTCTTCACACGAAGATCTCTGCACCGACAGAGTGACTTGAGGGCAAGTCACGATGTTTATTTTGGGGGCCTGTTGGGTGCAGGATCCCCCAAGGGAATTTTTGGGTCTTAAAGCCCAGATTTTGGTCAAAAGATGTAAAACCGATGTAAAGACTCCGCATTCTTTGGGGGCGAAGCGCGAAGTTTGTACATGAGTCATAGGGTTGTCCACCCTTAATTTTGTAATGTAATGTTGGCTTTAGAGATCTACCCATGGTCCACGGACCATGGGATTGTATAAATAGAGCGAGGCTCTAAGTTGTAAAAGAAGTAGAGAATGAAGGATGAAGAACTGAGTCTTGTCTAAAGTGTAGAGTCGAGTCTTTGGGTCGTAGAGTAGGAGAAGGCTCTACAACTGAGTGCACAGAGGCCTAGCAATCTGCAGCTGAGTGCACGAACCCCTGCAGCTGAGTGTGCAAGGTGAGTCGAGTCTGTAACCATTTAAGCATCAATAAAGAGAAGTTTTGCATTAATTCTGTGTATCTATTTCCTGTTTTTATGCCTTGAGTATATTGGGTATGAATTGCATTTTCATTGTTTATATGATGTGCAAACTTATATGGTTGTGTTGATTAAGTAAATGTGAGATAAGTGTCTGTTTACGCAAAGATAACTAACAATTGCAAGAAGATAAGCAAGATCTGTAGTGTAGCTTGGGGAAATAGCTTACATTGATGCCATAAGCAACGCGAAAGCACCTCAGCCCCTGGTGAGGGCTGCGCGAAGGCAGTTACAGCATATCGCGAAGGTATCGCAGGTTAGGATAGCGCACGAAGTGGCTTGCGTGAAGGTATTCACGGTTGGACTAAATCAGCCCCTCAGACATCTCGAGGATGCAAAAACTTGGTTCCAGTATCCCCCCATACTGCTTCGGGTGAGACTTCAGTTCGCACTCCGCGGGCTGATGCTAAAAGGGCCAATAGTGTAGGGATTTCTTTGCCTAATTAACTTTGAACTTGGGTCAGGCCCCCTGAAGCCAACATAAGACTTATGTCCAAAATTGTGACAATAGTAAGATTTAGTGACATAAAAAAGTGAAGAAAATGGATTAACGTTCTAGGTTATTTTTTTCTTTCATTTACAGATCTATTGCTCACTTCACTTCTTCTTATACTTATTTTTTTATTCCATTTGACATATGATCTACAGTTTATAGCCTTGTGGGCAATTTTTTTTGCATAAATAATAGTCTCCATAGAAAATATTTTCATACCTAGGAATGGATGGTACTTGTGAATAAGATCTCCTTGGCATCTCATGATTTTGTCTTTTAAAGAAGTAAGGTTTATGGTAACTCATTTCTTATTTGTTCAATCTTCTTGTTTGTTGTGGTTGAATAGGATTAGTGGTTTTCTACTACTAAGGTGCATTGTTGCCTTGTTATTGTTGAGGTGCGTTGTTGACATCCTTATTCTTTGGTTATTGTTGGTTGTGATTGTCTCCTATGACAACTTTGACAAAGTTGATGGTATTTTTATCTTTTATCTTATTCTCGTTGGTTTCATCTTCATAGCCCAAAATAACTTTCATAAACAAAGATCTCTGAGAATTCAATATCATTTCCAACTTTTTAGACCCCTTTATGTGTTTATGGTTCATGTTCAATTTAGTTTGTGCCTTCTCTAGCTTCTTTCTTAGGGTAACTACTTCTTTAGATAGATTCTCACACTCTTTTCTTTCTTCTTTTAATTGTTATAGCATAATGTCTTCAACCATTTTTGCCTCCTATAATTCAAATTTTAACTACATATTCTCTTTAGACATAGGCTTTTCTTTAACATATTTTAACAAAATTTCTTTTGTTTCTTATTCTTTTGCTTGAATCTGTTAGTTTCTTCAAGTGCACTAATTAGCTCCCCCTCAACATATACTTCACCTTCTTATACTTCTTCAAAATCATTATTCTCTTCAGACTAGTTTTCTACGGCCATAAGCATAAATTCACTAATTCCCTCTTCATCAAAATATTCACTTGTGTCTTCAAAGGAGTTGTTATCTCCTTGTATATAAAATCTTTTTTTTCAAAATCTTTTCCCTTTCTTCTCTCTATTAAATTTGTTCTTTTCATTCTCTTTAAAAAAAAATTCTTCCTTCTTATATGGACATTTTGAGGCATAATCCCTACTATTCCACGATTAAAGAACTTAAAAGGAAGTTTTACTTTGTAGTTACATATCCTTCTCTTCAATCTTCTTACAAATTTTGCTTCTTCTTCATCTGAGTATGAGCATGAACATTCCTATCTTCTATATATTTCTAGTCTACCTTGAATGATGCATCATGTGTGGTTGATTTTCCTTTTGTAATCCTCATTTCATATGTTTTTAGGGAGCCAAGAAGTTGATCCATTGTTAGTTTTGCAATGTTAGAAATTTCATCGATTGTGATACCTTGGGATGAAACTTAGCAGGTAGTGGTATCAACACTTTTTGGACTATTGTAGACTCCTTAATATTTTCACCTAATCTCTTCATAACATTAAAAATTTCATCCACTATAAGAAAAAACTTAGTTATGTCTTCATCATCATTCATTATTAAGGACTTAACTTGCATTCTAAAAACTTGTAATTTAGCTAATTTTACTTTACCATTTTCTTCATGAATGTTTTTCAGTTTATCCCACATTTATTTAGTAGTCTTATAATGCATTAATTTTATAAATTATAGTTTAGATAGTGTTGTTGGGAAAAGTATCCAATATGGAATGCCCCTATCCCACTCTAAGAGGTGATAGTGCCTTAGCAACAAACAAGGAAAGCTATCTGAGTATTCTTCTTTATGAGATGCAAATAGAGAAAGAAGGATCTAACTAACCGGTGTCTTCCGCTAGTTTGTCGATCCAATCACTCTCTCTTTCATTTACTTCCCGCTGCCTGCTCTTTCACTGGTCCAGCTTCACACAGTTCCTGCAAGATCACAAGAGAGGAAAACTACACGAAAGATATAGATTCACATTCATAACTAGTTTAGGATCAGATATAAACTAAATATGCAAATACAACAAAACATCATTGAAATACAAGCATATAGGAGAAACTCAAGTAGCTTTATTGATATGATAAACAAGGTTCAAGAGGAGATACAACCAAGTGAGGCCCGATCCAGCATCTACCTCCCAGCAAAAGAATCCCTTCCTCTCCTCCAACAAAGCATAAATCACCCAATGTACTAATCTCAATCTCAAACCAACAGCAATTCTCTGCAAATACAAAATTCCAGCCTCCTGAACCTCTGGGTGAGAGATCCATTTATAGATGTGAGCAGAGAGGATGAGTCAGCTCATGTTTTGACTTGTGGCTTCTCTCTGTCAGTTCTTGTTTCCACTTGGAGGTTCTTGCTTCCACTTGGAGGTTGAGAACCTCTTACTCATCATTAGTCGAATTCACTGAGGCAAGTGTCATTGAGGAAGATTTTGGAAGCTTCCAGAGTCTTGACACCTCGTTGAATGAACTTGCCATTTGTCAATTCCCGCTCAGCGCACCCTGGTAGTGCTCCTACCTACGTTGCAGTGCAGGTAGCTAGTTCAGACTTTGCATTTCAGTGCAGACAGCTAGTGGAGCTCTTGAATTGATCCTGATTTGACCATTTCTGAGTGGTTTTTGGTGGAGAACTTCTGGGAAAAGCTGTCATTGGTTGACCTTGTTCCTTTAGGGGTAGGAACAACTCGTTTAGGGACTTTGGATCCCTCAGATTATTGACATTTCATGCTCAATGCTGTAAGGCACAAAAATGTCTATAACAGTTGCCCCCTAAAGTATGAGGCCATTTATCGGGTGAAATGCTTTATTAGGAGGATCCGAAGTTCTTCTGATGCTGGGAGGAGACTTGTAATAAGATACAATACAATACATTATTTTTCATACTGCTTTCATGATCTGGCTGAGGCGGGCATTCCCATGCTCAGCTTTATAAATTCATTTTTCTGTACATAGAACAGACAATCGTCTGATGGTAGACTGATGATTTTGATGAAATCATCATCCTTTTTGGTAGGATGATTATCTGCTGCAATGTTGTACATGTCAATGTCTTTATTTTTCCTGAATATATATCGCAGCCCGGATGGATGGAACTAGATCCAGGGTCTTCAATCTCGTTCGATCTTCACTCTAAGTACAAGTCGATCCATGTGAGAAATGTTCTGAAGTCGAACATGGAAAGACATCGCTTGATTACCAGTCAATGATGTAAACTGTTAACAAGCGCGAGAGGAATCACCGATAATGATAATGACCCTCAAGGTACTGCAGTACAATTCACGTGGCGTGAATAAAGGACTTGGCGTCGAACACCACGCAAAATCTTTCGGTCGAAGGTCATTGATGTATACCTGTCGCCGAAAGTGAGAAACTTGCCATTGAGGCATGCAAGCTTCAAAGTACTGAAGGGGGTGTTCCTAGATCAACTTCTTGGATAATGAGCTGATGTCGACAAGAAGCGATCCATCAAAGGAGGGCCTTAATGTATCCCACATTAGTGACACGGAATGGAGCAAATGATTTTAATGGAGGTGAAAACGATCTGATGATATATGGTTCAGGGTGGCAGTCATGAAAGGATGAAGGACAATGTATGGTAGTGGATGGGACACGGTTGACTCTTCTGGATGACTTCTCTTGAACATATCGGCGACACTTGTGTGATGGATTGGTAGCATTTACCCCAATGATGGATGGTATGGCGAGACCATGGTGATGTGATCGGTGAATGAAACAACCCAACCCGACTCAGGCACGGAGTGGAAGTGTCATGTTCAAGAGCGACTTGCTACCAATAAAAGTTCCTTGAGTTTCTTCCCAATTTTTCCACAGTCATTTCTGACCAGTACCTCTTTATTTTTGTCAAGCTTGAGGAGGATAACATATGCTTGTTCTATAATTTGCCCTTCGGGCAAACCCATCGCTATGTTTTAACGAGCCTAGCGATAGTGAAACTCGTTCTCGTCTAAAGACAAGTTTGTCACTATTAATGCTTTTAAATGAGTCTAACGACAAAGATAACTCGGTCCTTTTCAATTTTAGAGAGTCTGAAAAGGTACGTAAAGATAACTCCAAAGTTCCTTTTTCGTCATCTAATCCCTTAAGTCCGAAAAAGTATAAAACAATACAGAAGGGATGAGTTTTCGATAGTTTTAACGAGCCGAACAAAACAAGCGCTCGATCTTTTTGTGCAATAATCCCTCAGGTCCAAAAAGATTAAAATCTAGAGGAGGGATAGCACTTCCGGTTGCTTTAACGAGTTGGAAGGCCAAAACTCGGCAATCTTTTCATATTTTACGAGTCAGATGAAAAGAGCTTAAAGAAGACTCATCTTTTGAGGAACGAGTGATGAACGGGTTAGCAGCTGATTCCAGGTAAGGCTTGGAATTTTCCAATCACAACAGTGTCACAAGGATGGCTAGTGAAATCATTCTTCGCAGCTGTTCCTCAAAATGGGTAAACAATCAAATGGAGGTGAACGATCGGCCAAATGAAAAGTGGAGGTGACGGTGCAAACACGACCAAGGCTTCAATGGCTGATGAATCTATACTCGCAGTGGTTATTTACCGGGTAGTTCATTTTTTAACGAGCTTAAACACGGGTCGAAACACTTGCTCGATCTTATGTTTATTTTTTAACGAGCATGAACTATGTGCTAAAACTACTCGATGATGAGTTTGCATGCCCCCAGAATAGTAACGCAAATCGAGGTGCATGCATATTGGTCACTATTTAAGCATAGTAACGCTTGAGGTACAACCCATTACGAGGTTGCGCCAGTGGAATTCCGTCATAATCCATTAACTCGTAGGCTCCTTTTGCTAACACTCGTTTAACAATATAGGGGCCCATCCATAAAGAATTAAATTTACCTGCTCCCAACTTATCGAATTCTTGGTCATAAAGCAAGACCAAGTCACCTTTGAGAAGACACGGGGTTTGACATTTTTGTCGAACTGCGCCTTGACTCGTTTCTTATGGGCTTCGTTAGCCAAAGCGGCATCACGACGGGTTTCATCCAATTGGATTAATTCCAAGAAACGGGCCTCTTCTTCCGAAGTTCGGGGGAGGAGATCGATTGCGAGTTTGAGAGACGAAATTTCGCACTGGACTGGTAAGACTGCTTCCAGGCCATATACCAGTTGGAAAGGTGTGAACCCGGTCGCATTCCTTACCGATGTTCGGTAAGCCCACAAGGCTGAGTACAGGATTAGGTGCCACCTTCTTTTGTGAACTCCGATCATCCTTTGAAACATACGCTTCAGGACCTTGTTGATTGCTTCAACTTGTCCGTTGGCTTGTGGATAATACGGGGTAGAGCTGTCGTGAGATAGCCCTAGCTTGGCAGCTAATTCAACCATCATGTGATTGCGAAAATGCAATCCATGATCTGTAACTATAGCCTGTGGTACGCCGAACCTGGCGACTACATGATTGAAAAAGAAAAGGGCAGCTATTTCACCAATGTTATCTAATGTAGGCATCGCCTCGGCCCATTTGGTAAAATAGTCAACGGCGACTATAATATACCCATGCCCACCGGTCGAGGTGGGGTTACATGTCATGAAATCGATGCCCCATTTGGCGAAAGGCCCAACAACAATTATTGGCTGTAAAGGTGCGGGTGGTCTTCTGGTTTTGCTATCAAAAATTTGACAAGCATGGCAACTTCTGACTGTGGTTATGCAATCTTTGAACATGGTTGGCCAGAAGTATCCTGCTCGTAAGATTTTTTGTGCTGTTGCATATCCAGATTGATGTCCCCCACACGCGCCTGAGTGACACTCATTCAGGGCTTTTTCGGCCTCCTCATGGGTGAGGAACCTCCTCAGAACTGTATCGATACCCTGACGGTAAAGCGTATCACCGACGATCATGTAGTCTTTTGCTTGGTATCGTATACGTTTCTGTTCAGAGTGAGAGGTGTTAGGCCTAAACTTTTGGGTTTGGAGATAAATTATTATATCTCCATACCACTCATTGCTTGTAGATATCAGAAACAAATTCTCGTCCACGATTGATTCTTCGGATGTTTCATCGTTGGACGACGATGGGAGATCGCACAATAATTCTGCGAAAACTAGAGCTTTCTTTGATTTGGATTTTACAAATTCCAGATCAAACTCTTGAAGGATCGCTATCCATTTTGAATATTTTCCCCCCAGCAACTGTCACGACAATATATAAGTCATGGGGTTGCAATCTGACAGAATGGTAGTTTTTCGAAAGAGGACATAATGTCGAAACCTTTGAATCGCTTGAACAACTGCAAGTGCTAGTTTTTCAACATAAGAATATTTTCTTTCTGTATCATTTAAGTTTCTGCTTAAATAATATATAGGGTGTTCAATTCCGTCGACCTCTTGAACTAAAACCATTGCGATGGTCGTATCTGCTGCAGCCAGATACAGGTTAAAATCTCTTTGATAATCGGGGGCGTACATTAATGATGCTTTTATTAAGGAATCCTTTAAAGCATCAAAGGAAGCTTGCGCAACCTGATCCCAAACGAAGGGTACCTCCTTTTTCAAAATACGTGTATAAACTTTAGCAAGTTTTGCGTAATTCGGAATGAACCTCCTCAGAAAGTTTGCTTTCCCTTGGAGTTTTTGAATCTGAAGCAAATTTGAAGGTGGAGGCAAATTGATGATTGCCTGAACCTTGCAAGGGTCGAGACGAATCCCATCCTTGGAGACTACAAAGCCAAGTAAACGACCAGAACCGACGCAAAATACACATTTGTGCGGATTGAGTCTTATCTTGTAGTGTCGGCAACGTAGAAATATCGCTCTCAAATGCTGCGGATGATCAGTCTGCTTTCGCGAATGAGCCGGAAGGTCGTCGAGGTATGGTTGAACGATGTTCTTGATGTCATGGAAGGCATAATTCATTGCCCTCTAAAACGTCGCCCCTGCGTTCTTTAAACCAAAGGGTAATTTTCGATATGCGAATGTGCCCCACGGACAAATGAATGTAGTCTTTGACTGGTCCTGTGGGCGGATATTTATTTGATTATAACCGGAAAATCCATCCATGAATGAAAAGATTTCACATCCGGCGCATTCATCAATTATCTGGTCGATGAAGGGTGTAGGGTAGTTGTCTTTCGAACAAGCTTGGTTTACATCCCTATAATCGACGCATACTCTAATTGTCCCTTGTTTCTTCATAACAGGGACAATATTCGATACCCAATCGGTTAGAGGAACCGGGTAGATGAAACTAGCATGGAGAAGTTTTTCAACTTCTACCTTAATGGCAGCGGCTTTCTTGGGGTGCACCTGTCTGAGTCATTGTCTTACCAGTTTGACATCTGGATACATCTTAATTTCGTGTTCAATGATACTCGAGTCAATGCCTGGCATTTCATCATATGACCATGCAAAGACATCTCTGAACTCACGAAAAAGAGCGTTATATATTTCTAGTTCTGAAGGAGAACAACCTTTGCCGACATAAATATTCTCTACAACATTTGTTTTAGTCGAGATATTTATGGCTATGGTCTCTTCAATATTGGATAAGTTTCGCTCGGAATCCACCGTATTTACAGTATTTGATAGGAATTCAAATACTGAAGGGTGATAAAGGTCGTCTTGAGTGTCTTCTTCATAATCTGGAAGAAGGGAACGATGGTGGAAATCATTCCATGGTGGCCCCTCAATCAACATTGATTGTAGAATACCTTCGTCGGTTCCAAATTGAGGTGCATGCCCCCCAAGCCTCATTGCATTCAACTTGGTGGTTGGAATGAAGGTTTACCTTTGAGATTAGAAAGGGGATTTGTTTCATTTTTTTAATGAGGTTGACACAGTAAAAGAACTATCCTCATGACTCCTTGTTTCATTTTTTAACGAGGTTGACACGAGATAAGAACCATCCTCGGAATCCAAATCCATTAGATATAGAAGGTTTCATATTCCACTGTGGCCACTTCCGCCAGATTACTCGGAGGCAGTAGGGCAAAAGTACCCATTAAGGCATGGTCTTTTAGGAGACCTACTCCGATATTTTGGAGCGAATGATTGCTTCCATGGATCATTGGAATGCTTCCCGTAACTTGTGAATTGTTGGGGAGAAATGTTTGTTGGTCGACGATTGTAATCCCTCCTTGGAAGGGAAATGCAATCTTCCTGAAGTAGGTCGACACGACTGCGGCCATGGAATATATCCAGGGTCTTCCCAATATGATGTTGCAATCAAGGTTTCCGTCGATTACTTCAACATCAATTTCTACTGTTTTCCCTCCTAGTTCAACTTTCAAGTTACTTAGGATACCATATGGCGTATAACAACAGTTGCCCCCTAAATTATTGGACTTGGGGGCAAAACCATTGCATGATCCATGTTGATATCGTCTTCTGAGATCTTCGTGGAAGATATCATATTGCAGGTACCTATCGACGCTACTTCCGCAAAATTTATTGGAGGTGGAAGAGCGAAAGTTCCCATTAATATAGGATCTTTCAGTAGGCCTACTCCGATATTCTGAAGCGAATGGGGGCTTCCATGGATCATGGGAATGCTTCCTGTAACTTGTGAACCATTGGGTAGGAAGTTTTGTTGGTCGACAATTGTAATCCCCCCTTGGAAGGGGAATGCGATCTTTCTAAAATAGGTCGACACAACAGCTGCCATGGCATAGATCCATGGTCTTCCTAGTAGGATGTTGTAATCAAGATTCCCATCGATGACTTCAACATCTATTTCTACTGTTTTTCCCCCTAGTTCAACCTTCAAGTTATTTAGGATACCATATGGGGTATATGTCCTTCCGTCGAATGCTTTCAATGTCGTCGAAGATCGCGACAAGGTTGGAGATCCTAAAGTTTTCCAGCAACTCATCGACATAATACATGTAGATGCCCCCTCATCAATAATTGTTCGGTGAACAGTTTTGTTGAGGGCTTTCACTTGAATAAGGAAAGCTAGTTGAGCTGGTAGCTGAGGATCGTATCCTTTGTGGTCGAAGGATACAAGATTGGAATCCTTAGGATCAACCCCACCAATGGCCGATAACAAAGCCTGCCTTTGGGATGGACAATTTTGTAGCACTTCAAGAGTCGACATAGCAGATGGCGATTGTGCCAAATCTTCCACTATGTTATAATGCTGCGCTGCTCTGGCGCGAGGATTAAATGTCGACTTGTGTACTACTCCTTTGGGCGGTTTTATTGTTAATTTAGGGATGATGGGTGGTACAACTTCTGTCGAAGTTGTTGTCGAACTACTTGGTTGATATTTACCTTTGTCATTCGACAGCTGCGGATTCCCGTAATCTTTGTTCCTTGTCAAAATCAAAGCATCATTTTGTTGCTTGGAAATCGACAACATTAGCACTTGCGACGGGGAAGCATTTCCACTATCAACCAGATTTGTACCTGGATTTGGAAACGGATCAGTTAACACAGCTGAGGTTTGCGAACTCTTAAAGAATCTTTTAAGCTCAGCTTTGTATGGACATTCGTTCGTCCAATGATTCTCGTCACATATCTGACATGGACTTTTTGGTTTCCTATTTCCAGGAGGGTTTGAAGAGATTTTTTCAGGGGATGACTCACCCTGTTTCTTCCTCTTCCCTTTGTTTTGCTTCTTCTTGCTTCCTGGTTGTTTGGT
The DNA here is from genome assembly GCA_031772625.1 of Pinus tabuliformis. NCBI lineage: Eukaryota > Viridiplantae > Streptophyta > Pinopsida > Pinales > Pinaceae > Pinus > Pinus tabuliformis. The sequence goes on along the minus strand of CM062820.1, from coordinate 111,704,565 downwards.
TTCTTTGCCCTTATCTGCTGATACGGCATTTACTTCCGAAGCAAGAATTTCGTCTTTTGCATTTTGATCTGAATTCTTATGGGCTTTCTTTGACGAAGCCTTTGTCGATTTCGCGTTTGTCATGCCAATCACGCCATCACTGGCATGAGAGTAATTATTTGATTTAGGAGGAGGAGGAATTGAGAATTCTGGTCTAGGGGCGTCAGGTATTTTGTCGTAGAGCGTGCCCAACTGAGTATAGACCAAGTCTAGATATTGTGCATGAGCGATAACTTGCTCTTCCGTTACGACTCCACCTTTCGCCACATCTTCCGTTATGGCAGGAAGTAACGACTTAATAAACCATTCAGCTAATAGCTGATCGGGAACGTACATTTTTACCATCCTACGACGACGTCGCCACTCATGTATATGATCTGATATGTGAGTGGCTGTCGTCTGTTTGAAGTTGGTTAAGATTTCGGTTCCCGTTTCATACCTTATCGGTAATTTTAAATGGGTTAAGAAAGTCGTGGCTAAGGTGCTGAAATTGTTGAACGAAGCTCTAGGTAATTCAATATACCATTTTGCCGCTGGACCCGTTAACATCCTCTGAAAAAGGCGAAGCCTTATCGAATCATCGTTTAGGGTGTTTGATGAACACCACAGATGAAACATCATCACGTGATTCGATGGGTCTTCACCTGGATTTCCATTAAATTTAGGAATGTCCGATGGAAGTTTGTGAGGAATCGCTGGCCACCAAGGGGCGTAAGCAATTGGATCGTTTGTTAACTGGTGTAAATCGGGTAACTCTAAATTTGCCACGAATGGTAACTGTTGATTCAGGTTAGGTGAAGCATACCCAGGGTATGATGGAATTGCCTGAGCAGTTGGCCTTTACATACCAGCATAATGTAATTGATGCTGGTATGATTGATACGGTTGGTGGACTTGACCACTGTAAAGTGGTTGATTTTGACCGTTTTGAATGTATGGTTGTCCATTGTTCGCAAAGATCTACTGCTCAGAACCTTGGTACACTTGTTGGAATTGTGGTTGTTAGTATTGCACCAGCCACGGTTGCGAAGCCATGTTCTGTTGTGCTATACTAACCGTCGGACCAAGATGTGGGGTAATTGTACCCGTTTGGACCTGTGTCGTCCCACCAATTGGCGATTGTGGCTGAGTCACAGGGTCAAGGGGCTGTTGCATTACAACCTGAGAAATTTGAGGTTGACATACAACAGGCATCGTTTGAACTTGTGACACTGTTACAATAGCTGGTGTTGTCGGTATGTTCGACATAGGTACACACTGTTGCATAGAATACACAACTCTTGGTTGTTGGGGTATTATAGGTACCCAACCACATTTCATAACTCCAGTATAACCTGAATACTGTTGAGAACTCCCGTATGGATATCCTCCCAGAGGGGGTAGTGAAAGGGCATACTGCCCCCCATACGGTCGTAACCCGGAACTCAAGGGGATTGATTGCCCTTGGGGACTGGATGGCCCAAATTGACCTCCAAATGGATCAATTTGTCGAGTTTCAACATAAGAGTTGCCGGATATTATTCCGGAGGAACAAACAGGAATGGACCACACTGTCGAAATAGTCCCTGGATGGACTCCTTCTAGCGGTTGTGAGCTAGTCGGGACAGATGGTACACCGGAAAACATTGTCGGAGTGACGGCAGGGAGCTCTACTGTCGCTGTGTCGTTCGACACAGTCCTAGATGTTGACGATTGTTCAAACATTTTGAGTCTATCCAATAGATTGCCTAGTGATTCTACAGGAACTTCCACTTGTGGTAGACTAACTTCTGATGTCGAAGGAAGTAGAGTGACCCCGACTCCAAAATGTGTTGGAGTACTTGCTTGCAGATCTTCTACAATTTCCTCTATCGCAATCAAACCAGGTGGAAGGGGAAGACCGTCAGGTCCGTAAAATATTTCTGGTGCCGAAGAAGGGGTTGAATCGACAGTGACAGTTGTTTGAGGAGCAAGACCCTCTGAACCGGTTGCAGACGGAACTGGTTCAGTAACGCAAGTATTTGCTCTCAGACTAGGATCAGTATCAATGTCCCTCTGTGGTTGTTGAACTTCTTCTATAGAGGCAAGGTTTCCAGAAATGTTTGGAGTAACCGGAATCTCAGATGTTGTCGAAACACTTGTTCTAACTTTGCTAGGAGATTTCGAACCGGTTAAACGAGTTCGCTTTGTCCGTACTGTTTTCGATTCCGGAGACAAAGACGGTTGACTCGTAAGCCTCCGCGAACGACGGGGTTTCAATTGACTTTCTTCCACGATTGCGGATTACTCGATCAACCAAAATACAAAAGGGGAAAACGTGTTTTCGAATTAAATGAATTTTTTAGACGCTTTAGACACAACTTGCTTTTTCACTTTTAAAGAGTCGAGAAAAAGCTAAAGATGACTCTAGTCTCCTTCGATGTTTTAACGAGCCCGAAGTGACAAATGCTCGGATGGAATTTTTCTGTTATAGAGTCTGAAAAAGGCCAAAAGGAACTGCTCTGGAGTTCTAGGTAGAGGGTGTGCCAAACTTTTCGCAAAATCGCAGAATACTTTTTAGGGTATGGGCGGTCGATCTTCCTGAATGCTGTGTTCAGTACATTGTGATCAGTAGGGCGGCCGACACGGCTTCCTATGGATAAAGGTTATATTCCTATAGGGGTCTCCCAATATATACGTGACGGTACATGGGAGCACAATCCGTACTGGTACTAATCGTCCCTCAGGAGGAATCACCCAACCATCAGTGAGGCGACCAGTGACCAGGTTTTACGACGCCAGAACACGTCTCTAGCCTAGACCTCTATGTTGTGCGTTATGTTGCAAAGCGTTGTTAAGTTCATTCAATTTATTTTAGGTTGATCTTCTTAGAAGTTTGCCTTTTTGGATCACCACGAGATGTATGATACAATTCCTAAATGTAGTCTAAAGATGATAAGCAAGCTTTATATCTTTTCAACAATGAAAATCCTAGCTACAAAGGGGAAAAGAAAGACACCATCTTTTCTCAAAGAGCATAGAGCACACAGTAATGCACTTTTTCCTAAATAAACATACAAACTGTCAAATGCAAATGCACATATGCATGTATTTGTTTTCGCTTTCTTAATATTGATGCCTAAAAAGAAAGCTGTTATATAAATTTGAATTTGATTTCAAGTGAAAACACAACAAGTTCCTTTTTTCTAAATCAAAAAGACAATTACGACACTTTATGATTTACTTGTTTCGACACTTTGAAATGCATAAATTCAAACCAAAAGACAAAAGTAAAAGCTAAATCAACTGTGAACAACAAACAAACTCACTCCTAAGATCAAAACGACACTTACGACAGGTCTAGATCTAGGGGCGGCAGTATGACCAGTTTACTTCTGTAATGGGAAACTGCAAATGATGTAACAAATACACAAAGAACAAATACAGTTTCCTTATATAACCGAGGCGGAATTGAGGCAAAGAAAAGGGGTTTCAGATAGGTACACTGACTGATAACAGGCTGCAAAAACAGAGATGAAAACTGAGCAAAAGGAAGCAGGGAACCACAGCTGCACAAGGCAAAGACTGATCAGTGCACCCTCAACACAGAGGTTTTGACATTCAGCACAGGTAGCCTTCATGGGACCTGCGTTGAAATGCAGAACCTCTTCACAGAGTCTGCGCTGAAGCAGAAACGAGAGTTGTTTCTGGGTTATGGGTTACGGTTTGCAAGTTTTTCCACAGTTTTTGGCCGGATAAAAGCTATCAATTAGGTACAATTAGGAGGATGATTTATAGGAGGACTAAGATCTATCACAAAGGGCTGTTAGAGCACTTGTGGATCAGCTTCTCAGATCATAAACAGGCCCAGTGAGAGGGCTAGAGTAGCTGATCTCTACTTTGCATTTGCAAGCAAATGCAGTTCGATTCGGCACTCTTGAGTTTATGAAATGAATAGCAATAGAAACACAAGTAAACCAACAAGATACTCTCCCCAGTGGAGTCGCCAATTTGTTGTTGGGAAAAGTATCCAATACGGAATGCCCCTATCCCACTCTAAGAGGTGATAGTGCCTTAGCAACAAACAAGGAAAGCTATCTGAGTATTCTTCTTTATGAGATGCAAATAGAGAAAGAAGGATCTAACTAACTGGTGTCTTCCGCTAGTTTGTCGATCCAATCACTCTCTCTTTCATTCGCTTCCCGCTACCTGCTCTTTCACTGGTCCAGCTTCACACAGTTCCTGCAAGATCACAAGAGAGGAAAACTACACGAAAGATATAGATTCACATTCATAACTAGTTTAGGATCAGATATAAACTAAATATGCAAATACAACAAAACATCATTGAAATACAAGCATATAGGAGAAACTCAAGTAGCTTTATTGATATGATAAACAAGGTTCAAGAGGAGATACAACCAAGTGAGGCCCGATCCAGCATCTACCTCCCAGCAAAAGAATCCCTTCCTCTCCTCCAACAAAGCATAAATCACCCAATGTACTAATCTCAATCTCAAACCAACAGCAATTCTCTGCAAATACAAAATTCCAGCCTCCTGAACCTCTGGGTGAGAGATCCATTTATAGATGTGAGCAGAGAGGATGAGTCAGCTCATGTTTTGACTTGTGACTTCTCTCTGTCAGTTCTTGTTTCCACTTGGAGGTTCTTGCTTCCACTTGGAGGTTGAGAGCCTCTTACTCATCATTAGTCGAATTCACTGAGGCAAGTGTCATTGAGGAAGATTTTGGAAGCTTCCAGAGTCTTGACACCTCGTTGAATGAACTTGCCATTTGTCAATTCCCGCTCAGCGCACCCTGGTAGTGCTCCTACCTGCGTTGCAGTGCAGGTAGCTAGTTCAGACTTTGCATTTCAGCGCAGACAGCTAGTGGAGCTCTTGAATTGATCCTGATTTGACCATTTCTGAGTGGTTTTTGGTGGAGAACTTCTGGGAGAAGCTGTCATTGGTTGACCTTGTTCCTTTAGGGGTAGGAACAACTCATTTAGGGACTTTGGATCCCTCGGATTATTGACATTTCATGCTCAATGCTGTAAGGCACAAAAATGTCTATAACAGATAGCCCACTAAGGATGCCATTCATGGATTTTTCATTGAATGTCAATCAAGCTTGTCTTATTTGTTACCTATTACATGTGGCTCTTTGTAGAATTCTTGACTGTAGCCTAGACATCTTCACCAAGGGAAATTAGATATGTCTTCATTCTTATTTTCTTAAAGATATAATTAGTACTTGTTATAGGTTTATTTGGGCACATAACTCTCGATGATCAGATCAGTGTAAACAAGGTCTATCAAACCCTAATTCATTTTCTACATGCCCTAGACATGCCACCTCATTGAGTGGTTTCATCCATGAGAGTTTCCTCACTTCAAACCTGCTGAAGTGCTTCCTTGGGTCATCAGCGCACCCCTAGTCAGGGGTAACTGTTCTACAGAGCAAGTAGCCCCATTCAAGGTTGTGTTGTAGAGTACCTAAGCCCACTCAAGCCTGTGCTAGGCGAAAATGTTGGCTTCAGGGGGCCTGACCCAGGTTCAACGTTAGTTAGCCAAACAAATCCCTACACTACTGGCCCTTTTGGCATCAGCCCATGGAGCGTGGACCAAAGTCTCACCCGAAGAAATATGGGGGGATGCTGGAACCAATTTTCTGCATCCTGAGATGATCATGATGTGAGTTTATTCCTTCTACTCCTGCTTCCACGCAGGGCACTAAGTTCTAGGTCTCTATCTTCCTAACCCCTTATTCCTCCCTTCGATACCTCCGCAAAAGGGTATGACTGGCCTTCACACAGCCCTAACCTTCGATCCAGAAACTTTCGTGCTACTAAGGCAGCATATTGTATAGATTGTCAAGTTATCTTAAGAATCTTACTTATCTTATTAAACCAGTATAGTTAGCACTGCGTAAACAAATGTTCTTACTTGCATTCTCTTAACCAATGAAATTACATACATTCGCGCATCATATATGCATTATAAATGAAATTCATACATAACATGTCAAGATGCATTAATAGGAACAAAGACAGAGAATTTGCATAATACTTCTCTTTATTGATATATTCCAAGTGATTACTAAATCTATCCACCCTGCGCACATAGCTACAGGGGTCCGCACACTTAGCTGCAGAGCCTCTACCTACACAACGACCCCAAACTTAGACTTCTTACTTCAGAGCTATGACTCTCTTAGACTTCCTTGTACTCCTTATAGCTTACTTAGTTCTTTTTCTACAATCCCATGGTCCGTGGACCATGTGTAGATATTTCACAGCCGACATTGCTCTACAAAACTAAGGGTGGACAACCCTTTATGACTCATGACACCTTCACGATCTGCGACCACAAAATGCAAAGACTTTACTATTTTATTGCAAAATTTGACTCAAAACATGGGCTTTTAGCCCCAAAACTCTCCTTGGGGGATCATGTTCCCAACAGGCCCCCAACACAAACATCGTGACTTGCCCTCAAGTCACTCGGTAGATGTGGAGATATCTGCATGAATCCCTTCCAATTTGACTCGAATGACCACAACCTCAGTTCTGCACTGTGCAGCCACCTGCTTCGTGTCTTCAACCATCGACGTAGTCACTTCTCCTGAGTTGTTGGCCTGAAGCTTTTGTTGTGTCACTTGTAGAGTTGCAAGCTTGCCTTCAATAGATTCTGTGACCATGTAAGCCTCATCTAGCTAGGGCTTTAGTATTGCCTTCAGAACTGCTTCCTTGTGCAATGTCGCATCCACTTGCTCCTTCAGCTGCTTGGCATCCTGCAACTTTTCTAGCCTTTGTGTCAGCGCGACGTTTTGCTTTGTACCCTTAACCTCATCATAGCATTGTTGTAGCTCGTGCGCTTCCATCTCTAGTCGTTGTACATTGGGTTCCTCCTCCAAGCTTGTCAGGACCTCAAATGACTACTCAAAAATGTGGAATGTGCAAATGATATGACTCCAACATACAATCTAATGATCACCCACCGGTTCAAATCTACCACCCACTAGCTATTGGAACATCCATGAGAGATGATTTAACATATGACACATCAATTAGAGTAACTTCTCTACTTATCGAACACTTTAGATTTGTAAGATTCCGAATGAAAAAGTGACAAAAAAAATTTAATCGTGGCAAAGTTTAAGAGAAATTCAAGGTCATTTGATCTAAATGGAAAATAGAAAAAGATGAAAAAAAAGCTATAAATTTCAAAACTAAAACTTGTTAAAGAAAAATGGAAAAGCAGACCCACCATAAAAGAGAAAAAACTTACACAATTCATCTAACTATATCACCCAACACACTACACTTACCAGGTTCTGTCTCTTCTATTGAAAAACCCTACTTTAGGCAATTTGGAAGAAAGTCGGCTTTCGTCCTTTCACAGAATTGCAGTAAGAGAATAAATCATACTACACCTTTCCATATTAAATCCTCAATTTCGTTAACTTCAAAACTCTGGAACAAAATTCAGAATATTATTTTTTTTTGTATCTTGGTGTGCAGTAGTCTAATATGTATCTTGGATATCCTCTAATTTTTGTTGTCCTCACAAGGAACAATATATTTTTCAAAAAGTATATTCTAGCATAATCTACATAAGCTGAAGATCTATATGCATCTGCAGTCTCCAATTTTGTAGCAGACATGTATAATAAATGTGTCTTGATGACTAACACAAGGAGAGACATGGTTTTGAGGAATCCATTGTCTTGGGTAAGACAAAAGGCCTTTCAAAGCCTTTACTGAAATGAAGTATTCACCCCTAATGACTAGAACAAGGTATTTACCCTCTTAGCTACATTCAACAAGTAGACTGGGCATTTCAAACCCATAAAAAAAACTTCACCTAACTCTCCATCGGCTAAGGGTTGATAAGAGAGATGGAGAGTCCACTTCACTTGTTGCTGTACATCAATTCCACACAAGTTTGAATTTTAAAAGAAAAAAGGAAAATTTTATAAAACAAGGACAAATTCGAGCATCTTGTCATATGTCGTTCTGCAAATTCACAAGATTTACAAGGAAGCAATGCAAGCAAAGCTCATTGAAGAAGTTCTAGATAAAGCTCACTACCCAACTTAGATTCTTATGCAATTCAAACCATGCAGTATCACAACAGGCCTCCTTGTTTCTTTTTTAAACATCATAGAAGGTCTACAAAGTTTACCATCCAAACCACTCTCCATATCTAATGGTTGTCATATCATAAATGAATTGGGTGATGAAACAATGGTCATGATCTTATTGTTGTTACAGTGAGAGTCATGATGCACTTCAACCAAATTCATAACTATGGAAACCCACTTGATTTTTAATTTTAAGTGTGTGTTGCAATTTATTGAAGGATATGGCAATTCAAGTGTGAATTTCCACACATGACAATTTCTCCTGTTTTCTTATCAGTGTGCTTTGCTTTGACAAAGCTAAGAGGGAGATCTCAGAGCTTTTATGGCTCTTGTGCATAATATAACAATGTTTATGACACTGCACACACTATAACATGGGATAAAAAATGGTTGAAGAGTTCAAAGATGATCTGCACCAGAAATTCCAGATTTGGCAATACTTCATCCTCCACTCTAGATTTATAGGCAGGATTTGGTTAGAAGGTTGATGTACTCAGTTGAGATGCAGTTGGGATTGTGTCATGAAGGGTACAGCACACCCTTCAGCACACGATAGGAAGCTCGAATATGGCAGGGTGGTACACTGCACTACAGGTGAAGGAAGCTTGAATATGTACAAGGTGATGAATAAATTCAATGGGTATTTAAACCAGGGCCAAATCAAAAAAGCCACACAAAATATAAAGAGACTTGAATCCATTTTATCAAAATGAATTTTCTCATTCAATCATAGAAGGCCTACAAAGTTTACCATCCAAACCACTGTCCATATCTAATGGTTGTCATATCATGAATGAATTGGGTGATGAAACAATGGTCATGATTTGACTGTTATTACAGTAAGAGTCGTGATGCACTTCAACCAAATTCATAACTATGGAAACCCCACTTGATTTTTAATTTTCTAGAAGAAAGGAGACTAATGAGAACAATTAAGGTTGCCCACAAATTCTCATGGAGTGATGTAAAGTATACAACTGTTACATCACATACAATCTTCATTTCCACATATACTTTGGGTAAATGAAGAAACAACAATTTTCTCAAATGACCACACTATTTACATTACAAACTGTAACTCAAGGGGAAAATGAGCAAAATATGACATCTAGTCCAATCATAAAAAGGGTAGTGTAGTGCTAACCTGCTACACTACTGGAAAAACCTTTGCTCAATACCATTCACTGTAACCTTCGTAGTCTTTGAGTGAACTTCGCAAACCTTATGTCTACGGTGGTAGTCCTTTGCACAAGTGAGCTCCTTGTTACAACCCTATACTTGACAACATGGAGTCTGAGAGGCCTGGGCCAGAGCATGAGGCTTCTTCAATTGAACATGTGAACTAGAGAAGACATACACATGGCTTGTGGCCTTTATTGCCCCTCCAACATTTGCATCTTCAAAATAATAAGTCCTCTTCCCAAGCTTTAGACCAACATGGCAATCTTCTCCTGGACCATCCACAATACTATTCTATTTTGAGTCCTTGCTCTTCTCTACATTCGCATTCCCTCTTCATGTTTTAGATCTAGAACCCAAGAAGGGGCATCTCTGTGGAGTCAATACAACATGTTTTGAATGGTGCTCTGTTCGGTTTCCCATAGCCTTTCTACTACTGCTGTTGTTGCCCTATTCATTACCTAAGCTACCCTCTTGAGAATCCACTTGGTTTCTCAGGCCCAGGAACCTTGATAGCATGACAGGGTTTGTCTTAAATGGTTCATTTCTTCTTATCATTCTACATCCTCATTTTCATGAGCACGCATGCATTATTAACATGAGCATGCATTGTTAACTCTTTATGCTAATAGAAAAATAAAGATGCTCTCTTTATGCCCAAAGTATTATCACTGATATTTGATTTTGTGTTATTTTTCAAGGATGTGCATTCAAACTTGAGGTAGAATAAAAATAATCAATTTCAATCGGGATATTTTATCATATTTCATATTCTAACATGAATCTAGTATTTTGTTGTTGTCACTATGCAGTGCTTCTAAGCTCACACAATGGTGGAAAAGTGGACACTGTGCATTGAAGTATCATGCCGCCCAAATCCGGGTCAAACATTTTTAAAATTTGTCCTTCATAGTGGGGCAAAAAATCACGTGGTTTATAGAATATGGGAAGTGCAGGAAAAGAAAACCAATAACAAAGCATACTACATTACACTTGTTGCAGGGTTAAAAGAGGCAAAACACAATGGGGTCAATTACATAATAGTATTGACAAACTCAAATTTAATCTGTAATCACATGGAAGGCATATACAATGTTCGCGCAGACAATTTGAAGCCCCTCTACAAAGGCAAAAATCTGGAGTGCTCGATTTAATTATTTTACGATAATGCACCTTGCGAAGATCCATAAAAAGTCTACTGATCTAATGGTTGGAGCAATCTCAAGTGTCGATGCAGGTGCCAAAGATGATTTAGCATCACCGTTCATTCCATTGGCAAACATTGATCAGCATCAGTATAGGTCTCAACTATGTGTATACACTATGGATGTCATTTTTCTTGGGACTATCGTACCGTGGTTCTTTCACTAAAGAAACCATTAATGTACTTTTTTTTTCCGTTTTGTAATATCATTCACCTTAAATGTCCACTCATGTTATAATTGAATTCATTTGTTCAGTTATATACATTATATTTGAGGTGAACTAATTATTCTTAACCTACCAGTGGTTCAGGAAAGATAATTGTAGCTCCGTTTGAATTTCATTTTAATTTCAAGTTTCAGATGTTGCCTCTTTAATACCATATTGAATTCCACCTCGATGGATGCCATGGGAATAAATGAAAGTAACAAAATAGGGTTATTTACATCTGGTTTGTTGGTTTTCACAACATTTAAGAAGTATAAGTCATTTCTGATGCAAACCCTAGCTATATCCATATCTATATGATGACAAGCCAGAAATAGTTGATGCATGATCTAATGTGAGATGAAGAAGCTCATACCATGAAACCCCCCTAGGAACATTGATGCATAATAATGACAAACTCTAACCTAGTATGAAGTGAATTTTCTTAGGTACATGGTTTTCCCTAGAATGATGCAACGTACGCATATATCAATGAAGCCCTAGATGCCCATGATGCCTTTGAAGATGCCCTAATCCTAATAAATAAAGAACACAAGTGAAGAAACAATCATCTTTCAAAATTTCCTAAAAGATTAAAAATATGGAAGCCCTAAACATTGTCAAAAACATAATGATAAAATCCTAAAGTCTACCACAGATAAAATAATGATTATAGTTCACAAAATATAATTTTACTGATGGAATACTGATCTTAGTTAAGGATGAAAATGACACCATCTTGTAGAGGACACTTTCCCCTTTCGAATGAGCTATTACTCGCTTGCTAACTCCTCTTAGATTGAGATAAATTGAATTTATAAATTAGAAAAATTAGTATTGGTAAAATGAATTATGTAGGCTCATGTTCCTTGGCCAAGTGACACGTCATTTCATTAAAGGTAAAAAAATAGTATAAATATAAGCTGGAACTGGCCATTCCTCCCATCAACCTCAGTGAAGAACATCACAAGAAGGCAGATAAGAGGGATACAAGCATGACATAAGTCGAGGAGATAAAAGCGAAAACTTTTTTGGGAAAATACTATTATGCTCCTTTCAAACTAGGACTTGTTGTTAGAAGTTTGGATATAGAATTGCAATAATATATGTGAGGCTCAAAACCTTGAGAGAAATCAGTTTTATAGGCCCGAATCTCAAGATCAAAATCCATGAGAACCATAGATTGGCAAGAGAAATAGAAGCTCTGATAAACCACTGTGATACCCTCAGATAGTCCTAATCAAGCTTGGACTGTGGAATTGTAGAAATGTGACATATCTCAGACAGTGGAAAGTATATAAGCTTAGATTTTAACCTCAATTCATGTGATCAATTTCCTATTGAAGAGCTCAGATTTGTTGTGAAGACTATAGACTCGTTGAAACTCAAGCCTGCTATAGCCTTGGGCAATTCCTGTGGTCAATGTTTTGCGAAGGATCATAACATTCATATTGGAAAAACTATGAATAACTTGGACCAGTGATATTACACATTAGAAAATGGATAATTAACTAATTGGCAGCTCGGACCAACTAAAGAGTTGATACTTTGAATATGAACCTTGTATAAAGCTTGAACATAACCTTCTTCTTATTGAAATTGAATACCTTGAAAATGAAGAGATTGACTAAATCATGGACATTTGTGCCACGTTCCTGCATGTTTCCCATTTTTTCCAGGGTAGATTTGAATAAGATAGGGCACTGAAGTAAAAGTATGTGGCTGTGGGTTATGTTCAGAAGTTCAAGCGTTCTTTTGAGGAGATATATCAGGATATGGGGCACTCCTTTGAAGCCCAAAGACAGTATCTACAACAAGAAATTCGGCGTGTTTGTGATGGGAGTTATAACTAGCAGCAGGGATAACTTAATAGCAGAGGAAAGGTGCTGATTTGATGCTACTTTTGGGCATGTCCACACATTTATGACAGAAGAGGAAGGAACAGTACTTGAGATGGTTATTTCAATTGTTTTTGGATCTGCAGTCCTGCTGGTATAAATAGTTACAACCATTAACCTTAAACAAAAGCAAAAACAATTAAAGAATACTAAATTTGATTTTTAAAATTACTTTTATTTGGATTTTTTTAATTTTTTAGGAAAGTCATTATTTACTTGAGTTATGCCAACTAGGAGGGCTGACTCCTTTGCTGTCACTTTAGATCTGATAGCATTTAACTATGAGCAATATTTTAATTGAGTGACAAAAGCATTTCTCAACTAGTTGTAAAAGAGGAACTTAAATGCATACTTAATAAAGCTTATGACAATATAGTTTTGTGCCAGTGTCATAAAGGAGTTTCTATGATATGGGAAACAACTTTAGTTGATGTAGCTTGGAAAACAACTATCGCAAGTTTTATCACTATTTAATGATCACCAAAAAGTCCCCCAAGGCATGCTTAGTATTTGTATTGAGGGAATTAAAATATAAAACTCTTTTAATATGAAAGTTCGATTTACTGTTTGAGAAAGGCATGGAGAATTTGTTTTTGTGTATTTACATGGATCTAGAATGTGCATGGCAATAATCTTGGATATTTGATGAGGAGCTCTACTGATCTGTGGGTGTTGTAGTTCTACACATTGTAAGAGGTGTTTTTTTGTGGCCTCATGAGATTATTGAACGTTAGTTTAATGGTCATATCATGTTTTTATTTTTTTTTCTATAAAATTGTTGGGCATTGGGGTCTGCCTGATAAATATAATTTGTCCATTCACTACCCTGTAAGCGAGAATGGGAATGCTTATACCTTGCCACTACCACACAAATAGCAGCTTGGCCACATGTACATATTTTACCCCTATTTGGAATTGAACATATGACCTTTGTGGAGAGAATCACATGTTCTTAACTGTTAGGACCACTCAGGTTGTATGTATCATGGTTTTATTACATGGCTGTATTAAATAATAAAGTAACTTTAGGAATAATGTAATAAAGTAACATGTTATATGAATCTGCAAGGTTAAGAGATGTTAATTAGCTGCTAGTTTTGTCTTAACATTAAGCTAGTTGGTTGTATGAGCAAATTTCTCTCATTAGAGATAGGAGCTTTGAATGTCTCTTTCTGATATGGAGTAAGAATATCATACTCTTGCTCTTTTCTCTTTGCAACTTTTATGTTCAGTTGTTATTGCAAACTTTATAAATATGTAGAAATATGAGCCCCATTTGTCTTAAAAGTGGTTAAAAAAGTATCTAGATTAAATGTGCTTGTTTTGAAGAAAATGAATCTCTAATGAATTGAGTTAGGCATAGAAGATCCTCTTTTTGAAAGAAGATGCTAAGAGACATGCCTTAATTCTTGAAGAAGCACCACATATGTCTCATATTAAACTAGACTAGACACATATGTTGCATTCTTAGTGATCTGATTGGTTGTGTCAATGTAGAGCTGCATAGTGCACAATATGAAGCTCACAAATTGTAGCATTCTTCATGATCTGATTAGTTGTGTCAATGTAGAGTTGCATAGTGCATAGTATGAGGCTCACAAATTGTAACAACAATCAGGGTCCATTTAACAGCCTCCTTGATATGGCCACAAAATTGGACTTTTCATACTAAATTATGCCAGATTAAAAATCTGGTGTGAAAGATGAAATTTCTCAAAAATGGAAACAGCAGGCTCACCCCGTAGGTAGTATATCTCAAAAAACTAGTTTCTGGAATGAAAACCAAGAAAAGATACATTTGCAAAAATAGGTTGTGGATTCCAACTCTGTACCAATCCATAATCTCTAACATCAAAACTTTGAAAGAATGGATGAGAACATAATAAGCCTTGTTTGAAGAGGAAGCAGAAAGATAGCAACACATCCTTACTTATTGGGTTGAACTGATCTGGAAAATCTGAATTGCTTCCCCTACTTGTCGAGGTTTAAGGAATGTTACATGCCAAGTTAAATGAGGAACACCTTCAATGGTACCAGGAATTTAGCCTTAGAGTGCATGGGTTGTCCCCTCCATCAGCCCTATGGGATTTGCTATATACAGGTCCGTCCTTCCTTCGTGATTCATGACACATGGGACTTGAAGGACATAGCATTGAGTATGCATAGATGGGTTCCAACTCCACAATTTTCAATCATCTCAAACACCGAAGGACTGACTTTGAGCATGTCAATAATTTTCACCAATTTTCACAAAAGACCAATTTATCCTTAAATTTCTATTTCACTGAAATTCATTTTGTATTAAAGCAGCATGCCAAAATCACATCTATAGTAATTACTAATGAGACAGTGTGATATATAAGAGTTCCAATTCTACCTTTATATACAATACACTATACTGTTATCCAAAAAGGATGTATCAAGCTTATAGTAGCAAAAAGGAAAATAACCATTTTCTAGAGTTTGTGAGAGTTCAGCCAACATTTACACTGAGATTTTATATGCTTTGAGTTCAACAAAAACATTTCAATAGCTCAATACAATAACCGTACAAAATTGAAATTACATAATGTTGTACATATTTAAAGACATGTTCAACCCATCATGCACACAAGATGTTCTTGGATCAGGAGAGCCCTTTATAGGGTTATGCCCATATTTTCTCCATGAATACGCATCAACTCGAATATTTTTCATCTTGCCATTGATTGCTAGCACTTTGATTGTTCTTTTGACCCGCTATTTCTTGTAAAACAAATTGAGAAAAATGTTGTTAAATGCTTTTGGTTAATCCATTACAAAACAAATTACCAATATAGGTTCACTTAAAATATAAATAGAGATTTTGTTTCATACAAAATTTCATTCATGAAAGTTATAACATTTTCATCAACCAACTTTTCTTACCATAAAGTTCGAAAACATGTGAGTAGATTGTCACTCCTCTATAGATGGAGCAACTGTAGGTAAGTT
Source organism: Pinus tabuliformis (assembly GCA_031772625.1). Lineage (NCBI taxonomy): Eukaryota > Viridiplantae > Streptophyta > Pinopsida > Pinales > Pinaceae > Pinus > Pinus tabuliformis. The sequence goes on along the minus strand of CM062820.1, from coordinate 111,688,963 downwards.
GTTGATTGGAAATGTGTAATAGTTGTGTAGTTCCGGGGCAATGGATTGAGGCATGTTGGATGGCATAAATGAACAAGGTATAGAGTGCGAGCGGTGATACAATCCAACTAGTTGTATAATGGAGGGTCATCACCCTAGGATGTGGAACCAAAATGTTAAGGGTTGAGGTAGGGTGCCCAATGAATGAATTTGGTGCAAATGGTGGAAACAACCAGGGGGTTCGATGATCAAATGGGAGAGGTGGACATGGTGATTCAAATGGAAAAGGAATCAATGAACTCCCCATATTTGGATCCACATTATTCTCATCAAATAATCGAACTTGACAACTTGAAGTATTATGAGATGTGGAATCTTCAGCTGTAACATAAAAAAACACATTGTTATGCAATTGCATGGAAGGCGATGAAGATAATGATATTTTGAATTTCACATAAAATGATACATCAATTGAAATTTCCATACCAGTATTTCGTAAAATAGAATGTTATACCCTTCTAGATGTATGGTCCAGACTAATTTCTTTTGTAGAAGAGATCTCTAATTGTTCATTCATGCTTCTTTTCCTTCCACGACACCATCCAACCTTTAGAAACTGTGGTTCATCTTTTCTTGATTTCAACATATGAACACTTTGCCCCCTTTTTTATATTGGGCTCAAGAAACTATGTCGCCTCTTGGTAGTGACCTTGGATGGAGTTACAACATCAAATTTCTTATTATTGTACTTTTGGCTTACATTTTCTACCAATTGATTTAGTGCATATGCCTGCTCCAAATTTGTTGGTGTTATTTGTAATAAACCCCTCAATTTCTTATTAGTTGATGAAATCACAAGTTTAATTTCCTCATCGCTAGTTAGGGCACTATCCAGCCTTACAATGGTTGAATCAATGGAAGGAGAAGGTGGAAGGTTCATTTCAATTTCTGGGTTCATTACAAATGTTTCATTTAAATCAAGTAAATATCTAGGTCTTTCTGTAATAGACCTAGAGACATTAGGCAATTCATTACTCCCCGAAACATTTCTAGTCACTAGCATCTCAACTTTTAAAATATGCTAACAAATATTGCCATTTAGGGCCCATTTGTAATTACAAAAGTTTAGGTTCAACCCTTTATAGATGACATGATACCATGTATCACGAGTCTCCATAGTTTGGCTACGAACCAAAGACTCAAATTCATTGTTTCCATTAGGCACACAGTCTTCATCTGGGATATTCTTTACTTCGCACTTACTTAAATTTATTTGTTGCTCGTTTTTTGAAGCTCAGACAAAACCAGCTTTTTTGAGACGTTGGATGTGAATGTAATACAAATCAACCTTTTTCAATAACAGATGCAACAACTAATCCACCCTTCTATGGGACACATTTTTCTTCTCACAAAGGTACCTTTGCTTTAGATATCAGTGATAAGATTTGATAGCATTATTAGTATCCTGGTTGGAATGTGGGAAGTCCCTATATGCTTTTGCTCACATATCTGGAAAAAAAACAAATATTAGATGTGAAGAAACAATAGAAAATGGTCCATTACAAAATAAACTGATAAAATGCAACTTTAAGAAACTTACATAATTTGTTGTTGCCTAACCAATTGGTTGCAAAATAATCCAAAAAAAAAGTTTCTTCTTTGAATTCATCAAATAAACTTTGAATTTCATGTTGTACAAATTCATCATCTTTACACGAATGCATGATTTCTCCTAAAGCACAGAAGATGTAGACTTTATTTTCATTTCCCCTGACTTTAGTTCCAACATTTTTCAACCACGCTCTACTAACATGCCATACACACAATAATGGTATAGAGTTTGTGCAAGTCCTAAAATAATATAACATTAAAAGAGAATATCCTTGAACATTATTGCTTTTTATCTCTTCTAGAAAGAAAAGACTGGTTCACCTTAATGCCTCAATTTCCGCTGCCGCATCATCTGTGATGACATCTCGGACATGCCAATCTGGGTTTTCCTTTTTCCCATTTGCAAATAATTGTGACATCCATTTACAAATATCAGGAGTACCATTCTGTGATGATATTACCCATGCCACTAGAATCCCATTGTGATGATCATCAAAAACCATTATGGTGTACAGTTGATACTACATTACAATAAGAAAGCAATATTATAAGCATATAAGAGGACGACATTGAAATGAAGTTGAATAAATGAAGTTTTGGTAAATATGTTTACACCATATTTATTAGTGCTGAATGTGGAGTCCATTGATAACATTTTGTTGTGTGAGTGTTTCACCATCATTGAAAGCATCCACTTAGTTTGTATGCCTATAATGAAAGGGATGTTTTTAACAACATCTTGTTGTTGGCAGAAGAAAAAGCTCTTTGGGCACTCACTAACCCAACAATCCACACTCATTGGATCACTTTCATGCCTCACATACTCTAGCCTTTTTATATTATTGTACATGTTTGACACATCCTTTCTTGTCATAAAAGAATCTCGAGGTGCCCCTGTGAAGAACTCACCAGATCCATACCTTACATCAAAGATAAATTTGTCCCAGATCATTGTAGCATTAAACCCATCACGAAGCAAATCTTTAACAATGGTTCGTATATTCTCTGTTAAATGCGGCGCATAATTGAATTTCTTGGGCATGTCATTTGCCTCATTTCCATGACAAACCACCTTTTTCTCATTAATATGTATGCATGATGTATATATTAGAACAAATCATTTGGTCTAAGAGCAAGTCGTCGCATAATAAAGTGACACTGACAACCAACTTTAATGCTGTGATGTGGAAGACATCTTTTAGTTGTAGATCCATGTTTAGCTACATTGTTGTCTTGCACATGATTTGGACCATAGGCACACCAATATCTGTGGATCAAGAATTTACAAAAAATTAAATAAAATATTTATGCATGTTTGAAATAGTGAACTTAAAATCAAAATTATATATATATATATATATATATATATATATATATATATATATATATATATATATATATATATATATATATATATATATAGAGAGAGAGAGAGAGAGAGAGAGAGAGACTCACACAACATATTCTAGATATGTTGAAGAATTTGTCTTCTTGGTATCCTTCACATCTTTAATTCATCGAGTTTTAGCAACAAATTGAGTAGCTATACTTTCCCTCAATTGCTCTCCACTTATGAAATCCTCAAGTCGACAATATGGAATAATCGCGACTTGGTCTCCTGCTACTTCTGTCCATGTCAAATCTTCCACTGAAAACTTTGTCATTCCTTCTAGGTCCTCAACCTCCAACTCATTGATCAAGTCCCACTTCTTCATCCTTCAAATCCCTATACAAATGAGGGAACATGAATATTAACTAAACATATGAGCAACATTTCATGTTATAAATATTGAACACCACTTGAAATGTAATTTTCTGTAGTGTGTACAATTTACACTCAAGACCCCACCAGATATAACCACATTTAGAGTATAATTCCCTATCTCCTCTTCATCTTTTCCTACCCATGTACAAAACAGTATTATAGACTTTCAAATGGTTCATCTTGGTATAATCAATACATTGCTGAAAGAAACATAACAACATGAAAAATCTGCTACAAAGAAAATCCAACAACTCCTTGATAAATATGGATCATGACATGGGTTTATATTCCGAAGACCCAACCCTATTACTGAAACCTCTGTCTATGTATCTCAATTTTCAATAGAACCCTCAATCTCTTAGCTCCAAGTCGTCTGTAAAGATCCCCACCTCATTGATCTTTATCCAAATCCATGAAACAAGAAACTCTTGCACAAGCTTCAAGTAGTTTGAGAAATTGCTTTGGTTCACTAATCCTATTTTGTAATTTCACTTGAAAAATAAAAAATAAATGTGAAAGTCTTATGCTTTGAAGTCAAGTAATGTTAGGAATCTAAATGAAATGTTCTATAAGTTCCAGAACATTAGTGACTTATATTAGGACTTAAACTTAGCCATACATCTCAAGATTGAGATAGGTGGCAGCTAAGATTGAGGAGAATAGTTATCTTCTCTCAAAGAAACAAAAGGACAAGACATGAGAGGTCGATCACACCTGAGAAAGGAGCAAGAGAACAATAGAAAGGAAGAATGCATTCAAGAAGAAGAGCAGATCGTTACAGTGACTAGCAAGCACAACAAATTGTCTATTGTTGTAGCATGCTTTTCCATGTACTGGCCATACTCCTTCAGATTTGCAGGCCATACTTCATATTTTGTGATTTCTCAAGTGTATTCATTGTTCAGTGATCAAAGAAGAGGAAGAGCAAACTGCTCTTCAGAACAGGCATAAAAGAGCAGCCTAGACTATTCTACCATACTATGTAGTAGACTGAACTATGAATGTTTAGATATCTTGCATGATTTTATGATATATGTGACTGTTGTTGCATATATCTCTAGGTTGTTAGTTTTTATCAACCATGGTTTTATTTTAAAAAAATATAGAAAATATTACTATGGGTATGAAAAAAATTTAGATGCTTTTATGAAGTTTGAAGCTTATGATTCCATGCAATTAATGTTAGATATTCTCATGCTAGAACAATAGACTAACCCTTCTCAGTACAAGGCCCAATTATTGATTATCCTAACAGATTATTTCTTCTTCCCATGGTGCAGTTAGGCTATCAATTAGCACTATTGGGCTAGTTTTTATTTCATGCCAATCCCATAACAACTTTTAGATTATCTGTATAAACAACATATAACTGATCTGAGCATTCCCACTTTTGGAATGGCGGATGTAATTAATGATGAAGAGCAGTTTAGTACATTATAAATAAGTAAATAAGCTAGCACACCAGGTTAAGACGTGGTTGGTGAAAGCCATTAAGCATCTGCATTAGCTAATCTTTCATAAGAGCAGAGTGGAGAGGAGCAGAATTAGGCATTCCACTTTTCACTAATCTAATATGGTTATTGGAGTCTACAATAATTAAGCTTTCATAAGATTGGAGTGAAGAGGAGAAGAGTTGGGCATTCCACTTTTCAATAAAAACAGAGTGGGGAGGAGAAGAGTTAGGCATTAAAGTTTATACTAATTTTATTATAGACTATCAATTTGTAATATTTTAAAATTTTTATCAAATTATAAGAGTTGGGCATTCCACTTTTCAATAAAAACAGAGTGGGGAGGAGAAGAGTTAGGCATTAGAGTTTATACTAATTTTATTATAGACTATCAATTTGTAATATTTTAAATTTTTTATCAAATTATAATAGCTCTTATTGGGCTATTATGTAAAAAAGGCCAATGGCCATATTCTCCCTCCTTACCAAATAACACAACTATTTCTATGAACAATTTCATGGAAACTCTTCGAGTTAATATATACCTTCCAGGGTTTGAACCCGGGTCATTTGGCAAGTACCATTCACAACTCACTACTAGGTCACTATCCTGTGGGTAGATGATTATGTCTTGAAGTAACCAGTGGAACTTAAAAATTAAAGGGCAATGAAATCTCCTAGTACTTCATTCTTTGTTGGAATATTTGATTTTTCCAAGAGGAGAATGTGCATCGAATGCATTCCATATTCCTCATAGCAAAACATGTCTCCCTTTTCTGTTTTCCCTTACCTGGGTTTCCACTTCTTTGTCCATCTCAAATTTTTCCACATTCTTCTCTTGCAGGGTTTATGGTAAGATATTACAATCATCTGGATCAATGACACAAGATCTTGGTACAATAGGCACCTTATTGGGTTCTGGAGATTCTTTCAAACTAGTGTGAATGGGAATAGACAGTGTCTATTTCCAAAATAATGGTGTTCATGATCCTTAAACTAGTTTTGGTATTCCATTTATGTTCTCACTTCTGTTCTCTTTCTTCAATCACCTTCTACCATGATTACTTTACAGTTCTGCATCTTATCCCTCTTTTTGGGGACCGTCTATTTGTGGTTGTTTTCTTGCTATGCATTTTTAATCTCTCGGTGTCAAATAACAAATCTTTGTCTTACAATATTCATTTTGTGACTTTGTCTATGAAGGTCACATAAGTCATAGCTATTAGTCCTAAATTTTAATAGAGAAGGATACGTGGAGTTTGACTATATTTTGCGTTGCGATCCCTAAATGTAGTTCATATGTCACAGCAAAGGACTAAAGCTTTCCCAATCTGGAAGCAGATTCTGTGCTGGGAGTCCTTGGGTAATGTCATAGCATCCCTTCCACCTGATGTTTCTGGATGTTGAGTGGATGGCTTGTGAAGAGTTTCACTATGGTGGTATTGTCTTCTTTGTATAGACTACGGAGTTACTTTTGTTGATCCTTGACAGAAGCTACTTAGTAGATGTTGCACAAGCACTTTACTGAGTTTGAGTTTTACCAACATAACTATTTGAACCCAAGGAGTAGTTGGTTGCATTAACTAAAGTCCTATAAAAATGGGAAATGTTTTTGTTCCCAAACCCATATCTGCTACCTTTTGAAGTGTATTGCTTATGAAGGTGTCAAAATTGTCCTAACTCCACAATATTAGTATGAAAAGTTAGTGCTGCTATAAGATGATGTTATAATGTCTGATTTCATAGTGGTTTTGACTGATTGCCATTTATCCCACAGTTCCTGGAGTTCCATACTAGAGGGAAAAACAATTGGCTCCTGCACCATCTCCAGTTGTGGCTATACTGAAAGGTATCCCTAGCTTGTGTTCAGAAATTATTGTTCCAAAATGCCATTTTAAAATATACTTCTAGGCAGACATGACAAGGTTTTCTAGACTGAAATATTACTGTAATGATGCATCTTTTATTATATGTTGTGTTAGTAGAGATGATGGTATTTGTTTAGGTGTTGGTGGGTGGTAGAAACAAAATAATTGTCTTGAATTCATTTCATGCACACATCAGAAAATTGAGTCCACAACAGCAGAAATTTTAAACTAGCAATAGAGAGTGAACCACTAGGATGCATATGTATTCCGAAAGATAGGCAAGTCAGTTACATAGCCTCAATGAGAGTGACTACTATGGTGATATTTGACAAGCTATTCTTCATTCTGACCTTTTATGGTGATATTTGACAAGCTATTCATAAATTGGGAACTGCAAAATTTATATGGGTGAGATGAAATATAAGGGGAATTATATAAAGTATTAAGCATGAAGGTGATAGATTACACGGGTATGATGATGAGGAGAGCTATGGCGGGGGCGACAGAATTCTGCACAGGTATCCATGGTTCGTTACTTGGTGGCTACTTTCTAGAGAAAGGAGCAGCGACGACGGGGTTAGGGTTCGATCAATGGGCGTCCAGATCCAAGAGCGTCCGCGTCGTCTTCTGCGGTAGCAGGCCAGGAAAAGAGTTGAACTATCAAGCCACAGCTGCTGAGCTTGGAATCGAACTGGGGCTTCGATCTCCACCCATAGCCGCTCAGGTTATTGCAGCTAGCCTTCACGCAACGCTGACCAGCATTCAAGGCAGCCGCAGCAAGTATAGCTCGAGGCCCTATTGCCTTCACAGAAGATCCGCACTTGCCATTAGGGTCTCGGTCGGTCAGATAATGGTGCGCTTTTGCTATGAACCAGAGCAGACGACCTCATCATTCGCATGGTCTCTGTATGGATCTGGGGCAAACACCTGTTCTCCGAAATGCAGTTTTAGCCTCAGATCTGACAACGATTGGCCAGATCCGGTCATCCAGCAGGCAGAATAGCCCATGCTCTGGCCAGATCCAGAGATCTGTACTCATCTTAGCTCGGCACTTTTCCGAATCGCAGGCTCAAATCGAAGAGAAGGGTCTGCATGTGAAATTTGGGCAGTGCAGCCTGGAGTCTGGAAATCCCAAGTTATTTTGCTGCCCCAACCAGATGAAGATCATACAACCACAAAGATTTGGGGTTCGCATTGCCGTCAACGATGGACTCGCAACCCACTTCACGGATCTACTATCTCAGATCTTCGGAGAACAAGGCAAGAAGATGGCACGTTCACTTCAGGCTTAAGAAGATATAAAATCCCCAGATTCGTTGCTGATCAATAAGATCGGGCTCTCATCAAACAGATCGGCCAAGATCATGCAGATATGCTCCCCCAGAAGGGAAAAAGCCATGGCAAAACTGCTCTAGGAAGCTCAAAAATCCCTGGCATGGGGTCAAGGCCTGTATCTGACTCCTTTCAAATTCAAATTTCTCAGCCTTCAGGCAGAACCATCATGCAATGGGTTAGCCCTTCAGATCTGGTGCAGGAACTCAAACTGAATCTAGAGCGCAGATTGGGGATTCCATCAAGCCTTCTGCGACTTCTCTCTCAAGGTAAACAACTTGAAGACCCTCTTCCTCTCTCTGCTTACAGCATTTCCAGGAACAACTTGGTGGTGGCGACCCTTCGTTTGAGAGGAGGTGCAGCGGGACAATCATCCTCTACTCGGCCTTTCTCATACAAAGATGCAGTTCACTCTGAGAACCCCAAACCTCCATAAGCCCCTAAATCTAAGGTCTTCTTGGTTGACAAGATCGAAGAAGTTCCCTCTGTTGAACTCATACATGAAGATCTGGCTTCCCATCTTCAAGAATTTGCAGAAAGAGCCATCATTTGCAGATTTAATGGATTGTGGCCGCGTTCTCAGGATCTCTATGCATGGATCCATGCAAACTGGACTCATCACTGTAAGATATTTTTCTGCTCGAAAGGCTATTTCATTGTTCTATTTGATAACAGTAAGCATTATGAAAAGGCCTTAGCAGAAGGCCCTTGGTTCATGGGAAATGCAGGGCTATTCTTGACTCCTTGGTTCCCAGATTTTGATCCAACTACTGCAGTCATTACCAAGACTCCTGTATGGATTCGGCTTCCAAACTTACCTGCCCACCTATGGAGTACTCGAGTCTTCAAAGCTATAGGAGACACCTTGGGCAGCTTCCTCAATGGAGATTTATGGCGGGAAGCCAAAGGTCTCTACTCATATGAAAGAATATGCGTGGAGTTAGACCTGAGCAAAGGTCTTCCAGAACAAATCAATCTCAAGATAAACGACTTTGTCTGGACCCAGACACTGGACTACGAGAATACTGCTTTTCGGTGCCGCCATTGCCACCAATCTGGGCATTTGCAGAATACATGCCCATCTCGCCCAGCAAAAAAGAACAAGGCCAATGCCTCCAAGCCCAAGTCCAAACGATGGACTCCCTGCCCTCCTCCTCCAATTGTGGATTCTGATTCCTCCAGTTCTAAAGATGAAGACAGCGATGAAGAATTGAATCAGGCCCCTCATTTCGTGCCCCCCTCCACCGATGGTCTGGCGCCTTCCTCTGACTCAGCCATTGCTCAGAAACGTGTCCATTTGTCCTCCTCGGATTCAGAGAAGGAGGGCTCCCCCAAGGAGGGATCCCCGGTGGAGGACCCCAATCTTCAAGTTGTAATCGCTCATCCACCACAAAATGGTTTGGTTGAAGTCAAAAAACGAAAAGGGAAAAAGCTTCGTGTTGAAACCTCTACCCTCTCAGGGTAGTATTCAATGCTTCTTTCAGTTTCTAGTGACTTGTTGTAGCTCCTTGCTTGCTTAAATCCTTCTCCGGAACCGAGGTTGATAGTTCTATCATTTCCGGTTGCCAGTATCTTGCATCTTTGGGATGTATCCCCTTGTACTATATTTTTTTCTTAATAGATTTAGTCTTAATTCAGAAAAAAAAAAAAAGGTGATAGATTACACGACCTATATTAAGCACCTTGATTACATGACCTATATAAAGTATAAAGTATTAAGTATTAAGCATAGAGTATAATTTACCTTGAATATGTGGATAGAATATCAAATACAAATTCTGTTTCTTATGGGAGTTGGGTTTTGTGGTTGGAAAATCTAAAAGCTAAAATCTGATCATGGTATGCATTTTGTTAATGCACATTGTCACAGTTTTGTTTTGAAGGGTTTAACAGTTCAAGTCTCATAAGCCAGCGGGTTCTTTTGTTCGATGCATAAATTCATAAATTCAGACAAATTTAATTTAAGCACAGAGTATAATCTACCTTACGCCTAGGGGCACACAACCTATTGGGATTCAGCACCTTGGGAGGACCTGCGAGGTGAGCCAAAACCGTGAGCGAGAGTAGTGTATGCTCGAGAGGGTCACAGAGGACCTGCGGTGGGAGCACGAATGGAGAAAATGAGTGTTTGGTGCGAGCGTTCGTTTGAAAATGCGCCAGCATAACTGGTGCCACCTCGAAGGTGGTGGGTCACCCGCTCTCGGAAAACGTGTGATGTGATGGGCCTTCGAGCTCCCGGAGAAATGATGGATGCGGGATGGAAAGGCATGGGCATGTATGGTAAAGGGAGCCTCCATACGGGCATTTAATGCCCTGTGGTAGGTTGGTTATCTCTTGCTATTTAATCGCTACATAAATTTCCAAGAGTTGGGTCAATGTTGCTGCTACCAAGATGAGGTTCAACGAAGTCTACAAAATTATTGAAGTGCACATCTGAGGCACAGCAAGAGATGATTTTTGGGATGAGAGCTGTGGCAAACATGATATCCTCCACCAATAACTATTTGGCTGTTGTCTGGGCAATACTGTTGCATACACAGTTCCCAAAATACATTGGAGGTAATGGCGGTTTTACCTGCCCTCTAAAGTCAATAAGCACTCGAAAATAAATAGGCTTGTTTTCTAGAACTTCTCTAGCTTTCATTATGCATCTCCAAAACTATGTGGAAACGGCTACAAATGAAGTTGAAGCACCGGATCGTTCCTTCAAAGCTTGAATTAATTTTTCTCTGAAATGAAAAGTTGAGATTTCCATATTTGTTTCTAATTCTATGACACATTTCAGGATAATACTATTGTTAGTGTTTTCCACTGAGCCATCACCAGTGCTTGCATTGATTTTTGAATATTTCATTGGCACTGAATTATCTCGAAAAACCCTGAAAATTTGCGCTTCCCTAATAAAATCAGTGACAACTTCTTCAACCCTCAAATAAAGGTTGGGTATTGTGCGATCTCCATTGTCTTGCTGAAAAATTGTTCTCATGTGGTGAGTGTTGGCTCCTCGTTAATGGTGGTGTAGAAGGTCAACGCTCCCCGTGTGTTTCATGGCATGTGCTTAAATCTAGCAATGTGTCTATTTATTAACACCTGCGGGTTTTGGTGTAATGGCAATTGTGACTCCAACAAGTGGTATTAGAGCCAGAGGTCTCGAGTTCGAAACACATTGGGCTTGCATTGGGGGGGGAGATTGTTGGCTCCCCGTTAATGGTGGTGTAGAAGGTCAATGCTCCCCTTGTGTTTCGTGGCATGTGCTTAAATCTAGCGATGTGTCTGTTTACTAACACCTACGGGTTTTGGTGTAATGAAAATCGTGACTCCAACAGTGAGGACTCTTGGAAATTGGAAGTTCTCTGCTACACTCTACCCAACTACTCATGAAATGCGAAAAGGAATTTCCATCTGCAATAACGTGATGAAAATTGGCTCCCATGCAAAATCTACCTCGCTCGAAAGCAGTGACCTGCAGTAGCCATCATTACTTTTGAAACATTATCCGTAGGAAAATGGAAATCGAGTGAAATTTTCATACTTGTATTGAGAGAAGTGAATCATCATCCTTTCCATGGCGGATCTGGACAAGTTCCGTGAAGAAGTTTTTGTACTGAAAATTATCAATTTCCACATCCTCAAATGCCATGTCGACGGTTGCTTCAACAAACTCCACTCCCTCATCGTTGCAATCAATTTGGGGCCGACCTAATTCCCCTCCCTTCATGTCCAACCAACCTACAAATGGATAGAAATCCACCAGAACTAATGACAAACTTATCTTCAGCTTCTCCACCATGGTAGGAAAATCCTTGGCAGCAGTAATGTCTGGTATTTTATAGAAAAGAAATATTCCCACATTGTTAGAGGGTATGTTACTAATGTCTATGCCTGATAGGAACATGGTATGCTTAGGAGTAGGCATGGTTGGTGCAACAGTGGAAATCCTTGATACATTTACTTTCATTTGGACTCATCCTGAGTTTGAACACATTTCATCATCCACCAATATGGCAAGCCAGGAGACAGAGGGTGCAAAAGCCATTTCTCCAGCTTGCTCTCCAGGCCACATTATGGCCCTGACTTCTTTGCACTCCCTTGTTGAGTAGTTTTGGCACATCCAAATTGATTCGGACATCCCAAGGGACCACAGGTATGATGACATAGATGAGATAGTGGCTTACCTTACCGATATTCAGTATAGTCAAAATGAAATACTGGCTCAACTGGACAGTCTCCAGCACAGTCACCATCACACTAATGATCACCTTCACAACTTGGAAGCAAGAGTGGAACATATTGATTTCCACGTTCATGATTTTTTTGGTTACTTTGTTTCTCACCCTATACTCCCCCCCCCCCCCCACCCCCCTCCTTGATTTGATGATGTCAGTTCTAGTCTCTTTTTTAATTATTACTAGTATGACATGGCTTCTGTGCCTCAAAATGGATTATAAAAAATGACTCGTTTAATACGTTCATAGTTATTCAGAAAATAACTCTGGAGTTATATCATATACAGGATATTGAATAACAACATTTTATCAGGGGAGGTGTCTGTTATGAAACCAGCTCACAAAAAGATAGAAAATATAGATCCACGCCTTAGAATTCAACCTCTTCGAGGGGGCAACTTCCTTTACATTAAATAAATGAGCAATTCTTGGATGATTCAAATGACAAAACCTCCTTTCTATATATAGGAGTCTAAGGAGTCACAATATAACCCAGTCGACCTAACAATAATAATATAAAGCCACAAAAATAATAGTAGAGGGATTCTATGGGGCACAGTAATAACAATATGGAGATGATAGGGGCACAACAATATTAATAAGGGATACAACTACAATAGTAATGGGGTAATCACTAGTATTATAGGGACCTAACATGCCCCTCTCCTTCAAAAAAGTGTTGTCCTCAATGCTTCAGTAGTTCTGGATGCTTCTGTATAAAATTCGCATCCTCCCATGCGGAATCTTCAGCGGATAAGTTCTTCCACTTGATAAGATACTGAAATTGATCGATTTCGTAACTGTCGAGTTCTTGTTTCTGTGACTGCTTCTGGTTCCAATATAATTTTTCCTTCCTCGTCAAGTTCTGGCAATATTGTTTGAACTGGGAGCTTGTCGCCTATAACCTTCTTTAAACATGAAACATGGAAAACTGGGTGCAATCGAGAAGCTGCAGGAAGTTCCAATTTGTATGCCATAGTACCAATCTTTTGCAACACCTTGTACGGACCATAATACTTTGGTGATAATTTATTATCCTTTTTAGCTTGTTTGAGGGACATTTTCTTATATGGTTGTAGCCGTAGGAATACCCAATCACCTACATCAAAACTTCTTTCGCTGCGATGTTGATCTGCCTTTTGTTTCATTCTATTCTGTGCCAACACGAGGTTATCCTTTAAGAGTTGGAGGACATGTTGTTGATGTTCGAAGTGATGTTCCACTACTTGAACCTTAGAATTTTCTCTTAAATATGATGTGATGGATGGTGGCTGATATCCATAAAGTGCCATAAATGGGGTCATTTTTGTTGCTGTATGGAAGGATGTGTTATACCACCATTCAGCCAGAGGCAACCATTTGACCCATTGTGTCTGTTTATCAAATACAAAGCAACGAAGATATCCTTCCAAACATTTGTTTACTATCTTAGTTTGCCCATCAAATTGAGGATGATAAGATGAACTATGAGCTAACTGAGTACCAATACAAGAAAATATTTCTGTCCAAAAATTTCCAGTGAAAATGGGATCTCTGTCACTTACAATAATCTTTGGGTTTCCATGTAGCTTTTGAATTGTTTCCATAAATGCAATAGAAACTGTACTGGCTTTAAATGGATGTGATAATGCACAAAAGTGTGCATACTTGGTAAGCCTGTCAACTACCACCATGATGACACTCTTTCCCTCAAACTTGGGTAAACCTATGATAAAATCCATTGAAACCTCCTCCCAACGTTGGCTTGGAATGGATAAAGGTTGTAATAGACCCGGTGTCTTAATTGTTTCAACTTTATTTTGTTGGCAAACCAAACATTCTGCCACAAACTTTTGAATATCTGATTTAAGGCCCTCCCAAAAAAATTCCTTCTTAACCCTGTGGTAAGTTTTTAAAAATCCTAAGTACCGTCCTAAGGGAGAAGTGTGCAATTCCATAAGAATCTTTTGTTTTAGCTAGGAATTCTTACAGAGGTATAAGTGATCTTTGTACCATAACGAATAATTTTTCCAGCTAAATGTATTAGATGTACTGGAGTCTTGTTGTAACTTTCGAATAAGTTCCCACACTTCTTTTTCATTCTTCCATTCCTCCCTTGCTTCGTTTATCCAATCTGGTTGGATAATAGAAATGGCGCACAACAATGCTTCCACATCCTCATCCTTTCTTGAGAGTGTATCTGCCACCACATTTTGCTTCCATTTTTTGTAGATGATTTCAAAGTCATAACCCAACATCTTTGTTACCCACTTTTGTTGGTCTTCAGAGGACAATCTTTGTTCTAAAAGGTATTTAAGGCTATCATGATCCTTTTTTACCTTGAACTGTCTTCCCATTAGGTAGGGTCTCCATTTCTTAAGTGCATGGAGTATTGCCAACATTTCCTTCTCATAAATAGCTTTGTGTAAAAACTTTCCCTTGATTGGATGACTTTTGAAAGCAATAGGTCTTTCATCTTGCATTAAAACAGCACCAATTCCATTTCCAGAAGCATCACATTCCACAATAAAGGTTTTTGTGAAGTCTGGTGTAGCTAAGACCAATACTTGGCACATTGCCTCTTTAAGATGCTCGAAAGCCTTTGTTGCTTCTGGAGTCCATGAAAATGCATCTTTCTTCAATAATGTTGTTAGAGGTGCTGCTATTCTCCCATAATTCTTAACAAACTTGCGATAATACCCTGTCAACCCGAGAAATCCTCGCAGATGCTTTATGGATGTGGGGATTTTCCATTCCTTAATGGCTTTAATTTTGCTAGGGTCTACCTTAACTCCTTCATGAGATACAATATGACCCAGATATTCCACCTCTTGTACTCCAAAGAAACATTTGGATCTTTTTGCATATAATTGTTTCTCCTCCAATAGTTGTAGCACCCTATCAACATGTTCAACATAATCCTTCCAAGACTTGTTGTAGATTAGTATATCATCAAAAAATACTAACACAAATTTTCTAAGGAATGGTTTGAAAATGGAATTCATCAAACCTTGAAATGTTGAAGGTGCATTGGTAAGGCCAAAAGGCATGACAAAAAATTCATAATGACCCTCATGAGTTCTAAATGGTATTTTCAGAATGTCTTCAGTCTTCATTCTGATTTGATGATATCTTGAACGAAGATCCAACTTGGTGAAGTAAATTGATCCATGCAATTCATCCAGTAATTCATCAATGATAGGAATGGGAAACTTATCTTTAATAGTTAGCTTGTTGAGCTCCCTATAATCCGGACACATGCGCCATGATCCATCCTTCTTGTGCACCAATACTACTAGAGCAGAGAAAGAACTTTGACTCGGTTGAATTATACCAGCCTCTAGCATTTCTGCAACCATACGTTCAATTTCACTCTTTTGGACATAAGGATATCTGTACGGCCTGATGTTTGGAGGAACACTTCCTGGAATCAAATGAATAGCATGATCATGATCACGAATAGGTGGGAGACCTTTGGGAGTCTCAAATACCTTGGAATGATTGTCCAAGACTTTTTGGAGATCTGGAGAAATAGATGATTCCAATGTGGAAACATCTAGCGAACATAATTGTGCAATTACACCTCTTTGTTCCTTTTTTAGAAGCTTTGTCATACCATTAGAGCTGATTATCTTTCGCGGTTTCCCTGCAATACCCCTTAATTCAACTTCCTTTCCTTCCACAGAAAATTTCATGAAAGGTTCTTGAAAATTAAAAGCTATTGTACCCAAGGATTGTAGCCATTGGACTCCTAGTACAACATTAGCACCTCCCATTTGTTGGCATTATGTGTCTGGTATGGCTATATGTTACAGATGTTGTACTTGATGGCAACTCCCGTGGCAGGCTCTCAATTTGTTGAAAATTAAGAAGTACGCAGGAAATCAGTTCAGAAGGTGCGTACCCGCAGGTACACCATGCAGGGACCGCGTCCAGATACGCAGGCCAGCCGTTCAGGAGGTGCGTGCCCTAGTGCACACATTTCAAGGCAGAGAAAAGCACACGTGGGGGTTTCTTATGTTTTACTCTTGGTATCTAGCCAAGGGTATTTTGTTATTATGGTGTCGGCTCGTGGTATTGTTCCATGATTTGAGGAAGAGCTTGCCTATATAAAGCAAAGGAGATCACTTGGCTAAGTATCTTTTGCAATTGAATATCTTTAGATCTGAAATATTGGGTTATGGTCTTAAAAGCTTGATCTATATGAAAGGGAAGTTGAAGGCGAATCTGTGAAGGGTGATCTCTCGAGCGCATGATCAGATCTGAGCAACTGTGCCATTCTGGTAGACTGCCTATTCGGCCCTAATCAGAAGGACGCAGGTGTTTAACAGAAGAGCTGCGTGGGTACGCAGTGCAGAAACAGGAGATCTGCGTGGGGACGCAGAGCAGAAGAAGGAGACCTGCGTCGGTACGCAGAGCAGAAGAAGGAGACCTGCGTCGGTACGCAGAGCAGAAGAAGGAGAACTGCGTGGGTACGCAGAGCGACTAAGGTTCAGGTGCGTCCGTGCAGTAAAAGTACGCGGCGCGATAGTATTTTCAGGTGCGTCCGTGCAGTAACAGTACGCGGCGCGATAATATCTCTGGGTGCGTCCCTGCAGTAATAGTACGCAGCGCAGTTCAAGGAACAGTGCGTGGGCACGCAGTTCGGCAGAAGGATCCCTGCGGGTATACGCAGGAAAGCAGAAGGTGAACTGCGTAGCGACGCAGGCCACAGAAGGGAAAACTGCGTATCTGTCTTAAAATGTTCTGTTGACTGAATTTTTCTGTTGATAAGGTGTTCTGGGTTAGTTCTGTTATTGCTGATCTGATAACTGTAGTGGTCTGTAACTTTTATGTACTTGATGATCATTTGATGCTTTATGAAAAGAAGTAGGGGGTTGTAGCTCCCTTCCAGGAGAGACTGGAAAACGAGAGAGAGAGAGAGTTGTAGCTCTCTGCAGGTTGCAGCCTGCGTACTGGTAAAGGACTGCACCAGTACAAAACCATTGTAAAAGAAGTTTCTAATTTGAAAGAAGATAGAGACATATTGCAGCAGGTGGTTTTCACCCACATTGGGTTTCCACCTTACATCTTGTGTTCTTTGGTGTGACTATCTGTTTTCTTTGTTCATGCTCATTATTTTATGGTACTGACATGCAAAAATAATTCAAAGAACAAATAAGGAAGATTTGTTAAAAGAATTAGATAATACTGATTCACCCCCCCCTCTCAGTATTATTGTCAACAATTGGTATCAGAGCAGGTCCTTCAGAGAAGCTTGATCGCTTGAAGGTAGATCGTTCATCATGAGCAACTACGAGAGAGAAGCATCAATCAGGCCACCGGTTTTTGATGGGACAAACTTCAATTATTGGAAGGTAAGAGCTACTGCCTATCTTCAATCTCTTGGTACAGAAGTTTGGGACATCGTAGAGACAGGCTATGCTTTCCCTTCAGCTACTCCTACAGATGCAGCCGAGAAAAAGAAGTATGAAACAAATGCGAAAGCAGTCAGTACTCTATTAGGATGTATATCTCAATCAGAATTCATGAAGGTAATGCACTATAAATCCGCAAAAGAAATATGGGACAAAATTGTCACGAGCTATGAAGGAGACGAACAGGTAAAGCGTGCTAAACTTCAAACTCTCAGAATTCAGTATGAGACTCTCAAAATGTATAATGATGAAAGCGTGGCTAACTATTTTCTTCGGGTAGATGAGGTTGTTAATTGTATGAAAAATTTGGGTGAAGAAATAAAAGAGGCTATTGTGGTTGAAAAGGTCCTAAGATCATTGTCCCCCAAGTTTGAATCTAAAGTATCTGCAATAGAAGAAAAGGAAAATCTACGAATTCTTACTATGTCTCAGCTACATGGGATTCTAACTGCTTATGAAATGAGAAAGGGAGGTCCATCAGACAGAAGAGAAGCTGCTTTCAAGGCATCAGGCAAAGGAGATTATTATGAAGCAAGCCATGTCCCAGAAGAAGAGGAAGAAGAATCAAATTTCGTCAGAAATCTTCAAAGGGGTTCTGGAAGGTTCAGAGGTAAGTTACCTTTTAAATGCTTTGCTTGTGGAAGAGTAGGTCATTATGCTGCAAAATGTCCTTATAAGGATAAAGGAAAGGAACCTGCTAGATGGAACAAGAAACAGAATGCAAATAAGAAAAGCTACTACACTCACGAAGATAGTGATGATCTATCAAACAGTGATGAAGGTGAACAAGGTAATGAATATAAGTTGTTAATGGCATTTGAAGATGATGATTATATGGATGCTATAGATGTGGATAACCTCTATGATGAAATTACTAGACTCAAGAGATGTATAGAAGAAAAGAACATGATCATTGATACTCTACAATTTCAAATTGATGAGAAGGAAAAACATCTTGAAAAATTAGAAGGTGAAATTGTTGGTCTTAGAAAAGAGATTGAGAAAACAAAAGCTATTAATCTCAAGTTTGTCAAAGGATCTGAAACTTTGGATGAGATTATCAATGTGCAGCGGTCTCCACTAAACAAGACAGGTCTGGGCTATAATGGAGAAACTTCTCAAGCATCCACCTCAAAAAGTTATCTTGATGCAGCAAGAAGAAATGAGCAAAAGAACTATGAAGATCATCAGGTAAAGCAGGGATGAATTACAAACAGAAACTATCAGGGGCAATCCATCTTAAGGGTGAACAAAAGCTACAACCAGCCACAGGTAAAATCTTCTCAATTTGGTTCAAGAATAGATGAAAATAGAAATTACAATCAGTTGGCTGGTAGATTCGATAACCGTAGAAGTTTCTTCAATGGACAATGCTTTTCTTGCCATAACTTTGGTCACAAAGCAGCTCAATGTGTTGCATATAAAACGATCATGACTAGGGAAGCTCAAAAACAAAGAAGTATGACAGGGATTACAAAAAGGACCTATAACAACTTTTCGGTTCTTGAAAATGAAGTTGAATGTTCTATTTGCAATAACTTTGGTCATGAAGACTCTGAATGCAGAAGCAGGTTTCAGCAGAAAAAGGAACAAGCCTCAAGCACCAAAACATGGAGAATAAAGGAACCTCAAACAGAAAGATGTGGGATAGCTTTTTATGCAGAGGGACAGGAAAATCTATGGTACATTGACAGTGGATGTTCGAAGCATATGACAGGTGATAAAGAAAAACTTGAGTCTTATTCTGCTCTAGAAAAGGGAAAGAAAGTCTCTTTTGGAAATGATACTCCTGCAACTATAAAAGGAAAGGGCATTGCTCAGTTAAAAGAAAAGGTCAAGGCTGGAAATGTTTTGTATGTTGATGGTTTGAAGCATAATCTTCTAAGTGTCAGCCAGATGTGTGATCAAAGAACCGAGGTTATATTCAGATCAAATGGATGTCTTGTTCGTGATCTTGATACAGGTAAAACAGTGATCAAAGGTAAAAGAACTCCAAATAATCTGTACATATTTGAAGAAGGACAACAACAATGCTATCTGAGCAAGGATGATGAGCACTGGTTATGGCATCGGAGGTTGGGGCATCTAAGCTTTTCACAAATAAGGAAAGCATGCAAATATCAGGCAGTTCGTGATCTTCCAGATATCAAAATTCCTGACAACACCATATGCAAATCATGTCAGTTTGGAAAACAAACCAGAACTAACTTTCCAGAGAAGGAAGGATCAGCTAGCATGCCTCTTGAGCTAGTTCATACAGATACATGCGGTCCATTCAGGAAAAGAACACCTAGAGGAGAAGAATACTTGATATTATTCATTGACGATTTCTCCAGGTTTGTCTGGCTAGGACTTATGAAGCACAAAGATGAAGCATTCGAAAAATTCAAATCCTTCAAAGCCTTGGTTGAAAATGAATCAGGTCACAAAATTAAGTGCCTCAGATCCGACAGAGGTGGGGAGTTTACCTCAAACGAATTTTTCGATTTCTGTGAAGAACATGGGATAAGAAGAGAATTCTCTACAGCTAGAACTCCTCAGCAAAATGGAGTTGTGGAAAGAATGAACAGAACAGTCCAACAAATGGCTCGTGCTATGCTTGATGAATCAGGAACTCCCGCAACTTTCTGGGGTGAAGCTGCACATGCTGCGGTTGTTATTCTCAACAAAACAAATGTCCGGGTGAACAGCACTCAAACTCCTCATGAGCTCTGGAGTGGTAAGACTCCTTCGGTAAAGCACTTCAAAATCTTTGGGAGCAAATGCTATATCAAGAATATTGATGAGCAGCTTGGCAAACTTGAACCTAGAGCAGATGAGGCATTCTTCTTGGTTACTCTCCACATAGCAAAGCATACAAATGCTACAATAAAAGACTTGGCAGAATTGTTGACAGCATTGATGTAGTGGTTGATGAGAAGGGATACATTCCTAGGCAAGTACATCATGAAGACATCGAAGAAGATGAAGGCTACCCTCAAAGACAGAATGATGAAGAAGAAGAACCTCAAGAAGAGCCAGAGGAGCAGACAAGAATAGAAGAGAAAACCCCATCCAGATATGTTCAGAAGAATCATCCAGAATCTCAGATTGTGGGGCAGAAAGAAGCAGGTGTACAAACAAGAAGAACAGTTGCAGAAGCCTCAAGCTATTTGGCATTACTCTCCTCCACTGAACCACAAAATGTGAAAGAGGCATGCAAAGATGAATGTTGGGTGAAAGCAATGGATGAAGAACTTGAGCAAATCGAAAAGAACAACACTTGGGAGCTGGTTCCTAGACCAAAGGATAAGAATGTTATCGGAACAAAATGGGTCTTCAAAAACAAATTGAATGAAAATGGAGAAGTAATTAGAAACAAAGCCAGACTTGTTTGTAAAGGGTATGCGCAGCAAGAAGGAATAGACTTTGAAGAAACCTTTGCTCCTGTTGCAAGACTTGAGGCCATCCGAATGTTCCTTGCTCTCTCAAGTTTTCAAAACTTCAAAGTATTTCAAATGGACGTGAAATCAGCCTTTCTGAATGGAGACTTGGAAGAAGAAGTATACATTGAACAACCAGATGGGTTCATTCTTGGAAATGATCCAAATCTTGTATGCAGATTGAAAAAGGCTCTCTATGGTCTCAAACAAGCTCCAAGGGCTTGGTACTACCGTTTGGACAAATATCTTCATCAACAAGGTTTCTCAAAAGGATCAGCAGATAGCAATCTTTATATAAAAGTTGAAAATGACAAATTGCTAATACTTGTTGTGTATGTAGATGACATTATTT
This sequence comes from Pinus tabuliformis, assembly GCA_031772625.1. NCBI lineage: Eukaryota > Viridiplantae > Streptophyta > Pinopsida > Pinales > Pinaceae > Pinus > Pinus tabuliformis. The sequence continues at coordinate 111,667,561 of CM062820.1, read as the reverse complement.
TTGGGAGCAATGAAGAAGCTATGAGTCAAAGCTTTGCCTCGGTCATGCAGAAAGAATTTGAAATGTCTTTGCTAGGAGAATTGACATATTTCCTTGGTTTGCAAATCCAACAAAAAGAAGGAGGAATCTTTTTATCTCAAACCAAGTATCTCAAACAGATTTTGAAGAAATATGGTATGGAAGATGCAAAACCAGTATGTACACCCATGGTCACAGGATGTAGCCTCAGTGCAAATGATGAATCTGCAGCAGTACATCAACCAACCTACAGATCTATGATTGGAAGTTTACTTTATTTGACAGGTACCCGACCGGACATCATGCATGCAGTTGGAATAGTTGGAAGATTTCAGGCAAATCCGAAGGAGACTCATCTTCAGGCAGTGAAGAGAATTTTCAAATATCTTCAAGGGACTCAAAATTATGGCTTATGGTATCCTAGAGATACAGATCTTACACTTCATGCTTATACAGATGCAGATTGGGCCGGAAGCGTGGATGACAGGAAAAGCACAAGTGGTGGTGCGTTCTTTATGGGTTCCAGACTGGTATCTTGGTTCAGCAAGAAACAGAGTTCGATTGCCTTGTCTACAGCTGAAGCGGAATATGTTGCTGCTGCATCTTGTTGCACTCAACTCCTTTGGATGATGCAGACTTTGCAGGATTTTCAAATCACTTGTACACCACCTATCCCCATCTTATGTGATAACACAAGTGCAATCAGCATCTCAAAGAATCTGGTTATGCATTCAAAAACCAAGCACATACCAATCAAGTACCATTTTCTCCGGGAACAAGTACTTGAACAGAAGGTCAAGTTGGAGTATGTTCCTTCTAAGGAACAAGTTGCTGATATTCTCACCAAACCATTGCCTAGGGACACTTTTGAATACCTCAGGCAAAAGCTGGGGGTTGTTGATGCATCATCTTATTGTTGAACCTTTTCTGATTGATGGTACAGGTTCAGGGGGAGCATATAATGCATTGTTGGCATTATGGAGGATGGTCAGAAGGAGATCTTGGAAATAGCTGCAATATGTCTCTATCTCTTTCATGAAGGATTATGGTTCTTTGTTACAGATCTGGATCATATTCAGGGGGAGCATGTCCTTAGGGGGAGCATACCCCTTTGCCCTTGATGTCAAAGGGGGAGAATGAAGCTGAAGTTTGTGAGGTTGCCATCAAGTCCAAAGGGGGAGATTGTTGGCATTATGTTTCTGGTATGGCTATATGTTACAGATGTTGTACTTGATGGCAACTCCCGTGGCAGGCTCTCAATTTGTTGAAAATTAAGAAGTACGCAGGAAATCAGTTCAGAAGGTGCGTACCCGCAGGTACACCATGCAGGGACTGCGTCCAGATACGCAGGCCAGCCGTTCAGGAGGTGCGTACCCCAGTGCACACATTTCAAGGCAGAGAAAAGCACACGTGGGGGTTTCTTATGTTTTACTCTTGGTATCTAGCCAACGGTATTGTGTTATTATGGTGTCGGCTCGTGGTATTGTTCCATGATTTGGGGAAGAGCTTGCCTATATAAAGCAAAGGAGATCACTTAGCTAAGTATCTTTTGCAATTGAATATCTTTAGATCTGAAATATTGGGTTATGGTCTTAAAAGCTTGATCTATATGAAAGGGAAGTTGAAGGCGAATCTGTGAAGGGTGATCTCTTGAGCGCATGATCAGATCTGAGCAACTGTGCCATTCTGGTAGACTGCCTATTCGGCCCTAATCAGAAGGATGCAGGTGTTTAACAGAAGAGCTGCGTGGGTACGCAGTGCAGAAACAGGAGATCTGCGTGGGGACGCAGAGCAGAAGAAGGAGACCTGCGTCGGTACGCAGAGCAGAAGAAGGAGACCTGCGTCGGTACGTAGAGCAGAAGAAGGAGAATTGCGTGGGTACGCAGAGCGACTAAGGTTCAGGTGCGTCCGTGCAGTAAAAGTACGCGGCGCGATAGTATTTTCAGGTGCGTCCGTGCAGTAACAGTACACGGCGCGATAATATCTCTGGGTGCGTCCCTGCAGTAATAGTACGCAGCGCGGTTCAAGGAACAGTACGTGGGCACGCAGTTCGGCAGAAGGATCCCTGCGGGTATACGCAGGAAAGCAGAAGGTGAACTGCGTAGCGACGCAGGCCACAGAAGGGAAAACTGCGTATCTGTCTTAAAATGTTCTGTTGACTAAATTTTTCTGTTGATAAGGTGTTCTGGGTTAGTTCTGTTATTGCTAATCTGATAACTGTAGTGGTCTGTAACTTTTATGTACTTGATGATCATTTGATGCTTTATGAAAAGAAGTAGGGGGTTGTAGCTCCCTTCCAGGAGAGACTGGAAAACGAGAGAGAGAGAGAGTTGTAGCTCTCTGCAGGTTGCAGCCTGCGTACTGGTAAAGGACTGCACCAGTACAAAACCATTGTAAAAGAAGTTTCTAATTTGAAAGAAGATAGAGACATATTGCAGCAGGTGGTTTTCACCCACATTGGGTTTCCACCTTACATCTTGTGTTCTTTGGTGTGACTATCTGTTTTCTTTGTTCATGCTCATTATTTTATGGTACTGACATGCAAAAATAATTCAAAGAACAAATAAGGAAGATTTGTTAAAAGAATTAGATAATACTGATTCACCCCCCCCCCCCCCCCTCTCAGTATTATTGTCAACACCATTGGAATGGAAAGCATTGGGCTAGTCAATACATATTCTCCCATGGATAGCTTGATATTATGGCACTTTCTAGAGCAATTTATTGTTCCTCCATTTGCAACCATCACTTGACACTTTGGTGCTGGATATAAAAAGCAATTCAATTCTTTTTCTACCTTACAATGAACAAAATTGTGGGTACTTCCTGAATCAATCAACACTATTACCTTTTTCTTCTTGATTTGTCCTTCTATCTTGATGGTTTGAGGAGTGGTAATTCCCGCCAATGCATTAAAAGATATGGTCGGATTCATTTATTCTTTATCTAGGCTTTGTTCCTGGAGTATATCCTCTTCTTTTGACCTTTCTTGCTCCTTTTCTTCTTCCTTTTCACAATCTATGTAGAATGATTTCTTCTCAACACACTTATGACCTTTAGTGTATTTGCTATCACAACTGTAACAAAGCCCTTTTGCTCTTTTTTCTTCCAATTGTTGTGGTGTCAACCTTATAGGTTGTGGAAGACTAGGGGCAACAACACTTCCATCTTTATAGTTGTGAGTGGTATGCTTCCTGGTTGCCATAATTTTGCTTTCCATATTTCTTGCTAAGCTGAATGCCTTCTCTAATGAATCAGGTTCCCAAAGGCGAACATCATGTTGGATATCATCCTTTAAAGTCCCTATGAACACATCAATCCTATGCTCCTTTGGAATATTTTTTTCCCTTATGTTCAATTTTTGGAACTCCTCAATGTGCTCCATTATTGAACCCTTTTGTTTGAGACTTCTCAATTGGATAAAAAAAGTGTTGCTTTTTGTATCCTCATAATGTGCTGTCAATTCTTCTGTAAAAATTGCCCAAGTGATAATTTGTTTATGAGAGCAAAGCCATTGATACCATACAAACTGATTTGGTTCCAAATATAAAGTTGCAATACATACCTTTTGTGTGTTTTGCACATTATTGAGATCGAAAAATTGCTCCATCTGTAATATCCATGTTGCGGGATCCTTGCCATCAAACTTCCTCATATCGATTTTTGGAATATGGTGGGTCTTCAATCCAATGTTAGAGTCTATGGAATCATGATTAGCATTTCTTTTGTTCTCATCATGAGTTTCATTTACTACCCTTTCACTATTAGTGACCATTTCTTGTAGCAACTTATTCATATTTATCTTCAATTCTTCCATCTTATCATCCATGCCATCAATTTTAGCATCCATACCATTCATCTTAGTTTCCATGCCATCCATATTAGCTTCTACGCCTTTCTTTAAACAATCCATCTTATCTTCTACACCTTTCTTTAAACCATCCATCTTAGCTTCTACATCTTTCCTTAAACCATCCATCTTAGATTCTGTTGCTTTTTGTGCAAGTGACACTTGTTGCACTTGGTCTTGTAATTTTGATATATCATGTTGCATTTATTCCTCTTCTTCATAAGTCATTCTAGAGCTTTTAGGTTGCTTACTAGGTGTTTGCATTTTCTTTCCTCAGGGCATCAATTACTGATTCAAACTAATTTTTCAAACCAAGCCACCTTTTTTCACTTTGTAGAAGCTTGATATTGAATCTGATGTATCTCAGTAATTTTGGATCATCCAGTTCTGAAATTGCGACCTGTAGTAGCCCTCTGTGTCCTATTTCCAATGCCACCAGTCTGATCCAAGTTGGATTCTCCAAGGAAGATTTATGCACAACCTCCCAAGATGACCTGATTATAGACTAGTTCAGTGGAGTAAACTTGTACAACGTGCCATGAGTCACTGTTTCGACCTTTGGATCTAAAAAATATATACAAGAAACTACAGTCCGTCCTCTTTCTGTACCTTCTTACAAAATTTCAATCCGATGCTCAGAGATAAAGTTATGATGATTTTCCCCAGGTCACCTATTCGGAATGTAATTCAGGAGTCTGCAAAAAGACCAACTTCCTCAGATCATATCTCCGCAAATATAGCACGAAAATATTTGAAATTCAGACCTGAGATTAAGCGTGATTTCTTCTCAAACGGGTTTTTTTTTAGCTTCTGAAATGTCGCAGAAAAAAAGTTATAGCAAAAATGCCACGATGACCTATTTGGAGGAGCTAAACCCTAGAATCCAAATCTCTGATACCAAATGTTATGAAACCAGCTCACAAAAAGATAGAAAAGAGAGATCCACGCCTTAGAATTCAACCTCTTCAAGGGGGAAACCTCCTTTACATTAAATAAATGAGCAATTCTTGGATGATTCAAATGACAAAACCTCCTTTCTATATATAGGAGTCTAAGGAGTCACAATATAACCTAGCCGACCTAACAATAATAATATAAAGCCACAAAAATAACAATAGAGGGATTCTATGGGTTACAGTAATAACAATATGGGGACAATAGGGGCACAACAATATTAATAAGGGATACAACTACAATAGTAATGGGGTAATCACTAGTATTATAGGGACCCAACAGTGTCATATTAGTTGAACAATTGTTTTAGCCTTACAACACTGTAACAATTCATTTGAATCCCATCCCCTATTCTAAGTTCATTTTGTTCTGAAATTAAAAAGGAAATAATATTCATATTTATAGTTCATGTACTAATTTATACTAGAAATGATTTCAATTGTTTCATAGAAATTTCTCCTACAACAATGTGTCTGGTAATATTCCTATCATAAATAACTTTACAAGATTTACCCTAGAAAGGTGTAGATATAATGTAAACATTTACATTTGGGTTAAATTTGGTATTATTTCTAGATATTAGTTTATTTGTGCATTTCATCTGACAATATTGATTATTGCATCAACTTTCTAGGAAATCCAGGTCTCTGTGGCAATTGGATTGGATCACTTTGTGAGATAAACTCCAACCAATCAAAAGGTGAAACATTAAATAAATTTTAGATTCCATAGATTAGTTATGTTTTGTGATAAAAGTTTTAGTGACATTATATTTATAAGAGTATTAAGTTGATTTTGAAAATGGACAGCTTAAGTCTCAACACGACTATTTTTTGCATTTAGGTTGGGCTCAATTTTATTAGTATGTATGATCTTTATAATTCTCTACTATTCAAATCATCCTAAACCTTTTACCAAAGGGTCAAAAAACAAAATGGGTCAACGTATTATTTCTATGGGACTTAATAATTATATCAACATCAATATGTGTCCCTTGTTTAAAAAATTCTTTCATATCTTGACTAGGTTCTTCGAGGCTAGTAATATTGCACATGGACATGGCCCTCCACATGTATGATGACATAATTAAAAACATGGAAAATTTGAATGAGAAATATGTAATTGGTTATTATGCTACAAGCACAATTTATAAATGTGTTCTCGAGAATTGGAAGCCAGTTGTTGTTAAAAGAATATACACACATTATCCACAAGGTTTGCACCAATTCGAAACTAAGATTGAGACTGTTGGAAGAATCAAGCATCATAGCATTATGGGTTTGCATCGTTATTATCTTTCTCCACATGGAAATTTGTTGTTCTATTACTACATGGTGAATGGAAGTCTATGGGACATCTTACATGCTCAGTGAAATGGATGGTAAAACCCGTCTAGAAATTTACACGTATAATGGTCATATAGCCTTTAGCAGATGATTCTAACCAGCCTTTCATATATAGTGAATGATTTCTAATGGCCTACTTGGATAATCCAAGCAACGCATTTTGTATTTAGGATCTTCAAAGATGATAAAGATAGACTGGAACACGCGTCTAAGGATTTCTTTGGGAGCTGCACAAGGTCTAACATATCTCCATCATGACTGTAACCCATGTATTATTTACGATTATATAAAAACTTCCACCATTGTCTTAGATAACAATTTGAAGCGCATTTTCAGACTTTGGCATTTCCAAATGTATCCCTTTTGCAAAAACCGACACCTCTACCTATGTTATGGGTACCATTGGTTATATTGACCTTGAATATGCAACGACATCTAGGCTTAATGAGAAGTATGATGTGTACAACTTTGAAATTGTTCTTTTAGAGATAATAATAGGGAGGAAAGCTGTGGATAATGACTCTAATTTTCTTCAGTTGGTAAGATGATAATGCCTCTTAATTTGCTTCAGTTGGGATTGTCCTTTTGTTAATTATGAAGCTAGTTTGTTTTGGGATATTGCATGGACGAATAAGCTAAAGAAATAACCTTGGTTTATTTAACATGGGCATTTGAATACAGATTTTATCAAAGTAGAGAATGATATAGTAAGGGAAACTATAGATGAAGAAGTAGCAACAACTTGCACAGGTCTTGGGATTGTAAGAAAGGTCTTCCATCTTGCATTTCTTTGCACAAAGAGACAACCTTTCTACCATCCCACCATGCATGAGGTTACCATAGTTTTGTATTCATTAGTACCTACTTCTAAACAAGCTTCAGGTATCTGATTAAACCAACCATCCCCTAGCAACAAATACAGGATATATTTGGATGAGTACGTGGAAGGCAATCACAAATAAGTTCTCAGGAACACAAGCAACACTTCTAATGGACATTTTTTTATGAGATTTGGCAAGGTTATTTCACATAACATTGTTTGTATATTACGAAGGCTTGAAGAAGGCTTAGATGGAGCTGACAATCAAAATTGTATCCAATTGTCCATTCTTCCATATTGTTGCAAGTGGAAAATAAAGTTAGTCTCTTACATCCAAAGCTCAAATTTGGCAATTTTGTTTATGGAACATAGTCTACTAGAAAAGCCAGAGATTGGTAGTTAGATAAAATGAGAGTTATTAGTGTTATGAGCCGATGCTTTGTGCGTGGTTTTGCAGAGTGGCCAGTTAGAATATCTGTAACATTTATGTTGCTCGAGTGGTTGCCTAATTGAAGTTTAACAACCTGTATATGACATCCAATAGGAAATTGTGTAGTACCCAAACATGAGCTTGAATATTGTTGCTTTAAGATGTGAAACATTGTCGAAAGAAGATATAGATCATCTTACAAGACAATAATGAGCATCTTTCGTCAACCCTCATCCCTCAAATACAAAGGCTTGATCTGGTCTAGAATGGAGTCATCTTTCCTTCATTGCATGACAACAATGTATACGCTTAAAATTGTTAATGGTGGATATATGTGTACATGAAGAATATTGTATGTTTCTTTATTAAATATCAGACCTTGAATGTAGCTTTTCTTGCGAGAAGTGAGTATTGTTTTCATCTTTCTTCTTTTCCCTATTTGTTTGATGATTTTTCCCCTGCCAAGCTTTGGGGTCGAAATAATCTCCATAGGAAAACCATGTTCTCAAGTAGGGTTTCAATAGTTGTTAGGAAACTATGCACTCTAGGTGGGTTTGCACCTCCTATTTAGGAGAGAATTTATGCATATTCTGCCTTGTTGGATTAAATTTCCAACAAGATAGAATGGAAAATCCTCTGTATTTTGTGTTTTGAAATTTTGAGGTGAATTGTACACTATGTGAAATTTAAACATGGAAATAATGGGTATCATGTGTGTGCTTATTAGGTGTTTTGCTTCAACTATTTATGTGTGAGGGATGGGGTGGATTAGATTGACATCGATAACAGATGGCAAACTGGCACATGTTATTTCTTCAACCAAATAGGTGTTGTCGTGTGAAAAATGAATAGGTTATCCACCTAATATGATGCAAATTCTCTTTTATCTTTGTTATCAAACATATGGCAGCTGATTTAGTGAGGAAACTGATACTTCTTTATGAAAATCACTTAATTATATGATGAATCAATACTTGGGATTTACATACATTACAAATAATAATATCAAACAAGGGATTTTTTAAAACATCCATTGCACAAGGTACAATAATGTTGCCAAAGTCATTCTGGAACCATCAGAGATACTTGTGGTCTTAGTGTTGGGTGCAAAATCCGTTACTCATTCAAGGTTGTTGTGTTCATTATAGCAGTTAGTATGTACTCTTGTGAAATTAATTGAAGCAAACATATACTTTGGGTCATGGAATAACTGTATTGCTTGCTCCTTGTGCTAAGAACCTTCAATAGGGTTGAGGTTAGGTGCAAATTAGGTTCCATAAGTACTCGCATAACTCTTTAAAGGCTATTAGCTCAATGGAAG